>CAMZMU010000047.1:68983650-69627665 GCA_947311845.1 Poa pratensis
TTTTTGACACTGATGTCATGTCTCGAGGTACTTGAACGTTGCGGATGGCTGGGCCAAAGCACTCAGGTCCTAGATAGGCATCTTGCTTTCCAGCCTAGATGTCATTGAGACGATGTCTCACGTCTTGCGGACTGAGCTGTTTGCCAATCTATTGGCATGAGGCTCGTCCTGCGCTGCCCGGCTGTGCCTGGGCTCGTTATTGTGTCCCCGGCTTCCGCCTTCGTGCCTGGGCACTGAGGTGGGGACTGTGTGCGGTCCCTGCTTCTTCTTGGCGGCGGGGCGTCGTCGCGGTTGCCACCACTCCTTGGCGGCTGCTTGCTGCCCCTGCTTCCGCCTTCATCCCGCCTAGGTGGTGGAGGTGAGGCCTTGCGCCTGTTGCCAGTTCGGACGCCTCGTCACGCTGCCTCTTGGGGGTGGTGATTTGCGTGGGTCTTCTCCTTGTCCTTCCCTTTTCCGTGGCTACTGGAGCCGGACGGATCTCGGGGTTGCCACCGCCGCAGCTTCGCAAGCGTTGGATTTTGATTCCAACTTTCCTCCCCTTGCATCCGCCATGTCGGCGCGAGAATCAGCACGGGCCTGTTGCTCTAAAGCTTTGTGAGCAAGGATCGATGCATAGTAAATCTTCTCGTCCTTGTCGTAATCATCATTGTTGAGGATGTCTAAGGCGCTGCAGTGTTGAGGACAGGGGTGGCGAGGATAACGTCCCCGTTCTTGTCCTTACGCTGCGGCGCTGTAGCCCACTCGAAACCAAGCTTTTGGGCAGGGATTTGAAGGTGTCAGGATCCCTGCCTTTCTTACTTTTCTTCTCCGCCACTTGTCCTGCCGGCTTGGGCAATGGGGTGGTGGTGAAAAGATTGCGCTTGGGGTCACACTTGGCGGTTATCTTGGCGTTTTCCTCCTTGGCTTCGTCGAGGCGGCTTTGGACCTCTGCTTGCTTGTTTTTGAGGTACTCAGTTTGCTCCACCAAGGTGTTTCGAAGTTTCTCCAAATCAGCCAGGTTGGTTTTGTCGGTCACCGGTGTGTGCAGAACTTCCGCCAGGGCCGCCATGTTCCCTATCTTGCTGGGCTCCCCTTCTCCAAAATCTTCTTCTTCGGAGCCCATGGAGGCTCTGGAAACTGTGGATCGGTTGCCGGAGTCCCCAGGTTGGCGGCGTCAGTTGCCGCCGCCTTCTCTGAGGCTGCACCGGTGACATCCGCCACAAAAACCTGCTGCATGTTGACGGAGGAGCCCGTAGCCGCCTCAGAAGGCGGAGGATCAGGTGTAACAAAACTGCTTGACCCGTTGCTCGAACATGCTGGCAGAATCTTCTTCGGAGTCAGAATCTACGTACGTGAACGGTTAGATCTGGATCCGGCATCCGACATCGCATCATCCAGGAGCGCAGGAAGAATAGATTCGTGATCTTGACTGTTGGGCTGGGAGTCTGATCCCAGTCCCGTCATGCCGACAAAGTGTAGATCTGAATCTGCGGACTCCTCAGAGGAGGCAAACTCAGATCCGTCTTGATTGTAGGGCGGGTGGGATGGCGAATAAATTCGCGGCAACCCATACACCTCTGAAGTGTAGCCGATGAACACATCGACGCCGCCAAACGGCACAACTCCGCATCCGACATGTAGTCGTCTGCGGGGATGTAGGACTCGTCGCAGCTGATGTAGTGGTTGTCGCCGTAGCGAACGGCGCGGCCGACGGCGATTGTTTCGCCGATGCCGCCAAGGGTTCCCGCCTGGAACGTGACTCCTGACGCCTTAGGCCCACGGTGGGCGCCAACTGTTGTCGTATCGGCATCTTGGATAGGAGACGGGGTCCTGCTAGCCGAGGGTGAACGTAGGGCAAGAAGGTGGACGTCGTCAAGGTCGGGATTGTACACGGCGGTTTACCCAGCTTCAGGCACCACGGCGGTGGCGGTGCCCTACGTGCTGCTATAACTCACTATAAGGCAATATCGCCGTGAACAGGTTACAATGAGTTGGTTGTGTTGAATCGTGCCCTAAAGGCGTCCCGAGGTCCAGCTTATATAGGCGGCTGGACCTAGGGTTACAAGGTGAATACGTATCCATCAAGTATACGGAGTCCTAAACCTAGCCGGCAAGTATGCCGCCTTCGTCTTGGTATTGGTGGCTTCATGGGCTTCAGTTTTGGGCCTCCTCCTTGCCGGCATCCCCTTCCTTGGTCGTCAGCTATCTGGGCCGCCCGGCAGGCAAAGCCTTTACCACCACTGCGGGCCACCCTGGACTAGCCGGATTGATCCATGCTGGTGATACCCCTAGTAGGTATATCCCCAACATCTTACGTGGGGAAGGTGACCACAACAGCGCTCCCTAGAGGGTCACGACACATACACACGTCGCCGCTACTAGCATCGGAGCGTTGGTTCTCACCCGAAAATCACGTTCACACCACACCACAATACGGTTGACCGCCCGCTGCCACCAAACCAAACCTCCGAACACCATCTCGGAACTACCACCGCCGAATCACGCCAACACCATAATCCCGACCGCCAGGTCCTCGCCATGCACCACCAAAGAGAAAAGCCGCCACCACTGCAACGCCGCTCGCCGGAGAGTCGGCCGTACAGACCACCTCTGGCTTCGAGGTCTCGAACCAGCGAGCAAACAAACCCCAGGACCCCCCGTCCAGATCCAGCCGCACGCTAGCGCCAAAACGAGGGGAACAGGCGAGCAGAGAGCGACCAGCAGGGGCCATGGCGCTTGCGCGCTGCCCACGAGCCACCCTTTGCTTGCATCCTCGGAAGCCCAGATCGAGCCCGTCAGGTTGCTGCCTAGAATCTAGGCCTACCATCATCACCCCCATGGTTGCACGGCCACCAAGCCCCGCCTGCCACTGCTGGCTGCCGTCGTCACCCCCGCCATCTCCGCCTACCACCACGAGAGTCGTTGCCCCACCGGCCGAGGTCGTCACTGAGATACACCACCGGTGGATAGAGCACATCGCGGGCCCCTCCACCGGCCGTGGTCTGGCCCTAATTTACCTAGAAATAGCATATCAAAAATTTAGCACTTCAATCCATCTCTGATTTCTCCACGGCGTAAGATCTACAACACTACTGACGATAAATATTTCTTGTAAGTGTAAGTGCAGTGAAAACATAATTCTCCTTTTGGCGACAAGAGGAGATCGCATATTCAGGGCTCAAATGATCAACCATGTTAGTACATATTCCGATGCATGATATTCAAGAGTTAGTGAAACAAATTATATTGATTAATAACTAAATATAGGGGAATTCGCTAAAAAAACTAAATATAAGGAATTAGTTGGAACTCTCTGGATTCATTCTCTCTATTATTGTTTCGCTTGTCAAGATGGCTACATCTAGTGAACCGTTTAATGGATGTGCAACTTTCTGATCAACTGGATGTGTTTAACTGGAGGTTGCCTACATCAAGAACTTTTACGGCCAAATCCTTTTTGTTTAGATATCATGAGTGATCAAACGAGATTTCTCTGTAAATATATTTGGAAAATGAAACTTTTCCACTCCAAATTAAGATTTGTATGTGGTTCTTATTCCGCAAGGCGATTCGTACTAAAAGTAATTTGGCTAAGTGAAATTGAAGCGGTTGTAACAAATGTTGTTTTTGTGATCAAGAGGAAACAATTCATCATCGTTTTATAACGTTTCCATTAGCAAAAATGGTTTGGCGTATAGTGAACGTGGCTTTCAATATCTATCCCCAAATAATATAACAACTAGTTCAGGAATTGGTTAAGTGGCGTAGGATAAGAAGAATAAATTACAAATCCGAGTTGGAGTGTGTGCTTTACTCTGGGTCATTTGGAATACACAATGACTATATTTTTAACACTAAAAAATCATCTTCCTTTATGCAGGTTATTCTGATGGCTATCCATTCAATCTGTATGTGGTATTATTTACAACCAATGGAAAAGTGCCAGACTTTGGATATTGGGTGCAACCGGCTGGAATTGGTTGGCCACGATTTATATATCCGGTGCAGCTGGTGTTTTGATCTCACGATAGCATGTTGATGCAAGGCCATTTCATGTTGTCTTTATGTCTTAGATGGTTGATACATGCATCGACCCTGTGCGACCAATGATGTAACCTTTGTAATAACTGAACTATAATAAAGTAATAAAAAGCTGCATGCGTCGATGGATGCAGGCTGAGCTTCCCCATTTCGAAAAAATGTACTAATTACACGGGTGCACACACAAAGCAGTCCAACACTCCCCCTTATGGCTGATAAATATATCTATTACTTCCATCTTGTCACAAGTCAAATTACATTTCTTAACCCATAAATATTTATTTAGGGAATCTACTATTGGTTCTCCAGAGTTCACAAGTTCACATGACTTATTACACCATCATCTAACCTTTCTTTGGTAAAGAAATGATCTATCCCCACGAGTTTGGTTTTGTCACGTTAGACTGGATTATTGGATATGTTGATAGCTAACTTATTATCACACCAGAAATGTAGGTACTTTTTCTCAACACCTTCAATTCTGATATAGGTCTATACTCAGCTTCATTTGTGGATCGCGACACTACTTAATTGCTTCTTACTCTGTCGTGACACCATATTTCCTCCAATGAGAACACAATAGTGAGAAATTAATCTTCTAGCATCAAGGGTAAGTGACCTAATTAGCATCACTATATCCATGCATCCACATTAAAATGTCCATTTTTTCTAACAACAACCCTTCTGGCTCCTCCCTCTTTGTTCTAGAACCCGCGAGCGCCCTGCTCAGATCCTCCTCCCCTTTTCCCAAGCGGCACCACTGTCCCTCTCTATATAGTTCATGTAGGTTTCATGCTCTTCTCGTCGTAGTTCTAGGGTTATGGTTAGTCGTTTGGTCCTTCGTGGCGACTAGCGAGATGTCGTTGGGCTTCTTCCCTCCGGTGCCGCTGCCTCACTCTGGTGGGTTGCCCTCGACGCCCTCCGACGAGCTCTCGAGATGGAATATTGGCAGAGGTGATGTGGAGGTCGAAGGCCCTCTCAATAAAGGCAGTTTCGGCTTGCTTCTGGCCTTGCGATGCAGGGCGGTGAATCTCCCTCTGGCCAGCCATGGCGGTGAGGGGAGGGAGGGGAACAACATCACGGTTGGTCGATCTGGAGCTGGTGGAGTGAGGATGTCATTGGGTTCTTCAGGCCGAGCCTGGTGCTGGCCGGAGTGGATCTTGCTCATGGTGGTGCTCTGATGGTCGGAGCCGAAGACGACGGTGCAAACTGCTTCTGCCACACTTTCAATAAGGCCTCAACAATCTGTAGTATGTCATGGGCGCCTAGCTCCAAGACCTTCCCTCCGTCGTTCATGGTGATAGGTAGATGGAGGTCCTGTTGTTGTTGACTGCTGCGTGGTGTATCGGCAGCGGTAGCAGGGAGCTTTGGTGCATCTCCAGAGGCTCTACTTCGGCTGTCGTTCAACATTGTCGAAGGCCGACCACTCCCGCTTATGTCGTTGTCGTTGGCGGCTTCTCCCAGCTCACGATTGATGGTCTTCTTCAACCTCTAGGCGTTCCTGCCAACATGGAGGCCCTTCAGCTCCAGTAATGCGTGCTCCCGCTGCCCATCCCAAGTGGTTTCGTCACGGGACGGTGCAATCGGCTGTGTTGTTGAGTTCTGCAATCTGCGTGGTGGAGGTGGAGCAGGACCCAATTGCTTTCTTGTTTTCTTATCTAGGGTATGTGTTGTAAAATTTAAGGACTTATGTGCTATTTTCCATTTCTTTCGGTCCCTTATGTAAATTGTACCTCCACCAGGGGAATTTAACAGAAGCTCTCGGTCCTTCGAGACCGAATCCCTGTTCAAAGAAAAACAATAAAAGGGTTGGATGGCTAGCTCGTAGGCCTTTAAATAGAGGACAGGGGGCACGACCAGGAGCGGACCAAAGTTTACCAAACCATACCCCAGGCCATGGATGCATCCCTCCTTCCCTGCCATCGCGCCCGGTCTGATGCTCGGGCCGAGGCATCATGCGCCGCGCCCTGTCCATCTCTTTCTCTCTCTCTCTCTCTCTCTCTCTCTCAGACTCTCTCTCTTCACGCACGCGCGTGGAGAGCTACAGGATCATCCACCTACTTTGAATCTAATCGCTAATCTAGAGGACGATCCCGGAGCTTCCATATCTTCCTTAAGTTAGTCCCCCATGACTTCAGTGTACTGGAGAAGAACGATGGCCTTGGTGATGCTACGCCGACATGTGTGGATACCACGAAAGCACCGTACACTTTGGTGCTTGATCGTGGGAGCTTTTTGCCGCGAGGCTAGTCATGGCTCCGGCCTGGTTTTCCGGCATAAGTCCAATGTAGTGGTAGTCGAAAAGGAAGGAGACGAGGTGGTTGGGAGGGATGAAGAGGTGGCCGCGTAGCGCACAGCCGTGGCAGCCGGTGAGAGGTGGCCGCACCGGGCATGCCCGGCTGGCTCCTCTCCTCTCACTCCCAAGGGTGGCAAATGAGAGTGGGATGTTGTGGCCAGCCCAAGTGACCTTCTCATGAGGGGTGAGGCTATTTATATAACAAGTGGGATGACATCTCTAAAAGGCATATTATAGAAACATTCTTGCCTAAAGGATGGGAATGAAAATATCCATGGTGACTTTCTAAACAGCCCCTCATACTTTTGGTGCCGCCTATTCCCACTCCTATAGAGTCCATTATTACACTTTTATATCCTAACCTATTACATACTTGTTATTATTCTTATTTACTTCAATGCCACACTAGGCTATCTCTATGCTCACGAGGCCGTATCTTCCTCGTTGTTAGTTGGATGATGTCGCCTTCTCCGACAGGTTATGGGAGTCATATCAAAACATGGTCATCGGACCTAGAGCCTTATAGGAACTCAGATAGGGTGTGAGGCCATTGGGAGATGCCCCTGCTAGGTCCGACGTAGGATGGGGTTGTACGGCGCGCCTCCGAGTTGCCTTGCTACAAGCGGGGCATGCCGTCCTTCCGTGTGGCGATGTGCCATTCTTCGAGGGTCCAGTTGATTTCGTCTTGTTCTTCAATTGTCCCTCCGGGAACTAGTTTGACGAGTCTCGTCCGTAAGGGTATCCTGCTAGTGAGCATATATGATGAAAAGAGGATAAATACCGACAATCGACAGACTTGCAAAAGTGCTAACTGTAGGGATCGTATGCAGAAAAACAATAAAAAAATCTATATATGATAACCGATAAAGCCAAGATCTAATACTACGCAGATATAAAGTAACGGAGGGGATCGATGTACATCCCTTGTAGACCGAAAAGTGGGGATTACGCCCGCAACAAGCGTTGTCCATGAAGCCGACGTAGCCGACTCAAGGTCAAGAAGATGAACTCCTCCAAGTGCCGCAAGAGCAGCACCTCGTAGCTCTACACACGTACGGTGTAGACGGCGACCCCGGACTCCGGTCCAGCGAAGCAGCGGAAGCAGAAGACTTGGATCCAGCAGCACGGCGGTCTGCGTATGGTGGAGAGAACTTCTCAACCCGTGCATATCTCCAGTTGCGGAGTCACGACTTAAACGGATGAGAGAGAGAGGAAGGGTGCATTTTCCAACGCAATGGGCACCCCTATATAAAGGAGGAGGGAGGGATGTCACCCTTGGTGGCTTAGCCATGTGGGCCTATTCCCACATGGCCAGCCGCACAAAGGGGTGCGCCACCCTAGGTGGGCCCCATTTGGCCCACCTAGGGCAGCCCCTCCCAATTCGCACCAAGGGGGGAAGTTTCCCCTTATGGGGCTTTTCCCTTTGGTCAAGGCCCATTTAGGTGGGCTGCCTTTAAAAAATCCGAAATAAAATAAAATAGATTTAATCATTAATTACATTAATTAATATTAAATACATGTTATCTAATTTATTCTGGCTACGAAACATCTTTCGTTGCCCTCCGAACTCCATCGGATGTCCCGGAACCATTTCGGAACTCTTCTCCATTTTCTTCGATATCCAATCTAATTTAAACTGTCGTCTACCCTTAAGTGTGCCACCTTACGGTTCGGGATCACTCTAGACATGATCGAGACATCTCTGATCAATGACTAACAGCGGGATCTGGAAATCCATGATAGCCCATGTGCGTTGTGGCGCCCCGACCTAATGCTATACAGTGATGCTGTGTGTCACGGTTAAGCGATACAACCGGAGGTTTACGGGTTTACCAATCCCGGCCAAAACCTTTGGCAGGCGTTGCTCGGAATTGATCATCGGCAACGCAACACCCCGATTGATGCCTTAACACAGG
Source organism: Poa pratensis (assembly GCA_947311845.1). NCBI lineage: Eukaryota > Viridiplantae > Streptophyta > Magnoliopsida > Poales > Poaceae > Poa > Poa pratensis. Next base: position 68,991,883 of record CAMZMU010000047.1, read on the forward strand.
CACAACTATCAATGCATAATAGAGAGATCAAGACTTGTGGAACAACTGGCACATCACAGACTCTACGACACAAAATCATTATAGTTCAACTCTTATAATAGAGAAAGATAGCTGTCGTGTCTCGTTGCACGGACACCGGGAGTATAGGATACCCCCTTTTAGGTTCGGCACGGGGCGCGAAGGAGGCTGAGAATCGTCTTCTTGGGCGGAGTCTAGATCAAGCTCTCCTCTCCACGATCAAAGCATGCAACCAAAGGGACACAAGGAGCTACCCAGGTTCAGGCCGCCCGGAGGCTAAAAGCCCTACTCCTGCATGTCTGGATTGGGTTCTTCATAGTGTGGCTTACAATGGAACCTCCCGGACAGGGTACCCGGAAGGGTTTTGGCTGGAGGTAGAAGAAGGACAGATCCTGACCCGGAGGAGATCACCTTCCTCTCTACCTTCGCAGCCCTAGTCTAGTCTTGCTCTGGTTCTAGCTTGTGTTCGTCCTTGGTTCGACCTCCCCCTCCTCCGTGCCTTGGTCCTCCTTTTATAGGCTAAGGGGTTGCCACAGGGTCACGTGAGGGGCGTGAGGGACCTTCGGGGTGAAGGACCCTCCTCATCTAGTTTAGGGGAGACGTGGCCTCTCCTCAGCCTAGCGTCTCCTTTGGGTTAGGTGGGAGCGTCCGCCTTGGGGTGGACAGGAGCTGACACCACCACGGGACGTGCTTCCCGCCCGCGCTGCCTTCGCCTTGCTTCCCAAGTCTTCCGGTGAGGTGGAGTGCTTATCCACAGGACGTGGGAAGTACCCGAGAGGGAGCCTGGCCTCCTGCCGGGAACTCGGGCTCTCGGGTCCTTCCTGGCCTTCTTGCTTGATTCGGGGACCCGGAAGGTCCCCAGGACCGGAGCCCTTAGTCGACGTAGGCCATGCGTGTCTTGACGGTGAACCCGCCAGCTTGACTTGAGTCTTGGTCTTGTCCATCTTCATCTTGGGCCCACATGGGGTGGACCCACTTTGGCAGTACTAGGGGAACCCCATGTTCCACTGTTGCGACAGTAGCCCCCGGGCATGGTCCCGGCGGCTCTTGCTCCAGCTGCCGGGGCCATGGCCTAAAGATAGGTCAAAGTGGGTCCCGGGCACCTGGTCTTCTCAGCTCTGCTTCATTGATGGCCTTGAAGGTCTTGGAGTTACTCCGCTCGGGGGAATAACTGCGGGGCCCCCTCGATTCCCACTAACGGAAGAACCGAGGAGACGCTTGACAGAGGCACCGCCGTGGCTATAAAAGCGAGGCGCACCCCTGGCCTTTTCGTTCATCTTCTTCCTCAGTCCAACTCCAGGCCTCCCCACAAGCTGCCAGCGCCAATGGCGAGAGCGAGGAGAGGAGTTGGGCGCCCTCGTACTTCTTCAGCTGCTGCGGAGAGTGGCCCCTCCACTCGTGGTCGAGCTGTTCCGCGAGGTCGTGGGATTCGCGGTCGCGGCGGCCGTGGAGGCCGCGGCACCGCTGCCCCTTCCTAGGAGCATGGTTCATACCAGCTTCGCGCCGTTCGAGTTCGTCGTGGATCTGAACCGCAGGCCTCGCAGCCGGCTTCTCCTGCCGGATTCCTTCGCGATGGCGACGGAGGACATCGGACCCTCCGGCTTCTGGCTGCAGGTGGAAGGCTGCCCCAATGGCCCCTCCTGGGCCATGGCGGAGCGCACCACTGAAGGCGCCATGCTTCTGGGTCCGGGGTGGAAGTCGTTCTCCCGTGCCCGCCGCCTGTCCAGGGGGCAGTGCTTGGTGTTCCGGTACGACGGAGATGCTACGCTCTCCGTGAAGATCTTCGGTGTCGATGGCGGACGCGTGGAGTGCTGCATGGAGAGCAGCAGCGGCAGCTCGAGCTCCTACGACGAGGATGAAGATGAGGAAAACTCATCTGACATCAAGGTCGAGGGGAGCTCGTCTTCCTGAAGGCGAGGAGCTTCGGACGGGCGCCATGGAGATCTCGTTGACCTCCTCCTTGGCGGCCTTGACGACGTACTTCTGGAAGTAGCGTCTTCCATTGTACGGCGGTGCTCCTTGCTCGACGGGAGCCAACCTTTTTGTTGTAAAAAAGATCGTCCCCTTGTAGTCCTTGTAAATGAAGAAGATCTTGTTTTCCTCCTTGTCTTCGTGTCGCGTCCGTGTGAATGAGAACGAGTTTTTTGCAAAACGCGCTCCCATTACTGCAGCAGCCGTAGCGTCAAGGGGTAGGTGGAGCGTGGGAGGCCTATAAAAGACCATCCAGACTCCACCCCTTCGCCACATCTTCTCGCCTTGCTCCGCTCCTCTTCTTCCTTTGCCTCCCCTCGTCCCGCAGAACAATGTCCGGCGAAGCAGAGAGGGCCTTGTCCGATGTGTCGACGGCGGAGTCCGTCTTCGAGGAGCGGCGGAGGCACCCAGCGAAGCTGGAGCCCGAGCCACTGATGGCGAGGTTGCGTCCCGTTCTTCTGCTGCCCAGAATGTTGCTCGCCTGGCGGCCGTCTCTGGTCCTGTTGCCCAAGAAGAGGCAAGGATTAGGGCAGTAAGGAGGACGCACCTGTGGTCCATCCTGAAGGAAAGGACTGCCGGTATTCCGGAGCTGTCCTTGGTTGTGGCTGAACTCGAGGCCATTGAGCAGGTTCACTGTTTGCTCTTCTCCATTTTTCCGCCTTTTCTTCTTGGATGACCTCGATCTTGATCTGGACTTTTGCAGGCCGAGAGTCAGTCCGTAGGCGAACTGGCGGACGGAATCTTCCGTCTCTTTGGCCCTGGAGCGCCCTGGTCGGCAGAAGGGGGTCGAGCTCTTCGACGCGCCTGACAAGATTCTGCACGCGTGTTATCTTTTCACCCAGGCGTCCCCGGAAGAAAAGAGTGCACCCGGCAGGCAATAAAACAGAAGACAGAGCTGCACAGCCAGGAGCCCTGAGCTGGCCTTAGTAGCATAGGCTAGATATGTATCCAGGAAAAGCTTCGACTGAATGTAATTCAGAATGTAAGTTCAGATGAATGCAATCCTAGGGCTCAACTCCCGGGGTCATTTCCCAAACCTCCCTTGCACTAACGCGCCGTCAAGTTTTCTGAGGAGATCTCTTAGGTGACAAGTACTCTAACCGCCTGCACCGGTAGCAGCACCCCTAAGAGCACTATGCCTTCCGGGAGTCCACTCCACAGCCACGGGTACTAGGCCAGAAGGGAAATCTGACCGTTCGCCGGGGAGGACGCATTACCCCCGCAAAGGTTCTCATCAACTGTCAAGCATGCGCAGGTTGGTGGTATATTGACTCCGAGCGAGATATTATGCCTAGAATGCAGATGCACATGCAAAGACTTAGCTGGTTTTTGCCGTGCCTTGATCTACTCTGTCCTTCCCGGGTACCAGCTCCTGAGCCGCTCTTCAGCATCCATTCCTGTCCCGGGAGAGGCGCTACACAACACACTTTCAGTAGGAAAAGAATGGACCCTCCCTTACATGTCGTGAAAGTGTTTCATCCGGAGCAACCCGCAAGCAAAGTTGAATGTGCATTTCTGTGTTTAGGTTCTTTAAAACACAGCACTGCCCGTTCCACTTCTTACCGCGGCAGTACGGCACGATCAGGTGGCAGCGCCTACTGATAGGCTACTCGCGCTCGACCTGTCAGCCACCGGCACCATGTCAGCCCCCTGCTTGGGGGTTGTTACGGATAACACACTTCACGACAACAAGAGAGGCTCACGGAATTGAAAAACTTATCTTTTATTCCTTGGCGACGATTCTTACACCCTTATACAGAACACTAGCCCCTTGGGCGTGCTTAGTTGACTCGAACTATCTGCGATTCATGTTCGTATTCAGGGGTAGAATTTCCGGAGATTCTCGATGTTCCAGGCGTTGCCCTCCGGCCTGCCTTTCTCGTCCTCCAGATAAACAGCTCCGGGTCTCAGGGTATGCGTCACCCGATAAGGTCCTTCCCACTTGGAGGACAGCTTGTTCATGTTATCAAGCTTCTGCTTCTTGCGGAGAACCAGGTCTCCGGGTTCCAGTACCCGTGAACGGATATGGCGATCATGATAGCGGCGGAGCCCTTGCTGGTATCGAGCAGATCGTAAGGAAGCTCGGCACCGCACCTCTTCCAGGAAGTTGATGTCATCAATCCTCCTCTCAGCTTGTGCGTCTTCATCATAGGCAAGTACCCGGGGGGATCCATGCCTGAGCTCTGTTGGCAAGACGGCTTCTGCTCCATAGACAAGGAAGAATGGTGTTTCTTGAGTGGCTCTGCTTGGTGTGGTTCTGAGGGACCACAAGACACTTGGTAGATGCTCAATCCAGTTCTTGCCCTTGTCTTCTAACTTGTCAAAGGCCTTGGTCTTCAAACCCTTTAGGACCTCCGCATTGGCTCGCTCCACTTGCCCATTGCACCTTGGGTAGGACACCGAGGCAAAACACACCTTGATTCCCAGCTCTTCACAGAAGTTGAGGAAGGATCGGCTTGTGAACTGAGAGCCATTGTCCGTTATGATTCTGTTGGGTACTCCGAAGCGGTACACGATCCCTTCAATGAACTTGATGGCTGCTTGAGCTGTCTGTCTTGGTACTGGCATCACTTCCACCCACTTTGTGAACTTGTCGATGGCCACGAAAAGGTATTCATGGCCCCCGACAGACTTCGGTATCTTCCCACGATGTCCAGCCCCCAGACCGCGAACGGCCAGGAGATTGGAATTGGCTGCAGAGCTTGCGCCGGCTGATGTATGTTCTTCGCATAGTATGGCAGGCTTCACAGGTCTTGACTAGCTGCTCCGCATCACTGAGGACTGTTGGCCAGTAGAACCCGTGACGAAAAACTTTACCCGCCAGTGATCTTGATGCCACATGACTTGAACATGTGCCTCGTGGATGTCCCGTAGCAGTACTTGGCCTTGTTCTTGAGGGTTGTCCCGTCGCCGGTAGAGCTCGCCGTCGATCATGACGTAGAGCTTGGCTTGACGAGCCACCCGCTCGGCGTCGTGATCGTCCTCCGGGAGGGCGTGCTCCATGATGTACTTGACGATGTCCCGGGCCCAGGGTGGGTGGGTTCCTTCCACCGGTAGCACCATCCGACGGAAAGAAAGCATAGCTTCCTCCGCTGGAGGGGCTGCCGGGTCTTGAGCTTCTGGGCTGGCTACCCGTGTTGTCGAGGTAGAAGGGTCGCCAGCCCCCGGCGCAGATCTTGTCGCGAGCCTCTCGGGGGGATCGAAGGTCGCCTGAGGACCTCGATGTAGATCCCGGGAGGCACTGGTTCTTGCTTGGACGCCACCTGCGATAGCTCATCCGCGGCCGTGTTTTCTCCCCGTGGGACGTACACAGCCCGGAAGTTGTCGAAGCGCCGCTGCAGCTTCCAGACCTCTTCAACGTATGGTGCCATCTGAGGGCACGCGTACTCCTTGTTCACTTGTTTGATGACTAACTGAGAGTCACCCTTGACGACGATCTTGTTGATGCCGAGGCCGACGGCAGCACGAAGTCCTGCGAGCAGGCCCTCGTACTCCGCCGTGTTGTTGGAGATGTTCCCTTGGTAGTGCATCTGGACGACGTACTTCAGCCGGTCCCCGGTTGGTGAGGTTAGGACAACCCCAGCACCTCCTTTCCCCTTGGTGTAGGAGCCGTCGAAGTGCATGGTCCAGGCGCTAGGATCTTCCTTCCCGGGGAGGCAGGTTTCCTCTTCCGGGTCGTCGAACGCCGTCTCGGTCCACTCGGCCGTGAAATCCGCCAGCGCCTGACTCTTGATGTTGTCCGTGTGCTCGAACTTGAGACCGAAACCTTGAAGCTCCATGGCCCACCATGATATGCGACCAGTGGCAAGTGGGTTCTCCAGGGGGCTTCTTAGGTTGTACTTGGACACCACCGTGATGGGATGGCTTTGGAAGTACGGCCTCATCTTGCGGGAGGCAATGAGGATTGCCAGCAGCAGCTTCTGCATCATGGGGTACCGCTCCCGGGCGTCGCGCAGCACTGCGCTGACGAAGTAGACCGGGTGCTGCACCTTGCGGGTCGCCGAGTCCTGAGAGGGCTCGGCTTCCTCCACGTCGACGTCTTGGGGTGGGGACGAGGTAGCCCCCGGCGAAGTCTCGTCGGAGGGAGATTCTCCATTCCCGACGGGCTCCGCGTCGCTGGTGAGGTTGCAGTGACGCCAGGATCGAGACCCCTGGTCACCCGGCAGCCTTTTCTTGCACGGTTGCCCGGAAGAGAGTTCCCGGGTCGCTTGCCCTTGATCTTGCTTGACTTCTTCGGAGGAGCGTCACGCTCTACCACAGCACAGCGCTGATCACCTGGTTGGTGGCAGCAATGTACAGTAGTAGGGGCTCCTTCTCTTCTGGTGCCACGAGGATTGGTGGCGAGGCGAGGTAGCGCTTAAGGGACTGCAGGGCTTCCTCGGCCTCGGAGGTCCACTCCACGGGGCCTGACTTCTTGAGCAGCCTGAAGAACGGTAAGGCCCGCTCCCCAAGCCTTGAGATGAAGCGCCCGAGTGCAGTGATGCACCCGTTGAGGCGCTGTACGTCCTTGACCCGCCGGGGCGCCTCCATGCGCTCGATTGCCTTGATTTTGTCCGGATTCGCCTCGATCCCTCGGTGAGAGACCAGGAAACCCAGCAGCTTGCCGGAGGGGACCCCGAACACGCACTTGTCGGGGTTGAGCTTGAAGTTGACCCGGCGGAGGTTCTCGAAGGTCTCGTGCAGGTCTTGGATGAGGGAGTCCTTGTACCGGGTCTTGACCACGATGTCGTCGATGTACGCTTCAACGTTGCGGCCCAGCTGTGACCCAAGGCATGCTTGCATTGCGCGCTGGAAGGTAGCGCCGGCGTTCGGAGGCCAAAAGGCATCCGGGTGTAGCAGTAGCAGCCCTTGGGAGTGATGAAGGCCGTCTTCTCTTGGTCCTCGAGTGACATCATGATCTGGTGGTACCCGGAGAAGGCGTCCAAGAAACACAGCAGCTCGCACCCGGCCGTGGAATCCACGATCATGTCGATCCGCGGCAGGGGGAAAGGGTCCTTGGGACAGGCCTTATTCAGGTCTGTGAAGTCGATGCAGAGTCTCCACTTGAAGGTCATGGGTTTCGGTACCACCACGGGGTTGGCCACCCAGCTTGGGTGGGGAACCGACCGGATGACACCAGCTTCTATCAACTTGTCCACCTCGGCGATGATGAATTCCAGCTTTTCCTTGCTTTGGTTCCGGAGAACCTGCTTCACGGGGCGAGCCCCCGGATTGACCGCCAGTTTGTGCTCGATCACCTCCCTTGGAACGCCGGGTAAACCTGACGCCTCCCACGCGAAGACGTCAGAGTTTTCCCGAAGGAAGGCGACGAGCGCGCTTTCCTATTTGTCGGTGAGGCGGGCGCCGATGGTGATGGAGCGAACTCCGTCGCTGGTTAGCGCCACCTTCTTGGTCAGCTGCGGATCGCCATGGAATGGCGCCTTCTTGGGGGAGTAGATGTGGAGCCCCCGGGGTGCCCTTCGCCCCCGGGGAGAGCCCCATCATCATCCTCCTGTACACCTTGAGGGATATCCGCCGTGGTTGCCACCGTCTGGTTCAGCTGGTGAACGCAGTAGATAGCATCGTCGATGTCGGCCTTGACCTTGATCACGCCCCACGGCGCCGGAATCTTCAGCATGTTGTAGGCGAAGTGGGAGACGGCCATGAACTTGGCCAGAGCAGGTCTGCCAAGTATGCCGTTGTACGGTAGCGGAGTGTCGGCGATGTCGAAGACGATTTCCTCGGTGCGGAAGTTCTTGGAGTCGCCGAAGGTGACCGGAAGGGTGATCTTCCCGAGGGGTCGAGTAACACTTCCGTTCACGCCTTGGAAACCCCGGTGTCTTGCAGGCGAGACAGGGGGATTTGAAGGATAGCCAGGACCTTCGCCGTCAGCAAGTTGAGGCTGGAGCCTCCGTCGACCAGCATCTTGGTGACCTTGTAGTTGTGGATGACGGGCGACACGATCAGCGGCAGGGTCCCGACCCCGGCAGTGTTTGCAGGGTGGTCTTCTGGGTCGAAGGTGATGACTTGGCTAGACCAGTCCAGGGGCTTGGACGGAGCAGAAGCAACCGCGTTCAGCTCCCGGACAAGTCTCTTGCAGGCGCCGTTGGAGGGAGGCAGAGAAGACCCTCCGTGGATGCACCCGACAACTCCGTGACTTCTTGATACTTGCCGCCGTTGCCTCCTTGGGGAGCCGGAGCTTCCCCGTTGCCGCCGTGGGCGGCCTCCGGAGTGTTGTACCCGCGACCACCTTGACCGCCGCGTCCTCCTCCACGGCCCCCGCGGCCACCGCCTCGGTTCCATCCACGGCCGCCTCCGCCTTGGCGACCCGTGGGACAGTCACGAGCGATGTGCCCGGCAGTGCCGCAGTTGTAGCAACCGTCTTGACTGACCCCATCAGCTCGCGTTGCTCCCGGATGGCGAGGTTCTTGAGCATGCGGCAGTCCTTGAGCAAGTGGTTGCCTTCTGGATGGATGTGGCACCAGGGATCACCTTCACCTTCTTCCTCGGAAGTCGGCGCGGGCTTGGTCTTCTTCGGAAGAGGCTCGGTGACGAAGATCCGCTTGTCGGGTCCAGGGTCCCGCTTCTTGTTCTTGGCTGGAGCGACCTTGTCCTCGGGTTCATCCTCCCCGGGGAACTTGGCTCCTTCTTCAGCTCGAGCGCACCGATCTGCAAGCTCCCAGAGCTTACGAGCAGACTCGACGCGATGGATGCTCAGCTTCTCGCGCATCTTGGGGTTGCGGACGTTGGCGTGGAAGGACTGGATCACCAACTCCTCCTTGATGCACGGGATGGTGTTCATCTTCTGGGTGAAGCGCTGGATGAACTTGCGGAGAGTTTCACCCGGCAACTGCTTGAAGTCGTGGAGATCACTGGGAGCCCCCGGGCGCTCGTACCCGCCTTGGAAAGCCCCCAGAAACTGCTCCTTCAGTGCCCGCCAGGAACGGATGGAGCACTTGGGAAGGTTGAGAAGCCAAGTCTGGGCATCTCCCTTCAGGGCCAAGGGAACCAGTTGGCCATCATGACCTCGTCGGCCCCGGCAACCATCGCAGCAAGAGAGTAGATCTGCAGAAAGTCCCGGGGGTTCGTGGTGCCGTCGTAGCGGAGAACGTCGATCTTGAATTTCTTGGGCCAGTTGAAGTGGCGGAACTCGGGAGCGAGGGCGAGGCAGCCTTCGGCGAGGTCGATGCCCCGATCTTCCCGGCGGTGACGTTCTCGGCGACGCTCGATGCGGGTGCGCATATCCTCGTTCTGACGGCTGTTGAGCTCGTCACGAAGATCTGGGTTGCGCGAGGTAGACGACCCGATGGAGATGGCCTCGCCGTGATCGCGGTTTAGCCGATCAGCCATCGGTGGCGCGGTGCGAGGAGGCGCCGTCTTGGCTTGACGTTCACCACGAGGCTGGCCTCGCGGATCACGTGTCTTGTCTTGTGCTGCTCCGGGATTGTCGACGGTGGGAGCTTGAGTGGGTTCGACCCACGGACCACCATCGGCGAAGTCGAGGAGCCTCTCGACGCGAGTCCTCCATTCTTGGTAGACCTTGGGATCGCCGCTGCTTGGAGGGAACTGCATCAGGGCCTTGGCAGCGACTAGAGCATCATGGCGAGCTTGCACGTCCGAAGGCGAGTGCGCGGAGGTCTTGCTCTTGGATGCTCGTGGATCCCCGCTGGGGCGAACGCCGTGGTTCCCTCCTCCAGCGGTGGGCTCCTTGCCGGTGCCGTTGCAGACGCTCTTCTCCCCTGAGCGAGGAGGAGGCATGGTGGCGCCCTTTGGAGCCGCCGCTCCGCCAGGGCCGTTGTCCTTGTCGCGACCGTCCACTTCGTCCGGCGCCACCCTCTCCATGGGAGGCGGGGACGAGAGAGACGCTCCGCCGTGCGCCAGCAGCACGACGTTCAGCTGAAGCTTGAGTGCGTGAGGGAGAGACCGGCTTGGACGCCGCAGGATCTCCCTTCTTCCTTGGAGGCATGCTTGACGAAGAACTTGCCGATGAACTTGATGAAGATGAATCCAGCACTTGCGCCCCCTACCTGGCGCGCCAGATGTCGTGTCTCGTTGCACGGACACCGGGAGTATAGGATACCCCCTTTTAGGTTCGGCACGGGGCGCGAAGGAGGCTGAGAATCGTCTTCTTGGGCGGAGTCTAGATCAAGCTCTCCTCTCCACGATCAAAGCATGCAACCAAAGGGACACAAGGAGCTACCCAGGTTCAGGCCGCCCGGAGGCTAAAAGCCCTACTCCTGCATGTCTGGATTGATGGGTTCTTCATAGTGTGGCTTACAATGGAACCTCCCGGACAGGGTACCCGGAAGGGTTTTGGCTGGAGGTAGAAGAAGGACAGATCCTGACCCGGAGGAGATCACCTTCCTCTACCTTCGCAGCCCTAGTCTAGTCTTGCTCTGGTTCTAGCTTGTGTTCGTCCTTGGTTCGACCTCCCCTCCTCCGTGCCTTGGTCCTCCTTTTATAGGCTAAGGGGTTGCCACAGGGTCACGTGAGGGGCGTGAGGGACCTTCGGGGTGAAGGACCCTCCTCATCTAGTTTAGGGGGAGACGTGGCCTCTCCTCAGCCTAGCGTCTCCTTTGGGTTAGGTGGGAGCGTCCGCCTTGGGGTGGACAGGAGCTGACACCACCACGGGACGTGCTTCCCGCCCGCGCTGCCTTCGCCTTGCTTCCCAAGTCTTCCGCGGTGAGGTGGAGTGCTTATCCACAGGACGTAGGGAAGTACCCGAGAGGGAGCCTGGCCTCCTGCCGGGAACTCGGGCTCTCGGGTCCTTCCTGGCCTTCTTGCTTGATTCGGGGACCCGGAAGGTCCCAGGACCAGAGCCCTTAGTCGACGTAGGCCATGCGTGTCTTGACGGTGAACCCGCCAGCTTGACTTGAGTCTTGGTCTTGTCCATCTTCATCTTGGGCCCACATGGGGTGGACCCACTTTGGCAGTACTAGGGGAACCCCATGTTCCACTGTTGCGACAATAGCAAATTACAACCAGAGGTCACAGACCCAACATTACACCATGCGGAAGCGAATTAAGTTGTGCTACACAACAAGATCCAAATTATGGCCTAAGAGGCCTACAGATAAACATCCAGCGCCAGCTGTTCCGGGATGTCCCAAGCTGCCACCTGGGAACCCCAGACTACTCGTCGACGTCCACAAAGAACCCACCTTCGAGGTCGATGAAGTCCTCCTCTGAAACAAAACAAACGACGTTGAGTTCGACGAACTCGCAAGATTATATATAGAGCTTTAGCTCGATGAGGCTTTCAAGGTTTTATGGCTGTTTTGCATAAAGCTGATTTTATTTATAGAAACATAACTCCATGGCATCGACTAATCAGAGTATTTTTAAAAGAGGTAAGAAGTAACTCTTTTCTTTCGATCCTTACTCATCATCAACCACCATCATCACTGTACCTGTTCTACAAAGGCACCTCCCCGAATCACCCTCGAGGAAGCTCACCTTGCATTCTTGAGTAGTACCTTTAGTACTCCGTTTTTAATCATTCCGTTCAAGTTATTCTATGATCTTATCGTCCTTTCCCAAGTTGTCCGTAACCGTGGACACGGCTTTTCGAAAAGATTTAACCCTGCAGGGGTGCACTGTGTTTACCTTCGGTACCGCCCGGCTCATAGCCTACGCTTAGCTCTCTTCCGGGGAAAGCCGGCTGAGTGGGAACGGTTACAACCATTACCTGCTCGAGACTAACCCAGGATCATCAGTGGCGGTAGGACAGGTTCAGTGCCTCCAACACCCTGTCCCGCGGCCACTTATTTTCCTGACACCACCATCCTCATCTCAGTCTTGGCCACCATCCCAACGCACGCGCAAATGGAATCCCGAACTAGAGGACCCTCGGCTAGCCCTTCGCAAGTTAGTCGGTCGACGAGGGCTCCATATACCCACCGAAAGGAAGCGCGCTCATTCTTGGTTCAAGAGGTAAAGAACTCGCACCTAGGCGGCGAGAACGAGACAAAGCACCACCATACCAAAGTGGCCTCTCATCCCCACCTTTAAGCATTTTATTACCTGTCTCCACAATTTCTCCACCATCATCCATTCATCTCATCACCTGTCTCCAACATGAACCATCCATAGTACCACTAGGCATTTAACTAAGCATGGCTAAGGAACAACATGGCATATTTAAGTATTTCAGGCCAACAATACAAACCTATGGATAATAGGAGGGAAACAGGTATTGGCATCGGAAACTTAATGCAACTATAGGATACTCTAATCCAATAAAATTGACATTTGGAACCGCATGCAATATTATAGTGGAGAAAATATTTGCGGAAAATAGGGTAAGACATACTCAGAGGGGGGATTACGCTTGCCTTGCTCAACGTGCTGGTAGTACGGATCGTCGGGGTATTGTGGCGCAACCCCGGTGGCTTGATCTATCTAAGCATAACAACGGAAGAGCAATCAATCACCACACATGCTTTAACGAATGCAATGCGCAAACACATGATGACATGCCATTTTAACTCCCCGGGATGAGGATGATTCAATCTATTCAACTTAAACGGAGTTCGGATGCTTAGAGGGGCACATCTCGAAATACACCGTGGAGTTAGGTAAAGTAGCATCTTTACTTGTTAATTGGAATAGATGAACCTACTGTTAACTTGCATATGAATGACATGATCATGTTAAGATGTAGGGTTTGGGGTGATTAAACATTCTTTTACAGGTACGAAGAGTGAGCTGAAGATTGGGGTTGAAACAGGTTAAAAAGGAGTATCCGGATTGAAATCCGGAAAATTCCGGGTCTGGTAACGGAGAAATCCGGTTTCAGGTCCGGATAATTCCGGGTTTGTCACCGGAAGAAAAAGATCCGGAATTATTTCCGGGTGAATTCTGGGTTCATACCGGGTGAGAACGGTTGAGTCAGTAGCCATTTCCTTAACCCGGAGTAAAATTCGGAAAATTCCGGGAATGGCACCGGATTTTCCAGTTCGACGGAGAGCTACGGCGATTCGACGAACTAGCGAGAGAGGGAGGGAACGGAGGCAGTGGGGAGGTTCGTGTGCTCACCCTGAGCATAGGAGACGACGGCGAGGTCGGGGATGGCTTGTGGGCGACGGAATCGTCCGCGGCGTGCTCGACGGCAACGGCAGAGAAGAGGACGGAGCTCGCGATTTCCCGCGCCCCAGCCCGATTCCTCCGGCGAGGACGAAGAGGAAGACACGGCGAAGCTTTTGGTGGTCCTCGATTTGGTCGGGGTGAGCTCAATCAGCGGTGGCGACGACGGCCATGGCGGCTCGGATGGTGAGCTCGTGGGAGAGAGAGATGGAGCAGAGGGAGCAGGTGCGCGAGGGAGAGGAGCAGGTGGGGCTCGGCGGCTCTTCTCCTGCAGGGGAGAGGCAGAGGAGGGGACCCCCAGCACGTGCGGTCCGGGCGCGGCACGGCGACGGCATGGAGCCAGTGTGAGAGAGGAGAGACGAAATTTCGCAGAAAACCCCCTGGACAGTTTTCCTCCATCACAGATTGGTCCTTTTCTGTTTTAATTTTTAAAACTTAAAGCTTTAGTCATTTAATTGAGGCACTTAAACATATCAAAAATTATGACAAAATTTGGGGAGCTCCCCTTAACATTTAGAAGCTCCACAAATTTTGGGGCCTCAAAATAAAATGTTTTGAACCACTTTTGTTTAGAAGGGTTGGATATGGCATTTTTGCTAAAACCAAAATGATAGTACTTTGGAATTTTTAAAGCAAGTGCAAAATATTATTTTGGAACTCTTGGAACTTCCTTGACAAATATAAGATGTCAAGTAATTTTGTTTTGCAAGTTGAGTGCCTCCATTGTGTTGAAGTTTGGTAGAGCAAGTTTGGAATTTGGGTTTTGCAATGTTGCCAAACCAATTCACATGTTGTGTTTAGCAAATGAATATGGATGCCATGATACAATGAAACAAAAAGCGAAAATTTTACTCAGGTTTTTAGGTTCTCAAACTTTGGGCTGTTACAAATCTACCCCCCTTACAGGAATCTCGTCCCGAGATTCTAAGATTGCGGAAAGAAGTCGGGATACTCCTCACGAAGACTAGACTCTCTTTCCCAAGTTGCTTCTTCCTCGGAATGGTGAGACCACTGAACTTTGAGGAACTTGGTAGTCTTGTTACGGGTCTTCCTTTCGGCTTCATCCAGGACACGATAGGATGCTCGCGATAAGTGAGATCTTCCTGGAGATCTAGCTCCTCATGATTGACCCCATGGATAGGATCTTTAAAACACCGGCGAAGTTGGGAGACATGAAACACATCATGTACATTTGGGAAGATGACCGGTAACTCCAACTGATAAGAAAGATCTCCTCGCTTGGCCAGAACGGTGAAAGGGCCAACATAGCGAGGGGCCAATTTCCCTTTGATACCGAAGCGGCGAACGCCACGAAGGGGAGAGACGCGGAGATAAGCTTTATCACCAATTTCATAGTGAATTTCCTGATGGTGCTTATCATAGTAGCTCTTCTGCCTAGACTGAGCAATCTTCAGATTCTCTCTTATGATTCTAACCTTCTCCTCAGCTTCATTGATCACATCCGGACCAAAGAGTGCTCTCTCTCCGGTCTCGGACCAATTTAGCGGAGTGCGGCATTTTCTTCCATATAAAACCTCGAATGGAGCCATGCCCAGACTAGCTTGATAGCTATTGTTGTAGGAGAACTCCGCGAAAGGGAGATACTTTTCCCAACCCTTGCCAAAAGAGATTACACATGCTCGAAGCATGTCTTCCAAACTTGGTTCACTCTTTCGGTCTGACCATCAGTTTGGGGATGGTAGGCGGTACTGAAGTTGAGACGGGACCCCATAGCAGTTTGGAAACTCTGCCAGAACTTGGATACAAAGATACTTCCACGGTCCGATATGATCCTCAGAGGGACCCCATGCAATGGAACAATACGAGCCATATATAAATCAGCAAGTTGACTTGCCCGTATATCATCACGGACTGGTAGGAAGTGAGCAACCTTGGACAGTCGATCAATGATTACCCATATTGCATTGTTGCCCTTTTGAGATCGGGGAAACCCGGTGATGAAGTCCATACCGATTTCATCCCATTTCCACTCGGGACTGCAATAGGGCGGAGAGTGCCGGCAGGCCTTTGATGTTCAGCCTTTACCCGTCGACAGGTGTCGCATTCAGCAACATACTTGGCAATTTCTCGTTTCATCCGAGTCCACCAGAATTGTGGTCGAAGGTCTTGGTACATTTTGGTACTACCGGGATGAATAGAGAGAGGTGATTCATGAGCTTCTTGTAGGATGAGCTCCCTCAAATTCCGGTTCTTTGGCACTACCAGACGGTCACCAAAATAAACAACTCCGGATTCATCTTCCGAGAAACATTTGGCCTTTCCGCTAGCAATGTTCTTCTTGATATTCAGGATACCCTCATCCAGCTTCTGAGCATCCTTAATCTGGTCTACAAGAGTAGATTTGATCTCCAGATTTGCAAGGTAGCCGAGGGAACAATTTCCAGGTTCAAACGGGCGAACTCTTCATGAAGAGCAGGTTGAGCCTTCTCAATCATCAGGTTGTTGCAATAGGACTTCCGACTTAGCGCGTCAGCCACGACGTTTGCTTTGCCGGGTTGATAGTTCAGACTCACATCATAGTCCTTGATTAACTCCAACCAACGCCTTTGCCTGAGATTTAAATCCGGCTGGGTGAAGAGGTACTTCAGACTCTTGTGATCCGAGAAAATCTCGCAACGGTTACCAAACAGGTATGGTCTCCATTGCTTCAAGCATAACCACAGCGGCAAGTTCTAGATCATGAGTTGGGTAGTTGTGCTCATGCGGCTTAGTTGGCGAGAAGCATATGCCACCACATGGCCATCTTGCATTAGCACACAGCCCAAGCCTTGCAGAGAGGCGTCACAGAAGACGACGAAATCCTTGCTTGTGTCCGGCAGGACAAGCACAGGAGCGGACGTGAGTTTGGCTTTCAGTGTTTTGAAGCTCTCTTCAGCTTCGGCCGTCCATACGAACTTTTTATCCTTCTTGAGAAGGTCAGTCAGGGCCTTGGCTATCTTGGAGAAACCTTCGATGAATCGGCGGTAGTAACCTGCCAATCCGAGAAAGCTACGATGTCCTTGACTGACATTGGAGTTTTCCAATCCAAAATGGACTGAATCTTGTCGGGAATGACAGCCACACCATTAGCGGATATCACATGACCAAGGAAGACAAGATTATCCAACCAGAACTCACACTTGGAGAACTTGGCATAGAGGCGGTGTTCTCGAAGTCGTGTCAGAACCAAACGAAGATGTTCGGCATGCTCTTCATCGGTTTTGGAATAACGAGGATGTCATCAATGTAAATGACGACAAACTTGTCGAGATAATCCATGAAGATGGAGTTCATGAGCCTCATGAAAGTAGCTGGAGCATTGGTGAGACCAAAGGACATGACGGTATACTCATATGAGCCATAGCGAGTAACAAATGCCGTCTTTGGAATATCCTCCTTTCTGATCTTGATCTGATGGTATCCTGACCTCAGATCCATCTTGGAGAATACCGTTGCACCAGCTAACTGATCCAACAGATCATTGATACGGGGAATAGGATACTTGTTCTTGATTGTCACCGCATTCAACGGTCGATAGTCAGAGACTAGACGAGGCACGGTAGAATCCCTCTTCTTGACAAAGAGTACCGGACAACCCCAAGGTGAACTGCTAGGCTGGATGAAATCCTTCGCTAACAGCTGATCAATTTGCTCTTTCAACAGAGCCAACTCTTCCACCGGCATACGGTAGGGCTTCTTGGAAATCGGAGCAGTACCGGGAAGTAGATCTATGACAAACTCCACACTTCGGTCAGGAGGCATGCCAGGCAATTCTTCCGGGAACACATCCGGGAAGTCACACACCACGTGTATGTCCTGGATTTCAGGAGGGGATTCGCCTTCCATAAAGCAAAGGAGGATCTCGGGTGAGTTGGGAATGATGAGACGGAGGTCTTGATAGTGCAGACCAATACTTCACACTGTCACCGGAAGAAGTGGTCACGGTGATGGTCTTGGCAGCACAGTCGAGATTAGCCCGGTATTTGGCTAGCCAGTTCATGCCCAGTATGACATCAATGCCACTTGACCTCAGAGCTACCAAAGCAAAAGGAAAGGAGTAACCATGGTAATCTGGACTTCAGGAGTAACCCCATCGGTTTGCCATTTGGAGCCAGGAGTGGAGATCACCAAGGGACGGCTCATTTTCTCAAACGGTATTTTGTGGTCTTTTGCAAAAGCTATGGATATGAATGAATGCGATGCTCCAGAATCAAACAAAACTGTAGCAAGATTGTTGTTGATTCGTAGCTCACCCATAAGGACGCCGGGGTCCTCTTCAGCTTGCTCAGCAGAGACGTGGTTCAGGCGACCACGCACAATAGGTCCAGCCTTGCCAGCTGGAGTGGCAGGGGCTCGTGCAGGAGTTCCCGTGATAGGTGCCTTCTGGGGGCACTCCCTGGAGTAGTGGCCAGCCTGGCCACAGGTGTAGCAAGTGAGTCCAGGTGGAGCAGGTAGCATAGGACGGTACCCACTCCCGCCTACCCCAAGTGTCGAAGTAGTGGGGCGCGGAGGTGGTGGCCTGTATCCGCGGCCCTCGGCATGAATGGAGCACGCGGTACAGCGCTGTAGGGAACAAACACCCTGCGCTTCTTGCTCTCAGAACCCGAGGAACTCTGGTGGTCCCCGTGTGCGGGCCTCTTGGAAGCCTCAAGTTCCTTCTTCCCTGCTCAAGAGTAAGAGCCTGGTTGAACAGCTCCTGGTAGGTCTGGAACCTGAAGGGCAGTACTCATAGCGGAGCTGCGGCGAAGACCCTTGCGGAACAGCTCTTGCTTGTCAGCATCAGTGGTCACGTCCCTTGGGGCGTAACGAGAGAGATGGTTGAACTCACAACCATAAGTGCGGAGGTCCATACGTCCCTGTTGCAAATCCAGGAACTCCCTCCTCTTCAAATCCATGATCGGCTGGGGAATGTAAGCCGCACGGAAGGCAGTGCGGAAATCAGCCCAAGTGAAGACATGGTTGGCGGGAACAAAGCCACATGGCTTTCCCACCAACAGCCAGCTGCACCAACCAAGAGGTAGGTGGCGAAGTTGACTTGCTCAGCCACTGGGACATGCAGCGCGGAGAACTTGCGCTCCAAGGCGCGAAGCCAATCATCAGCTTCCAGTGGCTCCTTAGCATCAGCAAAGGTGGGTGGCTGCGAGCGCAGGAACTCAGTGAGAGTGTTGCAGCCATTCCTCTGTGCATTCTGCTGCACCAACTGCTCAACAGCGCTCATTGCGCCCACGGTTCTCCTCAATGGCCATCAAGACCTGAGCCATCGAGGGTGGTGGCGGCAGATCATCCTCATCATTGTTGTGGTTACCGCGACCTCCGCGGCCTCCTCGAGCCATTCTGGAGATTTACAATGACACAGTTAGTATCTTCTCCGAATGGTTGAAACAATAGCATTAGCGTCTACTCAAGTACACAGACTAGGGACGATAATACATTGTATAACAACTAACAAGGATCAACAAGATAGAACTTGGGTCAAAGATCAGCATCATGTGCTACTAGCGAGAGATGCAATGGTTAAGAACCATATGATTCAACACACTCTAGTTGGCACAATCCGGGACCTTCTGTTCAAGTCCTTGGGTTAAAACCCAAAGAAAGGATCAAATGATTAGACTCGGTAGGAATAACAGTGTTCAACATCTGAGTTGATTTGGGATTGCAACGCAGCGGGAGCAACCGGACACATAACACTAAAGGTAGAACCCCACCACGTGATCCTAAATTTTGAAGTAACAGACGAGAAGTAAAACTTTAACTCAAATCGAGGTAAGATTGCTCCGAGATTAGAGGTAACCAGATAAGGAGTAAAAAGAATCCTAAGATGGTTTTCACAACTCATTTTTAGGTTAAAAATATTTTCACAAACACTAGACTCAACGTCGACCAGTAGAAGGGTTTCCTACAGGCAGTACTGCTCTGATACCAACTTGTGGCGCCCCGACCCGACTGCTATACAGTGATGCTGTGTGTCACCGGTTAAGCGATACAACCGGAGGTTACGGGTTTACCAATCCCCGGCCAAAACCTTTGGCAGGCGTTGCTCGGAATTGATCATCGGCAACGCAACACCCCGATTGATGCCTTAACACAGGCACAACTATCAATGCATAATAGAGAGATCAAGACTTGTGGAACAACTGGCACATCACAGACTCTACGACACAAATCATTATAGTTCAACTCTTATAATAGAGAAAGATAGCAAATTACAACCAGAGGTCACAGACCCAACATTACAACATGCGGAAGCGAATTAAGTTGTTCTAAACAACAAGATCCAAATTATGGCCTAAGAGGCCTACATATAAACATCCAGCGCCAGCTGTTCCGGGATGTCCCAAGCTGCCACCTGGGAACCCCAGACTACTCGTCGACGTCCACAAAGAACCCACCTTCGAGGTCGGTGAAGTCCTCCTCTGAAACAAAACAAACGACGAGTTCGACGAACTCGCAAGATTATATATAGAGCTTTAGCTCGATGAGGCTTTCAAGTTTTATGGCTGTTTTGCATAAAGCTGATTTTATTTATAGAAACATAACTCCATGGCATCGACTAATCAGAGTATTTTTAAAAGAGGTAAGAAGTAACTCTTTTCTTTGATCCTTTCTCATCATCAACCACCATCATCACTGTACCTGTTCTACAAAGGCACCTCCCCGAATCACCCTCGAGGAAGCTCACCTTGCATTCTTGAGTAGTACCTTTAGTACTCAGTTTTTAATCATTCCGTTCAAGTTATTCTATGATCTTATCGTCCTTTCCCAAGTTGTCCGTAACCGTGGACACGGCTTTTCGAAAAGATTTAACCCTGCAGGGGTGCACTGTGTTTACCTTCGGTACCGCCCGGCTCATTGCCTACGCTTAGCTCTCTTCCGGGGAAAGCCGGCTGAGTGGGAACGGTTACAACCTTTACCTTGCTTGAGACTAACCCAGGATCATCAGTGGCGGTAGGACAGGTTCAGTGCCTCCAACACCCTGTCCCGTGGCCACTTATTTTCCTGACACCACCATCCTCATCTCAGTCTTGGCCACCATCCCAACGCACGCGCAAATGGAAGCCCGAACTAGAGGACCCTCGGCTAGCCCTTCACAAGTTAGTCGGTCGACGAGGGCTCCATATACCCCACCGAAAGGAAGCGCGCTCATTCTTGGTTCAAGAGGTAAAGAACTCGCACCTAGGCGGCGAGAACGAGACAAAGCACCACCATACCAAAGTGGCCTCTCATCCCCACCTTTAAGCATTTTATTACCTGTCTCCACAATTTCTCCACCATCATCCATTCATCTCATCACCTGTCTCCAACATGAACCATCCATAGTACCACTAGCACTTAACTAAGCATGGCTAAGCAACAACATAGCATATTTAAGTATTTCAGGCCAACAATACAAACCTATAGATAATAGGAGGGAAACAGGTATTGGCATCGGAAACTTATGCAACTATAGGATACTCTAATCCAATAAAATTGACATTTGGAACCGCATGCAATATTATAGTGGAGAAAATATTTGCGGAAAATAGTGTAAGACATGCTCAGAGGGGGATTACGCTTGCCTTGCTCAACGTGCTGGTAGTACGGATCGTCGGGGTATTGTGGCGCAACCCCGGCGGCTTGATCTATCGAAGCATAACAACGGAAGAGCAATCAATCACCACACATGCTTTAACGAATGCAATGCGCAAACATATGATGACATGCCATTTTAACTCCCCGGGATGAGGATGATTCAATCTATTCAACTTAAATGGAGTTCGGATGCTTAGAGGGGCACATCTCGAAATACACCGTGGAGTTAGGTAAAGTAGCATCTTTACTTGTTAATTGGAATAGATGAACCTACTGTTAACTTGCATATGAATGACATGATCATGTTAAGATGCAGGGTTTGGGGTGATTAAACATTCTTTTACAGGTACGAAGAGTGAGCTGAAGATTGGGGTTGAAACAGGTTAAAAAGGAGTATCCGGATTGAAATCCGGAAAATTCCGGGTCTGGTACCGGGAGAAATCCGGTTTCAGGTCCGGATAATTCCGGGTTTGTCACCGGAAGAAAAAGATCCGGAATTATTTCCGGGTGAATTCCGGGTTCATACCGGGTGAGAACGGTCGAGTCCAGTAGCCATTTCCTTAACCCGGAGTAAAATCCGGAAAATTCCGGGAATGGCACCGGATTTTCCAGTTCGACGGAGAGCTACTGCGATTCGACGAACTAGCGAGAGAGGGAGGGAACAGAGGCAGTGGGGAGGTTCGTGTGCTCACCCTGAGCACGTAGGAGACGACGGCGAGGTCGGGGATGGCTTGTGGGCGACGGAATCGTCCGCGGCGTGCTCGGACGGCAACGGCGGATAAGAGGACGGAGCTCGCGATTTCCCGCGCCCCAGCCCGATTCCTTCGGCGAGGACGAAGAGGAGGACACGGCGAAGCTTTTGGTGGTCCTCGATTTGGTCGGGGTGAGCTCAATCAGCGGCGGCGATGACGGCCATGGCGGCTCGGGTGGTGAGCTCGTGGGAGAGAGAGATGGAGAGCAGAGGGAGCAGGTGCGCGAGGGAGAGGAGCAGGTGGGGCTCGGCGGCTCTTCTCCTGCAGGGGAGAGGCAGAGGAGGGGACCCCCAGCGCGTGCGGTGCGGGCGCGGCACGGCGACGGCATGGCGCCAGTGAGAGAGAGGAGAGAGACGACGACATTTCACAGAAAACCCCCTGGACAGTTTTCCTCCATCACAGATTGGTCCTTTTCTGTTTTAATTTTTAAAACTTAAAGCTTTAGTCATTTAATTGAGGCACTTAAACATATCGAAAAATTATGACAAAATTTGGGGAGGCTCCCCTTAACATTTAGAAGCTCCACAAATTTTGGGGCCTCAAAATAAAATGTTTTGAACCACTTTTGTTTAGAAGGGTTGGATATGGCATTTTTGCTAAAACCAAAATGATAGTACTTTGGAATTTTTAAAGCAAGTACAAAATATTATTTTGGAACTCTTGGAACTTCCTTGACAAATATAAGATGTCAAGTAATTTTGTTTTGCAAGTTGAGTGCCTCCATTGTGTTGAAGTTTGGTAGAGCAAGTTTGGCATTTGGGTTTTGCAATGTTGCCAAACCAATTCACATGTTGTGTTTAGCAAATGAATATGGATGCCATGATGCAATGAAACACAAAAGCGAAAATTTTACTCAGGTTTTTAGGTTCTCAAACTTTGGGCTGTTACATGCGTCCACGAATATCTTTGTCGTCTGACGCTTAAACATCAAGTCCCATACCTTTTGCGTGGCGATACTTAGTTTTCCGAGATTCGTTCTACGGTATCACGATACCTAGCTTGATCTCGTTATTGACAATACTATCTTTACTCGTATGTGATATTACATCCTCGTGACCTAGTCACATGCTTGCAAGCTCATTGATGTAATCTCACCGAGTGGGCCCAGAGTATCTATCCTGCTATGTGGATTGGCAAATCCCGCTCTTGATTTTACGCCTCAACTTATTCCTTCAGATACCTGACATGCGACACCTTCATTGTCACTCTATTTAAAGTATGACATTTGATGCAATCAAAGCAGCCTCCAGAGATAGTGATTAAATTGATCTCACGGTCGAAGGTTTGAGTACTACGTTCTCCTATATATTGGGTGTGCGTCCATCACATCATTCACTTAATGACATGACTCCATTATCAATTGACATCCATGTCCATGATCAGGAAACCTTAATCATCTGTTGATCTCAATGGACTAGTAAAGAGGCTACTAGGGACCTGGTTGTTCACATACCACATGTGTATTAATGTTTCCGCTCAACGCAGTTATAGAATGGTATAAAACATATTATGAACAATCGAGATATGATAATAAAATATTTTTATTAATTGCCTCTAGGGCATATCTCCTTCACTAACATGCATTGACTTAGCGTCTCTGTTCCACAGAGTCTACGTGCCACACAATGATTTGAGATTCCACGGCTTCTTGGTGCCCGATCGCTGGTCTAACCGTTGGCCACCGCCTCACCACACCGTCCTACTCGAAGTGTCACCTCCGCTGGTCCGCCGCCACACCGTCATCCCTCTAAGCCCCCCATCACAATCTTCTCTTCTACGGCGCAGATAAACCACCCCAACCCTATGACCCGACCTCCCCAACACTAAGTTTGTTGCTCGCCTACGCTGCCACCACCACAGCCCCGCGACGTCTGGTGTCTATGGCTCGGTCGCGGCTCGTCTTTGCCTTCTCGTCGCGGTGTTTCCGGCTCCGGCTTGTCCCCTGAGTGTTGGAGGTGCGAGAAGTAATCATGATGGTCTGCGAGGAATCACGTGGCCAAAGCTCGGCAAAGGAAAAAAGTGCAGCTAAACTGGGTATCTTGGAAACAAAAAGATACGCACCTCAAATTAGGGCTCATTTTATTCAGAGGATAAAAAAGTGTAGGAATACGAAATATATAGGATTGGAATGGCATGTCTAATTGAATTCCATGGGAAAAGCAACTCCGTTTTGTTGTGCTGAAGAAATTTTTCATGAGCTTGAATCTCATGTTATTTTTCTATGAATACTACTCCCTCCGTTTCAAAAGACTTGACATAGATTTATCCAAATACGAATGTATCTAAATGTGTTTTAATGTGTAGATACATCCGTGTTTAAACAAATTTATGTCAAGTATTTTAGAACAGATGAAGTACAAGATTTTTATTGGATTATTTTTTATAGGATTCAATTCTACAAATCAAACAGCCAACATAGAAAAAACCTAAGAATTGCTATGCTACAGAAATCTTATGAAAATTCTCTCAAACAAAAATTCTTATGAAATTCCTTTAAATCAAAGTGATGCCTTAACGACGACTAGCAACGACTAGCCCATCAACCAGCCCATCTGAACTTCTATAGCCCCAGCCATCCTCGGATTCACCGCCATCTGCCAACTGCGACAGCAACGACGGCCGGCGGCGACACCTACTCCAGCACCTTTCTTCCATTCCGCCGAGTAACCGATTTATAAAGGGAACGGCGCACCTCTAAGGACTCGCCGGAGGAAGTTGCCCCTCCCCCCCAACCTAGCGCCAGCTCTCGCGCAGCTCGGCGGCTGGCCAGGCGTGGAGAGGAGATGTATTGCCAGTCGTGCAAGAATGTGTACGACGAGGAGGAGGCCGGGACGTGCAAGGAGTGCTACGAGGAGGCCAGCGAGACGGAGGAGGAGCTCAAGCGCGAGATCGACGACCTCCGCTCCCGCCTTCTTTTCCTGCGCCTCCCCTCGCCCACGCTCGACGCCTCCTCCATCGGCCACTCCGACCTCCTCCTCCACGCCATCCCGGCCTCATCGTCTTCCCCCTCCCCCTCCAGCGCCGACGCAGTCCGCCTTGAGACCCCCGCCGTCCCAGCCCACCGCGTCATCCTCGTGAGTCCCCCCCCCCCCCCCTGATGTTTTGATGTTTTCTCGATGCAATTCGGTTCAACTTTGGAGTAGCTTACCTGCCTGGTGCCAAATTTTGGCTAGGATGTTTGTCACCGCAGTAGGTAGTTCTTGATTAAACAGAAGATTTGAAAGTCTAGTTTGGAGGGCTGTTGGTTCTGGAGTTGTTCAATCCACAAGCATTTTTTACATTATTTCTGCAATATGGAAAATGTATTTATTTGTATGCTGGCACATGCTTGGTGGAGTATATAATGGTTTTGGTCGATGTGCCTGTTCTCTAATACTGGTAGTCTGCACTTCTGCTATATATATCAGTGTTCAGCAAACATGCGTTCAGCAGTGAACACCATCTTCTGTGAACATACTTGAATATAATTCTGACACATTTGCTATGAAATATTACTAGAATTGGAACATGTTTTCTAGAATTAGAGAACCAAGCGCTGGCTTCCTGGCAGAGCTCACGGTTGGTGAGCGTTCGGACTAAACGGGTGCTATCTGCGTGAAATAATCGCTGGAGAGGTCTCATCTACCTAACAACGTATAGCCACTTCCCCCTTTGGTCAACATTTTTTCTAGTAAGTACAGATGACACATGATGTGATAAGGGCTGGCTTGCGCAAAGTGACACCGGTCACCAGGGGTTACTCCATAGTTTTACCAGACTAGTGAAGATGGTTTAGATGAAATACATTGTTGACACCTTGAAGTTGTTAGAAGTAATCTTGTCATATGTATGCATGAAGCTTCTGGAAGGTCCATGAAGTATCCAGGGTACGTAGGAGGAGTCCTAGTAGGAGTAAAAGTCTGAAGGCTTTGTGTTCGAGTTAGTTTTGAATAGCTTAAGGGAGCAAGTCTGTAGTAGTTTCTAGAGTACTGTATACCGACCTACTGTTCAGTGAACAGTACCGACCTAGATGGCCTATATAAGGATGCACCCCCTTTGTAAGAGAACAGAAGCTTGTATGCCAAGATGTAGCCTCAAGCATATGTATGATATATAGAGCATATATGTGGTCTGTCATATATGCATATGTGTTAGTGTGTGTGAAGCACAACCTACTTAGAAAGGAGCTAAGTGATTTAGCTCCAACAGAAGTAAGAGGGAGCCTGGATGTCAACGTTGATCTCTTGTGCTCATCAACATACATAGGAAAATTCTAGTTTCAGAATAGTAGGATAACAACTAATAGGAACATATATCGTAATGATAGTAAATAGAGCGTCCGTAATGGGATTGAAGAATCATCGAACTCCCCCAGAACCCCTATTTCGTTCCCGCCATGCAGAAGAAATGAAGTGCATACTCCGTGAAGACAACACACACACCGAGAGGATGTGAGTGTGTTGAATGGTTGATCAGCGCAGCCGGATGCAGTCCTCAGCTCTCGAATAGTGTGTGGGAAGTATCAAATAGAGATAGATGTGTATCATACGACATTCTTGCCTTTAGGGCGTGTTGTTGCTGAAATAGAGAATGATGTGGCATGCTAGGAAGATAATATTTTAAACGAAAGTCTACAAAGATCATGCCATTTTCAAATTCGAATTGTGTCATGACCTTTCTATCTTTTTCATTCGGTGCATGTGAGGAAGTGCCTGTCATAATAAACGAGTGTGGTGTAAAAAGAGAGGATAGCCTGCAGAAGTCACCACACCATCCATTTACATGGACGTGATAGCTATGTCAGCGCATGCACACATGCTCTCTAGTTGCTTCAACTAGTCCATACCCATAAGGCCATATGCACTTAATTGCAATTTCCTTATGCTGGATGATTGCTGGTTTTGCATGCTATGGCTTGCTCTATGGGAGTAGAGGGATATTTCAAATATGAGACGTAAGAGAGACATCTAACTTATTTCTACGTGTTGAGTCCAAACAGCGAGAGGGAGTCAGCTATCAGATTTGGTAGGATAGCTGTTGAGTTGGTTCCGGAGAGGTGTTCGTATTAGGAAAGGCCTAAGGAGTCTAATTGTGTTAGGATAGGTCTAGAGACAAGATACTTGGTTTTTATGGAGGCTTTGTTCGGGGAAAAACAAGGATGCATTATATCTCAGTTTAATCAAGCAAGAAGAATCAAATCTCTCCCATTTATTCTCTCATCTCAACCTATATCAACCCTGTCCCTCGATGCCACTGTCTGGCTATCTTCTTCTCGGTAATACTCCCGTTGTAGGTCTAAGTTCACAACACTACGTCTCTCTTCACAACACTACGTGTCTCCCTGTTCACCCTTCTATAACTCGGTCCTGCTTCGTGCAGCCGCATACAAATTAAGAGCACTATCTCTGAAATTTGTTCCTCATCTGGGCCTGTATGGAATGAGAGGCAAATCAGGTGTTTGGGAAGCTTCTCTGCAAGTAAATAGGATTCGCGATGTATGCATGCTTGCTTGTGTTTTTTAAGAGGAAAATAATTATTTGCATAACTAATAATTATATGAAGACAACAAGACTATTGTACCACCAAATGAAACTTTGGAATATGATTCTGGTGTTTGCTTTGCTAACATGGAGATTGTTGTGGATTATGAAGTCACACTCAATCTGCTAAAGAGGAAGTAACACTGCCCTACATGTAAGATTTAGGTCTAGAAAGATGTCTGTACAAAGCATTAGAACTTTTGAGTTGAGACGTGCACTATTTAGTCACATTAGGATCTTTTGTCTTGCTCTGTAAGGTTCGCCATGGTAGCTCCTCCATCACCCTTTTGAACAGTTTTGGTAACTCTTTTAATTTTGTGTGAGTTTCATTCATAATTAGTATGCATCTCTTAAAGTCAGGTTGGCAACAATTTGAACATCTTACGGCACATAGAAAAATGAACAAAATATGATTAATACTTTCTCTCTGTGATTGGATATAGTACATGTGTATGTATTTATGCATTTCATATTCTTTCTTTCTACCCCACATTCCTCGTCGAACAAGTGGGGTCAGGGGAAGAGGCAAATGATTTGTTGGAAGTGAAATCTCGAAAAAAATATTGTTGCTAAACATGAGTTGTATGTTAGCCACCCCTGTTTCTTTGTTTAGTACAATAACGATCCCCTTTTTTCGTTTAGTTTACGGTACCTACACACCGCACATTTCTACCATACTTGCGCACGACAACGTATTATTTGTTCTCACAAGTTCTTTCCGTGAACTAGTCTGTGTCATGTACTTGAAGTCACACCAAAGAATCGATCGAGGTTCTATGCAGAGCAAGTTCATGATTGGTCACCAGGATTAAGCCTGACCGCACGCTGTGACTTGACCCTTGAGGAGCTGGCAGTTGATTGGGACCTACTCGCCATGGTAGGAGGTGCTGCCCGACAGATGGACAGCATGGCATGCCAATCCAACCTGAGGGCTTGAAGCCAATAGCAGCAGCAATTTCGTTTAGCTTGGTGAAATGCGTGAGGATTGAGGACACGATGCATTGGACGCGGAGGCGAGTAGGGAGATGCGGCTGAGAGACAGCTGCACATGGTGACCACTGACCAGGGATGGTGCAGTGTCACAAGGACGTCATAGAGGAGATACACAACGAGGTCGTGGGAGTTAAGGGCGGAATAAATCCAGGTAGAAGCAGTGGCGGTGAGGCTGGAGAAGAAATCGGTGTCTACTGCTCAGTGCGAAGAGGGGGTAGGTAGAGGATACGCTGGGTTATAAATACGACGTTGACCATTATTATTTACCCTTAGAACTCAGTTTTAGATATTTGTTAATTATGATCAAAGTGTTATTATTTTATAATTAAAATTTACGACTGGTACAGTCCAAACTCTTCAAATTCTGTTCAGACTCTAGGACAATGGTTGAAGTTGCATTTGACTTGGGCATCTGCTTAATTGGAGTATTGCCCAATCCCTTGGTTTTCACAAAGAAAAAAATCTTCCTTCAGTGTTAACGACATAATATTTTTGTGCTAATTCGTATTAAATCTGTATTTATATGGACTTATGATTCACTCTGAAAGTCTTATATAACCAACACCAGCTATGAGTAACCATGTAAAATGTTAGCTTGAAGTGTAAATATGTTAATGCTGGCTGCCTGGCTGTCAAACTCTTGCCATATTTCACATTCAGTCAAGATTTATACATGTGCATCAAGAGTATATCGGCATCAATTCATTAATCTCTTTCTTACTCTTTAGTCGCGTTTGAATAGATTAAAATTTCTGAAGTTAATGTTCCTATTGTTAATAGCTCAAAATAACTTTTGTATATGTTCCGTTTTGTAGCTTTGGTTAGTAGTTTCAGTGCATTGTTGAAACAAATCATACATATATATGGGTCTTTTGCCTATAACAAATACAATTTCTTGTAGGATATAGTCCAGTGAGTGCCGAGTAGAATCATTAACTTAGTAGCAAGTGAGCAGTAATTTGAGCAGCAGTGAGAGTTCAAACTTTTTTTTCCTTTTCGATAGAGAGGTGATGGCAAACATGAACTCTCAACATGCATAGTTGCACTGTTATACAGATTTGAATTTCGCGCTAAATGATTATATACTAATTTCACATAGCCTGTTTAAATTTATTTGTTTTTTGGCTTTTCGCCCTGGCGCCCTTTTTGTTTGGCAGAATCCTTGGTGTACAATGTTCATCCAGTACAATACTTCATTTTTGTGGATATGCTAGTCAGATGCATATCTGATCTATTTCAGCAAGGGGCAAATTGCTTTAAATCTGATATATTTTTCGCGTATTTTCCAGCTTGTTACAATTTTTTCCTTCACATTAGTTCCACATTAACTATTTGTGAACTTGATTTACTCTAGACATATCACATTTGTGAATTATTATTAGTAACTGAGTTGCTTATGCTGGTTTGTTAAACTGAGTTTTCTCTTCCGAACAGGCCAGCAGATCTCCTGTTTTCAGAGCAATGCTTGACAATGAGATGGAAGAGAGCCGCAGTGGCATCATCAAAATATATGAAGTGTCCTATGATGTTCTCCGTGCTTTTGTTCACTATATGTACACTGCCGAAGCTCTCCTAGATGAGCAAATGGCTTGTGATCTCTTGGTGTTGGCTGAGAAGTATGAAGTAAAGCACCTGAAGACCTACTGTGAAAAGTTCATTACATCCAAAGTGAACAACGATAATGCCATTGTCCATTACGCGTTTGCACATCGGCACAGTGCGAAGCAGCTGCTTGAGGCCTCTATGTCAGCACTCGTGGAAAGCATGCCCACACTGGCGGAGAGGGATGAATACAAGGAACTTGTCGAGAAGGACCCAAGGATCGTTGTGGAGATCTATGAAACCTATATGAGCCGGCAAGTCAATACGGCTGCCGAGAAGGAATAAGATTGCAGTTGTAGGAACTGATAATTAAGAGTAAAATAATAATAGCAGTAACATTCTAACCAATCATTTGCATATTCAGGTTAAGTCTCAGCTCTACCGAATTCTCCTGCAGTGAAGATGCAGAACTGCTAGTTTTTTGTCTGTCCCTCAATAGAGGGTGTTACAAATTGCAAAATTGTCTTGTTATAATATTTGGTGAGATCGGGTGCAAAATTTATTTTATTTGGGTTTTATATGGATGTATATTGCTATAATATATCACTGTACAGATTAATTTATTTGGGTTTTATATGGATGTATATTGCTCCGATCCGCTCTCTTTATCTGAACATGTCTTCATATTGATTTTTTATATATAATATTTTTTCAGTATTCCACATTGTGATTGGTTACTAGCTCCAACTCGAAACTTTTTTTTTTTTAACTCGTGGGAATGTGTTCCCATTTATTGAAAGGCTTTTTGCAAGAGTGTCAATAAGCTTTTGTCGACGAATTCTGTACGGGATTTTGCCATAGCCATCTCCGGTACATTGACTGAAGGGCGGACCTGGTGCAGCGGTAGAGCCTCACCGCCTGTGACCGAGAGGTACCAGGTTCGAGTCGCGGTCTCCTCACATTGCACTAGGTGAGGGTAAGGCTTGCCACTCACACCTTCCCAGACCCCGCACAGTGCGGGAGCTCTCAGCACTGGGTACGTCCATCTCCGGTACATTGACTAATAAGCCTTGTTCCTCTCCACCTAGCACATGATTGCAATCGTTGATTTGATGTCTCCGTTTTATCGTTGAGAAGCGTTCGAATTGTGTAGGTCAAATTTTGATCTTGATACAACAGCTATCGAACCTTGTCACATAATGTTAAAGTCATGTGTTTGGAACACAGGAACTTGAATAGGAAAAGCGCAAGAATTTGAGACGTTATGTATCCTGGATTTCTACACTAGGAAGACTTCGAAACTTCGAATGTCACGCAACGAAAAGAAAGGAAATGTAGAAGAAAAAAACATGACGTAGGAATGTCTATCCAATGTCAGTATGTTACATATGAAAAACACAGGAAATGTAGGAGAAAAAACATAAGATCCTACCTCATGTCTATTTTTCTCTGAAGAACTTGGAAACCCAGCAGCGCTATTGGCCTAAGTGATATTTTCAACTGTTCAAAATATCGGTCGTTATGTCGATAAATTGGCCGGTATATCGTTTATCGGGGTCAAACCGATAAGATAAGTGGATATCGCCGGTATTTACCGGACCGGCCGATGTACCGGTTGTCACACTGATATTCACTGGTAAATCTGCGGGACCCAACCGATTTAGATCTTGTTTTTTTTATTTTGGTTGAGTTCTTGGAGTGTTGATCCTTTATTTGTGTAGATGGCAACTTCAGGTACATTTCAGGTTGCTTAAGAGAGATATAGATGACATGGTTTATGAGTTTGCCGTGTTTATTGATCTTGATGATACAAAAATCTGAGATTTTTAAAAAACTATACCGATAAAATCGATAAATAGGTCGATAAGGCGATTTATCTGTTATCTTGGGACAACTGATAAGTTAACAAGCGATATACCGAACATTGATATTTTCCCTCAGAAAAGAAAAAGGAAAGTTCCACATTCATGGGAGACGCCGCTCTTTGTAGGGCACTCCCTTCCAAACAATAGGAGGTGCGTAAGTCGTATGCCGGCAGGAATACATTTGGGACGGCCCAATTGCGCTAAATCGCGTGGAAATTTTTGTCTCTCACGGACAATGGGGTGCGGGTGCAAGCAAATTTTATAGTTTCCCGTAAGACACCTATCCTGAAAACCTCATCCTGAGACTCCGCCTACTCTGGTGCCAATGGGACGAACAAAGAAAGGATGGTGCAATTTTAGTGAACAAAAGGAGATGGGTGCAGAATGAAAGTTAACCAATGACATCGGATCTAGCAGCAGCGGCGACCACTATTTGCGGAGCACAATAGACTACATTGTTTTCCTCTCCAAACAAGAACATCAGGTGTACAATTTTATTTCTGGAGCAAAATGCAAACAATAACAACCCTCAGACTTCACAGACGAATTTGCAAAATTATCCACGGGTCTGCAAACAGCCATTTGCTATGGAGAGAAGTTTCAATTCATTGAAGCACATCACTGGGAACACGTGACATTAAGGTGCTAACCATCTTCGTAAGGCTACTTCTAGACTATAACTATATACAAGCAAAGATGAAGGTGAATTATGCCTAGCTTCGTCGCACCCTTGAGATAACATGACTGACTACAAGTTAATCCAACTACCAGATGAAATATGCACCCCCATGCTAGTAGTCAGCAAAAAGTTCAGAAAGCTGCTCATCAGTCCATCCTGCTACAGGAGGCACTGAAACAATCTTATGACTGGAAAGCAATTTTCCACTGGTGGCAGATATAGAGCAATTTTCTTGAGTTTGCTGGAGCGTGCCTGCACTTGCTGCATGGAGGTCCTTCTGCGGGTGCTCGAATTTCCTGGTTGAATTGTCATCACCATGGAAACCTTCTGCCATATCATCCAGACCAATGTTCAGACTATTCTCTAAACCATACTTGGTCTCCGTATCCATGCTTGCATTGTCAATGTTGCTATTCATTCTTGCACCATTGCCATCAGGAAGTGTAGTGTGACTCTTCTGTTTTTTTCTACTAGGTTGCATCCATTCATCATCAGAGAGTGCCCTCAGATTTCCAGTACAAGAAGCTTGTGTACAATCTCTGCTTGGATACATGCCTGAGCTTTCACCTAGAATAGGCTGTGAACATCTTGTGTTTGCACTCAGGATTAGCTGTTGACACTCATCCCTATTGCTACTTGATATATGCTGGCGGGTGTGGCCTTCTACCATCTTTTGCAGTCCAGTCTCATCGTGCTTTTCTGAGCTACACCTAGCAACAGCATCCATGCTTGCATCAGGTGTTCCACGATGACGAGATCCCTCGGCAACAGTTATCTCCTTGCTACTGGGCATCATCGTTTCACCACCTATGAGTTTCCTCATTATGTCATCAGTGGAACTTTGAGCTTCACTCCTTATTCCATACTTGGGTACGCTTCCTCCTTGTTTCAGCTGGGAATTAGCTGAACCCATGCTATGAGGCTGCTGACTGGAATTGAAGACTGGTAAATTCTGTATTTGAGAACTTAAATCCATTTGCTCCAACAGTTTCTCGTGATGATTTTGTACACCATGAGTACCTTTGTTCGTTCTCAAAATACTAGTGTCAGCAGCTTTTGCTGCACCACCATTATCGGAAAGTAACTCAGCCATCCGACTCTCCTTGGTCCTCGAGATCTTACTGATGATAGTTGTCATTACATCAGATGTTTCAGCTGCAGCTTCCCTTTCCATGTTATCTCCTTGGCCTGCAAACCTCATTGTTACTTCACACGCTACCAAAAGCATGGTAATTTACCATCAATTTTTATTAGAGAGAAAAAATTTGAAGTTACCAGGCTGTTGGCTTTGCCTTTCAGAATTACTTGATGAAACTACTTGCTTACATGGGGAGACGCTGTCCTTTTGCAGTACCTGGAAATGCAAAAATCATTGTACCTTCATGTCCCAAGATGAATACAATGGTTAAGAATACTCCCTTCTTTTCAGTTTATCAGGCATATTTCTTAATCAAACCTTTAAAGTTCGACCAAGTTGATAGAAAAAAATACGAACATCTATAATACCAAATCAATGTTCACCTCCACCAGGAGGGCCCATTCATGAACTATGATATGTAGGTCTAAAGGTATAATGATTAGTGAAGACTTAAGAGTGGTAGGTTTTCTAAAACAAGCAAAGAGATCCCATTTTCCAGAAGAAATATTAACAAAAAAAACTAACTAGGAACAAGAAATTAAATAGAGATGCATCAGCCTGTACATCAAAAACAAATTCCACACATTAATAGCAAGTGAAATAAATAAGTTAACTCCATACGTATTTTCTGGTTGCAGCTCACATTGGCAAAAAAACTACCGATGTCAGACCTTACAACATGGTTGCAGCTCACAATGGACTAACATAGCAGTGTTTTAACAATACCTTCTCAACATTTTGATGGGTAACATTCAGATAGCACACTGTGTTAGACGGGCGATGAATAGCAACCTGAAATCAACAATATCTTCATCAGTGCCACCAATTTCTTGTGACCACAATAGAAAAGTTTAACAACAGAAGTAACACTCATGTTCACCTGCTTGAGAAAAATTACAGACCCAACTGATAAACTCTTGGAAAGGTTTTCATTTGAGAGAACTTTCTTGTGAACTGACGCATCAATAGTGCCAGATGGATCCTATTAAGAACA
This sequence comes from Poa pratensis, assembly GCA_947311845.1. Classification (NCBI taxonomy): domain Eukaryota; kingdom Viridiplantae; phylum Streptophyta; class Magnoliopsida; order Poales; family Poaceae; genus Poa; species Poa pratensis. The sequence continues at coordinate 69,025,990 of CAMZMU010000047.1, forward strand.
AATCGTTATCAATTGCTACTAAGATAAAAACACGATATATATATATAACTAGTATCTTCTAAACTTCTCCAAATATATCATCTGAAAATAAAACGGTGTTGTTGGAATATAATGCAGATCAAAGTTCCTACTCCAGATACAATATGCGCTTTTGAAATCTAATCTATTTGGCATTAGCATATCCTCCAAATTACAAAGAGAAAAACAAATGTTTCTCCAAAACGCCGTGACAAGAAGAGATACTATTCTGCTTAATCTCTATGAATGAAATAAATTCTGCATTTATAAGAAACCCTAACCATGGATTGGAACTTTTTCGAATATCCCATTGAACTCGATGCAAGAAAACTCGCATTTCACATCTTAATCAGCACAACTCAACGTGGACATAAACCAACTTATGAACAAACAGAAATAACATCAGGCTGTGGCTGGCTACCTTGAGATTCAGTATGAGATCGCCGAATCCATTTGGGGTGCACAGTGTCACCATCCCGACCACCTGATGACGACAAACCCCCAACAAAGGAATCAATGCACCAGACATATATCCTCAACAATGGCACATCGAGAAAAACATAATCTATAACCGAAAAGAAGAGAGTAGACTGCACGCACCCGACACGCTCGATCTAACGCCCGGTCGACTCGGATGTTCCCGATACCTGGCTGCTGCCAGCCGCGGTCATCCCCTGAGTCCCAGACGAGAGAACATATACTGATCACGACAAGAACGAAATGCAAAAAAGCTTGGCTGGCAAAAATTGCTATTAGCTGCTCCTTACCGAGGTCCCGCAGAGCCCGGAGCCACGAGTCGAGCTGGAAGTCAGTGTCGGTGGCCTGGCCGTTGGCGCGATCCGCGGGGACGGAAGATAAGGGAGAGCGGAGGCGCATCGCGTCCTGGAAGGAGGAGGCGGGCCCAGGGATACGCCGGTGGCAGGGGCGGAGGGTGACGGAGGAAGTGGGGGGGGGGGGGAGGGGTGGAGGTCGGAGTCGTCGACGTCCAGAGCGTCCGCCCACGCGGCGGCGTCTTTTGCGGAGGCGGCTGGGCGTGGTAGTTGGGCCGCCATAGGTGGGTCGAAGATTTTTTTTTTTCCCTCTTTTCTTTTGACGGAATCAAGCTTTGTAGATGGCGAGGAGAAGGTCTGAGTTTTCGCCGAGTTCCTTGCGTTGTACACTAAATCTTTTGCAGCATCTCTAGTATATATCTCGGAGAAATGTGTATCGGAAACCGTGCTTCCGATATCGCACAAACAGTTTACGTTGCAAAATTTTGCTCTACTGAAAAAAAAACGGTTTTGCTATGTCTCAGTCGACTGAGACGAAGCTTATGTCTCAGCTAGGTCCGTGTCCGTCCGATCGTTTTTGCGTCGTGATTCGTGCGCGTGGAGGTTTTGGCCCGTTTTTCCCGGTCTGTGTTTTGTTGGGCTGCTTTGTTTTTTCCCCCGGATTTTTCGAATTGATTACTGGGCTCTTGGGCTGGACAACGTTGTAGTGTGGGTGGGCTTGGTTTTGTTTTTTGTTTCCCGCCCGGGATATTCGATTTTTTTACTGGGCTGGAGGGGTGGCGCGGTGCTTTTTTTGTCGTGTTTTTTGTGTGTGTTTTTTTATTGCGTTGAAAATTAGTGTGGAGTTTTCTAGCTCGAATTCTTTTAGTAGTGTGAATTTTTTTGTTCTTTTTCGTCTAAAAATTAGCGTGGTTTATTTTTGGGGGATTGGGCTAGATAATTTTATGATGTTGTTTCTCTAATATCCGCACTAGTTTTTGTATGATTCGATTAAGCAACAAAAAAAAATCTATTTTTTACTTTTTTTTTGTCTAATATGCTGATCTTTTTTGTTGTAGTTTTGTCGGGGAGGGGGGCATCGGTTTTTGATTTTTAAAAGCGTGGAATTTATTTTGTATTTATTTTGTTTTTTTGTAAGTAACGAAATTCTTTTTGTGTCAGCTTGATTGGGGGGCGATTTGATCGCCCATAAATCGTGTCGATGGCAAAAGAAACCGAGTGTTTTTCTTTGAGACAGGGCCAGCTGCAGTTGAGCTTGCAACTGAGTTTTTTCGCGAGACAGGTCAGTTGCAACTGTGCTTGGAACTGGGATTTTATTTCATATTTTATTATTTTTCTTTTTATTAATTTTAACAATTATTAATTTTTTGTTATTTTTTGGAAGCCAGTTGCAACCCCGGGTGCAACTGAGTGTTTTTTCTTGAAAAGGGGTGAGTTGCAATTGTGCTTGCAACCGAGTGTGTTTTCTCGAGACAGACCAGTTGCAACTGCGCTTGCAATTGGGTTTTTTCTCGCGACAGGGGTAGTTGCAACTGTGATTGCAACTAGGATTTTATTATTATTTTGTATTTTTTAATTAATTTTTATTTATTTTGTTTTTTGTTTTTATTTTTTTGAAGCCAGACCAGTTTCAACTGCGCTTGCAACTGGGTGTTTCCTCGAGATAGGGGCCAGCTGCAACTGCGCTCGCAACTGAGTGTTTTCTCGAGATAGGGCCAGTTTCAACTGGGCTTGCAACTCAGATATTTATTATTATTATTTGTTATTTTTTCTTTATTAATTTTAATTAATATTTATTTTTGTTTTTAGGAAACCAACTCAACTACGCTTGCAACTGAGTGTTTTCTCGAGATAGGGTCAGTTTCAAGTGCGCTTAGAACTGAGTGTTTTCTCGAGAGAAGGGGTCAGTTGGAACTGTGCTTGCAAACCGAGTGTTTTTTCTCGAGATACGGCCAGCTGCAACTGCGCTTGCAACTCGGATTTTATTGTTATTTTTCTTTATTAATTTTTTTTGGAAGCCACTTTCAACTGCGCTTGCAACTGAGTGTTTTTCTCGAGAAAGGGGCCAGCTGCAACTGCGCTTGCAACTTAGTGTTTTCTCGAATATAGGGCCAGCTGCAACTGCGCTTGCAACTCAGATTTTACTTTTTTGTTGTTATTTTTTTTTTTTTTTTTTTGGAAGCCAGCTGCAACTGCGATTGCAACTGAGTGTTTTTCTCGAGATAGGGCCAGTTTCAACTGCGCTTGCAACTGAGTTTTTTCACTATTATTTTTGGTTTACCTGTCTGTTTTGGTTCACTTTTGTTTTGTTCACCGACATTTTTGGTTCACTGTTATTTTTGGTTCACTCGCATTTTTTGTTCAATATTAGTTTTGTTTGACCGACATTTTATTTTCGGAAAATATATTATATTTAAAAATCATTCTTTGTAGTTGTTCAAATTTTAAAATGTTTGCGCTTGAAAATGGTTTAGATTTTGAAATGTTCATATTTTTAAAATGATTCAGATGCTTGGATTGATTCTTGGATTGATTCGATATTTTTTGTAAACGGAGATAATTATTAGTACTTATGGGCGCGAGGTCACTCGCCGTCCGTACTAAAATAACCAAAAACAGCAGGACTAGATCGATCCCAAATTGAGCTAGCTTGTAGACTAGATCGATTCTTCTAATTGAGCTAGCACATTACACGAGTACTGGATCACTCGATCGATCTGTTTTTTTTTTTTGGTGAAAATCGATCGATCTGGCTGAGATCGAGCACCGGCGCGAGCGCGAGGACGCGACGTGGAGGAAAGTTGGGCCGAGCCCATTTGCTAGGGGGTACGCGGACGGACGTCTGCTCCCGCGTTACGCGCGATAAGCCAGGCCACCACCGTACTTATGACATGGTGCTGACGTGAGTCGACTGAGACGTAGCTACGTCTCAGTCGACTGAGCCGGAGACAGACCCAAAAAAAAATCCCTAAAACACACTAGACCCACCCGACAGCATTTTTTTCCTTAATTTTCCGTTTTACTTTCGTCCTCGTCTTCCTCCCATCTCCCTCCTCTCGCCGCCCCCCCGTGACACCCCTCCCTGGCACATATCACCAGAGAGGCAGTCGTCCCGTGCGCCATCCCAGGATAACAGGCCGCACGTCACAACAGTGTAACATAATGGAAATCATTACACAATCAGGCACATCAGTGCTACAAATGGTTTACAAGGCCATCAAGGAATGACAAAATATCAATCCCAGCATGGCACGATACAGAGTTTTAACTGGCAGCGGAAGACATATGAGAGGCTACGGCTTGGAGCGGCTCCACTCCACAGGCATCTGGCTGGGCTACTGATCCTAGCACGCTCTTGCTCCATCTCCTTGCTAAGATAGAAGATGAATCCTCGACAAAACCTGACCACAATCACAAGGCACGTGAGTACATTTGTATGCACTCAGCAAGAATTCGCCACTCACTACAAACAATCCAACAATCATACAGCAAGATGTACATCAATTGGAAATAAAATCCTACAACATGGCAAGGTGTAATCTAGATACATGACATAAAGTAGCATGGCATTGACAACCCAAACATGTCATAAGCAAGCAACGGGGGTATCACCAGTGTAGAGTCCAAGCCAGGTGGGGTTGGATCGTGCACCGGCAACCATACAAAGAGCTTACCTGTGACGAGTAAACGAGTGTACCAGTTAGTACCAAATAATTCACAACAGCACCTGTGATCACTGCTAGGCCCACTGGCCTCATCATTTCACCCTGGGCACGCACGGTTGATGTGGGCTCTGGCCTAACTATAGGCTCCCAACGCATCACACCGCCATCCCTAAACCTGGTTTACAATCACATCTCAAGTAGCATTCCCTGCATCAACTTATTGTTCATTTAGTGAAATCAGGTTGTTCATCTTTCTTTCAAACAGATCTTAAGTTTAACCTCCTGACACGACAAAGACACATAGTGTGACCGACACTGAACCGTTGTTCCATATCCCAGGAACGGGGCTAGCTTGCTAGGTTGAGTCTCTCGAGAGTTTGCTTTCCCACCTATCAGAATGCACCCTACTCAGCCGACGCTCCAGGTTTCTCACGCCCAAAGTCGTACTAAGCAAAATACACTCACATGACGGTCCACTTGCTAAGACACTCTCCTGCACCACACTATGCGCGTGGCACAACGGGCAAGTAAATCCGGCACATCCCCCGGCGCGACCGGGTATGCCTAGCTCCGGACTCCCTATCACAGTCGAACCCGTGCCTGTCGACCTCTACCCTCGGACAGCGCAACCGAACGACTGCGCCCAATGGATGGCACAAAAGGGGCTCAACAACCTACTAGGTCATGGTCCTCCCATGAGACAACGATGGTTCTGCTTTCAAAGTTCAGATTAGTGGCACCATGGACTGACCCTATCGTTGTTTGGAGGGGTGTTTTATTTTAATCCAGTTTCATCACAGCAAGTCCCAAAACAGAGGGTTAGTCCAGCAATTAATCATGATATCAATATCATATATCACCAAACAACAAGGCATTAGCAACATAATAAAGATCAACTACAAAGTATAGTTTAGTTGGTTTGCGTCGACCGGGTGACTATCGCGGTGATTCCGCCGACAAGTGCCACCACAGATCAACTAGTTGATTAGCGTCGACCGGGTGACTGTCGTGGCGATTCCGCCAACAAGCGCCACCACAGATCAACTACAAAATAGCACAGTGGTTTAATCGGACGACTGTGGCAGTTCCTCCAGCCAGCGCCCTCGCAGATTAATTACAAGTTGGTGAGGCATGTAGCCTCCAAACAATGAACCGAAAAGCATTCATAAGAAAGAAAGCATCCATTCCACTCAAGGATTAACCCGACGTGGTGTCAGCAATCTTGGCAAAAGAACCAAATGGAAAGCAAATGTCCCAAGCGTCGCAGTCTAGGCGGGCCGAAGCCAACCACGTTTGACGGAGGGAGAAGAAGCAAATAACTCCTTTTTGGCAAATGCCCCCAACTCTGAGGATCATAAGACGACATTCGTCCGCTCCTCACCTCGGCGAAGAAGAAGAAGCAAACAAAGCCCCGCAAGCGCGAGACGCACAGTTGTAATATTTCCCCCATTCCTTTGACTGAGGCGGTTCCTCCGGCCATTGTCTCGGGAACGGGAGTGTTGCGCAGATAAGAAATTATAAAGTAATGCGACAATTTAAAATGCAACATGATATATGCAACAATACAAGGCGCATATAAGATACGGACAACAAACAGACATGCAACAATAATAGTAGACAGCCATAACAATATAACAGTAGGCAGACACAAACACCCGGCATGATATTAAGCAGATCAACAAACAAACATTGCGGGACGGCTCATAGCAAGGGGTTAGCTTGCCTTCGAAGATCGACACCGTTTGGCTTGGAGGGTCACGAACGTCACGATTTAGGGTCTCGGTTTGCCGGTACCGCGGGATACACCTATACACGCATACAAGGGTGCTGAGTATACAACTATTTTACAAAAATGTAAAACCTACACCACTGGACAGATCCTTCCAAACTAGGAATTTACAAATTTGAATCACTCCAAACGGATCTACGGTTCAAAAGATACTAACGTGTGACGGATAGCAATCTGCTGCTCACCTCGGAAAAAAAAACAGAACGGGCCGAAACTGAGCTGGGCTGTGCTGAAGGCGTACTGCACGAAAAACCGTCTTCAGCTCTGGAAAGCGGAAAGCCGGGAGTGCGTCTCCACTTAATCCGACAGGTGGGGCCCGGGGCCCACCTGTCGGCGACCCCTCTCTTCTCTCCCTCTTTTTCTTTTTCTTTTCCTTTTCTTCCTCTTTCTTCCTCCTCCTTCCACCGACCGTGGCACGGAAGAGCACGGCGGCTCGGGGAGCTTGCCGCTGCGGGGAGAGCCGGGGCACGGGCCACGGCGGGGACGGCGGTGATGGGCCGGAGGTGGAGGGCCGCGGCCGGGAGGGCGGAGACGGCGGCGGGGGACGAGGTCAACGCTCCCCTCCGCACGGGCACGCACGGGAGGCGCGGGAGCTCGACGTCCGCCGGCGACGGGCGGCTCGGCGGAGCCAGGCGAGGATGGCGGTGAGGCCGTGGCGCAGGGACACGCCCGGGGAAGGGTCCAGGGCTGCAGGGGAGAGCAGGGGGCGGCGCCACGAGCTCGGTCGTGGCTCGGCCATGGTGGCCGCACGGGCGGAGCTTGCCGGCGACGCTCCGCACCGCCTGGACGCCGGCCGACGGCGGGGATGGAACCGTGGAGCTCCACCGCGCCCAGGGAGGCAGGCTGCGGTCGCCGGGGTTCACGGGAAGGTGGCCGTCCGAGCTCTCCCGAGCTTGGCCATGGCGGCAGCAGAGGATGAAGCTTCGGCCTCCACTGCTGCTCCAGATGGTTGGCTAGCAAGGGCAGGGGAGAGGTGAGCAAGTGGTGGTGCGGCTGAGGGAGAGGCTCGGGGTGCTTAGAAACCACGGATCGATCCAAGGACCGATGTGGTGCTTCACAGCCATGGCAAGATGAGGAGGGCACGGTTCCTGCTCGTGTGCATCGAGAGAGAGGTCCAGAGGGAGAGGAGAAGGTGTGGAATGGCTAGTGTTTGCTCGTGTTGCTGCTTATCTAGCCGGGGAGAGAGCAATGGGAGAAGGGGAGGGCACAGGAGAAGCTCCACAAATATCCCTCATGGCCCTGTGCTGTCGGTGGAGGAGATAAGAAGGAGCTGGATGCACAGGGAAGGCACGAGGTGCACTGGAGCAGCGGGTTAGGCACCGACCGCGAGGTTTATGCAAATTTGAAAATCCGCTCCGAAGGTGTTCGACGAAACGCCCGAACGAACTTTTCGATTTTAAAAATAAATCCAGAAAATTCCCCTGGCTAGGTTTGGATGCTAGGAGATAGTCCACTGAGTTTGAACTCGAATGGTTGCCTCCAAATATGGTTCTGGGTAACGTGTCCGCTAAGCCGCGTACCGGCATCGGTTTTTGGCTTACAAAGGAAGTAGATCAAAACTTGGTCGAACGAGTTCGAGTTCAACGGAAGAAGTGTAGGAAATGCAAAAATATGCAACTCCCTAAATTATGAGGATTTTCCGAGACTCCTAAGTTGGTCGAATAAAATTGGGATCGGAGCCGACATTTAACGGTTAACTCCGAGATTGGAAAATATGTGGATTGGGAGCATGAAATATTTCTGGGCGGGTCTTCTGAAAACGTGTAGGGGAGTCCTCCGGTATTCAAAGAGAGAGCAAACTCTACGTCAAACCGTCTCGAATGATTTTAGGAAACACTTATTAAAACCAGAAAAAGTTTTCCGGCGTCCAAAATAATTTAAAATTCGATCTAAATTTTCGGGGTGTTACACCCCCCCCCCCCCACACGGTCCTCCCATGGTGAAGGTGGTCCACCTCGCGGCGGAGGAAGCAGCGGAGGCGCGTGGCCGGCCGGGGCGCGAGAGATCAACCTCGCCATCCGACGGCCGGAGCAGGAGAACGCGGAGCAATCGTGGCTGGATGCGGGAGATCTCATTCAGGCCATCTGACGGCGTTGTCTGGAGCAGGGGAACCTAGAGAGGGAGTACGCGGCTGAGCATGCGGCTGAGCGGCTCCATGTAGGGCCTACTTCGAGATGAGTCACCAGAAATTGGAGTGGATTTTGGAGCATCGAATTTCGCCGGATTTCGATGAGTTTGTTGCCAGTCCGGTGACGGTTGGGCTGAAATTTCACTACCGCCAACCGTTGCTTGGCTTTTCAGTTCACATGAAAAATTGACTCCAAAACTGGACATATGGGGCACTCGGGATCCAATATCCCGCTCCCCGGCCAAATAAAATTCTTGGTTGGGCCATATTCGGAGATCTGGTCAGGTCGTTTTTTGCCCCGAAACCTAAAAATGGCGGTTATTATAGACACTGGGCCGTTTTGGGGGATCTGCTATAGATGCTGAGCAGATACCACATACCGTGAAAAACAAAGCTGGATAAGAAGTCAGAGGTACCCGAAACTAGTTTACCGGAAATTCGTAATGAAATTTTGAAAAAGGACTTCGCGCTACATTTTGTTTCTACTCAACTTTTCATCAAATAAACGTAGTTCATACAGATAATAAACAAACATAATTCTTACATAATTCATGCAAGCAATTAGCGGCGAGGAGAACCGTATCGGTTGCGCGACAACGCTTGATGTGGCGCAAGATGTGCTCGTCGAGCACATCGAAACCAGCCCACGCGTGGGAGCTCCCGCCTGTGCGTCGTGCAAGCAGGCACGCTTGTTGGGGGGCGGCGAGCGGCGGAGGTGGCGCTGCTCCTCGTCGTTGCCGCTCGGATACAATATCGCTTTTGTTGCATGATAAAAGGTATGTTTTGGCCATGGAAAGGCAAGTAACTGATGTTGGAGTAATTTATATGCAAAGATACCTGCAGATCCAGCCGACAGCTTAGATGACAATGCAGATGTAACAGAAGATGATGTTATGCATCAAGAACAAAATGCTCATGAGCACCATGATCTTCTCCAAGAAGCTCGAGAGCAACATTATCAGGAAGGACGAAAAGCACAAGCAGGACATATACCTCCTTCGGAGAGAGGAGCACCACCCTCAAATCTTTGGTTTAGGCCACTGACGAGGGGTACACTCATCAAATCCCATGGTTAAGGACCTAGGGTTGAGATTATGGGAGAGAACGTGGTAGTACTGGTGGTTTCGTCGGCTGACAAGCAGAGGCAAAGATTACCAGGTTCAGGCCCCTCGGGTGGAGGTAAAGACCCTACTTCCTGCTTGTCTGTTATTGATCGTGTGAGATTATGAGGTTACAAGGTGGCTCCGGCGAGGTGTCGATCTCGCTAGAGCTTTGGTGGTTTCAGTACGGCTTGTCCCCAGATCGGCGCCCCTCCCAGCCTTTAAATAGGCTGGGTCTCGGGAGTACGTAACTGACCTGGTTTACATATAAGGAAAGGCCTAACCGACTATGCCTATGTCTAAATCTTGGAGGGTACTCCATCTTCTTTGGGCCTCCTGTCTTGGGCTTCGAGCAGGCCCTTCGTGATTAGGCCTTAGTTATTACGTGCACCAGGTACCCTCATGGTAGGGTACCCGAGATGTATGCCTATGTCAGTAGCCCCCGAGTACTTGTCTGACTCGAAGAATCGGGCATTGACTCGTTCGTAAGTGCACGTCATATGCTTTGTATTGTGTATATTATAATTGGAATTCCTGTATGAATAGCACATGTTGGCTATGTCGAGTATTTCATCGACTGTGGTTTTTGCTTATGATGATCAAGGGATAATAGCTTAGCAGGCCCAGTACACTCGACGGATCGGGACTGGTTAACTACACATTCGGGTAAAACCTTACTAGATTTCAATCAAACTCGAGTCCCCGGACTCGAATCTGGTACAAACTGGTCAGATTCGACTAGGCCGTGGAGTTCTTACTGAGTCGATCTGCAGTATAGATTTGAATTCTACCCAACGCGTCCGTCAGGATTTTTCATCATGTCTGCTGACACGGAAAGTATAAGGATCGATGTTGCTGGAACGGTTCTTAGCCCAGCTCGAAAGTTCGGCGGGTCTTACCTTTGCACTATGCGTGCAGCATCCGAGGTATTTGCGACGGACGCAACTCGGGAATGTTTCGAGTATGATTTTGTATATGAACTGAGTCGATTCTTTTGTCGACTGACCTTTTGACGTTATTCTATCGGGTGCGCGACAGCGCTCCCGATGGGAGTAGCCCCCGAGATTGTGCTTTATTGCTTGCAATGGAGGATAATCTCAAATCATTTTTATCCTATACACTCTTAGTCAAAGAAATTTTTGTTTTGCTCCCGATGGGAGTAACATGTCTTTGTTCGAAGAGAATGTCGAGTGACCATTCACCCGAAAACAATCGAGTGATTGATATGCATTGGGCGAACCCGAAATCTTTTCTGAACAAATCTGTTGCAATGACGTCAGGGATGACGTTTTATGGCGACTGCGCCACCTGACACGCGGTGGCGTGCGCTATGCTGCGATGGATGGGACGTGACACGTATGTGGGCCCATTGTGCAGCCGTTTGGACTGGATTTGACCGTTCAGCACGATTTCTCCGGGCTATGATGGCAGTTCCTAGATTCCCGTGCGTAGTGGGCGGAGTGGCCGGCGACGGTTGCTCTCCATGGCTGCCACGTGTACGGCTGGATTTGCTACTTTTCCCACGATCTCGCATCCACGGTGCGGATTCTTTTGCGTTGAGGTTAAAAGGGTGCGGCGGAGTAAATAGTACTTTTTACTTGCCATTTGCTTTCCGCCGCCGCTGCTTCTTCTTCCTCCTTACGCATCGCCATAGCCTCATAGCGAAGCTTCTGCAACCCACCACCGCGATGACGAAGCCTGCCACCCGGAAGGGCAGGAGTGCCGCGAACGCGTCGGCAGACAGCGCCGCTGGAGCCGCTGCCAGCGGTTTGAAGAGGGACAAGGGCGCCTGGACCAAGTCCTCCTGCAGCAAGAGGATGCTCACCGGCCTGCGGAACGACGGGCTGATCCCTGAGGACACCTCGCAAGTTCGCATCCCTGGCGCCGAGGTAATCCCGCGCCCAGGCCCCAATGAGCGGGTCTGTTTTGTGGATTTTGTGAACAGGGGATTCTCCTTCCCTGTTCACAACTTTCTTCGTGCACTGATGCACGTTTATGGGGTGCAATTGCACGATTTTACGCCCAATGGGCTTTTGCACATTGCGTGTTTCTTCGTTCTTTGCGAGTGCTTTCTGGGCGTTGCGCCCCACTTCGGGCTTTTTCGCCGTATCTTCAACGTCAAGCGCCAGCACAGCGCCAAAGGACCTGGTGGTTTTGGAGTACAGACTCGATCTGACGTCGAGTACTTCAAGATCAGCTTCCTCGAGTCTGTGCAAGGATGGCGCCAGAAGTGGTTCTACATCAAGGATGTGACCATAGGCACCCAAGCGTTCGGGTTGCCTCCTTTTGACGCAGACGCTCTGGTGAAGAAGAGGCCATCCTGGATCGCCCAGCCGACCGGAGTCGAAGCCGAAGAGGCTGACATTCTGATGGAGAAGGTGCTAAAGCTTCAAACCACTGTTGGTCGGGAGGTTACGGGCATCCACTTGCTAGCCATTATGGCCAAGAGGCGAGTGCAGCCTCTCCGAGCCCGAGCGCATGCTTTGTGGGCATACAGTGGGGTTTCTGATCCAACCCGCTCACGCGCAGTGGAGCTTTCTGATGCGGAAGCGGAGAAGTTGGTAAGAAGCCTTACCAAGCTGACTGATGAAGAGCCTTGCGAGATGAACTCGCCTGTGGCTCCTTATGAAACCAGCAACCCTCTACCAGAGGTAACAGTCGATACTATATGTCAGTTTATATGTTATGCATGTGCGATATTGATTCCTTTGCTGTTTCTGTGTGCAGGGACACAAAATGTATGAGTCGATGCCCCCTCTGCCTGAGAACGGCCCAGTGCCGGACAACGAGCCACTCGAGGCGGGCTCTGATGATGAAATGGCCTCACTCGCCACCGCACATACGCCAGACGCCGATGAAGGTGATGCTGAGGTGCAAACCAAGCAGAAGCGGGCACGCGAGGAGGAAGACACCGCTGATTCAGAGGAAAAGGAGGGGAACGAGACGGAGTCGACAATGGCGCCACTCGACATCCCTCCCATTCGCTCGCTTCCTCCACGACCCCCGAAGAAATCGCGCCCCAGCATGGGTGTGCTTGCACCTGATCGAATGGTCGATCTTACTGAAGAGTAAGTATTATTTGCCCTTGCTTTTTTGACCGTTTATGAATGTTGCCAAGTTGTTAACTTAGCATGTGTGAAACAGCGTGTCCTCGGATGAGGATTTGCCACCACCACCTCAGATGGAGAAGAGCAGTGCGGCATCGACTGCTCGGAGTTTGCCACCAGAACAGCCGCCAACCCCTGCGACTCCGGCCGCCACAGCCACACCACCTGAGCCTGAGGCTGCGGCTGACAAAGAGGAGGCAGCAGCGACAGGCGTTCCTGCTTCGACTTCCTCCTTCCTGAATCACGTAAGCTTGTGCTTTTGTATAATAGTTGAATCACTAGCGGGTGTTAAAGCTGTTCATGGACCTGATAGACCTGTTCTGAACTTTCGCGTATTGCGTTGTAGCCATTTGTGCAGGAGCTACTGAATGCTGGCTCCAAGTATGTACACAAGGAGACGGAAGCCGCCACCCTGCAGCAGCAACTCGAAGCTGCGAAGAGTGCGTGTCTCTTTATGCTAGTACCACTTGTTGAAGCTGATTCCTCTTGCAGTCTGTTGACCATGTATGTTTGTTTTGCAGAGGCCGCCGCTGATGCGGCAGAAAAGATGAACAACGCCACCCGTCGAGTGGCTGATCTGGAGAAGAGGCTGAAAGCAGCCGAGGTTAGAGAGGAGTCGGCGATTGGTCGACTTTCTGCCGCCAGCACCACTTTGACTGGTACGAATTTTTGCTGTGTTCCTTAGATGTTTGAGGTTTCTGCAATATGGTGCTGATTATGCTGTCCACGTGCTACGCTAGGCGTGATGGATGGCCCTACTGCTCCTGGCAAGCAAAGCCTTGGCACCTCACTCGATGAAAGTGTGGCTGTCTCAGAGGTTACCAGTAGCAGAGCAGGGGAGATGCTGACACAGGCGGCGAGTGCCTTGGGCGCCCTCCATGGCAGCTTCTTCCCGGTGAAGAGCTTCCATCTTCCTTTGCAGAACTGGTAGAGCTGTTCAAGCCTGAAGGGACTGCCGTCACCGATTTCTGTCGCGAGCAAATGGTAAGTGGTGCTCAGACTACTTTTCTCATGTTGCTCGCGCACGGAGTCGAGGCAGATTTTGACAAAGCTACGACGAAGTTCCCACGGGGTTCTGACGGCAGAACCGTCGGGCTCGGCACTTGGATGGAAGCCGCCAAAAAGTATGCCCAACAGCTTGTAACAACTGTTGAAGATAGGGCAGCCAGGGTCCAGGCGAAGAAGGCTTCCTCCAAGAAGTCGACGACTTAGCGAGTGATCCCTTTGTTGACTAAGTCTAGGGATTTCGTCATTTTGCTTTTGCTATATGTAAATTATCAGACATCGTATCTGTCTTTTTATGAAATATGAACTTCAGTAATCGGGAGGCGCAGCCCCCGAGCCTTTTGCTTGAGCTCTTCATGCTTCCTTATGCCCTTAATTATTCTGACTGTAGAACCGAGCCTCTAAAGCATCAACTGGCCCTGTTGTGGGTGGTTCCTCGAAGTCGCGAAGTGTGAATGACCAGAAAATTATGGACTACCTTCAGCAAAAGCTTTCGAAGGTGAGCGACGAGCTGAAGGAGACACAAGAGGCGTATGCTGAGTTGCAGTCGAGGCCATCCCCAACTACGGAACGGGAGGCCTTTTTGCTTGAAGAGTTGGAGAAAGTGAACCTTCAGCTTGAATGTAAGCTCTTATGGAAATTGAATTGCTGACTCGACTCAAAGGTCGACTGGGATAACAGTTTTGCATTATTTTTGCCATAGGTGTTTGTTTTGACCAGTCGAAGGAGGAGGCGCGGCTACAGGACCGACTCGACGGTCAAGCGAGTAGCGCGGAATACGCTGCCCACCCCTTTTGGTCAGACAGGGCGAGGAGTGCCATTTTGGTAAAGCTTCTGGACCGTGCGTGGCGAACTGCCATTCGACTGGAGAGCTGCAGGTTAGCCTTGTTTCGAGTCCACGAGGTTTTGTTTCCTTTGAATGAGCAGCCACAAGGCCTTGCTGCATTGCTAAAGAAATTTCGAAAGGGCAAGGCAATCAAGAAATTTGTACGCGAGCAACTGATTAGCGGGGCTAACGTTGCTCTTGCCTTTGTGCGGTCGCACTTTCCGCACCTTGATTTAAAAAAGATTGCGATGGGGCCTGCACCCGTACCAGGTGGGGGTCCTGTGCCAATGGAGGAGCACTACCGAGAGACACGGGTGGACGCATTGGTCCTAATCCATCATGTGCTAAAGGAGGAGGAGAAGTGGACCCAGCCAAAGGAAGAACCTGTAGATTAAGGTTGTATGTGTAGGGGTCAGCCCCCGAGTGTAATTTTGCCACTTGTAGATAATGTATATTTGTGTACTTGTGTGTGTGCAGCCCCCGAGTGTACCGAACGGGGTTTATGACAAACACTTAATATATAATATGACTCCTACAGCCCCGAGTGTTCGAATGAGGCTGTGAATTTTTGCGATGTTTGGAGCTTCGACTCATGTTATTGAGCAACTTGTTTGTATGATTTTTATGACCCAGCCCCCGAGTATTCGAGCGCGGCTGGAGTATTATGTTTGAAGAAGGAGCGAAAGCTCATGTTTTGAGGTAACACAGCCCCCGAGTGCTCAGTTGAGGCTAAGGTTGTGCGAGTAAATTATGCGAGTAGTAAACAGAGAGAAATATGAGGAATCATTGATTATATTCCATTTTTGAATGTTAAGCTGCAGGCCGCCTCATTAAAAACCTTCCAGTCCCCTTAGGTACCCTGGTAAGGAAAAGAGCGCGTCTGAAACCTGCAGCCATCCGACATATGTGCCTATTACATTATGCGACTGAGCAACCTAAGCATAGAAACGGCGCAGCTGCGCAACGTTCCAAGGATTATGTGAGAGTTCGCCTGTCTTCGCGTGCTTCAGTCTGTACGCTCCACCGCCAATGACCTCGGTGATGATGAAAGGTCCCTCCCATGGCGAAGCAAGTTTGTGCACCTTCTTTTGCTTCAGTCGAAGCACCAGGTCACCAACCTCGAAGGACCTGGTACGCAGTCGACGGCTGTGATAGTTGCGTAGATCTTGCTGGTAGACAGCTGTGCGTGCTAGCGCCGTGTTGCGTGCTTCTTCGAGCAAGTCGACTGCATCTTCGAGTGCTTCATCTGCATCTTCTTCGTTGTATGCTTCGACTCTTGGTGCATTGAACCTTACGTCTGATGGCAGGATTGCCTCTGCGCCGTAGACCATGAAGAATGGGGTAAATTGTGTTGAGGCATTGGGAGTTGTGCGTAAGCTCCATAGCACAGATGGAAGTTCTTCGACCCAAGCACCCGCTGCTCTTTTGAGTGGGACCAGGAGGCGTTTCTTGATTCCACTCGTCACAAGCCCATTGGCTTTTTCGACTTGGCCATTTGACTGCGGGTGTGCCACGGATGCATAGTTGAGCGTGATATCTTGCTCTTTGCAGAAAGTTCGGAATTCTTCAGCCGTGAAGTTTGTACCGTTATCAGTGATGATGCTACTTGGCACACCAAAGCGGTATATGATGGATTTTATGAAATTGACTGCTGTAGTGGCAGTCGAACTTGTGATAGGGACTGCTTCAATCCACTTGGTGAACTTGTCGACTGCCACCAGAAGGTGAGTATGCCCTCCATGGGAGGATTTTTTGAGTGGCCCAACCATATCGAGCCCCCACTGGGCGAAGGGCCAGGCCAATGGTATTGTCTTCAACGCCGATGCGGGTGCGTGCGGCTTTGTGGCGAATTTTTGACAGCCGATGCACCTTTTGACTATGTCCTCCGCGTCTTTGAGTGCTGTGGGCCAGTAGAAGCCTGCGCGAAAGGCTTTGGCTACGAGTGATCGACTGCTGGCATGGTGCCCGCAAGTACCTGCATGAATATCACGAAGGATGGCTTGGCCATCTTCAAATGCTATGCAACGTTGGAACATACCTGATATGCTGCGTTTGTACAGTTCACCGTTGATGACAGTGTATGCTTTAGATCGTCGAGTGACACGTCTTGACTCTGTTATGTCTTCAGGTACCTCGCCGCGGAGTATGTATGCGAGGAAAGGCTGAGTCCAAGTTGGCTCGATGAGGAGTACCTCGACTGGCGGGTCCTCTGTGCTAGGTGCTTTGCTCTTGGCTGCTGCAGCTGATGTAGGAGTTGTTCGTTTTTCTTGATGGACCTGTGCTCGATGCGCTCGAAGAAGACACCAGGTGGAACTGGTGCTTTGGTCGCGCCAATGTTGGCTAGCTTATCTGCTTCTTCATTGCTCTCACGCCCTATGTGCCGCAACTCGCAGCCTTCGAAGCTGCCCTCCATGATGTTGTACAGGTCACGGTAGGCGATCATGTTATCTGCGATTGCATCGCAGGCCTTCATTGTTTGCTGCACCACAAGATTCGAGTCACCGTAGATCATCAGTCGAGTGCACCGAGGGCTTTGGCCATCCTCATGCCATGGATCAGGGCCTCATACTCGCTTCGTTTTTGATGGGAACTCGAACCCCATTTGCAGGATGTAGCGGAGCTTGTCGCCTTTTGGTGATATGAGGATGACACCTGCGCCTGCGCCTTCGTTTTTCTTCGAGCCGTCAAAGTACATAGTCCATGAGTTGGACACATCTGGCGCTCCTGGGAGCTGAGCTTCAATCCACTCGGTGTGGAAGTCAGGTAAGACTTGTGCTTTGATGGCCTTCGGGTAATCATACTTGATGTCTCGCGGTGCTAGCTCGATGAGCCATTTTGCGACTCGCCCAGTTGCGTTGGGGTTTGTGAGGATGTCCCCGATCCCTGAGGTGCTGATTACAGTGATCGGGTGCTCGGAGAAGTAATGCGTCAGCTTCCTTGAGGACATGAACACGGCGTAGGCCAGCTTTTGATAGTGCGGGTACCGCTGCTTTGATATGGAGAGCACTTCACTCAAGTAATAGACTGGACGTTGTATGCTTTGGGTGTGTCCCTCCTCCCTTCGTTCGACTACCAGTACGGTGCTACCACCCTGTTAGTTGCAGAGACATATAGGTACAGTGGCTCGCGTTCCCTTGGTGCGACGAGGATTGGAGGGCTTGTGAGGACTCGCTTGAGGTCCGTGAAGGCTGCTTCGGCTTCTTGCGTCCACTCGAATTTGTCTGCTTTCTTCATCAGTCGATAGAACGGGAGTGCTTTTTCGCCCAGCTTGCTGATGAATCGACTGAGTGCTGCTACTCGACCCGCCAATTTTGCACGTCATGGAGCTTTGAAGGCCTTTGCATCGTCAAGATGGCCTGTATTTTCTCCGGGTCTGCCTCGATTCCTCGAGCGAGACTAGATACCCGAGGAGTTGCCCGGCTGGCACGCCGAACGTGCACTTCTTCGGGTTGAGCTTGATGTGGAAGCGTTTGAGGTTTGCGAACGTCTCTCGCAAGTCATCGAGTAGTGTGTTTTCCTCCTTGTGTGATGACGATGTCATCTACATAGACCTGGACGTTTCGCCCAATTTGCTTCTTGAGGCAGTCTTGCATCATGCGCTGGTAGGTTGCGCCTGCGTTCTTGAGCCCGAAAGGCATTGTTGTGTAGCAGTAGACCCCGAGTGGGGTTATGAACGCCGTTTTCTCTTCATCCTCTTCCTTCATCCTTATCTGGTGGTAACCCGAGTAAGCATCCAGGAAGGACAAGCGAGCGCACCCGGCGGTGGAGTCGACGATCTGGTCGATTCGAGGTAGTGGAAAGTGATCCTTTGGACAGCACTTATTGAGTGCTGTAAATCTACGCACATCCGAAGGATATCTGTGTGCTTCTTCTCTACGAGTACGGGGTTGGCCACCCATTGTGATTTCTTGATCTCTCTGATGAAACCTGCTGCGAGTAGCCTGTCGACTTCGGCTTCGACTGCGGTTCTTTTTGGGCCGGATATGCGGCGCATTGTTTGCTTGACTGGTTTAGCATCTGGAAATAATTGGAGAGAGTGCTCGGCGAATTCCCTGGGAATACCTGGCATGTCGGCTGGACACCATGCAAATATATCCCAGTTCTCACGGAGGAATTCGACGAGCGCGCTTTCCTATGCGATAGGCAGACTCGACGAGACATTGACTGTCTTGGTCGGGTCAGTCGGGTGCACCTGATGCGATCTTGTGTCATTGGTGGCATTGAATGCTCTGTCGACTGCCACCTTTTTGTGTTCTGGCATAAGTGTTCGATCGTTGGAGACCGCTAGATCAGCGAGTGTTGCTTCCATGCCAAACATCTCAGAGATTTTGCTAAATTCTCGGTCGCAAGAGTCAGACTTTTGGAAGTTCCCTTGACTGTGATTACTCCTTTTGGTCCAGGCATCTTCAGCTGGAGGTATGCATAGTGTGGCACCGCCATGAATCGAGCGAACGTCGGGCGTCCAAGTATAGCATGGTATTGTGACTTCCAGTCGACAACTTCGAACTCAATCGACTCTGTCCTGAAGTGGTTCTTGTCCCCGAACGTTACGTCGAGTTGTATGGTGCCTTCTGGGCTTATTGCTTTGCCTGGGACGATACCGTGAAAGGTATTTGAAGACCTTGGCAGGTTTTCGACTGACCTGTTCATTTTGCGGAGCGTATCTGCGAAGATGATGTTTATGCCGCTGCCACCATCCATGAATACCTTGGACATGGCGTAGCCTCCAATTTGCGCGTCGAGTACCAGAGCAGAGTGCCCTGGACGAACAACCGATGGAGGGTGGTCCTCTCTGCTGAAGCTTATTGCGGTTTCAGAACCCTTCAAGAATTCAGTTACAGCGGGAGGTGACATGACCGCCATGTTTACTTGTCGAGTGCGAAGTTTTTGCTCCCTGTTGGAAGGGCGACCTTTCTGTATCATGTACATCTGCCCTTGGGGCGGAGGGTACTGTGGTTCGTCCACCCGAGGTACGGGCTGTATGGCACCCGCGAGATTTCCGCCTGCGGCAGGCTGTGGTGGTGGAGGTGGTGCCATCAGAACAGGCACATTGTTTGGCTGAGGCACGGGTGCAGGTGCTGTGTGGCTGCTGCCTTTCTGAGATTTACGTAATCAGTCGCCATTTGGTCGAACTCCCTGCAGTTTCTCATCGAGTGATTGGAGCGCAGTTTTCCGTCTTCCCCCTTGTACAGGTGGAATCTGCAATCAGCATCCATCTTTTCTTCGAATGATCGCTCGGATTGTGCTCCGGTCGTGACTTGCGCCAGTCTTCCTCTTGTAGCTATCACTGCGTTGGCCGCGGTCTCGACTGTCCCGGCGATCATCTCGACGTCGTCGATCTTCTGACCGTCGGTCGCTTCTGTCTTGGTCGTTGCGGGGTGTGGAGAACCCAGCCGCCATGAATTCGGGTCTGTCATCGTCGTAGTGACGTTTTGAACGCTTGCGCCTTCGGTCGTCTCTGTACGAGTCTCTGCGGCTTCGACTGCCGCTTTCATGATTGTCACGGGGTGAGGACCCGCGTGTGGTGCGCGCCATGTCTTCTCCGTCTGCCCACTCAGTCGCGGTCATCAAGAGGTTAGCCACAGAGGTTGGCTTTTTGCGACCAAGTGCTTCTTTGAGTCCCGCCTGGCGAGTCCCATTATGAAAGCGTCCATGGCCATATCTTCTGAAATTACTCCGACTGAGTTGCGTATCTCAGTCCATCGTCTGATGTATGACCTCAACGTTTCGTCTGACGTTGAACGCAGGCTCGCAGCTCCTCGAACGTTTTTGGGCGCTCACATAGAGGCTCGAAGTTTTTGATGAATCAGTGCGGAAGTGATCCCACGAGTCGTATGTTGATGGAGGTAGCTTTGAGCCAGTCGCGGGCTGTGCCTTCGAGCATGAGTCGTATGTATTGCATGGCTGTGGTGTTTGTGCCTCGCTGGCACGCGACAGCCAGCCTGTAGTCTTCCAGCCACCCGAAGGTTCCTGTCGACCCGTGTACTTGGGCTGTTCAGATGTGAGTTTGAACCCTTTGGGCATCCGTGTCTCGCGGACGCGTCGAGTGAAGCACAGAGCTCCATGTGGCTCAGGCTCTCGATCAGAGTATGAGTCGCTACTGTAAGATCTGCGTGATCTGCTCCTGGACCTGCGCCTACGCGAGCCGCTTCTTTCCTTCGAGTGGTGGCGACGACCACTGATTGTGCTCTTCACGACGCGTGTCAACTAGGGCACGGTCTCGACTCCCCCTGGAGTTTTGGATTTGGCGTATGGCCTTCGCGCTAAGGCGAGTGATTTGATCTGTTGGCGATGTAGTTTTGCATTGGGGTCATCAGCTGGAGGCTTGATTGCCTCTAGGTATGCTGCAGCGGTAAAGAGAGCACCCGCAGCTGTTTTGGGTACTGGCACTCCCTCCTCGTCGTATGTCATGAAAGAGTTGCCTAAGTTGCGGGTGAGTGCCGCCCTCTCTCCGGCGAGAGGTGTGACAGCCTTGATCTGGGTCTTGTGTCTGCTCGCCCGGTGGAGCTCAGGGAGAGCTGTCTTCTTCGCGCACTCGACAAGCTAGCTTGCTTTTTGCGTTCTTCGAGTGTTGCTCTGACCTGCCAGTCGAAGTGATTCCTGCCAGTTGAAGTACTGGAAGGTCAACATCTCCTCTGTGTTGCGTCTGCTGGCATCATTGTGCACTCCTTGATGACTTTATCTGCTTTTGCTGCCATCTCAGCAGTGATTGTGAGAGTTGTGACTCCGTCCGGCATAGTAACTGTGCACGGGAATTCTGTAGGCCTGCGGCTGGCCGCAGCATCTGATGATTCTGCGGCGATGGCAACGTAGACCTGCTGGGGTATCACCCGAGGGTATGTATATGTGTTTTCGAGTCCCGTCATGGACTCGACGTCGTCATCAAGGCTCATGTCGGAGTCGATATGCCCATCGAGTGGTCCGTCTGGACGGATCTCGCTGTCGATGCCTTCATCGCCTATGCTCATCTCGGCGTCGACGTTGTTATGAATCTCGAAGTCGAGGTTGTTGTTGGTGCAGATCTCGGAGTCGACGTGGTTGTCGATATGAGTTTCAGGTTCGTCGAAGTCGCTGAGGGAGATCCCGCAGTCGAAACTATCCTCGAGTGGGAGATCGAGCTCGGGATCGTTTGTGCGGTATGCTGATTCGGCCTCCTCACCCTGGAGTTCTTCAATGAGCTCGCATCTCTCGTGTGGACATGGTTGTTGCAGACGAGCAAGCTTGGAGGATCGACGATGGTATGGACGCAGTTGAGGGATCCGCAGTCGAAGGAGCCGCAACCGATGGAGCCTCGGGTGCGGAAGTCGCGAGTTGGCGTGGATGTCAAGTCCTGCACACCAAGCTTGTTGACGAAAAAATTGAACGAACCAACGGTTAAACCCAAACCTGACTCGAGATCGGAGAAAGCCTCCTGGAATTCTGGCGAGTGTGGCTCGAAATCCATCAGAGGATCCGATGCGCTTTTTGCGGGTGAAGCTGGCGTGTTGCCGTTTGTCGAGTGAGTCGGCGAGTTGCCGTGTGCCGCCTGAGTCGGCGAGTTCTGGTTTGTTGATGCAGCCGGCGAGTTGCCGTTTGTAGATCCGATCGGCGAGTCGCCGTTTTCCGATGGAACCGAAGAAACCGCGAGTCCAGCACTATTCTTTCCCACAGACGGCGCCAATTGACGAGGGGTACACTCATCAAATCCCATGGTTAAGGACCTAGGGTTGAGATTATGGGGAGAGAACGTGGTAGTACTGGTAGTTTCGTCGGCTGACAAGCAGAGGCAAAGATTTACCCAGGTTCAGGCCCCTCGGGTGGAGGTAAAGACCCTACTTCCTGCTTGTCTGTTATTGATCGTGTGAGATTATGAGGTTACAAGGTGGCTCCGGCGAGGTGTCGATCCGCTAGAGCTTTGGTGGTTTCAGTATGGCTTGTCCCCAGATCGGCGCCCCTCCCAGCCTTTAAATAGGCTGGGTCTCGGGAGTACGTAACCGACCTGGTTTACATATAAGGAAAGCCCTAACCGACTATGCCTATGTCTAAATCTTGGAGGGTACTCCATCTTCTTTGGGCCTCCTGTCTTGGGCTTCGAGCAGGCACTTCGTGATTAGGCCTTAGTTATTACGTGCACCAGGTACCCTCATGGTAGGGTACCCGAGATGTATGCCTATGTCAGCCACCGATCGTCCGCCAATCGCAGTGGACGACATAGGAAGAGAGGAGAAACGTGACGGAGACGCGAAGGATACGAAGGGGCGAGGAAAATTGAATCGACCTGACTAGCTCGGAGGCAGGGGCAGAGCTAGCATGTAAGCATTGGGTCAAATGACACCAATGGATTTTGGTAATCTCTTTTAAAATTAACAAAATGCTCTCTCAAATTTGCAATTATATCACTACACTTAGAAGACTGACCCCGATGACATTTATCCTGGCTTCGCCCCTGCTCAGAGGGGGTCATCTAGATCATGCCCACCCTCCTTTTCCAGCTTGGACGGCCTGGTCTAACTACCACACTGCTACGTTGGTACAACGTGGCTGGAAAGTAGCTTGTCGTGGGGTTAGAGGCTCTGGTTTAAGTATGCAAGTTTTCCAAAACTTGTGTGTGGGTGTGGGTGTGGGTGATGTGTACTTCTTTCGCTCAAGATTGAGAAGCTTTTGTATTGATTGGTGTCAAATGACACCAACGAATTTTTACATTGTCTCTTTGTTAATTCAGAACTACTATTAGAAATATGAAATGACACCGATAAGTTCCAAGGAATGACACAAATGATGTTTTCTCCCGGCTTCTCCCTATGCACCTGGAAAATCACTCGTTTGTTGTAACGAGATTTCCCTGCAAGCTGGGTACATGCGTGATTGAAACACTTGGTGAGACCGAGATCGTGCCTAGTAGCCACAACGAGGATACGACCAGCGACCCAACATCGTCACTCAATATACATACATTGGTCCAATGATGAGAGCACGAGCTAATTAGACCAGCTATGTTAAAGTGAATTATCGCTCCTATCCTCATGTTATTTCAGTCTTTCGATGAATGACTCGCTACCTCAAACGGATGATCTGTGTAATCAGGTACAGGCCCCTGAAGAGGATAACAAAGATGGAAAAGAAAGTCGACAAGAAAGGAAGAAGACGGACGAGAAGAGCAGAAACTACCAGAGCGTACCACCACCAGCAAGCGGTACTACTGCCCGAGATTCCAGGAGCGGCACTAGCGCCCCACCACCTGCCACCTCCAGGACCAGTACTACCATCGCCACTACCGTCGAGACGGCCCTCAGGTGCCACCCCTGATTAACAGCGGTACTACCGCCAAGTCGACCAGAACTACCACGAGCCGATTCTACTGTCCACATGCGTGCAGAAAATGAGCCGAAACCCTTGTATCCTCCCCTCACTTACCCCTTCGTGGTTAAACTATAAATAGACTCCCCTCCTCAATTTGAAACCTTAGACCATGAACTCCTATTTCCCTTTGTAGATTTCCCCAAGACCTCTTAGTAGATCCTTCTTTTGAGTTGTATCCAAGACCTCCTCCTTGTGCTTAGTCTCTATTGGTGTGCGGATTCTACCGTAGTCGGTCTCTCCCGCGGAATTCTATCGTCACGGTCTCTCCTCCCCCAAGATTCTACCGAGCGCTCGAGATCTCTGCTTCGGGTTTTTTTACTCCGGCTGGTCTATCGGTTATGGAAACATGTCATCAAGAGTAAGATAGGTTTATGGTTATGATTCAAAGCTACCTCTCATGCATCTTTCATTTGTCTACGTGTTCATCGTTCTCCTTCGCTGTTTCACCGTCTTTTCCGTGAAAATCGGGACCGTAACCGCATCAAGGGTGTTAGCAGCGCTACGCTAGAGTGTGAACTTTCACTTGTGTTTCTCCTAGGGGAAAAGGCATCTGAGGTGTATAACAATGAGCTGCGGTTTGACTTTCTCCTGCTATTGGCCACGTTAAAAATGTATTCAGTTGTAGCCGTCTAGTTGCACATTGACCCTAGACTAGTGTGATACACATTTAGAATTCCCTGAAGGAAATGCATAACGATATACATCTGACTCCCAAATTTCGAGTTATATTTCGGCTGCCAAGGTCACCGCTCTCCAAGATTCATACTTAATCCCGTATTGCTCAACACCATCAGGCATCATCAGCTTTAGCATTTTACACTGAAGCTAGACCTAAAAAATTCGAGAGCAACATCTAACATTGATTTTAAACAATCGAGAACATTTAATTCAGGACGGAGATAAATGCATCCGACTGGGTACATTTTTTCCCCGTAGAAAATTGCTTCAACCAGAGCAGATCTGGTCTCAGCAACAAGATCAGTGGTTTTACCATGTCGCTGCGACCCTCGAGTACTATAACCGAAAGCAGAACACACAGCCATCTCACACTCTCACACTCTCACAGCCATCATTCGACAAATAAACTCACCCAGCTATGCACATACAACAGAAAGAGGAGCTAACCTATGGTAGACAACAGTCACCACTACTACATAGTATTACAGTAGTACAATTTTACAAATAATACACACAGCACACACCAGCATACGACGCAAATATCTTAACACCGAGTTTCTACCGATGATCTAACAAAAGACCTTCTCCACCATACCTGGAAAGACCTAGTAAGGTTCGGACACTCTGCTCCTCTAGATGAAAAACATTGAAACCACTCCTCGAACAAAAACTGCTGCTGCTTCAGCGGGAGGGTTAGAAGGGCTTGCCCAATGTTTTCTTCCAGCGATCTTACATCTAGACCTTTCGAGCACCGCTGAAGCCAGCCAAAATCCAGTAGCATTGGTCCAAACCATCCGTAAAAGAAGAGGCTTCTCAGGTCGCCACGGCACTGCACTTTTCCTTTGCCAAGTGCTATGAACACACTGGCCGATATTCGGCTTAGCTCGTACCTAATCATCGGTGATGCTTGCGGGTGCATTGTAATGAGCCTGTCTTGCATTGCCCACAGTTCCACAAACTCTTCTGCCATGTCATTGTTCACAAGGATCTCAAAGAGCCAATAGAGGTTCTCTGTTTGCCGAGATATTCGCTCGATCAGTGGTTTACTCTCTGTAGCCAAAGACAGTTGAGCTGTGTGATTGGCAGACTCTGTAGCTTCTTCAAAGAGATCCACCAGCTTTCGAAAACATGAATGGCAGATGTGGTATATGCTCTCTTTGTTTAGCCCTGCAAAGTCCTTTTGATAGACCGAGCTTTTGCTTAGAAGACCATTTACCAAAGATTGCATGTCTTTTCTTGCACCACTATTTGTGCTGCTAGTGATGGACTGGATGAGATGCACTGTTAAGTCTTCCGAGCTGATCCAGCTGTGTGGCCGCAATCTAGCAAGTACATCTTGAGATATTGTCTCATCAAAAGTGCATCTCGCAAAAAGATTCTTCAGTTTTTCCTCCTCATTCTCGTTCCATGGAGCTGCTTCTATGTATGTCAAACATGCCTTAATTCCCTTGTCAAACATGATGGAGGAGCATACCTACAAAAACATGGTAATTATATTTAATAGTAATCCTAGGATAAATGAGCAGTGTTTAATGAACTCAAGCTTAACAAATGACGTGAATGGTTGATTAACTGACACTTACGCAGCACTACCAGATTCTAATAGGTAGGACGGTTGCTATCAGAAAAAGGAAAACCAAATGACATGGTGAAAATAAAGCATAAAATATATTTATGCTAAGCATCCATATCCAGTTGTTAGATGCTTAGAACTTATCTTCACACCACTCTTTAGTTGACTTCATAATTCTAAAACAAGGGCACTTCATTTCTGGGTCTGTAGCGGGTGCAAAATAACACTTGATATAAGTTATGCCGATACTGAGGTGAGGTGACAGCATACTGCGCTGGTATCACAATAGAGCAGAATCCAGCATGGCTTCCATACTGCCAAAACAACTCAATTTGAAGCTCACAAACAACCCAATCCATCCCTAAAAATTCTTGTTGGTTATTTTGCACAAGGATAATAAAACACTCGACGTTTATATTAGAAAAATGAGGAAGTGAGTAACATGGGACGCCATGCTTCGATATATACAGCGCAAGTGACTTCAGAAAAGACAATTCTGATTTCTGAAGAACACTACAGTTATCTTCGTGTGGTAGCCGCAATGCCCATGCCACTGAACTGCCAAATAGGGATGGTTTCACTCAAGATCGGACATTTTTATCAACTAACTACTACTGTACTACCGCACTAGCAACAAACTCCTATCAGGACTGCATTGCACAAGGATAAAGCAAAAGTAGTCGCTTCTAATCCTCACCTCAAGCACATCAATGGCACGCGAGACCCCAGCTGCGGCAAGCCAGCGCAATGGTTCAGGTTCGTACATAAGCTCCACAGCCGTCCTGAACGCCTCCACATTCTCCACGTCGTCCACCTCGATCCTCTTCCCGCTGACTCCACCACCGTTCGAGGTGAATTCGACACCAGGTGCCATATCTGCGAAGAAGGCGCTGCTGCCAGAGAGCACCCGAGAATCCAGCTCCATGGTCACGCATCTCCCGTCCCTGCCACGCAGAGAAAGCCTCAGATCCATCGCTTCATTGCCTCCATCATCCTCCCGCACGGCCACCAACGGTACCACCGCCGCCGCCTGTTCCGTCGGGACCACATCGTCCACCTCCTCCGCTGGCGGTGGCATCGGGCGCGGCAGCGGGGATGGAGGTGGGAAGGACTCGTCGGGGTCGATGGGAGAGACTCGTCCAGGGGACAGGATGCGTCGGGGATCGATGAGGCCGGCCAGCCTGGATGACGCCGGGGAGCCTTGGAAGGAGGAGAGGGAGGAGGGTGACTTAGGCGGCAGCTTCCTTCCGCCCCCGCCTCCAGCTGGGGACGCTGCCGCTGGCACAGAAGTCGCGGTAGCTAACGCGCGGTGGTCGGGGCTCGGCGGCACGCCGGCGAATGAGCAGCACCAGCCGCGCGGGCGCGCGGCACCTCCGCCTCGCCGCCGGCCTCGGTGCTGCGACGCGTCCGCCATGGGAGATATGGAGAGATCGCACTAGCTAGGGCTAGGAAGCGGCGAGGCCGTGAGAGCGAGCGATTTGAGGAGGAGTAAGCAGCGATCTCTGTCTATCGACACAAAGCTTCGCTCTCCTCTCTGCAGCTGTGGCACGGCTGTAAGCTTGTGGGAGAGGGACAACAGACACTGGTGTGGACCCGGCACAGCGGGACCTACGTGTAACTGGGTGTACTGTAGTGGGGTATGCCGTGTAGTGGCGTGCGCCTCGGATACCCCGTGCTGCGGCGCGGTCCTTCCGATGGAGGTACGGATACGATTGGGATCTTCTGCGCCCGTGCCCGTAGGATTAAGCGTTTAGGGCTTGTTTGATTTGTAGGGTAGGAAAGGCATAGGAATAGGAAAAGTATAGGATTGCTATGTCATGTACATTCCAATCCTATAGGATTTGGTTTGTAGCAAAGTTTGTTTGATTTTACCAAAGGAATTGTAAAAAGAGTTTGGAGTGGATGTTAGAATTCCTATAGGAAGTAGTACAAAGATTTCTATGGGAAAAATTCCTATAGGTACTAATCCTATGAATCAAACCACTAGCAAAGGAAAAATTCCTATGGGACAAATTCCTACAAGAATCCTATGAAGTTCCTTTGAATCAAACAAGCCCTTAAATTACTTATTTAATAATTTGGAGCATTATTTATGTGGAGTACAAATGGGATTGGGCCTGTCCTGAACGTAACGATTTGGCATTATATAGAAGAACGGTGAAACCTGTCCAGCCCGTTTAGCCTATGTGCTGCTTCTAATGGTAGCCCATTTGGCCTATGTGTTTTAACTGGTTATATTATCCCTTAGTTTTATTGGTTCTTTCACTTTGACCACTCTCTTTTCAGAACACGATGAGGATATAAGTAAATAACGAAAACAATAGCGTGCTATTTCGCCGTTATAGCGGCGTTACAACGTATTTGGACATGCAACGCTACTTTTAGCCAAATACGGCCGCTACGATGCTAATCGGGTATATTATGCGCTAAATGCTATATACAGAAAATGCATGGAAAATAGCGGGAGCCCATCGGCCCAAGCCAAAAGTCCAACAGGCATCTCGCTCGGCCACTCCTCATCTTACCGAACCCAGAATTCTTTCAGGAAAAAAAAACTAATCCAAACTTCCCCATCTCGAGCACAGCGGCGGCGGCGTCTGGTCGAATACTCGAGTAACAGCGGCGGCGGCGGCAGCGGCGGCGTCGTCCTGTCGAGTCGCCGAGGCGGCGCCGTTCGGCTCGAGCGCTTTCTACAGCTCGACTTGCAGCGGCGGATGCAACAACGCTTCCTTAAGCTCAACTCGCAAGACGCAACGGCGGTGTCTTCGTACAAATTGACTGATGGTGTTAGTTGTGGACGCACCTGTGTCGCACTGCTTCGTCTAGCTTGACTTTCGGGGCAGTTTGCTCCAACGGAAGGGACACAATGTCCGCCACGCTGCCGGCAAGTCAGCCACCAGGTGAGCCATTCTGTTCCTGACTTCCTTCAGTAGCTAGGACCAATTTGTACATTATAGTATATAGTACTCCCTCCGTCCAACAATAAGTGTCTCAAATTTGCTTAAAAGTAGAGGTATCTAGACATGTTTCATGTATAGATATATCCATTTTTTGTCAAACTTGAGACACTTATTTTTGGACGGAGGGAGTACTATAGTTTAGTGAACCTATCAACCTATGATTGGTTAATTATTTTCTGGTTACAGACTTGCAGTGCACTAATTACTAAACCTGTAAACTTGTAATTTTAAACCTTCAGTAGATAGGACATGCATGTTGCTTCAGTTTTCGGATTGTAGTTGCATCTTATTTTATTTACAATCAGATTGTAGTTGCTAGCGCCAGTGGTAGCATTTTATTTAAGTTGCATAAGATACTCAGAATATGGATTTGGCCCTTGACTTTAGTATCTGGTAAACTGGTTATGCCTGTAAAACTTCTGGATAAATATTTAAAGCTGAAATCCTTAATATGTGGTTATATCTTGCATTTTTTTTGCAGCACGCTATATTAAATGTAGCTTCTAGAGGAGGGTCATGCTATTTTTGTGATAGCACGTTATTTTTGTCGTCGTAAGTAATGCTCGTTTGGTGCGATTTTCAGTTGCCTCGGTGAAATTCATTTGATGAAGGTGTTTTGTCGCTAGATTCAGCAGCTACCCTTGGAATTTAATGTGGATGGTGAGATTTCTATTGTCACGGTGCGATCATTTAGTTTTTTACTGCATTTGCTTACATGAAGCTCTCATTGCATTCTTCTTGCCAATCATATGTGCAGAATAGCACTTGGTGATGCTACAGTCATACTCAAATGGGCAAAATGAAATGGAAGCTCAAACAAGCTGACGCTATGAGCACTAGATGTTTTACCTAGGATTTACCAGAGAAAACAAAAACAAGGGCTTTTCCATTGATGCGATGTACGTGGAGAAAAGAAGGAAAAATTATATTTTCCTTTTGATGTCTGATCAATTGAAAGATCTTTCTTATTCTCCATGGTTTTCTTTTCGCTCGCACCAGGCCAGTACATATATCACTCAGGATCAGAAGGAACCACCAGCAACATATTGGTTATGAGGTGAACTCTCTTCTTCTTCTTTGTGAAACAGTTTGTGTACATGCCTGTAAAGTATATTCTAAAAAGCTTTTTTTTTGTGCTGCCAGTTCTGTCAGATGCACCTGTGCTGTTCATAGAAACTTTTTTCTTTAACAAAAAAAGATACCACGTCAAAAAGAAATATGAATGAACATCTAAGTTCCTTCTCGCGCCATAGTCAATCCTACAAACGAATTTGTCTTATTAATAGTTTTTGGGGAAAATTTGATTATATTTTTTTTCATATTAGTAAGATATACTAGAATGGATACATAGAAATTACATTGCCGTACATCAGTTCGTGTAATATTAGGTTATGCAAAAGCATCTGGAAGCATCACATTTCACTAATAAAAAACAATGGCAACTCGATATATTTTAATGTGGATCCACGAAGACGACATGTACAAGATTTCGTCATAAGCGTCCAATGTTCAGTTCTTAGTGAACTGGTGCTTCAAACTAATTAATGGAAATATTTGCATTGGGAAATGCAAATTGGAAGAACAGAAAAGGAGAAACATTATTATGTGTTTTATTGGCATAAAGCTTGAACTTTCTTATTTTTACTAAGGAGTAAGGACCTAATACACCTCACCAAGATGTTTATCCAGGATCCAATCATATGGTGTGTGGACATAACCCTTAAAAACAATATGTCAATGTTAGTGTACGGGTGAAAGAAAGAGAATTATGCTAGAAAAGTTGAAAAATAACCAGCACAAACAAAAGATTGCACGAAGCTTGCGGCCTTAGCTTAAAAAAATGGCTTAGATGCTTGAGGCCTCTAAATCACTAAACTGGTCTTCATTTTTGCTCGAGTCGGATCCATTTGGATAAGGGTTTTTTAATCTATGTGCCAATACAATTTCAGTAAAATCTTATACACGAATGTTCAGGACGATTTTTTACATACATACCATATAGAAAAATATAAAACGTCTTAATAATTCAGAATTGGAAGGAGTAGTATCCATAAGAAAAATGATAAATTAGACATTTTTTATATCAATGCTAGCCGAGCAAATGCGCGGGCCACCCAGCTAGTTTCTATAAGGTCAGTTGATTAACGTTAAATCTAATCAGCAGGCGCCTGATTTCTGGCAAAACGCGACGCACCCTCTCGCTGCCGTCCGATTTCGCGCGTACGGTCTTGATTCCCTCGTCCCCATTCGCGAACCGCCGTCCCCGTCTCCTTCGCCACGACCCACGCCGCCGGAGGAGTCGTCCGCCATGCTGCTGTCTCGCGGCTTCGCGCACGCCACGGGGTTCGACCTCTTCGACGCGCGGAGGCGGTGCTTCCGGCCTGCGGCAAGGCGCTGGTCGCTGTGGACCTCAGCGTCGCCATCGCCGGGACCTCAACGTCGCTCCTCGCCCTTGAAGCGACGCCGCCTCGTCGGCCTGCTCGCCTCCCAGCCCCTCGTCGTCTAGATCGAGGGCAGCCGCCGACAGGGAGGTCGGTCGGCTCCCCGTAGCCTGCTGCTCGACTGGAGATTGGAAGACCGATGTCTCGTGGATGGAGAGAAACAGAGGAGGAAGGCTGCTTCTCCCGAGCCGCAGCGCCGCGACGAGAGCTTGAACTTCGCAGTGCCTCGCTCCGATGGAAGAACGGTAGTAGTAGAGCCTTGCCCCCAGAGCATACCGGCGACAAGCTCGGGCTCTGCTTGCAGGATGCGAGCGTCGTGCTCTTCAACCAGGAGCTGCAGCGGAGGGGAGGAGGGGTGGACGGCAGAGACAAGAATCATGCACAACTTGTCATGTACATGTACTCCGTATTACTTGCTCAATCAGCGATATGTACTACTCTACTTGCTGAATACCATTGAAGACATTATCATGTGGAAAAGCTGTCTGTAGTATTAACACGGAATGCAGCTAAACTTGTCTTTTCTTCTATGAAATTAAGCCTTGTACAAGGCCTTGCTATCCCTCGCTCTATAAACAAGACCAGAAAGGATAGGTTTCAGGCACCCCTTATTAGTAAACTGAGTGTTATCGGCCTTCTTCCAGCGGACATCCAGAAAAGAAGGGGCATTAGAAAACGTGCTGAAAGCAACAAAGTGGCGGACATTTTTTTTCATTCTTGGAGAATAAATTCCCAGCCATTGCTAGGGGCTGAGCCATGTTAGCAAGGAATGGTTTCCCCAACAATATGAGGAGAAATCCCTGACTAAAATGGCGATCTAGAAACGCAGTGTGTGGAAAGGAGAAGCAATGCAAAATCCATATGACCTCGCAACAGGAGTGGTACATATATGTTGATCAATGGAATGGGTGAACACTGTATTTTGGGTAGCAATCTGGTCGCTAGTCTCTGCTACCAGACCAACGCCAACCATCTAGACAGTCACCGTTTCATGAGGTTGTTCTATTTAACCATTTTATTTTCGGTTTTTTTTCAGCAAAGTAATTAATTTCTTTAATGGCTAGTCTAACGGTTGTACCATTTGAGAGAGGACAGCGTCGGAGTCACAGCTCCCGCTAGGCCCATTCGTGCACCTATTGGTGTGCTACAATGGGTGGTGCATGGTGCTGCTGCCAGCCTCCACGAGGAACCATCCACCGGCCAACCCTTTTGGCCAAAGAGTCCGGTGCCGCCTCTGTTGCTCGTGGTAGTGGCCGAAGACACCGTATTGCCCATCCAATAGTTACCCGGTTGTATAGATAATAGTTACCGGTTGAAGTTATCTATGTGTTTGGGATATAGTTATCCACCACGAAATCGATGTAGTTATTCTACTGTCTCTGTAATTGTTATCCACATAGTACTGACAGAGCTACCCATATATTCTAGTTATCCACCACATAATAGATGTAGTTACCCTACTGAAAGGACATATTTTATGTCCCCCATGATTTTGTGTGTTAGGCAACAACATTAGGAAATATCTAATATCATGTTAAGTGGTGCAGGAATGAAAAGAAAGATTTATACTTTGCATCGAAACATTTGTCAAGAAAATGGAGATTGCAATATGTCTGGCAAGGCCGGAGTCTCCGGCCTCAGGGGTGCTCAGGGGCCGGAGTCTCCGGCCCATCAGGTTTTGCTGTGAAGCAAGCAACACAACGACACTCTCTGCCTAGAGGCCGGAGTGGGTCCGGAGTGACCCCGAAGTCTCCGGTTGGGGCCGGAGTCTCCGCCCCCTTCGGGTCCGGAGTCTCCGCCAAGGCCGGAGTCTCCGGCCCTCCAGGACCGAAGTCTCCGGTCTAAGTTGACTGCAGCGGCTACAAAGGTATAAATACCCCTCCACCTACCTCCAGCCAAGCAGCTCGCCCCAAATTGAAGTTCACCATTATTGTAAGCTCAAGAATCACTAGGTCTCCCAATCCCTCCACCCAAACTCGTTGATCTTTGGAGGATTAAAGGAGAAGGTCCGGATCTACTACTTCACCAAAGCGTTCTTCATTTCCCACTCATTCACTTGAGTGATTTGAGCCTAGGGTTTCCACTAGGAAAACCTAGTCATCTTGTTGTACTTACTTGCTTGTTACTTTTGTGTAGCAGGTGTTGTGGTGCTTGGGAGCCCCCAATACTTTTGTGGGTTGAGCCTCAAGTTTGTTGTAAGGGCTCCGGATTCCGCCTTGAAGGATTCCGATAGTGGAAGGTGAACCAAGCTTTTGGGCAAGGTTCATCGGAGAATAGGGTGCGGCCATTTGTGGTGCTTGAGTTTGAAACTCACACCCCTCCAACGAGACGTACTCCCCTAAAGAGGAGAAACTCGAGAATACATCATTTTCTCCGCGTGCTTCCTGTTCGGTTACTCCTTACTCGCTAGTTCTTATTTGTATCGTGCCTAGTCTAGTGTTAACTTGTCATATAGATAAATTCACCGTAGTTGCATATCTAGAGAATTTACATTTGTGTCAAGCCTAAATTCGAAAAAGAGCTAAAAATTGAGTAGCACCTATTCACCCCCCCCCCCCTAGGTGGCCATACCGATCCTTTCACCTACTCTATCGGTAATAGTTACCCACCTAATACTGGTATAGTTACCAACCTAGTACTGATGGAGTTACCCACGTTATGCTGAGAAAGTTACCAACCTAATACTAATAAAGTTACCCACCCAATACTGATGGAGTTACCCACACTGTACTGATAAAGTTACCAACCTACTACTAATAAAGTTAGCCACCCAGTATTGATGCAGTTACCAACCTAGTACTGATAAAGTTACCCACCCATTACCGATGGAGTCCACCCAGTACTGATGGAGTTACCCACCCAGTATTGTTGGAGTTAACCATGTGTTCATTATATAGTTATCAACCACGAAATCGATATTGTTACCCCTAACTATCGGTAATAGTTATCCAGCTAGTACTGATAAAGTTATCCAGCACGAAATCAATGTAGTTACCATACTCTCTCGGTAATAATTACCGACCCAATACTGATGGATTTACTCACTAAGTACTTATAAAGTTATGTGTTCATGATATAGTTACCCATCACAAAATCGATATAGTTACCATGTCCCTAAATAATAGTTACGAACACAATGCCCATCTTTTCTATGGTGTAGTTGTCACTATGAAATCGACAATTTTAATCCTAATACTTATGCACGATAAATTTACCATCTCAAAGTGATATTCACTTATGAAAACTAGGTGCGGTAACTTCAAAACTCGTAAAAATCTAAAAGAACAAAAAAAAATTTGTTTCAACCCGAAAATTAATCGCTAATATGGTGGGTAACTTACGTATTCAAGCCTGGGTAACTTATATGTTACGGGGGTGGTAACTTTTGGGACAAAAAAAAGTTGTCGGAACATATCGACATGGGATCTAGTTTCGAAGTTCTCGTCGTGACTAGTCGAACGGTGAAAACGGATTCTAAATTGGATAAACGGTTTGGGCTACAAAACTTTTTTAATTTTTGAGTTTCACATTTAATGCGGGGTGACATCAGTTTTTTGGATTTTTGTGCATACAAAGGAGGGCTATTATATCTCTCATCCCATGCGTACGGTTATGCTAATCAGCAGGTGCCTTATACATAGCCGTGTCCTTTGATTAAATCCTAGATTGGATTGCTAAGCATTCATCTATCAGAATTCCTCTTTGTTGCGATCAGGAGTTCACCCCTCCACTTTGTTTCGATCTAGAGGTTATTGCTACCAAAGTTTGAGTGTGATATGTTGTTCCACTGGGAATTAGTAGATTGCAGAAACCGCTTCGTTGTCGGCGGCTACGTTGCACCAGTGTGAGGTGTTGCGAATATCCATTGGGTTGAAAAGCTGTTGCATTGGCAACAGGGGAGCGACCGAAGAGTTCGTCAGGATCTTGCAAGTTATCATCCACCAATCATCCAATCACCCGCAGCTCACTGAGAAGATCGGGCCACCCCTTACCAATTTAACTTAGGGTGTGTTTGGTAGCCTGTGTCACCCTGGCATGGGTTTCCCAAGTGAGACTTATAGAGGTTGGGCTGAGATTTTGTCTGTGTTTGGTGGCTTGTATTTGTTGAGCTAGGCTGAAATGAGATGTTGTTTGGTGGCTTGTATAAAATGGGAGATGCTGAGACATTTCACCATTTTAATAGAGTAGGGATAATAGTAAAGCCAAATGTTGTATGTCACTGTCACATCATTTGAACAGTCCAATAGCTAATAACCAACATGTATCGTAGTTAGATAAAAGGATGTATTAATTTATTAATAACCAACCCACTTTACATTCTCACAAAGTATTTTGGAGCACGGTGGAGCTGCGGCGGCGCCGGGGATCGGAACGGCCGGAAGATTGGGATGCTGTGCAAGAGGACGTTGAGGGGTTTCGCTACAATTTTTTGCTCCTTGAGGGCCTTTTTGCACTTTCTCCAGGACAGGTGTCCTTCTGGATGTATCCAGCGTGTGCGTGTATGTATGCCTCGTGTTTCTTTTCTGGTTTGAACACGTACATGTTTGTCTCAAAAAAAAAAAAAAAATTTGGAGCACAAACTGCATACGGCATCTCACTTTTAATCTACAAACCGCTACTTTTTTTCTCTCGTCTTCTCTATTCCAACTCGGCAAAAATATATTATTTGAACTCTTATGTGCTGCTTACATCGCCGAAGTGGTATTGGATCTGAATAGGTGCTCGTTGACGCTGCCTGCGGGTGGGCGAGGTTCGATCTGCAGAGCATATTTTGTTTTTCTGTTTCCGGTATCTTGGCCATGTGTAGCCACTTAAAAAAACCGGACTCACAAGTTCCTGTTTTTTTTCGCTCGGACGGTCAGTCCTATCCGGTTTATCAAACTATCAGTTTTTTAAACTATGACGATGGGTTGAGAAACATGTCTAACCACTTGAGCGAAATGATGTGCACCTGGAACTCAGCAAAATCAAATGTACTTGTGCAAAGATTCAGAAGACATGATTCACGAGCAAACAAAGGTATTTGTGCAAATTATCCAAAATATAATAAGAATAATATAAGTGATATATGAACATAATAAAAATCGATTACAGATGACAGTACCCATGTTAGCATTTCAAGATTTTGACCCAAAGCAAGCTATATTACAGACATTTTTGGGAAGGCGCACTAATATTTTGTCAGGAGAACTGATTACACTACCTCGCCAACAAATTGTGATCAGTGCTGATGCATTCGAAAGCACAAAGAGTTCTACATGGCACCAAATTTGCATCAGCTATGACTCCAGATTGCTCAATCTCTTGGAACCAAGTTTGTCGCTTCCTTTGAAATTGTAGGGGGCGGATATAGGCTACTGGGGAAATTATTTCAGGGCGATTAAGAACTCTGCTAACTGAATCTGCTGCATAGTCAACCTGTAACAGAACACAACTGCAGTAATTAGATACAGGGTGGAAGTTTCAGTGCAGGGTTGTCTGAAAAACTGACAAGAATGCCTTGAAATTAGGACAAGTTATGTTAATTTACAGTGCAGGGTGGAAGTTTCAGTGCAGGGTGTCCTTGTCCCCTTCGAATTCAACTTTAGAAAAATCAGTTCTAGCTGGATTACAACAAGTTATGTTAATTTACATTGGCTTGGCATTTTAGCGGGTCTTCACCGGATGCCGCTTTGCAACCCTACATGCAATGGATAACCTTAACAAATGACATATTAAATTCAACTATTGAGAACACATGTGAAAGTTGTGTGTCTCAGCGTTCTTAAATTGATTATCAGTTTATCACGTGTGATAACAATACTGTCGAACATTATTCTGAAGCAACCACTAAATCTGCAAATGATGTACACAGTTAATGACATGAATGGTCGACTAGCAACATTCGTATTCGTAAAGAAAACGGAACACATATGGTTTCCAATTTTACATTAGATTCATATAAAGCACAAACATGTACCATAATCTGCCCACAAAAGTGTCCTTCAGATTTAACAGGACAACGCATACAGTTAGTTGGCCAAAGACATGGGTAGAATTTTTATTGATACAAAACTAACACCACCGGGGATTTGAAAATTGCATGCTGATGAACTAGAAACTTTAAATGAAATTAACAGATGCCCAATTTTTTTCCTATCAACAAATTTTGTCAATGTTAAAAACAGCAGGATTGAAAAGCATG
Source organism: Poa pratensis (assembly GCA_947311845.1). Taxonomy (NCBI): domain Eukaryota; kingdom Viridiplantae; phylum Streptophyta; class Magnoliopsida; order Poales; family Poaceae; genus Poa; species Poa pratensis. The sequence continues at coordinate 69,063,573 of CAMZMU010000047.1, forward strand.
TGCTGACTAAGAAGGAGCAAGCGAACAAGGTGTACTGCATCACCTTAGGTATAGTAACAAAAATGTAGTACATGGAAAATACTGATCTAAGAGAAAGAAGATTACTGAAAAAGGTCTATTTTTCGTTCTTCAACAATTAGCACGATTTATTGCACCCTGATTTTGAAAAGCATTTAGTATCCACCCTCAACTCTCAATATCTATGCAATGGCAATATGAAGAAAGTTTTGACTTGTGCGCCTGCCGGTGCCCCGCGCTTACTCACCTAGACGCCGGGTGAAGCAGCAGTGCAGACGGCGGTGGCGGCAGGAGATGATAGCTCATCAAGAAAACGCAAAACGGACGGGCAAAAATCCGCAGCGAGACAACAGGTTAATTCTCCCTTTTCTTGGTGATTTCAATTTTGATGTCCAGTGTAGAAGAATACTCAATTGATATTTCGGTTTTGATGTTTTAGGACACTCCCCAAGCAAGTGTTCCTGAATATTTCAATGACTGTCTCAATGTTTTGATGATTGCTTTGTCGAGAAACAGATATTATCAAAAATGGTTGATAAGCACATGTTACATTGTTACATGGTTTTTGAGTCGAGCGACTAGTCGTGACTAGTCGACAACTAGTCGATGAGTCGCAAAATGAAGTCCGACTCAGCATCTCGACTCGACTAATTGGTTGAGTCAAACGACTCAATAGACTAGTCTCGACTAGTCCAGGTTTTTGAGTCGAAGAACGACTTAAAGTTAGCCCCGCCCGTCATATTTTTTCCAATATTGCTTGCCCAGCCCCCCGTGAAACCGATCGCCCCAATTTTTTCCAATGTTGAACTTATTTACTTGCATTTGGATATGATTGCACGTAACTTAACGTTGGACCTGACCTGTTGTGTCTTAATTTCATGGTTGAACTTCTTTATTTGCTACCATATAATATGGAGATGCCCAGGTTTGTATTATAGACTATTAATAAGTATATAGTTATCTACAATTATACATATAATACGGTAATTTTATAGTACCTATTGCTAAACTACTCATGTCGACTAGTCGACCATGAGTCTTGACTAGTCACGACTAGTCAAGAGTCGCTACCCCTAAACGACTTGTCGACTCGTCGACTCAAAAACCTTGCATTGTTATGTCAATCCTCTCAATAGATTCATCTTCCTAGAACAAATCTAGACCCTATATGTTCGCCCCGGCTCATCTCAAATCCTAGCTCCGCCACTGGTCGGTGGTGTCCATAAGACAGAGAGGAGACAGATAGAGGTATAGAGAGGAGAGGCTGAGAAATGGATCCAATTAGTAATGCTCATTTATTGATTCACCACCTATATGATGACTAACAGATAAATAGCATGCCACACCACAAAAACCATGAATGAACCATAATGGAGACCTAACGGATGATTTTGGTAGACAAGGACGCAAATAAAATGGTGTTTGAACACGGTTAAAAATTAAACCATGGCAATAATTGAGTTCAAGATTACACTTCTCAAAGATGAAAACATATCATGTAATCTTGAGCAATTCAGAACATTCACCAAAATGAAGAGTATTTTTAACCTCAGAAAGAAACTGAACTGAAATTATTGAGCCCTGTGGTGTTCTGGTTAGTGGTTATGCAAAAACGAGAGTAATGATTTAGCTTCTTATTTCAAATAGTAATAACATAATTTATCTAATCCTTGAATATGTATGTCCACTAATCATGTCCTAATATCATCCCATGCTAAGAACCCGATCCTAGCTAACCTTTACCTTGTTTTAATGCCAAGTATCAAACACGGTCCATGAATCTGCCGCAGCACCAGAATATGAGGTGCAAAATACTATGGAAACTACAATGATGACTAGTACATTTTTCTGAGGGATTGGTAGCTACACCTATCACCTATGAAGCAAGTTAATTTACTAGTTAGGTTTTACGTATATGTGCAAATCCCTGGACAACCTGATTTTTTCACGAACAATAAGAAAGACGATTTTACTAGAATGTTCATAAGGGCACTTCAGTTTGGCAACTTACTAAACCTAAATTTGAATGCAATCACAGTTTCATCTCTTGCGCATATAGTATATGCTAAATCTAACTTTGTGAGTTACAAATGATACGCAAAATTTTCTGGCAGTAACACACAGGCATAATCGTAGTAAATCTTGAAACCCAAATCAAACGTCAACGTAAACACCAAACAACTACTACAGTGGAAAACCTCGAATTATCTTACCCTACCAACTATCAAGACAAGAAAGTAATTACAGATCCATTCGAGAACCAATCAATAAGGTTATAATCAATCTCGACAAAGTTGTTTACCGAAGATGCAGCCGCGTTCATCAGCGCCTGTGCCATGGGGAGTATGCAGAACCTGAAACACAGGGTGGGCAAAGAATCAGCACGCGTGGGGAACCGAAACATCATTGCGAGACAAATCTACGAACTCGAAAAGAAGGTCTGCGAAGTGTGCTAACATTCCCCTGCCACCGGAGAGGGCGGAAACAGCGGGGTCCGTCCACCCGTCGAAGCTGCGGTGGAGAAGAAAGCAAACGAGTGGGTGAGACCAAGGGCCAAGGGAGAACCAGGCGAGAGACAGAGGAAGGGTGGGTCGGTGTATTCGTACATCCATCCGTACCGGCGGTCGAATACGAGGCGGCGCTGGCGGCTGTGGAGGTCAGGATTTAAGGAGGAGGTCTCTGCCGCCGCCATGCCCTCAGATGCGGAGAAATTTGCAACGATGAATGGCCTTGCCTTCTTAGCAAACTGCAAGAGCGAACATTTCGTATAAGATAGGCCCAAACCGAACAAATTTCGCCGGAGTGGTTATCGGGCACGACTAGAAATCATGTGGGCTTTGCCCGCGCAGGTTCGAATACTGCCGACCACGATATTTTTTGGTTCGTTGTACATTATTATTTTAATCCTTTACTAGCAAGCGAACTTACGGTCACAAGGACACACAAAGTTACAAAATTAGTTGCGAAGAGATTCAATCCTCGCTCCCGAGCCCTCCCGCTACAGTACATCGGAGGTGACCGAAAGGGCGAAACACTTTTCCGCCGGTGAATCCGCCTCCCTCCTCCTTCTCGTCGGCCCAGTGCCGTCGGAGGGGGGAGGGGGCGTCGATTCGCCGGCCAGAACTCCGTGTACAGCTAGTCTAGTAGGCTAGGTTGTTAGGGTTTCTCGCCGTCCTCGACTTCGTCTATGGAGGTGGTGGAGGCGGCGGTGAATAAATCTGCTTCGGATTCGTTCTTGGCGACCTGCGTGGCGGCGGTCGCCGGTGGATCTGGTAGCTGCTCTTCCGGGCGAGGATTGCGTGGTGGCGGCGCTGTCCTCGATGCGGATTTTGGTCCTCGGTCTCCGCCACCGCGGCGGTGCTTGCTCTGGCGCCGAAGTGGAGATTTCGAGTTTGCTCAGGAGCATGTTCCGGCTGGCGTCGTTCTTGGTGCTGGCGCCGGTGGACACTACTGCTCGTCTGTTTCTGCACCGGTTCTGTGGAAGATGGTGGGAGGATCTGTCTTCCTTCCCCGACGGCGTCGGCTGGAAGTGGTGGATCTTCAGTCCGGTGATGGCTCCAGGGCTTGGCCCCGGCCTGCGTGCCACAAAGTTGCAGGCTTCGCCTTCGGCGAGCTTTCTCTTCTGGTCCACAAAGCTGCTAGTCAGCAAGGAGGCCTCGCCGGGCTTCGATCTGTGGCTCTCGTCGTCCTCTCGTCCGGCGGTTGCTCCGGTGACCTCGGTGGTGGGCGGCGTTTGATGGTGGATGGCACATAGGATCCCAGGGACCTCTTTGTAATTTCTGTTTCTTTTAGGTTCCTCTTTGCTTTTGTGTTTGGACAGCTGGGTTTCCAGTGTCTTCTCTTGTATGCGTACGTGCCCTGTACTACCAACTTTTCATATGTATGAATGGTAATCGTATTGTACTCAAAAAAGTTACAAAGTTAGTTCTTGTTGTTACAACCGCAACGTGTCATGGAAACCAGCCAGATTCAGCGCCTCGAATGTTTACAAAATCAATGGAAATATAAAAAAAAATTAGAGAAACATACTTGTTCCAGGATCCTACATAAACTGATATTATTTGTTATAGACTTTTTAATGCAAAGGGCATTTTCAATCCAAACGAAGTGTTCAGCTGATCATACATGATGTGAAATGATAATACTACTATTTAGCACAAACAATTCACATCAAAGGTAAAATATAACATGGTCTAAGTGAAAAGGTTGAGAGAGAAATGACAAATTCCAGCAGTGTGCCACATACAACCAAGTACATGACGCTCAAGCCATCCCAAATAACTTGAGTCCAGATAACAGTGAGAAAAATAAATATCATCTACCATGGCAAGTACCTCCAGACAACAACAAAAAGGGTAACTACAGCGCCAATAGTGCTTGAACTTTCGCAATCTGCTCTTTTTTGTCATTAGAGCTGGGGTATAGCCCGTCTGATCATAAAGGTTATGCTTCCATTGTCTATATGAGTCCCAGCATCCTCGTGCATATTCTTTCTTCTGCCATATTGGTAGTCAAACTTGTCTCTGTCCCTTCGCCTCCACCAACAAAATGGTGATGTAGCCCAACCTACTACACCTACAACGTCAACACCTAATGGTCCCATGACAAGATCAAGAGTCAAGGCACTTCATGAAAAGATGACCTCGCTCCTATCTATGTGTGATTTCGACACCCCTTTGAATGGTTTACTACCTAATACCAGAACCTTGTGCATACTCAGGAACAACCTTTGTGATGATCTTCAATGGAGTGGAGAAGAAGCACAAGTGAAGTCTCAAGGTGATGGAGAAGAAGAGCGGGAGAAGACCCAAGACGATGGAGAAGATGGACAAGAGGAAGAAGGGAAGAAGACACATGGGCAAAACTGCCAGGCCGGCCTCAGCACGGCCTCCATCCACCAAGGCCGGCGGGGCACCAGACGCGGCCGGCCTCAGCCCGGCCTAGGCCGACAGGGCAGCCGACGCGCCCGGCCTTGTCCCGGCCAGGCCGGCCTCCCTGCGCCCTGAGGCAGGTTTGACCCCCGGGTCACCTTATCCTCTCCCCAACTAACCCCCCTTCCTCCTAGACTATAAATAGGGCTCTTCTATCTCAGATTTAGGGTTAGAGAAGAATTAGACTTGAGTTGAGCTTTGCTCCTTGCCACCCCTTTGTTGGTGTTGCCTCCTATGGAGATGAATCAAGGCCTCCCCTTGTGGAGAAGATCCCTCTAGTGGATTCCAAGACTTCTTCTTGTAATTGAGATTACTTGCCAATCCTTCCTCTTTGAGTGACTTGATTGGACCGGTAGGATTGACCGGTAAGAGGAACAATCCTAAGAGTAAGGTTTCTTGGAGATTGAGAATCGGGGGTTGCCCTTGGGGATTTGTTACCGGTTGAATTCGTCTTTGTTGCTTTGCTAGTTATCCAATTTGTGAGTTTTCCCCTTTTGTGTTCTTCGTGTTCATCGTGTTCGTCGTTCATCCGTCCTCAATCCGTGAAAATCGAGACCCTACCCGCATCATAAAGGTTGACACGGATTGATTTGTGTTTCCACCCCCAAATCCACCAAATTTTTCTTTGATTTTGAGAAATTCGAAAATTTTGCAAAAATAGCCCCAAATTGCTTTGGCCCGATCTGTGAATCTTGTGCGTTTTGGTAAGTTTTGATCCATAGATCTATAGCTAAACTTGTTGATCTACCTTCCTTTACGTTCCCATGGCCTAATTCTATCGTTTTCCCCTCCGATTTCGTGTTTTTCCGTCCGTTTTTCTGCCAAAATCAGCCTTTTTCGCGTCTCGGGCAAGTCAAGCCCGACAACCCGGCCTCAGCCCGGCCTCAGACCCGGCCAGGCCAGCCTCCCACCCGACGCGCCTGGCCTCAGTCCGGCCTCCGCCCGGCCTAACCGACCTCTCTGAAAACTGGAATTTTGGGAAAACGGTTGACAAGGGTATACATCTCGGGTACCCTACCGTGAGGGTACCTGGTGCACGTGACGACTAAAGGCCCAATAAGCGAAGAGCCAACTCGAAGCCCAAGATAAGAGGCCCAACAAGATGGAGTACCCTCCAAGATTAGACATAGGCGTAGTCGGTTTATACTTTCCTTATGTGTAAACTAGGTCGGTTACAAACTCCCGAGACCCAGCCTATTTAAAGGCTGGGAGGGGTGCCGATCTAGGAAAAAAAGCCATACTCAAACTACCAAAGCTCTAGCGAGATCGTCATCTCGCCGGAACCACCTTGTAACCTCATAATCTCCCACGATCAATAACAGACAAGCAGGAAGTAGGGTCTTTACCTCCACCCGAGGGGCCTGAACCTGGGTAAATCTTTGCCTCTGCTTGTCAGCCGACGAAACTACCAGTACTACCACGTTCTCTCCCCATAATCTCAACCCTAGGTCCTTAACCATGGGATTTGATGAGTGTACCCCTCGTCAATTGGCGCCGTCTGTGGGAAAGAATAGTGCTGGACTCACGGTTTCTTCGGTTCCATCGGAAAGTGGCGACTCGCCGATCGGATCTACAAACGGCAACTCGCCGGCTGCATCAACGAACAAGAACTCGCCGACTCAGCCGGCACACGGCGACTCGCCGATTCACTCAAAAAACGGCAACACGCCAGATTCACCCGCAAAAAGCGCATCGGATCCTCTGATGGATTTCGAGGCACACTCACCAGGATTCCAGGAGGCCTTCTCCGATCTCGAGTCAGGTTTGGGTTTAACCGTTGGTTCATTCAATTTTTTCGTCAACAAGCTTGGTGTGCAGGACTTGACGGATCCACGCCAACTCGCGACTTCCGCACCCGAAGCTCCATCGGTTGCGGTTCCTTCGACTGCGGATCCTTCAACTGCGTCCATACCATCGTCGATCCTCCAAGCTTGCTCGTCTGCAACAACCATGTCCACACGAGAGATGCACGAGCTCATCGAAGAACTTCAGGGCGAGGAGGCCGAATCAGCATGCCGCACAAATGATCCCGAGCTCGATCTCTCACTCGAGGATAGTTTCGACTGCGGGATCTCTTCAGCGACTTTGACGAACCCGAAACTCATATCGACAACCACGTCGACTCCGAGATCTGCACCAACAACGACAACCTCGACTCTGAGATTCATAACGCCGAGATGAGCATAGGCGATGAAGGCATCGACAACGAGATCCGTCCAGACGGACCACTCGATGGGCATATCGACTCCGACATGAGCATTGATGACGACGTCGATTCCATGGTGGGACTCGAAAACACATATGCATACCCTCGGGTGATACCCCAGCAGGTCTACGTCCCCATCGCCGCAGAATCATCAGATGCTGCAGCCAGCCGCAGGCCTACAGAATTCACGTGCACAGTTACTATGCCGGACGGAGTCACAACTCTCACAATCACTGCTGAGATCGCAGCAAAAGCAGATAAAGTCATCAAGGAGTGCACAATGATGCCAGCAGACGCAACACAAGAGGAGATGTTGACCTTCCAGTACTTCAACTGGCAGGAATCACTTCGACTGCGGCAGGTCAGAGAACACTCGAAGAACGCAAAAAGCAAGCTAGCTTGTCGAGTGCGCGAAGAAGACATCTCTCCCTGAGCTCCACCGGGCGAGCAGACACAAGGCCCAGATCAAGGTTGTCACACCTCTCGCCAGACGAAAGGGCGGCTCTCACCCGCAACTTAGGCAACTCTTTCATGACATACGATGAAGAGGGAGTGCCAGTACCCAAAACAGCCGTGGGTTCCCTTTTCACCGCTGCAGCATACCTAGAGGCAATCAAGCCTCCAGCTGATGACCCCAATGCAAAACTGCATCGCCAGCAGATCAAATCACTCGCCTTAGCGGCGAAGGCCATACGCCAAACTCCAAGAACTCCAGGTGGGAGTCGAGACCGTGTCCTAGTCGACGCACGTCGGGAAGAGCATAATCACAGTGGTCACCGCCACCACTCGAGGGAAAGAAGCGGCTCGCGCAGGCGCAGGTCCAGGAGCAGATCACGCAGATCTTACAGTAGCGACTCATACTCTGATCGAGAGCTTGAGCCACATGGAGCTCTATGCTTCACTCGACGCGTCCGCGAGACACGGATGCCCAAAGGGTTCAAACTCACATCTGAACAGCCCAAGTACACGGGTCGACAGGAACCTTCCGGGTGGCTGGAAGATTACAGGCTAGCTGTCGCGTGCCAGCGAGGCACAAACACCACAGCCATGCAATACATACGACTCATACTCGAAGGCACAGCCCGCGACTGGCTCAAGGCCCTACCTCCATCAAAGTACGACTCGTGGGATCACTTCCGCGATGACTTCATCAAAAACTTCGAGCCTCTATGTGAGCGCCCAAAAACGTTCGAGGAACTGCGAGCCTGCGTGCAACGTTCAGACGAAACGCTGAGGTCATACATCAGACGATGGACTGAGATACGCAACTCAGTCGGAGTAATTTCGGAAGATATGGCCATGGATGCTTTCATAATGGGACTCGCCAGGCGGGACCTCAAAGAAGCACTTGGTCGCAAAAAGCCAACCTCTGTGGCTAACCTCTTGATGACCGCGACTGAGTGGGCAGACGGAGAAGACATGGCGCGCACCACACGCGGATCCTCACCCCGTGACAATCATGAAAGCGACAGTCGAAGCCGCAGAGACTCGTACAGAGATGACCGAAGGCGCAAACGTTCAAAACGTCACTACGACGATGACAGACCCGAATTCATGGCGGCTGGGTTCTCCATAGCCCGCAATGACCAGGACAGAAGCGACCGGCGGTCAGAAGATCGGCGGGACAGTCGAGATGATCGTCGGGACAGTCGAGACCGCGGCCAACGCAGTGATAGCTACAAGAGGAAGGACTGGCGCAAGTCAAGATCCGGAGCACAATCCGAGCGATCATTCGAAGAAAAGATGGATGCTGATTGCAGATTCCACCTGTACAAGGGGGCCGGCGGAAAACTGCGCTCCAATCACTCGATGAGAAACTGCAGGGAGTTCGACCAAATGGCGACTGATTACGTAAATCTCAGAAAGGCAGCAGCCACACAAGCACCTGCACCTGTGCCTCAGCCAAACAATGTACCTGTTCTGATGGCACCACCTCCACCACCACAGCCTGCTGCAGGCGGAAATCTCGCGGGTGCTATACAGCACATACCTCGGGCGGACGAACCACAGTACCCTCCGCCCCAAGGGCAAATGTACATGATACAGAAAGGTCGCCCTTCCAACAGGGAGCAAAAACTTCGCACTCGACAAGTAAACATGGCGGTCATGTCGCCTCCCGCTGTAACTGAATTCTTGAAGGGTTCTGAAACCGCAATAAGCTTCAGCAGAGAGGACTGATAACCCACAAGTATAGGGGATCGCGTGTAGCCTTTTCGATAAGTAAGAGTGTCGAACCCAACGAGGAGCTAAAGGTAGGATAAGTAATCTCTCAAGTTCTATCAACCACTGATACAACTCAACGCACACTAAACGTTTGCATTATCTAGGAAATAAAACTACAGTAGTACGGGTATGAGTGATAGCTTTGCGAGATAATAAATACTAGAAAGTAAATGTTAGTGCTGCAGCAATAAAATACACTAAGTAAACATATACTAACAGTACCATGAGTGTGGAAAAGTGGTGGTAATTGTGGTGGCTTTGTCCAAGATTAATTAGTGAAGGTACTTGGTTCATTGTCTTCGATGCAGTTTTCTATGTGGGAGAGGCTAAATATACATGCACTCCACTACTTGGGATTACAAGTACTATATGATTGGATTGTTAGCAAGCATCCGCAAATACTAACAATGCATTAAGGTTTCCCCAACCATAGCCTTAAGTTCATTGTCCTCTTACTCCCATACGTGCAACTAATCGGTTCGCGTTCTCAGGTTTCTGTCACTCCGGCAGAACTTCCCCCGCTTCGTTACAAATACTACCAACCCTAGGGTGTTTGATCCATGCGCGCACAAATATAATGGACACCAAAGGACAGCACCATATAGACATACAACTCTAATGAACCTTATGCATTCAATTAAGCAATCAAAAGACAAATAAACTACGGAAACATGATGTAAATCATAGGATAAATATTATAGCATCAAACACCATGTTTACATAGGACGGTACAGAGGTTTATGGGAGGATGAACCACTGAATACAAGGAGGAGATGGTGATGGAGATGGCGGTGAAGACGGCGGAGAGGGCAGCGAGGAGCGCAGGGCGGCGGGGCGGCGGCGCGGGGAACTCCTTCCCCGCCGCCGGCATCATGGGGGAGCGCCGCCCCTTAGCCTCCCTCCTTCATGGCTTCTTGGGAGCCCTCCCCCATGGAGATGGGATCCATGGGGGAGGCAAAAACGTGGCTTTTGGTGGCTGAAATTCGTGGGTGGAGGAGTCCTCCACGAATTAGGTTTCCTCCCTTTATATATCTTCTCGGATTTCCGTCACCCCCTTTTAGGGTTCCACCAAAACGGGCCTACAGGCCGCGTCCGAACTCCGATTGGGCTGATCTCGGGCTTAAAATCTTCGTATGGAAAATTGTGACAACTTTCGTAAGAGCCAGGTCTCCATTTGACGTCATCTTCGAGGGTCAAACTGACAATCTTCGTAAAAAGTTCTCAGACAGATTTCAGGAAAGTCCCAATTTGACTCCAACAAGGTTTCCTCTTGTATTCTTGATAATTTCTACACATCAAATAGTAAAACAAGAACATTGTGCACTTTTGCAACTATTAGTAGGTTAGTCCAAATAAATAATAAACTTAATATAAAAACAAGTGCTAAAAGCATAAAAATGGCATGAAACAATCAAAAATTATAGATACGTTTTGGACGTATCAACATCCCCAAGCTTAATTCCTGCTCGTCCTCGAGTAGGTAAATGATAACAAAATAATTTTTGATTGTAAATGCTATGATCAGGTCTTTAACAATTGCATGATGTATGGATAATAAAACTTAGCAATCATGTTTCCTAATGAAAAGTATCAACGAACTAAGAGCTCATAACATGAAATTTCTAAACATCAACAAGATTGCAATGTTCGTAAAAAGATATGACAAAATGGTATCTCGCTTGCCTTAATTTGAAGGGCAAAACATAAATGCCAAGGCACCTCTGAAGTTCAAGTGAAGACTAGATATAGAGATATCAAAGATAAAAGCATCATAGTTATACCTCAATTAATCGTATTCTGGGACAAGCACATTACACTAAGAACGACAGCTATGCTCTCGAAGAAGTGCTCAAAGAAAGGATGGTGACTCAACATAAAAGTAAAAGAAAGGCCCTTCGCAGAGGGAAGCAGGGATTAAGTCATGTGCTAGAGCTTTTAGGATTTTGAAAACATATAGAGATTGCATAAAATATTTGATACTCCTCCCAACCTTGCTAACACAAGCCATGGCTAACCGAATCCTCGGGTGCCTTCCATCAATCACATACCATGGAGGAGTATCTATTTTTGAGAGGTGTTTGTTAATTGTCAACGAATGGTAGCGGGTGAGAACAGTATTCTACCTGTCAAACGGACTTTTAAGAGCGGCTCCCATGAAGGACGTTATTTCTACCAGTAAGGCAGATCATCCCTCTTTCTCTTTGGTTTACACACATGCAGGTATTTCACTGTTTGTCATTGCTTACTGATGAATCAGGGCAAAAGTGTGAAGAGAATTAATGGTTAAAGTTGTAATTAATTGGGACTGGGCACCCCGTTGCCAGCTCTTTTTGCAAGTTATTGGATAAGCGGATGTATATGCCACTAGTCCAGGTGTAAAAGTCCATTTGACAAATAGAATAAAGAATAACCACACTAATTCCTCATGAGCTAGTAAACATTGACACAAAAAGGGAATATAATATTTTGAATAATTTAAAGGTAGCACATGAAAAATTTACTTGGAGTGGCAAGGAAATACCACATATAGGAATTTTTGGTGGACTCTTTGGGATAACTTGGTTTTAAGGATTTGGATGCACGAGCAGCATTCCCGCTCAGTACAAGTGAAGGCTAGCAATAGACTGGGAAGCGACAACCACGAGAGCGATAACGGTCATAATCATGCTTGCGACAAAATAAAATTAACGGAGGCATAAAAACGATACTAAAACTCTGAGGCAAAATAGATCATCAAGGCTTAATTGACTTTTATTTTTCAGTCATAACATGTGTGAGCATGTGCCAAGTCGATTCAAGTGAATGATTCAGAGGAGGATACCGTCCTGCCATACCGTTTTATGAACAGACAATGCATGTTGATATCAAAATAACATAATATGCACTATTAGCTAGTTGAGACTAACCATAAGAAAACATAAACTACTAAACAGTATTATTCACACATCATTTTTAAGTTTCAACAAGTAATCCATTAACCAAGTAAACATTGAAAACAGAGGATAAATAAAATATGTGACGATCCACTTATTAATGTAACTGGTGTTTGATGCTAAGATAAATAGATAATAAAATACAGCCGCTTCAAGTTTAGTTAAGTTCCTATGTTGCTCAAAAAACAAAGTTTAAAGGTTTGCAAACCGTGGGGTTATTGATGAAGAGGGATGCGGGGACATCCCCAAGCTTATGACTTTGGTAATTCTTCAATATTCCATAGTTTGGTGTTCCTTCATTCTCTGTGAAAAAACTTCAACACAAAAACTTTCCCATTCTTTTCTGCGGTTAGACATTAGTACAATAGATAATATTTCCCAAGTGCTACTATTAAACCAAATAAAATTTTGTTTTTAAGTTACAGAAAGGTTGCTTAAATGGCCAACTTATAAATGAAAGGTAAGAACCATTAAAAATCAAATGAAAACGAAAAGAGGCCACTCTTGCAACAAAAGTCAGAATCTGTCCAGAAAAACAGCAGCTGGAAAACGCAATTTTTAGGTGCACTTAAACATGCCCGAAATTTTAGCCAATTTTTGTACATGCAGAGGATTAGGTGCTACAACATCAGTAATTTTTTCGTGATTTTTAGAGCTTCCAGTAAAATATGAAAAATCGCGCAATAAGCAGTAGATACCGAAAACAGAAAATCACTTTTTACATATGTATCAACTAAGCTAAATGGATAAAACTTGGTACTTTATTTTTGATAAACTAAGAAACCAGAGGCTAAGCAAGACCTAAACATGCTAGCTACAGCAAGGAAAACTCTAAAAAAAATCAAAAGTAAAACCAAATAAAATTAAAATAAAGAACCAAACAAAGAAGCAAAACAAAAGAAAATATTTTTGTTATTTTGAATTTATAAGTGAAAGTAAAGAAGCAATCGAAACCAAATAAGGAGCCTAATAAAACTAAAGAAGGTAAAACCAAGACATATAAAAGCAATTATAATACAAGTTAAGACAATACATATCATGTGGACGGGTAATATAGAGTATGAACGAGACAACCTCATGTTAGTTGATGAATAGGGGATGACTCGGGCATCCCCAAGCTTAGATGATTGTATCTTCTTGAATATGTTCTTGGGATGCACCTACACATCCCCAAGCTTGAGCTCTTGCGTCTTCTTATTCATCTCATATCACCATATTGATTAGATCTTATAAGCTACATCCACATAAAACTTCACAAAACTCATTAGTAGGGTTAGTACTCATTAAATAAAATCCACTCATGTTCAAGCATTGACAAGTTTTATAATTTTTACTCAACATTAGCCACTGTATATACTAAGGTGTTCATGATTTCCGTTGTCCGTCGAAAAACTAATGAAACTAACAACACCAAGTACAATATTGAATAAACAAAGAAATCTGTCAAAACTGAACAGTCCGTAAAGATGGCATTCAACGAGATAGTTAAGTAGCTCAAATCGAAAAACTTTAGTCTAATGAAAGAAAGATAATAATCTCAGGTTTATGCACAAAAATTTTCAAGTCAAAATACTATTCTGAGATTTATCACGATTTTATTTACAGAGAAGCACAAAATCTGTCTAAACAGAACAGTCAGTAAAGATCGAATTTTTCGACCTATCTACGTACCTTAAATCAGAAAAAGTTAGTCTAATGAAAGAAAGCTAATAAGCATCACTTTGCACTCAAGAAATTTCAGATCAAGATCACGTTCTGGTGATTTTAAACATTTAATACGGTGGAGCACAGAAAATCTGTTTCTGGACAGCAAAGTAAAACTATCAACTTTCAATTAACTAGACTATAATTAGCATTTTATTTTTATGTACAGAGGTATATACACAATATTTACAATATTTACATGTTTTTAATGAAAAGCTTCCATGGAAAGATTTGTTTTGGTTTCATAGGCATGAACACAAGTGTTCAAGGTCGACCCCCATTTAACCATTACTCATCTTTCCAATCACTTTTCTTTTTGAAAACGTTTTTAGATAACAACTACACCTAATTTTTTTTGTAATTCGCATTCCCTATCCATAGTAAGATAAAGAACAACTTAATACTGAAAATAAAAACTACTTAGAGATAAAGCAAACAAGTGCACACAAGAACATTAACCTACGCTATGGCTCCCCGGCAACGGCGCCAGAAAAGGTCTTGATAACCCACAAGTATAGGGGATCGCGTGTAGCCTTTTCGATAAGTAAGAGTGTCGAACCCAACGAGGAGCTAAAGGTAGGATAAGTATTCTCTCAAGTTCTATCAACCACTGATACAACTCTACGCACACTAAACGTTTGCATTATCTAGGAAATAAAACTACGTAGCAATACGGGTATGAGATAGTTTTGCAAGATAATAAATACAAGAAAGTAAATGTTAGTGCTGCAGCAATAAAATACACTAAGTAACCATATACTAACAGTACCATGAGTGTGGAAAAGTGGTGGTAATTGTGGTGGCTTTGTCCAAGATTAATTAGTGAAGGTACTTGGTTCATTGTCTTCGATGCAGTTTTCTATGTGGGAGAGGCTAAATATACATGCACTCCACTACTTGGGATTACAAGTACTATATGATTGGATTGTTAGCAAGCATCCGCAAATACTAACAATGCATTAAGGTTTCCCCAACCATAGCCTTAAGTTCAAGGTCCTCTTACTCCCATACGTGCAACTAATCGGTTCGCGTTCTCAGGTTTCTGTCACTCCGGCAGAACTTCCCCCGCTTCGTTACAAATACTACCAACCCTAGGGTGTTTGATCCATGCGCGCACAAATATAATGGACACCAAAGGACAGCACCATATAGACATACAACTCTAATGAACCTCATGCATTCAATTAAGCAATCAAAAGACAAATAAACTACGGAAACATGATGTAAATCATAGGATAAATATTATAGCATCAAACACCATGTTTACATAGGACGGTACAGAGGTTTTGGGAGGATGAACCACTGAATACAAGGAGGAGATGGTGATGGAGATGGCGGTGAAGACGGCGGAGAGGGCAGCGAGGAGCGCAGGGCGGCGGCGGCGGCGCCGGCGGCGCGGGGAACTCCTTCCCCGCCGCCGGCATTGGGGAGCGCCGCCCCTTAGCCTCCCTCCTTCATGGCTTCTTGGGAGCCCTCCCCCATGGAGATGGGATCCATGGGGGAGGCAAAAACGTGGCTTTTGGTGGCTGAAATTCGTGGGTGGAGGAGTCCTCCACGAATTAGGTTTCCTCCCTTTATATATCTTCTCGGATTTCCGTCACCCCCTTTTAGGGTTCCACCAAAACGGGCCTACAGGCCGCGTCCGAACTCCGATTGGGCTGATCTCGGGCTTAAAATCTTCGTATGGAAAATTGTGACAACTTTCGTAAGAGCCAGGTCTCCATTTGACGTCATCTTCTGACAATCTTCGTAAAAAGTTCTCAGACAGATTTCAGGAAAGTCCCAATTCGACTCCAACAAGGTTTCCTCTTGTATTCTTGATAATTTCTACACATCAAATAGTAAAACAAGAACATTGTGCACTTTTGCAACTATTAGTAGGTTAGTCCAAATAAATAATAAACTTAATATAAAACAAGTGCTAAAAGCATAAAAATGGCATGAAACAATCAAAAATTATAGATACGTTTTGGACGTATCAAGGACCACCCTCCGTCGGTTGTTCGTCCGGGGCACTCTGCTCTGGTACTCGACGCGCAAATTGGAGGCTACGCCATGTCCAAGGTATTTATGGACGGTGGCAGCGGCATAAACATCATCTTCGCAGATACGCTCCGCAAAATGAACAGGTCAGTCGAAAACCTGCCAAGGTCCTCAAATACCTTCCACGGTATCGTCCCAGGTAAAGCAATAAGCCCAGAAGGCACCATACAACTCGACGTAACGTTTGGGGACAAGAACCACTTCAGGACAGAATCGATTGAGTTCGAAGTTGTCGACTGGAAGTCACAATACCATGCTATATTTGGACGCCCGACGTTCGCTCGATTCATGGCGGTGCCACATTACGCATACCTCCAGCTGAAGATGCCTGGACCAAAAGGAGTAATCACAGTTAAGGGGAACTTCCAAAAGTCTGACTCTTCCGACCGAGAATTCAGCAAAATCTCTGAGATGTTTGGCATGGAAGCAACACTCGCTGATCTAGCGGTCTCCAACGACCGAACACTTATGCCAGAACACAAAAAGGTGTCAGTCGACAGAGCATTCAATGCCACCAATGACACAAGATCGCATCAGGTGCACCCGACTGACCCGACCAAGACAGTCAATGTCTCGTCGAGTCTGCCTATCGCATACGAAAGCGCGCTCGTCGAATTCTTCCGTGAGAACTGGGATATATTTGCGTGGTGTCCAGCCGACATGCCAGGTATTCCCAGGGAATTCGCCGAGCACACTCTCCAATTATTTCCAGATGCTAAACCAGTCAAGCAAACAATGCGCCGCATATCCGGCCCAAAAAGAACCGCAGTCGAAGCCGAAGTCGATAGGCTACTCGCAGCAGGTTTCATTAGAGAAATCAAGAAGTCACAATGGGTGGCCAACCCCGTACTCGTAGAGAAGAAGCACACAGATATCCTTCGGATGTGCGTAGATTTTACAGCACTCAATAAGTGTTGTCCAAAGGATCACTTTCCACTACCTCGAATCGATCAGATCGTCGACTCCACTGCCGGGTGCGCTCGCTTGTCCTTCCTGGATGCTTACTTGGGTTACCACCAGATAATGATAGAGGCAAAGGTGTCCCGATCTTTCGATGAGAGATAACTATCGATTTGGGTGGCGTCGACGTTCACGATCCGACTACAAACCTGCGAGGACGTTGCGCCTTAGCAATCGCTACACCAACTCCGGGAGGTTATTGACAGCGCTGAAGCACAGTCGACCCAACCACTAGGGTCCAATTCCTGCATGCAATCGAAGAACAAGCAAGAATTGAGATGCAATCTGAATATTGCGAATATATGTGAAGTACAGATAAATTGGGGTTCCGGTAGCGGTCTAGATCTGGTCTCTCCGACACAGACGAAGAACACGAAGTTGCAACAGTGGCTAACTTTTTGACTAAACAAAACCCAAGTCTAAACCCTAAATTAAGATGGCTATTTATTTGCAGTGGAGACATGCGCCGCCACCCAGGAATCCTCGCGTGACACGCTTGGGCCATCAGCTGGTCTGGTCGTCTTGTTGTGGTTGATAGGCCTTTGGCCCTTTTCCTTTCCGTGAGCTGAATTGGAAATACGAAACATGCATGCATGATGGGCCCCGCCTTGGCATGCATCGATGGAGTGCACGTAAATGTGGTCAGGTCCCACGTTGCCTTCATGTTTGATTAATCAACATTTCTTGATGTCCATTAGCATGACCAACACGTCTATAGCCTAGGAACAACAACGCGTCATCCGAGAAATCTTTTCGCATCTTCACTCGTGGCTTGAACATATCACATATTATTCTGCGTAAGATAAAACAAGGTGTTGTATTTTTGTTCCCAAAAATATAATAATGTATTTTGAAACTATTACTAGAATTCACCTGATAAGTATGTTTGAGTGTAGTAATAAATTTGGTCGTATCCGAGGTAGCCGTGTCCATATCATCCTCCCTTTCTTGAAAATGAAGCCGTCCTCGGCGATGTTTCTTCTGAAACATGGTTAACCAAATAGACAAGGCGTACACATGGTATATGTATATGTCATCCATTTTAACTTCTCTCAATTGTTGCACATATGACACGTTCATACGGGGATAATTGTCAGGTCTTGTGAAATATAAAGCCAAAGAATTATCACAAGAAACAAACCACATGAAATTATTGCAACTTAGTTTGCACGAATTAGTGAAGCTCTTATTCTTGTAATCAGATTTGCAACGCTTATCATTAAACCATACCAAAATAGGTGAACAAAAATTCAAGTTCTCGAAATTTTCAGTCGCAAGATGCTTAGATATATAATCATGAAACAAATTATTTGACTTAAATTCGTCACCAATATTGGAGGTCATATCAAAATGACTAAGCGCATGCATTATCTTACTATCTTTCAGACTAGCAAGTTCATCACACGTGATACAAATCCTATGCACCCAAAATTCATTATTACTATCATAATCACCAATCAATTCAAAGGTAAAATCTGGGGCATAAGCGCTATTCAACGCACGCAAGTATGTGAGTCCAGAAATTTTAGTCCTAGCATGTGACAAAGAAAGCGGTGGATCCATTGGGACAGAAAACAAAGTATTATCATGAGAAATTCTAGCTAACACTTCGTCATTCCTAATCAATTTTATATGATCCAAAGCATAGTTAAGTGTTAGGTCACATGATTTATTTGCAGCAACAATTATTTCAGCGGGTGCACTCATATCAACGGATGAATTAAATGCAGCAATAGGTGCATTCAAAACAGCAGGCATATCAAGTATTTGATCACAAGGTAAATTCAACTCAGCAATATTATCCTCGAAAATAGGTGGTGTGACCAAATCAACAGGCAACTCAACACAAGAATTATTTAAATCTCCAGGAAATAAATTAATCTCATGTCGAGTGATATCATCAGTACCTTTATTATTACCGTATATGTCCTTCTCAGATAGTGTAGGTACTGTCGGTGACGATGGTTCACATTTTGCAGGTGGGGTAGTGCGAACAACAACGGAAGTGGTTGCCATAGGAGATACAACGGTAGCGGTGGCAGGAACAAACGACTCAACTCGTGGAATATTCACCTTGTGCTTGTTTGTCTTTGTGTCAAAACGTCTCTTTATTTCCTGTTCAGCTTTACAAGCAAGACAAAACAAACGATCCATAGGAGAACAGTTTTCATGCATTAGTAGCTCCTGAATTTCACAATTTAACCCATCCCAAACTCTGTCCATAATAACATCTTCACTTTCTTCTAACCCACAATGAAACAAGGTAATTTGCAAATCATTATAATACTCTTCCACGGTGTTACTACCCTGTTTTAAACATTGCAATTTTCGAAGCAAGTCATTAAGATAATATTTAGGGAAAAATCGACCACGCATAAGTATTTTCAATTCACTCCATGTTTTTGGCACATTTTTAGCATTTGTACGACAATGTTCACTCCACCAAATAGAAGCAAAACCAACAAAATTTTTTGTAGCAGCCTTTACTCGCTTATGCTCAGGAAAATCATGTCTTGCAAACATTGTTTCAACATCAAATTCCCATTCAACATAAGCAGCAGGATTATATCGACCCGCAAACGAAGGTAACAGAGCAGGAACCTGATCATGTATGTTGTTGTGTGTCTTTACCTCTTGTAGTGGTCGTCGTGGTGGTGGCAAATCTCCAAATATAGTCGAAGACCAAGAAATTCTAACTCCAGAACCTGCCATGATTAGTAGACAACAGGAAACAAATCACAAGTATATGTTCCTATCACTACTTGGATGTGGTGGCAAATCGCTCACAGTATTGGAAACATCAAGTCTTACAAGTTCTTACCATGCAGCAGGTGGTGACCGGCAAACAACAGTGTCAAATATGAGAAATTTCCTTATATGACACTTCCTTAAAATTATCTTCCTTATTTGACATTGGTGAAATATTTCTTCCCTACATGGCCTCTCTTCAAAATTTCTTTCTCTATTTGACACTCTAGTGCATTTTGTTCACCAAAGTGGCATAAAAGACCTTTTTACCCCTGGTGTATAATGTGACCAAAATTCTATACAAAACAATAGCCACAGTAATATTATTTATTTAAAAATTGGGTTATTTTTTATTAAATCAATTGTTTTTTATACGAGGATGACGATGGGCAACATACGCATTGATTCTTTCCAATCATTCCGACACAATGTCTGCGAACAAACCAGCTTGGCTAGCTAGCTGATCTATTGCTAAGAGCAAGCACAGCAAAAAAAAAAAAAGAGAGCAAGCACAGCACGTACGCACACAGGTATCATACATGGGTATTTAGCTTGCCGGGTATAAAGACATCATTGATTCCGTCCGAAGCGAGATGTAGCAAGCACAACATCAGTCCTTCCCTTCACTTGCTGCGTCGCTTGCGGCGTATAAATACAACATCGATTCCATCCGAACCCGATGTAGCAAGCACAACATCAATTCCTTCCGATTACTTGTTGGGTCGCTTCCGGGTATAAATACCCATATAGGATACCTTGCGTGCGTACGTGTTGTACTGCTACTCCCTCCGTTCTAAATTAGTTGTCGACAACTAATTTGGAACGGAGGGAGTACTAAGCTGCTAGCTAACGTAACTGGTTTGCGCGTACAGGAAGGATGGGAAGTAATCCTAGGTACGATGCGCGGCCTGTTAGAAGCTCGTTATCGTGTAAAAATTTATTTAATAACTTTTTCAATAACCCGATGTTAATATTAAATATTTATTGCCTGTTTTAATATTTTGTTACTAAATATTAAATTGCTTTAATAATGTGACCAAAATATTACTGCAGATTTAATAACCAAATATTTAATATTACCGAAGATATTGCCATGTATAGAATTTTGGTCACATTATGCAACAGGGGTAAAAAGGTCTTTTTATGCCTCTTTGGTGAACAAAATGAACTAGAGTGTCATATAGAGAAACAAATTTTGAGGAGAGGGCATATAGGAAAGAAAAAATTTACCAGTGTCAAATAGGGAACACGATTTTAAGGGGGTGTCATAGAAGGAATTTTCTCGTCAAATATCTCCGAAGATTGAGTAAAGCGATTACCAGGTGAACGTAGAACGCACGGTGTAGAAATATGTGGAGCTGTAGGTAGGCTTAATATATGTGGAAAAAAAATACCATAACCACGTTAGTAATGTAAAGCTGAAAATTCGTTCAAAATAGTCAAGTGCTGGTCCTAAACTAGACCGTGCTAGAGACGCGAGCCTAAGACACAGATGAAATCACACGTCGCCAGAATATATATGGAGATATCGCAGGCAAGAAGTGGCAGAGTGATGCGCGACAACCAGATGGTCCGCGTGAGAAATAGCCAGCAACACGGGTGATAAAAAACGAAGCAAACGTGCAGGGCACAATCGCTGATACTGGCTCAAAGCACAAAAGCCACGGCAGGAAATAAGCTTGCAGTTTTCTAGGAACGTGAACAAAATTGAAAACTGAACCCAAAAGCACTATCACGTTGACTTCTTTCTTGTACCAGAAGAAACGACAGTACCAAAACTGATCGGCTACCTTTTTTTTTTTACCGATCAATCTTGCCAACAGATATGGTACGTGCGTGACACCAGCAATCTTTATGAGTTGGGAACGGATCAAGTTCCAAGAAAATCTTATCTTTCCTTCCTGTCCTTTTTTTCTCTCTTTCTTTCTCTTTACCGATCAAACTTTCCAACAGAATACAAGATACGTGAGCAAAACAACTAGGAAACAGATCGGACTGTCCTGGATATACGAGTAATCTATGACTTCCTTTTCTTCATAGAGACAAACCGATCAGAACAAGCACAAACGTCCGCAATTACGGAAACTGTCCAGCAATTACGATCCTGAAGGAACCGATCTAAATTGATCTTCCCCAACTTTTCGATGGTGCGAACGAACAACAACGGCCAGCGTATGGGGATTATTTTTGGGGGCGCAGAAACTTGCGATGGTGCACGATGATGGAACGACGGGAATTGGCAGCGGAGGATGACAACAAGGTGGATGCAAGTGTATGTGAATGCGGCGTGAACAAAACGTGATTAGAACTCGAAATTCTAAAATCTAGACACTAAAACCAGCAACTCGACACACGATGCAACGAAAATTCAACAAAACAGAACTAAGCGATTTGGCTAAAAGGCTAAGACTGTCTTTGGGACAAGGATGAACTAATCTAAAATATTTTTGTATGGCTTTTCGTGGATTATAGGTATGAAAAAAAAACAAACTAATCTAGGGATAAATTTTCTCACCGAGCAACCTGAGCTCTGATACCACTTGATAGAGACAAAGGTGTCCCGATCTTTCGATGAGAGATAACTATCGATTTGGGTGGCGTCGACGTTGACGATCCGACTACAAACGTGCGAGGACGTTGCGCCTTAGCAATCGCTACACCAACTCCGGGAGGTTATTGACAGCGCTGAAGCACAGTCGACCCAACCACTAGGGTCCAATTCCTGCATGCAATCGAAGAACAAGCAAGAATTGAGATGCAATCTGAATATTGCGAATATATGTGAAGTACAGATAAATTGGGGTTCCGGTAGCGGTCCAGATCTGGTCTCTCCGACACAGACGAAGAACACGAAGTTGCAACAGTGGCTAACTTTTTGACTAAACAAAACCCAAGTCTAAACCCTAAATTAAGCTGGCTATTTATTTGCAGTGCAGACATGCGCCGCCACCCAGGAATCCTCGCGTGACACGCTTGGGCCATCAGCTGGTCTGGTCTTGTTGTGGTTGATAGGCCTTTGGCCCTTTTCCTTTCCATGAGCTGAATTGGAAATACGAAACATGCATGCATGATGGGCCCCGCCTTGGCATGCATCGATGGAGTGCACGTAAATGTGGTCAGGTCCCACGTTGCCTTCATGTTTGATTAATCAACATTTCTTGATGTCCATTAGCATGACCAGCACGTCTATAGCCTAGGAACAGCAACGCGTCATCCGAGAAATCTTTTCGCATCTTCACTCGTGGCTTGAACATATCACATATTATTCTACGTAAGATAAAACAAGGTGTTGTATTTTTGTTCCCAAAAATATAATAATGTATTTTGAAACTATTACTAGAATTCACCTGATAAGTATGTTTGAGTGTAGTAATAAATTTGGTCGTATCCGAGGTAGCCGTGTCCATATCACCGAGCATGAAGGAAGAGGATGAAGAGAAAACGGCGTTCATAACCCCACTCGGGGTCTACTGCTACATCACAATGCCTTTCGGGCTCAAGAATGCAGGCGCAACCTACCAGCGCATGATGCAAGATTGCCTCAAGAAGCAAATTGGGCGAAACGTCCAGGTCTATGTAGATGACATCGTCATCACCACAAGAGAGGAAAACACACTACTCGATGACTTGCGAGAGACATTGGCAAACCTCAAACGCTTCCACATCAAGCTCAACCCGAAGAAGTGCACGTTCGGCGTGCCAGCCGAGCAACTCCTCGTATCTAGTCTCAGCTCGAGGAATTGAGTCGGATCCGGAGAAAATACAGGCCATCTTGACGATGCAAAGGCCTTCAAAGCTCCATGATGTGCAAAAATTAGCGGGTCGAGTGGCAGCGCTCAGTCGATTCATCAGCAAGCTAGGCGAAAAAGCACTCCCGTTCTATCGACTGATGAAGAAAGCAGATAAATTCGAGTGGACGCCAGCCGAAGCAGCCTTTACGGATCTCAAGCGAGTCCTCACAAGCCCTCCAATCCTCGTCACCAAGGGAACGCGAGCCATTGTACCTATATGTCTCTGCAACTAACAGGGTGGTAAGCACCGTACTGGTAGTCGAACGAAGGGAGGAGGGACACGCCCAAAGCATACAACGTCCAGTCTATTACTTGAGTGAAGTGCTCTCCACATCAAAGCAGCGGTACCCGCACTATCAAAAGCTGGCCTACGCCGTGTTCATGTCCTCAAGGAAGCTGACGCATTACTTCTCCGAGCACCCGATCACTGTAATCAGCACCTCAGGGATCGGGGACATCCTCACAAACCCCAACGCAACTGGGCGAGTAGCAAAATGGCTCATCGAGCTAGCACCAAGAGACATCAAGTATGATTACCCGAAGGCCATCAAAGCACAAGTTTTACCTGACTTCCACACCGAGTGGATCGAAGCTCAGCTACCAGGAGCGCCAGATGTGTCCAACTCATGGACTATGTACTTCGACGGCTCAAAGAAAAACGAAGGCGCAGGCGCAGGTGTTATCCTCATATCACCAAAAGGCGACAAGCTCCGCTACATCCTACAAATGGGGTTCGAGTTCCCGTCCAATAACGAAGCAGAATATGAGGCTCTGATCCATGGCATGAGGATGGCCAAAGCCCTCGGGTGCACTCGACTGATGATCTACGGTGACTCGAATCTTGTGGTACAGCAAACAATGAAGGCCTGTGATGCAATCGCAGATAATATGATCGCCTACCGTGACCTGTACAACATCATGGAGGGCAGCTTCGAAGGCTGCGAGTTGCGGCACATAGGGCGTGAGAGCAATGAAGAAGCAGATAAGTTAGCCAACATTGGTGCGACCAAAGCACCAGTGCCACCTGGTGTCTTCTTCGAGCGCATCGAGCACAGATCCATCAAAAAGAAGCGAGCACTCCTACATCAGCCGCACCAGCCAAGAGCAAAGCACCTAGCACAGAGGACCCACCAGTCGAGGTACTCCTCATCGAGCCAACTTGGACTCAACCTTTCCTCGCATACATACTCCGCGGCGAGGTACCCGAAGACATCACAGAGTCAAGACGCGTCACTCGACGATCTAAAGCATACACTGTCATCAACGGTGAACTTTACAAACACAGCATATCAGGTATGTTCCAACGTTGCATAGCATTTGAAGATGGCCAAGCCATCCTTCGTGATATTCATGCAGGTACCTGCGGGCATCACGCCAGCAGTCGATCACTCGTAGCCAAAGCCTTTCGCGCAGGCTTCTACTGGCCCACAACACTCAAAGACGCGGAGGACATAGTCAAAAGGTGCATCGGCTGTCAAAAATTCGCCACAAAGCCGCACGCACCCGCATCGGCGTTGAAGACAATACCATTGGCCTGGCCCTTCGCCCAGTGGGGGCTCGATATGGTTGGGCCACTCAAAAAATCCTCCCATGGGGGCATACTCACCTTCTGGTGGCAGTCGACAAGTTCACCAAGTGGATTGAAGCAGTCCCTATCACAAGTTCGACTGCCACTACAGCAGTCAATTTCATAAAATCCATCATATACCGCTTTGGTGTGCCAAGTAGCATCATCACTGACAACGGTACAAACTTCACGGCTGAAGAATTCCGAACTTTTTGCAAAGAGCAAGATATCACGCTCAATTATGCATCGTGGCACACTCGCAGTCAAATGGCCAAGTCGAAAAGGCCAATGGGCTTGTGACGAGTGGAATCAAGAAACGCCTCCTGGTCCCACTCAAAAGAGCAGCGGGTGCTTGGGTCGAAGAACTTCCATCTGTGCTATGGAGCTTACGCACAACTCCCAATGCGTCAACACAATTTACCCCATTCTTCATGGTTTACGGCGCAGAGGCAATCCTGCCATCAGACGTAAGGTTCAATGCACCAAGAGTCGAAGCATACAACGAAGAAGATGCAGATGAAGCACTCGAAGATGCAGTCGACTTGCTCGAAGAAGCACGCAACACGGCGCTAGCACGCACAGCTGTCTACCAGCAAGATCTACGCAACTACCACAGCCGTCGACTGCGTACCAGGTCCTTCGAGGTTGGCGACCTGGTGCTTCGACTGAAGCAAAAGAAGGTGCACAAACTTGCTTCGCCATGGGAGGGACCTTTTATCATCACCGAGGTCATTGGCGGTGGAGCGTACAGACTGAAGCACGCGAAGACAGGCGAACTCTCACATAATCCTTGGAACGTTGCGCAGCTGCGCCGTTTCTACGCTTAGGTTGCTCAGTCGCATAATGTAATAGGCACATATGTCGGATGGCTGCAGGTTTCAGACGCGCTCTTTTCCTTACCAGGGTACCTAAGGGGACTGGAAGGTTTTTAATGAGGCGGCCTGCAGCTTAACATTCAAAATATGGAATATAATCAATGATTCCTCATATTCTTCCCTGCTTACTACTCGCATAACTTGTTCTCACAAAATTAGCCTCACCCGAGTACTCGGGGGCTGCGCTATCTCAAAAGCATGAGCTTCCGCTCCTTCACAACATAATACCCCAGCCGCACTCGAATACTCGGGGCTGGGTCATAAAAATCATACATCAACAAACAAGTTGCTCAACCCCACTCAATTATTCGGGAGTTGAGCTTAAAAGCATAAGTTGAAGCTTCAAGTACTGCAAAAATTCACAGCCTTACATGAATACTCGGGGGCTGTGCAATTTATGTTTTAGACTCTAAAGTATTTCTATCAACCTCACTCGAATGCACGGGGGCTGGATAGTCATAATTTTACAACAAGTAGCTTCATACACCCCAGGCTCGGGGGCTGCGGAGATACGAATCCTTAGTTCATAGATACTCACAAGTGTTGCGTTTTACACTCTGGGGTCACCCCCCTCACACATAACCTATTCAACAGGTTCTTCCTTGGGCTCGGTCCACTTTTCCTCCTCCTTCAGCACACGATGGATTAAGACCAATGCGTCCACCGTGTCTCTTGGTAGTGCTCCTCCATTGGCACAGGACCACCACCTGGTATGGGTGCGGGTCCCATCGCAATCCTTTTAAAATCAAGATGCGGAAGGTGCGATCGCACAAAGGCAAGAGCAACATTAGCCCCGCTAATCAGTTGCTCGCGCACAAACTTCTTGATCGCCTTGCCTTTTCGAAATTTCTTCAGCAATGCAGCAAGGCTCAGTGGTTGCTCATTCAAAGGAAACAAAGCTTCGTGGACTCGAAATAAAGCCAACCTGCAAGTCTCCAGTTGAATGGCAGTTCGCCATGCCCGGTCCAGAAGCCTTACCAAAGTGGCGCTCCTCGCCCTGTCTGACCAAAAGGGGTGGGCAGAGTACTCAGTACTACTCGCATGACCGTCGAGTCGATCCTGTATCCGCGCCTCCTCCTTTATCGGGTCAGAGCAAACACCTGCGCAAAAACAAAGGGCTCATCATCGCCCAGTCGAGTCATCTCGCGAAGAACTGATCTCGATGATCCAAAAATAGCTTACATTCGAGTTGCAGATTTACTCTCTCCAACTCCTCAAGCAAAAACGTCTCTCGCTCTATAGCAGGAGATGGCCTCGACTGCAACTCAGCATACGCCTCTTGTGTCTCCTTCAGCTCATCGCTCACCTTCGAAAGCTTTTGCTGAAGGAAGTCCATAATTTTCTGGTCATTCACACTTCGCGACTTCGAGGAACCACCCACAACAGGGCCAGTTGATGCTTTAGAGGCTCGGTTCTACAGTCAGAATAATTAAGGGCATAAGGAAGCATGAAGAGCTCAAGCAAAAGGCTCGGGGGCTGAGCCTCCCGATTACTGAAGTTCATATTTCATAAAAAGACAGATACGATGTCTGATAATTTACATATAGCAAAAGCAAAACGACGAAATCCCTAGACCTAGTCAACAAAGGGATCACTCGCTAAGTCGTCGACTTCTTGGAGGAAGCTTTCTTCGCCTGGACCCGGCTGCCCTATCTTCAACAGTTGTTACAAGCTGTTGGGCATACTTTTTGGCGGCTTCCATCCAAGTGCCGAGCCCGACGATTCTGCCGTCAGAACCCCGTGGGAACTTCGTCGTCGCCTTATCAAAATCTGCCTCGACTCCGTGCGCGAGCAACATGAGAAAAGTAGTCTGAGCACCACTTACCATTTGCTCGCGACAGAAATCGGAGACGGCAGTCCCTTCAGGCTTGAACAGCTCACCAGTTCTACAAAGGAAGATGGAAGCTCTTCACCGGGGAAGAAGCTGCCATGGAGGGCGCCCAAGGCACTCGCCGCCTGTGTCAGCATCTCCCCTGCTCTGCTACTGGTAACCTCTGAGACAGCCACACTTTCATCGAGTGAGGTGCCAAGGCTTTGCTTGCCAGGAGCAGTAGGGCCATCCATCACGCCTAGCATAGCACGTGGACAGCATAATCAGTACCATATCGCAGAAACCTCACACATCTAAGGAACACAGCAAAAATTCGTACCAGTTAAAGTGGTGCTGGCGGCAGAAAGTCGACCAATTGCCGACTCCTCTCTAACCTCGGCTGCTTTCAGCCTCTTCTCCAGATCAGCCACTCGACGGGTGGCATTGTTCAAATTTTCTGCCGCATCAGCAGCGGCCTCTGCAAAACAAGCATACATGATCAACATACTGCAAGAAGAATCAGCTTCAACACGTGGTACTAGCATAAAGAGACACGCACTCTTCGCAGCTTCGAGTTGCTGCTGCAGGGTGGCGGCTTCCGTCTCCTTGTACACATACTTGGCACCAGCCTTCAGCAACTCTCGCACAAATTCCTAAGAGCACGGCATGGGCAAATTCATAACACAATAACTGGGTCTAGGCAAAAAATTTGGCACCAGATGGTGATTCAACTACGGCAAAAAAAAAAGCGAAAAACTTACGTGCTCCAAAAAGGAGGAAGTCGATGCAGGAGTGCCTGTCGTTGCTGCCTCCTCCTTGTCAGCCGCAACCTCAGGCTCAGATGGGGTAGCCGTGTCCGCAGCAGCCGGAGTCGCAGCGGTGGGCGGCTGCTCTGGTGGCAGCGTCCGTGCAGTGGATGCTGCGCTGCTCTTTTCCGCTGTAGGTGGCGGAGGCATATCCTCATCCGAGGAAACACTGTATCACACACTATAAGTATACAAAGTGGCATTGTTCTGTAACAGCCCAAAGTTCAGAACCTAAAAACCCGAATAAAATTTCCACTTTTAGCATCCTTGTTGCATCATGGCATCCATATGAACTTTGCTATTGCTAACAACCAACAAATTCAAGCAAATAAATGGGAAAGCAAACTTCCCAAACCCCAAACCCAGTTGCAATGGCTTAACTTGGCAAACCAAACTCCCTTGGACTTCCAAATTGTTTAGGAAGTTCCAAGCTTGCAATTATAACCCTTTTCTCAAAATCTATTTGTGCTCAAAATGAGAATGATTTTGGGAATCCACCTTTGGTTTAATTCAACTCTAATTTTGGAACCAATATCAGCTTTCCAAAAATTCAAACTAAAATCATGGGGAGCTTCATAACTATATTGGAAGCCTCCATGAATAATTTCACTATTTTTGGAAATGCTCAAATACTCCAAATAAAGATATTCTGGAAATTATAAAAAAAATGACCTTTTCCAACCCTATGAATAACTGTTGTCAAAAACATTTTATTTGGAGACAACAAAAATTGTGGAGCTTCTATGGGCTATCGGGAGCCTCCCCAAATTTTCTTATATTTTTGTAAAATGCCTAAGTACCTTATTTAAATCTTTGAAGTGCTGCTGGTTCTAAAATTAAAACAGAAAGGACTAATCTGTGAGGAAAGAAAAACTGCCAGGGGGCTAATGGTAATTTCATCTTCTTCTCCGTCGCTGTAGCGACCGAGCTCAGCTCGCGTCGCCCTCGCACCGCACCGAGCCGTGCTCTCCCCTGCTCCCCTGGATCGTGTGAAGACAAGGAGAGCATCCCGTGACCGCCCTCTGCCCTCTCCCCCGAACTCTACCCGTTCCCCTCGCTCTCACGTGCCCTCCATGACGGAACCCTAGCCGAGGTCGTCGCCGCCACATCGCCGGCGTTCGGGAGCTTCCCGAGCCAAGCCAAGAGCACCAACACCTCCGCCTCGCCGTGCTGATCATCCCCACCAAAGGAATCGACGCGGGAGGGCCGCAATCAACCGCGCCGTCCTCGTCTTCCCCGTCTACGGCTGAGCATCGCCGAGCTCCGCGCCGCCGCGGTGGTCCACCTCCGGCCACGCCGTCGGCAAAATCGTGCTCGGGGTGAGCTCCGGTCCTTGCTGGCCTTTTCCCTCTCTCCCCCCTCGCCCTATTTCGTGCTCTGGCCGCCGTGCCGTGCTCGCCGGAGTTCGTCGCCGTGCCTCGCACGACCGGACGAGGAACCGGCTAAGCCGGGCTACGGACCGGCCGTCTCGGGCCACTAACCGGCCTTGAGCCCGGCCTTAACCGGGCTGTGTGCCGGAGCCCACGGTTGGTAGGCCGGCCTCACAACCGGCCCAACCGGGCCACAGGCCGGCCCGTCTACAGTTTAAATTTTCCTTTATGGAAAATAAAACAATTTTAAACAATTCATAACTATTTGAATCTTGCTCCAAATTTAGCAAATCAAATATCATTTTGTTCAGAAAAACAATACCTAGCTATTGGTAACATTGCCATGCTCTTTTGAGTAAATGTTTTTGCCTTTATTTAGGAAACCCTAAAATGGCTTAAATACTACCTATTTCGGGAAAATTCATAATTTGTGAAATAATTAACCAAAATTTGTGAATAAAATATCAAAGTGATCAACATGTCAAATGCTATCTAACCATGCTAAGATCACATCATGACAACAACTCTTCTCCGTGAGGTCAATCGATAATCGGTGAAAAGGAATTAAATTCAAATAATTATTTAATTCACTAATTATTCATCGGAACTCGGAAAATTACAAGTGAGGTACCAACTTGATCGGGAGAACAAAACATATCTAATCATGCCATGTTCATGCATATTTGAGCCACATCTTGGTAATGTGATAATGGATGAACAATGTGGTCATTAAGCTAAATATGGGGTTGCTTCCAAATAATTGCACTAATTATTTGGCTCTCCATTTAATCTTGCTAGATAAACTAAATGATGCCATCTTCGCATAAACTTGTCATGTCATCATGTGGTTGTGCATTGCATGGTACACATGTGTGGTGATTGAATTGTTCTTCCGTTGTTGTGCTTCGATAGATCAAGCAGCCGGGGTTACTCCACAATACCCCGAGGATCCGTACTACCTGTATCCCGAACAAGGCAAGCGTAATCCCCCCTCTGAGCATATCTTATCCTATTTTCCGCAAGTATTTTCTCCACTATAATATTGCATGCGGTTCCAAATGTCAATTTATTGGATTAGAGTATCCCATAGTTGCATTAAGTTTCCGATGCCAATACCTGTTCCCCTCCAATTAACCATAGGCTTGTATTGTTGGCCATGAGGTATTTAGCTATGCTAGTTGATGCTTAGCCATGCTTAGCTAAAATGCCTAGAGGTACTATGATGGTACAATGTTGGAAACAGGTGTGAAATGAGAATGATGGTGGAGAATTGTGGTAATGGATAATAAAATGCTAAAAGGTGGGGATGAGAGGCCACTGTGGTTGTGGTGTTTTGTCTCGTTCTCGCCGCCTAGGTGCGAGTTCTATACCTCTTGAACCAAGACTGAGCGTGCAACCATGCGTGAGGCCTATGCATTTGCAGGAAACCTCATAGACTAAATAACTCGAGCGGGGCTAGCCAGGGTCCTCTAGTTCGGGCTTCCATTTGCGCGTGCGTGAGTTGGTGGCTGAGAATGGTATGAGGATGGTTGTGTTAGGAAAATGAGTGGCCACGGGACAGGGGGTTGGAGGAGACACCAAACCTGTTCCGTCCTCACTGATGATCCTGGAAAGTCCTTAACGAGGGAGAAGTCGACACCGCTCCCACCCAGCCGGCTTTCCAAGGAAGAGAGCTAATGATCAGGTAATGGGCCGGACGGTACGCGTGGCAAACATTTGTACACCCCTGCAGGGATAAATCTTTTCGAAAAGCCGTGTCCGCGGTTATGGACGAACTTGGGAAGTGAAGGTAAGATCATAGAATAACTTTAACGGAATGATTAAAAACTGGGTACTAGAGGTACCACTCACAAACTGCAAGGTGAGTTTCCTCGAGGGTGATTCGGGGAGGTGCCTTTGATGGACAGGTACAATGGTTGATGTTGAGAGAGGTGATGAAAGAAAGAGTACTTCTTACCTCTTTTGAAAATACTCTGAATAGTCGATGCCTTTGAGTTATGTTTTATAAATAAATCAGCTTTATGCAAAACAGCCATACAACCTTTGAAAGCCAATCATGGAGCATATATTAGCTCTTAATCTTGCGAGTTCGTCGAACTCAACGTCGTTTGCTTATTTTTTCAGGAGAGGACTTCACCAACCTCGAAGGTGGGTTCTTTGTGGACGTCGATGAGTAGTCTGGGGTTCCAGGTGGCAGCTTGGGACATCTCGGAATAGCTGGCGCTGTGATGTTATCTGTAGGCCTCTTAGGCCATATTTGGTTCTTGTTGTTTAGAACAACCTAATTCGCTTCCGCTTGTTGTAATGTTGGGTCTGTGACCTCTGGTTGTCATTTGTATCTTCTCTATTATAAGAGTTGCTTATAATATTTTGTGTCGTAGAGTCTGTGATGTGCCAGTTGTTCCACAAGTCTTGATCTTACTATTATGCAATGATAGTTGAGCCTGTGTGATGGCATCAATCGGGGTGTTGTGTTGTCTGGGAGAGGTGTGCCCAGCAACGCCTGCCAGAGGTTCTGGCCGGGGATTGGTAAACCCGTAACCTCCGGTTGTATCGCCTAACCGGTGACACTCAGCATCACTGTATAGCAGTCGGGTCGGGGCGCCACAAGTTGGTATCAGAGCCGTACTGCCTGTAGGAAACCCTTCTACTGGTCGACGTTGAGTCTAGTGTTTGTGAAGATATTTTAACCTAAAAATGAGTTGTGAAAACCATCTTAGGATTCTTTTTACTCCTTATCTGGTTACCCTCTAATCTCGGAGCAATCTTACCTCGATTTGACTTAAAGATTTTTACTCCTCGTCTGCTACTTCAAAATGATTAGAAACGTGGGTGGGGTTCGACCCTTAGTGTTATGTGTCCAGTTGCTCCCGCTGCGTTGCAATCCCAAATCAACTCAGATGTTTCTACCGAGTTTAATCTTTTGATCCTCTCTTCGGGTGTTAACCCAAGGACTTGAACATAAGGTCCCGGATTGTGCCAACTAGAGTGTGTTAAGTGGTGATTTCTTAACTCTCGCTAGTAGCACATGAAGCTGATCTTTAACCCAAGTCCTTTATGTGGTCTGTGTGGTAAGGGGGTTGAACCTTATTTTCCCACACCTCAGCTGGCTATGTAACTTCAGCTCTTCCTTAGCCTTGCTCTAGGTTCTGTCTTGGAACCATCGGGGTTACGACAAGGATTCTCCTAGCACGTCTCCAACTATGTTCGTGACTCTGCTGCATCTCTTATGTTGGGCATGGTTATCACAATTGAGTAATAACCGGTGCATCTTCAACATCCTAGGTTTTCTCCTGAGGATGTTGTTACTCTCGATCTTCTTTCCGAACCGTGTCTTCCATTTGACCGCCATGTTTCTAATCGTGCATTGGTGTGTTCCGATGCAAGCCACTCTCTTGATCCGTCAAGACTGTCCTCTTCGTCTTGTTAGAAGAAGTAAACCCCCGTATCTTGTCCACTTCTCGGATCAGGTCAAGGTATTGTAATCTGCAGAATAAGGGCCTTGTCTAGCGTTTGTTCTGCTCCACCTTAGAGTGTCACACTCTTTTATATCAAAGTATCGTGATGAGTATCATGATCCTCTTGATGAAGTGATGCTCATACCCTTTGCTACTCTCCGTGCTCCGAGTGACTTGTTACTCGAGAAGGATAAGTTGGTTGTTGAGCCCATCAACTACCTTCTTATTCTCTCCTGTTTGAGGGGATTTATATTGGATAGTGGGCGTAGCATTGGAAACTTGTTAGAAATAACTTTGTGTCGTCACAAGGCAATGTTCTAGAAGTTAGAAGTGATTTTCTCTGGTTCACGTGCAATTGCTGAAAGATGTCGCCGTGGATCTGGGTGAATTGTCTGTTTTCCTCGAAATCATTTCAACTCGATCATGCAGGTGTGGAATATTCTCGGAATGGTATGTTGTCACCTCCTTTCCTTGAGAATTTCATCTATGCATCCAAGCCACGGATTGAATTGTTCCAGAAAGAGAGGAAGTCTGAGAACTTCTTTGTCTTCTATGGTGTTTCCCATCAAGAACTCAATTGTGTCTCATTGCAAGTAATCCAATTAGGGCAGCTGTCTCCTGACAAGTTGCTATTCCGCGGGTTTCGCAAACTCGTTCCTCCTTTGGAGTTAGGCATTCTAGTCTATCTCTTGGGGTTCTAGCAAATGTAATCCGCTGGTATCCTTTCCGAAGACTTCCTATTCCTACATGTCAAGTCTGAAGTATCTCTACACCTAACCAGATCTGAATCGCCATCAGAAACGACGGTTGGTGATCATCAAGAAGTTTCTCCCGATACTACCGTTCCCGGAGTTTCTAGAGTTCTTTTGGACCATCTTCTCGATCCTTCCCCCGTGATCTGAAATGCTCCTCAGTGAGGAAAGTTCTACTCAAGCTGTTTGGTGGAAGTTGCCTCCTCATCTGTTGAAATCTGGTGTAACATTCTTCCTCAGGAATTCAAGGCCTTGTGCAAAGTTCATATTCTGAATCCGTTGAGAAAACAGTTGTCTACCAACTGGAAATTCTTCTCAATCCTCCGTCACCCGCTTGTATCTCCTAACTGTCAAATCCCGGGATGCTTGAAGTCTCATCCTAAATTCTACGAGGAGGTACTCGGTCGTGGTATCTTCGCCAAGATCCATCCTTCCGGTGAGGTTTCCTTCGTTCCTATGGTGTACGTTGATAGTGAACTCGAAGGGAAGCCGATGAAGATCTTCAGGAGGCCCTCAATCAACCTCTTCAAGAAGGAGGCCACCTGAAGTGAGAAGAACGATTAGTACCGTCGTAACCTTTCCCTCTTTCCTACTCTAGAATCTCGGGACGAGATTCCTGTAAGGAGGGTAGAATTGTAACAGCCCAAAGTTCAGAACCTAAAAACCCGAATAAAATTTCCACTTTTAGCATCCTTGTTGCATCATGGCATCCATATGAACTTTGCTATTGCTAACAACCAACAAATTCAAGCAAATAAATGGGAAAGCAAACTTCCCAAACCCCAAACCCAGTTGCAATGGCTTAACTTGGCAAACCAAACTCCCTTGGACTTCCAAATTGTTTAGGAAGTTCCAAGCTTGCAATTATAACCCTTTTTTCAAAATCTATTTGTGCTCAAAATGAGAAATGATTTTGGGAATCCACCTTTGGTTTAATTCAACTCTAATTTTGGAACCAATATCAGCTTTCCAAAAATTCAAACTAAAATCATGGGGAGCTTCATAACTATATTGGAAGCCTCCATGAATAATTTCACTATTTTTGGAAATGCTCAAATACTCCAAATAAAGATATTCTGGAAATTATAAAAAAAAATGACCTTTTCCAACCCTATGAATAACTGTTGTCAAAAAGATTTTATTTGGAGACAACAAAAATTGTGGAGCTTCTATGGGCTATCGGGAGCCTCCCCAAATTTTCTTATATTTTTGTAAAATGCCTAAGTACCTTATTTAAATCTTTGAAGTGCTGCTGGTTCTAAAATTAAAACAGAAAGGACTAATCTGTGAGGAAAGAAAAACTGCCAGGGGGCTAATGGTAATTTCATCTTCTTCTCCGTCGCTGTAGCGACCGAGCTCAGCTCGCGTCGCCCTCGCACCGCACCGAGCCGTGCTCTCCCCTGCTCCCCTGGATCGTGTGAAGACAAGGAGAGCATCCCGTGACCGCCCTCTGCCCTCTCCCCCGAACTCTACCCGTTCCCCTCGCTCTCACGTGCCCTCCATGACGGAACCCTAGCCGAGGTCGTCGCCGCCACATCGCCGGCGTTCGGGAGCTTCCCGAGCCAAGCCAAGAGCACCAACACCTCCGCCTCGCCGTGCTGATCATCCCCACCAAAGGAATCGACGCGGGAGGGCCGCAATCAACCGCGCCGTCCTCGTCTTCCCCGTCTACGGCTGAGCATCGCCGAGCTCCGCGCCGCCGCGGTGGTCCACCTCCGGCCACGCCGTCGGCAAAATCGTGCTCGGGGTGAGCTCCGGTCCTTGCTGGCCTTTTCCCTCTCTCCCCCCTCGCCCTATTTCGTGCTCTGGCCGCCGTGCCGTGCTCGCCGGAGTTCGTCGCCGTGCCTCGCACGACCGGACGAGGAACCGGCTAAGCCGGGCTACGGACCGGCCGTCTCGGGCCACTAACCGGCCTTGAGCCCGGCCTTAACCGGGCTGTGTGCCGGAGCCCACGGTTGGTAGGCCGGCCTCACAACCGGCCCAACCGGGCCACAGGCCGGCCCGTCTACAGTTTAAATTTTCCTTTATGGAAAATAAAACAATTTTAAACAATTCATAACTATTTGAATCTTGCTCCAAATTTAGCAAATCAAATATCATTTTGTTCAGAAAAACAATACCTAGCTATTGGTAACATTGCCATGCTCTTTTGAGTAAATGTTTTTGCCTTTATTTAGGAAACCCTAAAATGGCTTAAATACTACCTATTTCGGGAAAATTCATAATTTGTGAAATAATTAACCAAAATTTGTGAATAAAATATCAAAGTGATCAACATGTCAAATGCTATCTAACCATGCTAAGATCACATCATGACAACAACTCTTCTCCGTGAGGTCAATCGATAATCGGTGAAAAGGAATTAAATTCAAATAATTATTTAATTCACTAATTATTCATCGGAACTCGGAAAATTACAAGTGAGGTACCAACTTGATCGGGAGAACAAAACATATCTAATCATGCCATGTTCATGCATATTTGAGCCACATCTTGGTAATGTGATAATGGATGAACAATGTGGTCATTAAGCTAAATATGGGGTTGCTTCCAAATAATTGCACTAATTATTTGGCTCTCCATTTAATCTTGCTAGATAAACTAAATGATGCCATCTTCGCATAAACTTGTCATGTCATCATGTGGTTGTGCATTGCATGGTACACATGTGTGGTGATTGAATTGTTCTTCCGTTGTTGTGCTTAGATAGATCAAGCAGCCGGGGTTACTCCACAATACCCCGAGGATCCGTACTACCTGTATCCCGAACAAGGCAAGCGTAATCCCCCTCTGAGCATATCTTATCCTATTTTCCGCAAGTATTTTCTCCACTATAATATTGCATGCGGTTCCAAATGTCAATTTATTGGATTAGAGTATCCCATAGTTGCATTAAGTTTCCGATGCGAATACCTGTTCCCCTCCAATTAACCATAGGCTTGTATTGCTGGCCATGAGGTATTTAGCTATGCTAGTTGATGCTTAGCCATGCTTAGCTAAAATGCCTAGAGGTACTATGATGGTACAATGTTGGAAACAGGTGTGAAATGAGAATGATGGTGGAGAATTGTGGTAATGGATAATAAAATGCTAAAAGGTGGGGATGAGAGGCCACTGTGGTTGTGGTGTTTTGTCTCGTTCTCGCCGCCTAGGTGCGAGTTCTATACCTCTTGAACCAAGACTGAGCGTGCAACCATGCGTGAGGCTTATGCATTTGCAGGAACCCTCATAGACTAAATAACTCGAGCGGGGCTAGCCAGGGTCCTCTAGTTCGGGCTTCCATTTGCGCGTGCGTGAGTTGGTGGCTGAGAATGGTATGAGGATGGTTGTGTTAGGAAAATGAGTGGCCACGGGACAGGGGGTTGGAGGAGACACCAAACCTGTTCCGTCCTCACTGATGATCCTGGAAAGTCCTTAACGAGGGAGAAGTCGACACCGCTCCCACCCAGCCGGCTTTCCAAGGAAGAGAGCTAATGATCAGGTAATGGGCCGGACGGTACGCGTGGCAAACATTTGTACACCCCTGCAGGGATAAATCTTTTCGAAAAGCCGTGTCCGCGGTTATGGACGAACTTGGGAAGTGAAGGTAAGATCATAGAATAACTTTAACGGAATGATTAAAAACTGGGTACTAGAGGTACCACTCACAAACTGCAAGGTGAGCTTCCTCGAGGGTGATTCGGGGAGGTGCCTTTGATGGACAGGTACAATGGTTGATGTTGAGAGAGGTGATGAAAGAAAGAGTACTTCTTACCTCTTTTGAAATACTCTGAATAGTCGATGCCTTTGAGTTATGTTTTATAAATAAAATCAGCTTTATGCAAAACAGCCATACAACCTTTGAAAGCCAATCATGGAGCATATATTAGCTCTTAATCTTGCGAGTTCGTCGAACTCAACGTCGTTTGCTTATTTTTTCAGGAGAGGACTTCACCAACCTCGAAGGTGGGTTCTTTGTGGACGTCGATGAGTAGTCTGGGGTTCCCAGGTGGCAGCTTGGGACATCTCGGAATAGCTGGCGCTGTGATGTTATCTGTAGGCCTCTTAGGCCATATTTGGTTCTTGTTGTTTAGAACAACCTAATTCGCTTCCGCTTGTTGTAATGTTGGGTCTGTGACCTCTGGTTGTCATTTGTATCTTCTCTATTATAAGAGTTGCTTATAATATTTTGTGTCGTAGAGTCTGTGATGTGCCAGTTGTTCCACAAGTCTTGATCTTACTATTATGCAATGATAGTTGAGCCTGTGTGATGGCATCAATCGGGGTGTTGTGTTGTCTGGGAGAGGTGTGCCCAGCAACGCCTGCCAGAGGTTCTGGCCGGGGATTGGTAAACCCGTAACCTCCGGTTGTATCGCCTAACCGGTGACACTCAGCATCACTGTATAGCAGTCGGGTCGGGGCGCCACATGTTCATACAGTGACAAAGCATATGCACATAGTACTTACTCTTCAGTGAGGTCACACAATCGATCAGGTGCAAGCATACCCATGCTGGGGCGCGATTTCTTCGGGGGTCGTGGAGGAAGCGAGCGAATGGGAGGGATGTCGAGTGGCGCCATTGTCGACTCCATCTCGTTCCCCTCCTTTTCCTCTGAGTCAGCGGTGTCTTCCTCCTCGTGTGCCCGCTACTGCTTGCCCTGCACCTCAGCATCGCCCTCATCGGCTTCTGGCGTGTGTGCGGTGGCGAGTGAGGCCATTTCATCATCAGAGCCCGCCTCGAGTGGCTCGTTGTCCGGTACTGGGCCGTCCTCAGGCAGAGGGGGCATCGAGTCATACATTTTGTGTCCCTGCACACAGAAACAGCAAAGGAATCAATATCGCACATGCATAACATATAAACTGACATATAGTATCAACTGTTACCTCTGGTAGAGGGTTGCTGGTTTCATAAGGAGCCACATGCGAGTTCATCTCGCAAGGCTCTTCATCAGTAAGCTTGGTAAGGCTCCTTACCGACTTTTCCGCTTCCGCATCAGACAGCTCCACTGCGCGTGAGCGGGTGGAATCAGAAGCCCCACTGTATGCCCACAAAGCATGTGCTCGGGCTCGGAGAGGCTGCACTCGCCTCTTGGCCATAATGGCTAGCAAGTGGATGCCCGTAACCTCCCGACCAACAGTGGTTTGGAGCTTAAGCACCTTCTCCATCAGAATGTCAGCCTCTTCGGCTTCGACTCCGGTCGGCTGGGCGATCCAGGATGGCCTTGTCTTCACCAGAGCATCGGCGTCAAAAGGAGGCAACCCGAACGCTTGGGTGCCTATGGTCACATCCTTGATGTAGAACCACTTCTGGCGCCATCCTTGCACAGACTCGAGGAAGCTGATCTTGAAGTACTCGACGTCAGATCGAGTCTGTACTCCAAAACCACCAGGTCCTTTGGCGCTGTGCTGGCGCTTGACGTTGAAGATACGGCGAAAAAGACCGAAGTGGGGCGCAACGCCCAGAAAGCACTTGCAAAGAACGAAGAAACACGCAATGTGCAAAAGCCCATTGGGCGTAAAATCGTGCAATTGCACCCCATAAACGTGCATCAGTGCACGAAGAAAGTTGTGAACAGGGAAGGAGAATCCCCTGTTCACAAAATCCACAAAACAGACGCGCTCATTGGGGCCTGGGCGTGGGATTACCTCGGCGCCAGGGATGCGAACTTGCGAGGTGTCCTCAGGGATCAGCCCGTCGTTTCGCAGGCTGGTGAGCATCCTCTTGCTTCAGGAGGATTTGGTCCAGGCGCCCTTGTCCCTCTTTAAACCGCTGGCAGCGGCAGCGGCGCTGTCTGCTGATGCGTTCGCGGCACTCCTGCCCTTCCGGGTGGCAGGCTTCGTCATTGCGGTGGTGGGTTGCAGAAGCTTCGCTATGAGGCTATGGCGATGCGTAAGGAAGAAGAAGAAGCAGCGGCGGCGGAGAGCAAATGGCAAGTAAAAAGTACTATTTACTCCGCCGCACCCTTTTAACCTCAGCGCAAAAGAATCTGCACCGTAGATGCGAGAACGTGGGCAAAGAAGCAAATCTAGCCGTACACGTGGTAGCCATGGAGAGCAACCGTCGCCGGCCACTCCGCCCACTACGCACGGGAATCTAGGAATTGTCATCATAGCCCCAGAGAAATCGTGCCTTAACGGTCAAATCCAGTCAAAACGGCTGCACAATGGGCCCACATACGTGTCACGTCCCATCCGTCGCAGCATAGCGCACGCCACCGCGTGTCAGGTGGCGCAGTCGCCAAAAAACGTCATCCCTGACATCATTGCAACATATTTGTTCAGAAAAGATTTCGGGTCCGCCCAACGCATATTAATCACTCGATTGTTTTTGAGTGTCTGGTCACTCGACTGTCTCTTCGATCAAAGACATGTTACTCCCATCGGGAGCATATCAAAAATTTCTTCGACTAAAGATGCTCAAGACCAAGTGATTTTGAGATTATCCTCCATTAAAAGTAATAAAGCACAATCTCGGGGGCTACTCCCATCGGGAGCGCTGTCGCGCACCCGATAGAATTACGGCAAAAGATTTCTTAGACTAACATATGCAGGGTAAGAAGATTTTGAGATTATCCTCCATTGCAAGCAATAATGACAAAGGGTCAGTCGACAAATATATCGACTACGTTCCTATACAAAATCATACTCGAAACATTCCCGAGTTGCGTCCGTCGCAAATACCTCGGATGCTGCACGCATAGTGCAAAGGTAAGACCCGCCGAACTTTTGAGCTGGGCTAAGGACCGTTCCAGCAACGTCAATCCTTATACTTTCCGTGTCAGCATACATGATGAAAAATCCCGACGGACGCGTTGGGTAAAATTCAAAGTTATACTGCAGATCGACTCAGTAAGACCTCAAGCGGCCTAGTCGAATCTGACCAGTTTGTTCCAGATTCGAGTCCGGGGACTCGAGTTTGATTGAAAGCTAGTAAGGTTTTACCCGAATGTGTAGTTAACCAGTCCCGATCCGTCGAGTGTACTGGGCCTACTAAGCTATTATCCCTTGATTTTCATAAGCAAAAACCGCAGTCGATGAAATACTCGACATAGCCAACATGTGCTATTCATACAGGAATTCCAATTATGATATACAGAATACAAAGCATATGACGTGCACTTACGAACGAGTCCATGCCCGATTCTTCGAGTCAGACAAGTACTCGGGGGCTACTGACAAGGGTATACATCTCGGGTACCCTACCGTGAGGTTACCTGGTGCACGTGACGACTAAAGGCCCAATAAGCGGAAAGCCAACTCGAAGCCCAAGATAAGAGGCCCAACAAGAGGGAGTACCCTCCAAGATTAGACATAGGTGTAGTCGGTTTATACTTTCCTAATGTGTAAACTAGGTTGGTTACAAACTCCCGAGACCCAGCCTATTTAAAGGCTGGGAGGGGTGCCAATCTAGGGAAAAAAGCCATACTCAAACCACCAAAGCTCTAGCGAGATCGTCATCTCGCCGGAACCACCTTGTAACCTCATAATCTCCCACGATCAATAACAGACAAGCAGGAAGTAGGGTCTTTACATCCACCCGAGGGGCCTGAACCTGGGTAAATCTTTGCCTCTGCTTGTCAGCCGACGAAACTACCAGTACTACCACGTTCTCTCCCCATAATCTCAACCCTAGGTCCTTAACCATGGGATTTGATGAGTGTACCCCTCGTCAACGGTTTTTGTCATATCTTTTGATTCCGGACTCCGTTTTTGGTGTTTTTCGGCTCGTTTCGAAGCCACGAACAAGACCTCCATCACCATTGTGGAAGATCCATCATCCACCACCACCAAAATTCATGGGAAAGCATGAAACTTTTACACCAAAGGGTGAAGATCGTCGACGAAGGTATAATCATCAGGAATCTTTTCCCCTTGCCATTCCTTTGTGAGCCACACTATATCTTTGCGATTACCATGTCCTATTGAGGCTAGCTCTTAATGATTGCTTGGACTCTGCACATTTGCACCGTGTAGTTTCCAAGCAAAAGTATTTGCGCTAGTTGACATATATCTTGTGTTGGCATCAAAGAAGT
This sequence comes from Poa pratensis, assembly GCA_947311845.1. Classification (NCBI taxonomy): domain Eukaryota; kingdom Viridiplantae; phylum Streptophyta; class Magnoliopsida; order Poales; family Poaceae; genus Poa; species Poa pratensis. Next base: position 69,105,780 of record CAMZMU010000047.1, read on the forward strand.
GTGTGTGCAAAAGAGAAAAGAATCAAAAGAGCAAAGAGAAAAGAAGCAAAAAGTGCAAGAAAAGAAAGAGACACCACTTGCCATATCTCTTATAGGAAGCGCGTAAAAGCTCGATGAACATCTAGTAGGTGGTACATTTTGTGCAAATCTTGTAGCCCACAAATATTTTGCAATCGAGCTAGTGGCTCTCCTTGTACTTGTGCAACACGAGCTTATAGTCTTTGGTAGGATCATTTGGTTATTTAGCTCACTTCTTGGTTCCATAAGTCTCATTTATCTCTCCTCGTGTGTGTTTCCTTGTACTATCTTTTGAGATTGACTTGTTTTGCTTTGTGATCATCGTGCTTCTCTACTTGCCTTTACAATATATTGGTTTTCGGATTGGTTCAATTTGCTTTCCACCTACCATACCTACCTATCCTCATAAGTGTGTGTGTTGGGTGTTAGAACCGGATTCTCTTTCGTCAAGCACCTTTATTCTTACGATATAGTTTCTCTTGGTTCTCCATTTCCACATATTTCACTTGTTCTTGAGATCATGTTTAGGGGAAGTACAAACGGAAGCTCAAGCTCGGATGATGAAATCGATGGAGGAATTCAAGGTGACAATGGCTATGTCACACACAACGAGTTCATGGGCCTTCGACACATTGTTCGGGATGGTCTAGGTCGCTATGAGCGTCGTCTTCAAGCACAAGAAGCCAACTTCGTCAACGACCAAATGGCGCGCGTGACCGAAGCTATCAACAACCTTGCGCAACATCGATCTTCTTCTTTGGGCTCCCACCGTACAAGAAGCGACTCAAGGTCGACACAACCACGACATGCGCATCATGAACCGCATCAAGGTCGTCAAGACATCCCAAGGCGCGACGAACATGCTCGACGTCACCATGAAGTGGAACACCCACCTTCGCCTCGCACACACCATGACATTGGGCATCAAGAACAACATCGACCAAATGGTGGACGCCATGAACGAACTCCTTCACCACCACCTCAACATCAAGACCGTCAAGACCCTTTGGCCAATAACAATGGTGTCCCGGGTGGTCATGACTATGGGGATCAAGGCCGTCGTCACCGCCATCCTCCAAGGCCACGCCATAACAATCATGCGCATGGAAACCATGAAGAGCATCATCCTCACAATGAGCCTCGTCAACACCAAGAGCATCATCCTCACAATGAGCCTCGTCAACACCAAAAGAATCGTCCTCAGAAGAGCCTCGCCACCGCCAAGAGCGTCCGCATGATCGTCACCACCACAACAATACCGAATCAAGTGATGCGGAGTCTAACCAACAATCTTGGTGATGGACTACACCGAAGGAGACGTGGACGTGCATTCCCACCTCCAAACCGTCGAGACGACGATGATAACTTGAACAACCTTCACTTTGACATGCCCAAGTTCTACGGAACAAGTGACCCGGAAGCGTACCTTTCATGGGCACTTAAGGTTGACAAAATCTTCCGAGTCCGACACTACTCCAGAACAAGATGGTTGCATTAGCATCAATGGAATTCAAAGATTATGCTCTTTTGTGGTGGGAACAACTTCAAGATTCACGTCTGGACAACCATCAACAACCAATCAATACTTGGGTTGAGATGAAGGAAGCGATGTACAACCGCTTTGTGCCAAGTCACTACACTAGAGACTTGTACAAGAAGTTGCAAGAGTTGAAACAAGGGTTGAAATCGGTTGATGAGTACTATAAGGAGATGGAAATTTCCATGATGCGGGCCAATATTGAGGAATCGGAAGAGCAATCAATGGCTCGCTTCATGAATGGCCTCAACTACCCCATCAAGAAGATTGTGGAATTCCAACCCTATGCCACCTTGGTTGAGCTAGTTCATCAAGCAACAAAGGCCGAGCGTCACGTGCTTGAAGAGCTCAAATACCTCGAGGCAAAAGCATTCTTCGCTAGCAAGCCTTCATCATCCATGCCTACATCCGCGCAAGCTCCTCCTCAAGGAAACACTAAAGGTCCTCCAAGAGCTCCTACACCATCCACTCAAACTACTCAACCTTTCAAGAAGGCACCTCCCTCAAGCAACACACCTCAAAGATCTTCCGCCGACACAAGAGGATTGCAATGCTTCAAGTGTGGAGGACAAGGACACAAATCCTTCGAGTGTACAAACAAGAAGATCATGATTGTCAATGACAAGGGAGAATATGAGTCTATGAGTGAAGATGAGTATCATGCTTTGAACCAAGCCACCGCAACGCAAAATGTTGAAGAGGACTCCAATGACATATATTGTGATGGTGATAACAACCCCTCATTGGTTGTGGCAAGAGCATTAACCGCCAATGTCCAAATAGATGAAGACCAAAGATGTAACTTGTTTCAAACAAGAGCGGGAATCAATGGAAAGCCTATCAAAGTCATCATCGACGGTGGAAGTTGCCACAACCTAGCTAGCAAAGAGCTTTGTGATAAGCTCAACTTGAATTTCAAGAAGCATCTACACCCTTACCATGTGCACTGGTTGAGTGATTCCGGATCCGTCAAGATCCAACACATGGTACAAGTGTCCTTCAAGATTGGAGCATATGAAGATACCGTTGATTGTGATGTTGTGCCTATGTCCATTTGTCACTTGCTTCTTGGCCGCCCATGGCAATATGACAAGGGTGCAATGCATGATGGAAGGACCAATTACTATAGCTTCAAGAGCAACAACAAGAACTTTGTCCTCCGTCCCATGACACCAAGCCAAGTGATCGCCGACAACGCCAAGACAATAGCAATAGCACAACAAGAGAAAGTTTCTAGTGAGAAGAGTGGAGAGAGAGATCCACCAAAATGTGAGTGAGAGTCACAAGCCAAATGAGAGTGCTAACACTAAGAGAGTTCCACAAAGCATGTCCTTGATTGCCACCAAAAGAGAGATGAGAGAGTTGAGAGAAAACCCATCCACCCTCCACTATGTCCTCATATGCAAGGGAGAGGTTTATTTGACTAACACCTTCACAAACCTTCCTCCTCATTTGATGTCTCTTTTGCAGGAATTCGAAGATGTGTTTCCACAAGATGTGCCACCGGGACTACCTCCTCTTCGCGGCATCGAGCACAGCATCGACCTCATACCCGGCGCTCCTCTACCAAACCGCGCCCCATACCGCACCAACCCCGAAGAAACCAAGGAAATCGAGCATCAAATACAAGAACTCCTTTCCATGGGTCACATTCAAGAGAGCTTGAGTCCGTGTGCCATACCGGTCATTCTCGTCCCAAAGGCCGAGAGCACTCTTCGCCTTTGCATGGATTGCCTCAACGCCATCACCGTACGGTATCGCCACCCTATCCCTCGCCTCAATGACATTTTGGATGAGCTTAGTGGTGCTTGCATCTTTTCCAAAATCGATCTTAAAAGTGGATACCACCAAATAAGAATGAGTGAAGGTGACGAATGGAAGACCGCTTTTAAAACTAAATTTGGTCTTTATGAATGGTTGGTAATGCCTTTTGGTCTCTCCAACGCACCTTCCACATTTATGCGTCTTATGAACCATGTATTGCGACCTTTCATTGGAAAATTTGTTTTGGTATACTTTGATGACATCTTGATTTATAACAAATCTTTGGATGAGCACACTTGACATGTTGCTCAAGTTTTGTTGGCTCTTCAAAATGAACGGCTTTATGCCAATATTTCCAAATGCACCTTTGCAACCAACAAGCTGGTTTTCTTGGGCTTTGTTGTTTCTTCCGAGGGAGTTGAAGTTGATGAATCAAAAATCAACGCAAATCGCAATTGGCCATTTCCTATGTCACTTGCCGAGTTGAGACGTTTTCTTGGATTTGCCGGATTCTATCGCCGTTTTATTGAGAACTTTTCCACCATTGCTTGCCCTCTTTATGAACTTACCAAGAAAAATGTACCGTTCATTTGGGGCCGTGAGCAAGATTTTGCCTTCAATGAGCTCAAAAGGTTGTTAACCGAAGCTCCCCTTCTTGCCTTACCGGATTTTTTAAAAACATTTGAAATTCATTGTGATGCTAGTGGTTTGGGCATTGGAGTCGTGCTTATGCAAAATGGTCGACCAATCGCCTACCATAGCGAAAAACTTGATGGAGCATGTTTGAATTACCCCATCTATGACAAGGAATTGTTTGCGTTAATTCGATCTTTAGATGTTTGGCAACACTACCTTCGTCCTAAGGAGTTTGTCATCCATTCCGACCATGAGTCCTTGAAGTTTTTGAAAACTCAAACAAGTTTAAACAAACGACATGCTAAGTGGGTTGAGTTCATCGAATCCTTTCCCTATGTCATCAAGTACAAAAAGGGCAAAGAGAATGTTGTCAGGGATGCTCTATCCCGCAAAACCAACCTACTTACGCATCTTGAAATCAATGTTTTGAGTTTGGATGAGATCAAGAATCTTTATGCCACAGACACTTTCTTTGGTCCAATTTTTGCCATGTGCACGGAACATAAAGGCATTGTTGATTTCTATTTGCACAAAGGATTTTTGTTCAAGGCTAACAAACTATGCATACCCGAGTCTTCGCTTCGTTTGGTCCTTTTGAAGGAATCACATGGTGGATCACTCATGGGACACTTTGGTCGCGACAAGACCTACGCCATGCTCGTCACCAACTACTATTGGCCACGAATGAAGCGTGACGTGGAACGCCTAGTGCGACGATGTTCGACATGCCTCAAAGCTAAGTCTACTTTTGACGAGGTGTACCCTCATCAAATCCCATGGTCAAGGACCTAGGGTTGAGATTATGGGGAGAGAACGTGGTAGTACCGGTAGTTTCGTCGGCTGACAAGCAGAGGCAAAGATTTACCCAGGTTCAGGCCCCTCGGGTGGAGGTAAAGACCCTACTTCCTGCTTGTCTGGTATTGATTGTGGATTATGCGATTACAGGGGAGCTCCGGCGAGTTGATGATCTCGCAAGAGCTTTGGTGGTTCGTGTATGGCTTGGTCCCAGATCGGTACCCCTCCCAGCCTTTAAATAGGCTGGGTCTCGGGAGTTTGTAACCGACCTAGTTTACACATAAGGAAAGCCTAAACCGACTATGCCTATGTCTAGTCTTGGAGGGTACTCCATCTTCTTGGTCCTCTTGTCTTGGGTTTCGAGTAGGCTCTTCGATATTGGGCCTTAGTCGTTACGTGCACCAGGTACCCTCATGGTAGGGTACCCGATATGTATACCCATGTCAACTTTAAACTCTCATGGCCTATATATACACCATTGCCTATTCCACATCACCCATATGTTAATCGAAAAAATTTGTGCCATAATTCTATCGGGTGCACGACAGTGCTCCCGATGGGAGTAGCCCCCGAGATTATGCTGTATTACTTGTAAATGGAGGATAATCTCAATCATTACCCTAAGCATCTTCAGTCGAAGAATTTTTTGAACACGCTCCCGATGGGAGTAATATGAATTAGTCGAAGGAACGGTCGAGTGACCACTTTTGCCTTAAGAAAGTTTTGTCACACCCGAACTAATCAGGGCAATCGAGTGACCAATATGCGCTGAGCATACTCGAATCATATTTTCTGAACAGATGCTTCGATGATGTCAGGGATGACGTTTATTGCGACTGCAATTTCTGACACGCGTGGCGTGCGTTATGCTGCGATTGATGGGACGTGACACGTATGTGGGCCTATTTGTGCAGAGCTGACCGAAGACGGTGCCGTTTGGACTTGATTTGACTATACGGGCCCACTTTTTCCGCAAGCGTGATGATGGCTCCTCTTTTTACGTGCGTAGTGGGTGGAGTGGCCGGCGACGGTTGCCCTCCGCGTTTGCCACATGTACGGTCAGATTGCGTGCGTAACGCACGATTTGGATCTGAACGGCTGCGATTGCTTCTGTCTTGTGGTAAATAGGGGAACGTCGCTGGCATTTGTTTTTTACCTGCCATTTGCTCTGCGCGCCGCCCCTGTTCCATCGTCTTCCTCGCGCTCTGCCTCCATTGCTCCTGCTAAAGCTTTGCGCGCTCTCCCACCTGCTCGTTGACGATGAAGAAAGCAGCGGGCAACAAGCGCTCCGCCTCGACTGCTGCCGCCGCGCCCGATGCGGCGGCGAAGAAGGGGAAGAAGATTGCGGCGAGCACATCTGCGGCCGCCATCGACCTCAAGAAGACCAATGGGGATTGGATGAAATCCACCCTGAAGGATGCGCAGCTGGACAAGCTGCGCGAGGAAGGATTGCTGCCACCTTCCGACCAACTCCTCGTCCGCGCACCTTCACCCAAGGAGGTACTTCCCGAGCCTCGCGCTAACGAGCGCGTCTGTTTCGCGGAGTTTTTGCCTAGGGGTTTCTCGCTCCCCCTCCATGATTTCGTTCGAGGTTTGCTTTTTGCCTACGGGGTGCAGATCCATGATCTCACCCCGAACGGTATTCTGCACATTGCGTGCTTCATCACGCTGTGCGAATGTTTTTTGGGTGTTGCTCCGAGTTGGGCATTATGGAAGTCCATCTTCATGGTCCGGCCAAACAACCGAGGTGGCCGAACCTACCCAGTCGGAGGCCTGCAGATCCAAGTGCGCAGCGACACCCGGTACTTTGCCCTGAAGCCAGTCGACTCGGCGCAGGGGTGGAGGAAGAGGTGGTTCTATGTGCAAGTGGACCAAAATGTGGCCCCAGCATTTTCGACTGCTGGTATAGCCGCTAGGACGAAAGCCTGGAACCATGAGCTTTCGACTGAAGAAGTGGCGGAAGCAGCGCCTATGCTGGAGACAATTGGAGGGCTCCTGAACAGCATCACGGGTGTGCATCTGATTGCCACCTTTGTGAAGAGGCGGGTATGGCCACTCCGCGCTCGTGCCCACCCAATGTGGGAGTACGAAGGTCCCCTCGACTCCACTCGAATGAGCAAGGAGGAGCTGTCGAGGAGTGAACTGGTGACACATGTGCGGTCCATCACCAGTACTAAACAGAGCGAGCCCTGCAACGTCGACTGCCCAGTCGATCCTTATGGGGCTGAAAAGCCTTTGCAAGAGGTTAGTGAATCTTTCGAGTATATGATCTTCTGTTTTTGTTATCCTTCTGTGCATCTTTTTGACTTTCGACTGCTATATCTTGTATGCAGGGCCACTCGACTGCCTCCACTCTTCCTCCTCTTCCCGAAGATGGGCCAACTTATGAAACAGAGGTGACAGTAGAAGCGAAGGGAGGGGATGAATCGCCTTTACCTTCGGCTACCACTTCACCCACAGAAGAGGTTGAAGAGAAGGGGTAGAGGAAGCACAAGGCAAGGAGCCTGCGTGAGTGAGGATGTTAGCGAGGTTCCTCTTCGCAAGCCGTCGGGCAGCCCAAGTTTTGTCTTCTTCCACGAGCTCACCCGCGAGGGAATCGGATGTGAGGGATGATGGAAACTCAGCTCCGTCTCCTACGACCACAGCTGCTCCCTTGGACGTGAGTCCTTTGAGCTCGGCTCCCCTCCTCCTCAGTCGAGTGGGCAGCTTCCTTTTGGAGGCCCAAACTTTGACGAGCTCGACACTGAGGATGAAGAAGAGCACAGGTTTGCTCCTTTTTGCACTTAGTAATATTTTTTGTGAGTTATGTACTTTTGCTTATGTTGTATGCCTTTCGGTCACTTGTAGTGCCGAGACTGTGCGACCTCCAACTCCTCCAACCGTGAGAGCCTCGACTCCAGATCAGCCTGAAGCCTCTCCTGTTGCGGCTGAGGTTGTGAAAACAATAGCCACGACCACTTCCATTGAGGCTGCCAATATTGCGAGTACATCAACTCCGCAAATTGGAACTTCTGCTGCCAAGCCCGCGCCTTGGATTGAACACGTAAGTGTCTTTTTGTCGAGTCTTCCTTCTGGACCTATTTGTGTATAGCTTATGTTGGTTTCGTGTGCGTGCAGCCCTTCTACCTCAACCTGGTGGAATCAGGCAAAGCATTTGTCCAGGTTGAACAGGAGAGGGATAATCTGCGCGCTGTTATGGAGCAGCTCACCCGTAAGTATCTTGGGTTTCTGTAAGTCTTTGCCTTGTCGATTGTGAATGACATCTGCCCATCTATCTCAGGTGACAAGGCAAACGCTGAATCTCGGGTTAAAGAGTTAGAAGAGACACTCGCCAAGGAGCGCGAGGAGTCGAAGAAGGCCTTGATGATGCCAAGGACTCCGCCGCTTTGCGCGAGAAGAATTATGCTGAGCGCCTGGCGAGCCTCACCCGAGACGTAGGCGGTGAGTCGAGCCTTTCACTTTTTGCCTACTTCTTTTGCCACTGAATAGTATGTAACATTTTTTGTTACTTCTGCTTTTTTGAAGGAGCTGTTGGGGCATCGACACCTGTAGATCAACCGGTGTCGATTTGTCCCTTGACCGCGCAATCGGCGACCTGGACGTCGTCTCTACCCAAGCCAAGGACGCACTCGCCAAATCTACGAGCACGCTCGGCGCCGTGTTCAAGGATGTGTTCCCCTCCAGCCAACCTCCTTCGACTGTGGATGGCTTCGCAGACGTCCTGGGCCCGGGAACTTCGACTATGACGAATTTTGCTCGCGCTTTGACGGTACGCGGCTCAGAGACCACCCTCAAACTCCTTTTAGGTCATGGGATAGAGGGTGACTTCGAAGCCGCTCTGTCTGCTTTCCTCGTAAGCCTGGCGGGAAATTGGTGTCCCTAAAGCATTTGAACGAGCCAGCCGCAAAGTTGGCTGAAATTTTATGGCCACCATGGAGCGCCGGGCAGAAGAGGTCGCCGCTCGTGCGAGTAGGGCTAGGTCAGAGTCAATGTCTGAGAAGTAGGGCAGCCGCGCCTTTGATGTCTTGTAATTAAACTTATGACCATGCGAGTATGCATGTGCTTTTGCTACCTTTGTATGAATTTATGCTCCTCGTTATGATTCTGTTTGTAAGCTGTATTGTTGCTCGTCTGAGCTTTGTGACTAGTTTCTCATGAAACTTTTATGATGCTTGGAACAGAAACGGCCAGCCGCCACTTCATCCAGTTCGTCGCGGCATCATACCCCTTCTCGATCTCGAGCTCAGGCGTCAAATGATGCCGCGGTAATACGTTATATGAAGGCTCGACTTGCGAAACAGGAGCAGGAACTGGCGAGTGCCCGAAGCGAGCTGGAAAGGATGAGGGCAAGGCCTGCTTTACCCACCCAACGGGAGGAGTATGTGCTTGGCGAGATGGAGATCGTGAACAGACAGCTCGAGTGTAAGCATGACTGCCTTGATCTTATGAGTTCACAGCCTGTTCTTTTTTGTTCACCCAACTTGTGTTGTTGCAGGTTTTGTTCAAGATTTCCAGGCGGAGCAGGCTCGCGTGGATGAGCAGTTGAACATGGCAACTGACGAACCCACGACTGGCCGCCAGCACTTTCGATTGGACAAGCACCGAGCACGCATACTTGCGACTCTGCAAGATCGGGTGTGGCGGAGCACTATGCTTCTTGAATTGTGCAGGTCGGCCTTCAGTCGAATCAACCAGATGGTTTTTCCGACTGGGCCACAACCTCAAGGAATCCACGCGTTGCTCGATCTCTTCCGGTCAACAGGTTCCATTCGAGGCTTCATCACCCAGAAGCTTGTGGACGGTGCCAATGCAACCATGGCGTATCTCCGAAGTCAACGTCCAAATTTGCAGCTACGTCCACCCGTGCCTGGATCGTCTTTGTCCCAGTCGAACCTTGACGAAACATTCGATCACGCGAGGACATTGGTTGATTGCTATCAAGCGCAACTTATGGGCCCTGTTCTTCCAGCAAAGGATGAACCAGAAGATTAGGGTATTTATGTATAGGGAACAGCCCCCGAGTGTAAATTTGCCACTTAGTACATATTTGTTCACTTGTATGTATGCAGCCCCCGAGTGTATCGAGTGGGGTTTATGAAAAACAGTTTACATAGATCATGAATTACATAGCCCCCGAGTGAGGTTATGAATTTTATGAGAGTTGAAGCTTCAACTTATGCCTGCAGGCTCAGCCCCCGAGTGATTGATTGGGGTTGAGCAACTTTTTCCTTTGTGTTTAGTGTTACGATCCAGCCCCCGAGTATTCGAGTGTGGCTGAATTATTATGTTGAAGGAGCAAAAGCTTTTATGTTTTGAGGTAGCTCAGCCCCCGAGCATACGGGTGAGGCTAAGTTTTGTGCGATAAGCTATGCGAGTAGTAAGCAGGAAAAGTATGAGGAATTTATTGACTATATTCCATTTATGAATGTTAGGCTGCAGGCCGCCTCATTAAAAACCTTCCAGTCCCCTTAGGTACCCTGGTAAGGAAAAGAGCGCGTCTGAAACCTGCAGCCATCCGACATATGAGCCTATTACATTATGCGACTGAGCAATCTAAGCATAGAAACGGCGCAGCTGCGCAACGTTCCAAGGATTGTGGAGAGTTCGCCGGTCTTCGCATGCTTCAGTCTGTATGCTCCACCACCTATGACCTCGGTGATGATGAAGGGTCCTTCCCATGGAGAAGCAAGTTTATGCACCTTCTTCTGCTTCAGTCGAAGTACCAAGTCACCCACCTCGAAGGACCTGGTACGCAGTCGACGGCTGTGATAGTTGCGTAGATCTTGCTGGTAGACAGCTGTACGTGCTAGCGCTGTGTTGCGTGCTTCTTCGAGCAAGTCGACTGCATCTTCGAGTGCTTCATCTGCATCGTCTTCATTGTATGCTTCGACTCTTGGTGCGTTGAACCTTACGTCTGATGGCAGGATTGCCTCTGCGCCGTAGACCATGAAGAATGGAGTGAATTGTGTTGAGGCGTTGGGTGTTGTGCGTAGGCTCCATAGCACAGACGGGAGCTCTTCTACCCAAGCACCCGCAGCCCTTTTGAGTGGCACCAGGAGGCGCTTCTTGATTCCACTCGTCACAAGCCCATTGGCCTTTTCGACTTGGCCGTTTGATTGCGGGTGCGCCACAGATGCATAATTGAGCGTGATATCTTGCTCTTTGCAGAAGGATTTGAATTCCTCAGCCGTGAAGTTTGTACCGTTGTCAGTGATGATGCTATTTGGCACACCAAAGCGGTATATGATGGATTTTATGAAATTGACTGCTGTAGTGGCAGTCGAACTTGTGATGGGTACTGCTTCAATCCACTTGGTGAACTTGTCGACCGCCACCAGAAGGTGAGTATGCCCTCCATGGGAGGATTTTTTGAGTGGCCCAACCATATCGAGCCCCCACTGGGCGAAAGGCCAGGCCAATGGTATTGTCTTCAACGCCGATGCGGGTGCGTGGCTTTGTGGCGAATTTTTGGCAGCCGATGCACCTTTTGACTATGTCCTCCGCGTCTTTGAGTGCTGTGGGCCAGTAGAAGCCTGCGCGAAAGGCTTTGGCTACGAGTGATCGACTGCTGGCGTGATGCCCGCAAGTACCTGCATGAATATCACGAAGGATGGCTTGGCCATCTTCAAATGCTATGCAACGCTGGAACATACCTGATATGCTGCGTTTGTAAAGTTCACCGTTGATGACAGTGTATGCTTTAGATCGTCGAGTGACGCGTCTTGACTCTGTGAAGTCTTCGGGTACCTCGCCGCGGAGTATGTATGCGAGGAAGGGTTGAGTCCAAGTTGGCTCGATGAGGAGTACCTCGACTGGTGGGTCCTCTGTGCTAGGTGTTTTGCTCTTGGCTGGTGCGGCTGGTGCAGGAGTTGCCGCTTCTTTTTGATTGATCTGTGCTCTATGCGCTCGAAGAAGACACCAGGTGGCACTGGTGCTTTGGTCGCACCAATGTTGGCTAACTTATCTGCTTCTTCATTGCTTTCACGCCCTATGTGCCGCAACTCGCAGCCTTCGAAGCTGCCCTCCATGATGTTGTACAGTCACGGTAGGCGATCATGTTATCTGCGATTGCGTCACAAGCCTTCATTGTTTGCTGCACCACCAAATTCGAGTCGCCGTAGATCATCAGTCGAGTGCACCCGAGTGCTTTAGCCATCCTCATGCCATGGATCAGAGCCTCATATTCTGCTTCGTTATTGGATGGGAACTCGAATCCCATTTGCAGGATGTAGCGAGCTTGTCGCCTTTTGGTGATATGAGGATGACACCTGCGCCTGCGCCTTCGTTTTTCTTCGAGCCATCAAAGTACATGGTCCAGGAATTGGACACATCTGGTGCTCCTGGGAGCTGAGCTTCAATCCACTCGGTGTGGAAGTCGGGTAAACTTGTGCTTTGATGGCCTTCGGGTAATCATACTTGATGTCTCTTGGTGCTAGCTCGATGAGCCATTTTGCTACTCGCCCAGTTGCATTGGGGTTTGTGAGGATGTCCCCGATCCCTGAAGTGCTGATTACAGTGATCGGGTGCTCGGAGAAGTAATGCGTCAGCTTCCTTGAGGACATGAACACGGCGTATGCCAGCTTCTGATAGTGCGGGTACCGCTGCTTTGATGTGGAGAGCACTTCACTCAAGTAATAGACTGGACGTTGTATGCTTTGGGTGTGTCCCTCCCTCTGCGTTCGACCACAAGAACAGTGCTCACCACCCTATTAGTTGCAGAGACATATAGGTATAGTGGCTCGCGTTCCCTTGGTGCTACGAGGATTGGAGGGCTTGTGAGGACTCGCTTGAGGTCCGTGAAGGCTGCTTCGGCTTCTGGCGTCCACTCGAACTTATCTGCCTTCTTCATCAGTCGATAGAACGGGAGTGCTTTTTCGCCTAGCTTGCTGATGAATCGACTGAGTGCTGCTACTCTACCCGCCAACTTTTGCACGTCGTGGAGCTTTGAAGGCCTTTGCATCGTCAAGATGGCCTGTATTTTCTCCGGGTCCGCCTCGATTCCTCGAGCTGAGACTAGATACCCGAGGAGTTGCCCGGCTGGCACGCCGAACGTGCACTTCTTCGGGTTGAGCTTGATGTGGAAGCGTTTGAGGTTTGCGAATGTCTCCGCAAGTCATCGAGTAGCGTGCTTTCTTCTCTTGTGGTGATGACGATGTCATCTACATAGACCTGGACGTTTCGCCCAATCTGCTTCTTGAGGCAATCTTGCATCATGCGCTGATAGGTTGCGCCTGCGTTTTTGAGCCCGAAAGGCATTGTGGTGTAGCAGTAGACCCCGAGTGGGGTTATGAACGCCGTTTTTTCTTCATCCTCTTCCTTCATCCTTATCTGGTGGTAACCCGAGTAAGCATCCAGGAAGGACAAGCGAGCGCACCCGGCGGTGGAGTCGACGATCTGGTCGATTCGAGGTAGTGGAAAGTGATCCTTTGGACACACTTATTGAGTGCTGTAAAATCTACACACATCCGCAGGATGTCTGTATGCTTCTTCTCTACAAGTACGGGGTTGGCCACCCATTGTGATTTCTTGATCTCTCTGATGAATCCTGCTGCGAGTAGCCTGTCGACTTCGGCTTCGACTGCAGTTCTTTTTGGGCCGGATATGCGGCGCATTGTTTGTTTGACTGGTTTAGCACCTGGAAGTAGCTGGAGAGAGTGCTCGGCGAATTCCCTGGGAATACCTGGCATGTCTGCTGGACACCATGCAAATATATCCCAGTTCTCACGGAGGAATTCGACGAGCGCGCTTTCCTATGCGATAGGCAGACTCGACGAGACATTGACTGTCTTGGTCGGGTCAGTCGGGTGCACCTGATGCGATCTTGTGTCGTTGGTGGCACTGAATGCTCTGTCGACTGCCACCTTTTTGTGCTCTGGCATAAGTGTTCGATCGTTGGAGACCGCTAGATCGGCGAGTGTTGCTTCCATGCCAAACATCTCAGAGATTTTGCTGAATTCTCGGTCGCAAGAGTCAGACTTTTGGAAGTTCCCCTTGACTGTGATTACTCCTTTTGGTCCAGGCATCTTCAGCTGGAGGTATGCATAATGTGGCACCGCCATGAATCGAGCGAACGTCGGGCGTCCAAGTATAGCATGGTATTGTGACTTCCAGTCGACCACTTCGAACTCAATCGACTCTGTCCTGAAGTGGTGCTTGTCCCCGAACGTTACGTCGAGTTGTATGGTGCCCTCTGGGCTTATTGCTTTCCCTGGAACGATACCGTGGAAGGTATTTGAAGATCTTGGCAGGTTTTCGACTGACCTGTTCATTTTGCGGAGCGTATCTGCGAAGATGATGTTTATGCCGCTCCCACCATCCATGAAGACCTTGGACATGGCGTAGCCTCCAATTTGCGCGTCGAGTACCAGAGCAGAGTGCCCTGGTCGAACAACCGATGGAGGGTGGTCCTCTTTGCTGAAGCTTATTGTAGTTCGGCTCCTTCAAGTATTCTGTTACCGCAGGAGGTGACATGACCGCCATGTTTACCTGTCGAGTGCGAAGTTTTTGCTCCCTGTTGGAAGGTCGACCTTTCTGTATCATGTACATCTGCCCTTGGGGCGGAGGGTACTGTGGTTCGTCCACCCGAGGCACGGGCTGTATGGCACCCGCGAGATTTCCGCCTGGGGCAGGCTGTGGTGGTGGAGGTGGTGCCATCAGAACAGGCACGTTGTTTGGCTGAGGCACGGGTGCAGGTGCTTGTGCGGCTGCTGCCTTTCTGCGATTTACGTAATCAGTCGCCATTTGGTCGAACTCCCTGCAGTTTCTCATCGAGTGGTTGGATCGCAGTTTTCCATCGTCCCCCTTGTACAGGTGGAATCTGCAATCAGCGTCCATCTTTTCTTCGAATGATCGCTCAGATTGTGCCCGTGACTTGCGCCAATCCTTCCTCTTGTAGCTGTCACTGCGTTGGCGTCTCCGATCATCTCGACTGTCTCGACGATCATCTCGACTGTCTCGCCGATCATCTCGACTGTCTCGCCGATCTTCCGACCGTCGGTCGCTTCTGTCCTGATCATTGCGGGGTGTGGAGAACCCAGCCGCCATGAATTCGGGTCTGTCATCGTCGTAATGACGTTTTGAACGTTTGCGCCTTCGGTCGTCTCTGTACGAGTCTCTATGGCTTCGACTGCTATTCTCATGTTTGTCACGGGGTGAGGACCCGCGTGTGGTGCGTGCCATATCCTCTCCATCTGCCCACTCAGTCGCGATCTGCAAGAGGTGGGCTACAGATTTTGGCTTTTGGCGGCCAAGTGCTTCTTTGAAGTCTCGCCTGGCGAGGCCCATGACGAAAGCATCCATGGCCATATCTTCTGAAACCACTCCAACTGAGTTACGTATCTCAGTCCATCGTCTGATGTATGACCTCAACGTTTCGTCTGAACGCTGAACGCAGGCCCGCAGCTCCTCGAATGTTTTCGGGCGCTCACATAGAGGCTCGAAGTTTTTGACGAAATCCCTGCGGAAGTGATCCCACGAGTCGTATGTTGATGGAGGTAGGGCCTTGAGCCAGTCGCGAGCTGTGCCTTCGAGCATGAGTCGTATGTACTGCATGGCTGTAGTGTTGGTGCCCCGCTGGCACGCAACTGCCAGCCTGTAATCTTCCAGCCACCCGGAAGGTTCCTGTCGACCCGTGTACTTGGGCTGTTCGGATGTGAGTTTGAATCCTTTGGGCATCCGTGTCTCGCGGACGCGTCGAGTGAAGCACAGAGCTCCATGTGGCTCAGGCTCTCGATCAGAGTATGAGTCGCTACTGTAAGATCTGCGTGATCTGCTCCTGGACCTGCGCCTTCGCGAGCCGCTTCTTTCCTTCGAGTGGTGGCGACGACCACTGTGATTATGCTCTTCCCGAGGTGCGTCGACTAGGGCACGGTCTCGACTCCCACCTGGAGTTCTTGGAACTTGGCGTATGGCCTTTGCAGCTAAGGCGAGTGATTTGATCTGTTGGCGGTGTAGTTTTGCGTTGGGGTCATCCGCTGGGGGCTTGATTGCCTCCAGGTATGCTGCAGCGGTGTAGAGAGCACCTGCTGCTGTTTTGGGCACCGGCAGTCCTTCCTCGTCGTATGTCATGAAGGAGTTGCCTAAGTTGCGGGTGAGTGCCGCCTTCTCGCCTGGCGAGAGGTGTGACAACCTTGATCTGCGTCCTGTGTCTGCTCGCCCGGTGGAGCTCAGGGAGAGCTGTCTTCTGCGCACACTCGACAAGCTAGCTTGCTTTTTGCGTTCTTCGAGTGTGGCTCTTATCTGCTTCAGTCGAAGTGACTCCTGCCAGTTGAAGTACTGGAAGGTCAACATCTCTTCTTGTGTTGCGTCTGCTGGCATCATTGTGCACTCCTTGATAACTTTATCTGCTTTTGCTGCCATCTCAGCAGTGATTGTGAGGGTTGTGGCTCCGTCCGGCATAGTGACTGTGCACGGGAATTCTGTAGGCCTGCGACTGGCCGCAGTTTCTGATGTTTCTGCGGCGATGGCCACATAGACCTGTTGGGGTATGACCCGAGGGCATATGTATGTACTTTCGAGTCCCGTCATGGACTCGACATCTTCATCGAGGCTCATGTCTGAGCCTGTATGTTCATCGAGTGGTTCGTCTGGACGGATCTCGCAGTCGACGTCTTCGTCGCCTATGCCCATCTCGGCGTCGGCGAGGTTGTTATGAGTCTCGAAGTCGAGGTTGTTGTTGGCGCAGATCTCGGAGTCGACGTGGTTGTCGATATGAGTTTCGAGGTCGTCGAAGTCGCTGAGGGAGATCCCGCAGTCGAAACTATCCTCGAGTGGGAGATCCAGCTCGGGATCGTTTGTGCGGTATGCTGATTCGGCCTCCTCGCCCTGGAGCTCTTCAATGAGCTCGCGCATCTCTCGTGTGGACATGGTTGTTGCAGACGAACAAGCTTGGAGGGTCGATGATGGTATGGACGCAGTGGAAAGATCCGCAGTCGAAGGAGCCGCAGCCGATGGAGCCTCGGGTGCGAAAGTCGCGAGTTGGCGTGGATCCGTCAAGTCCTGCACACCAAGCTTGTTGACGAAAAAATTGAACGAACCAACGGTTAAACCCAAACCTGACTCGAGATCGGAGAAGGCCTCCTGGAATCCTGGCGAGTGTGGCTCGAAATCCATCAGAGGATCCGATGTGCTTTTTGCGGGTGAAGCTGGCGTGTTGCCGTTTGTCGAGTGAGCCGGCGAGTTGCCGTGTGCCGCCTGAGTCGGCGAGTTCTGGTTTGTCGATGCAGCCGGCGAGTTGCCGTTTGTAGATCCGATCGGCGAGTCGCCGTTTTCCGATGGAACCGAAGAAACCGCGAGTCCAGCACTATTCTTTCCCACAGACGGCGCCAATTGACGAGGTGTACCCTCATCAAATCCCATGGTTAAGGACCTAGGGTTGAGATTATGGGGAGAGAACGTGGTAGTACTGGTAGTTTCGTCGGCTGACAAGCAGAGGCAAAGATTTACCCAGGTTCAGGCCCCTCGGGTGGAGGTAAAGACCCTACTTCCTGCTTGTCTGGTATTGATTGTGGATTATGCGATTACAGGGGAGCTCCGGCGAGTTGATGATCTCGCAAGAGCTTTGGTGGTTCGTGTATGGCTTGGTCCCAGATCGGTACCCCTCCCAGCCTTTAAATAGGCTGGGTCTCGGGAGTTTGTAACCGACCTAGTTTACACATAAGGAAAGCCTAAACCGACTATGCCTATGTCTAGTCTTGGAGGGTACTCCATCTTCTTGGGCCTCTTGTCTTGGGCTTCGAGTAGGCTCTTCGATATTGGGCCTTAGTCGTTACGTGCACCAGGTACCCTCATGGTAGGGTACCCGATATGTATACCCATGTCAACTTTAAACTCTCATGGCCTATATATACACCATTGCCTATTCCACATCACCCATGGTCCGACATAGCTATGGATTTCGTCTTAGTACTCCCACGCACTAAAACAAACAAGGATTCCATATTCGTCATCATTGATCGATTCTCTAAGATGGCACACTTCATACCACGCAACAAGACCGACGATGCTTCACATATTGCTACTTTGTTTTTTAGGGAAATCGTCCATCTTCATGGAGTGCCAAGACCATTGTGTCTGATCGAGACGTCAAGTTTGTAAGCTACTTTTGCAAGATCTTGATGGCCAAGTTTGGAATCAAGCAACTATTCTCCACCACCTACCACCCCCAAACGGATGGCCAAACCGAGGTGGTGAACCGAAGCTTATCCACCCTTCTTCGAGTGTTGATGAAGCCCAATCTCAAGAATTGGGAAGAGTGCATCCCACACGCCGAGTTCGCCCACAATCGAGCGCTACACCGAGCATCGAAGCAATCACCATTTGAAGTTGTCTATGGCTTCAACCCCTACACCACCCTTGACATCCTGCCGCTACCACTACATGAGCGCGTCAACATGGACTTCAAAAAGCGCATCGCCTACATGAAAAAGATACATGAAGACACAAGATCTACACTTGAGAAGCACAATCAACTCCATGCCACCAAAATGAACAAGAACAAGCGCCCCAAGATCTTTGAAGAAGGTGATCTAGTTTGGCTACATCTACGCAAAGACCGCTTCCCCGATGAGAGAAAGTCCAAGCTAGCACCAAGAGGAGATGGACCTTTCAAGGTTCTCAAGCGCATCAATGACAATGCATACAAGATCGACATCCCCAACTCCAGGTATGGCGTACATGACACCTTCAACGTCGCCGACATCTCGCCTTACCATGGGAATTCAAGTGATGATGAGAGCAAAGAGTCGAGGACGACTCTTTCCCAAGGGGGGGGGGGGAGATGATGTAGCCCAACCTAGTACACCTACAACGTCAACACCTAATGGTCCCATGACAAGATCAAGAGTCAAGGCACTTCATGAAAAGGTGACCTCGCTTCTATCTGTGTGTGATTTCGACACCCCTTTGAATGGCTTACTACCTAATGCTAGAACCTTGTGCATACCCAGGAACAACCTTTGTGATGATCTTCAATGGAGTGGAGAAGAAGCACAAGAGAAGTCCCAAGGTGATGGAGAAGAAGAGCGGGAGAAGACCCAAGACGATGGAAAAGATGGACAAGAGGAAGAAGGGAAGAAGACACATGGGCAAAATTGTCAGGCCGGCCTCAACCCGGCCTCAGCCCGGCCTCCATCCACCAAGGCCGGCGGGGCACCAGACGCGGCCGGCCTCAGCTCGGCCTAGGCCGGCAGGGCAGCCGACGCGCCCAACCTTGGCCCGGCCAGGCCGGCCTCCCTCCGCCTTGAGGCAGGTTTGACCCCCGGGTCACCTTATCCTCTCCCCATCTAACCCTCCTTCCTCCTAGACTATAAATAGGGCTCTTCTATCTCAGATTTAGGGTTAGAGAAGAATTAGACTTGAGTTGAGCTTTGCTCCTTTCCACCCCTTTGTTAGTGTTGCCTCCTATGGAGATGAATCAAGGCCTCCCCTTGTGGAGAAGATCCCTCTAGTGGATTCCAAGGCTTCTTCTTGTAATTGAGATTACTTACCAATCCTTCCTCTTTGAGTGACTTGATTGGACCAGTAGGATTGACCGGTAAAGGAACAATCCTAAGAGTAAGGCTGCTTGGAGACTGAGAATTGGGGGTTGCACTTGGGGATTTGTTACCGGTTGAATTCGTCCTTGTTGCTTTGCCAGTTATCCAATTTGTGAGTTTTCCCCTTTTTGTGTTCTTCGTGTTTGTCGCAGCAGTGGAACATGGGGTTCCCCTGATGCTGCCAAAGTGGGTCCTCC
Organism: Poa pratensis; assembly: GCA_947311845.1. Classification (NCBI taxonomy): domain Eukaryota; kingdom Viridiplantae; phylum Streptophyta; class Magnoliopsida; order Poales; family Poaceae; genus Poa; species Poa pratensis. Next base: position 69,125,261 of record CAMZMU010000047.1, read on the forward strand.
GCTGGGGCCCACCAGGAAGATGGACAAGGCAAGGAGTCAAGTACAGCAGATGGGTTAGCCCATCTGCCTCAAGGACACCCGACAAGTTCGACATCAAGTCTCTGCGGCTAAGAACCAGGTGACCTTCCGGGTCACCCCCTCGCCCGGAGATCCAGGCAAGGCACACGCGGGTCCGTGCTCCCGGCAGGAGGCCGGGTGCGCCCCCGGGTATCCATCCGTACCATCGAGAGAATAAGATCGCCAGCTCGCCGGAAGCTGGTGGAAGACTTGGGCGCCAAGATGAAGGCCGCGCCCTGGTGACGTTGCCACGAGCGTAGTTGGTGGGGCGGACAGGCTTTGCCCGTCCCACCTTTTCCAAGGGCGGACGACCACGCCGCCCTCCTCAGAACGCTTGGAGGAGAGAGTGCCACGTCTCCTCCAAGGACCGCCGAGGGGTTTTTCCCGCCAAGACCCCTCACACCTCTCGCGTGCCCATGTCAGATCCCCTTAGCCTATAAAAGGAGGACCATGGCACCGAAGAGGAAAGGACGAACCAAGATAGAAGCAAGCTAGAGCTCCGGCAAGACTAGACTAGGGTTTGGAAGGTAGAGAGAGAGGTGATCTCCCCAGGGCAGGATCTGCTCTTCGTCTACCTCTGGCCGATACTCTGCCGGGTTCACCCCAGAACACCCTTGTACACCACACCATGATGAACCTCTCAATCCAGACAAGCAGGAGTAGGGCTTTTAGCCTCCGGGCGCCTGAACCTGGGTAACTCTGTGTGTCCTGCTGTGTTGTTTGATCTCTCCCTCTCGACGAAGAACTTGGCGTCCTTGCTCCCGGGTAAGGCGTCTTCCAGCCTCCTTCGCGCCCCGTGCCGAACCTAAAAAAGGGGGTATCCTCTACTCCCGGTGTCCATCATCCGAGACAGTACATCTGGCGCGCCAGGTAGGGGGTGCAAGCGCTGGATTCGTCTTCTTCTTCATCAACTTCGAGTTCATCGTCAAGTTCATCGTCAAGTTCTGCGTCGAGCTTCTCGTCCGTGACAAGATCTGCTTCAAGACCTCCGGCGTCTTCGGAGCGGCATTAGTTTCGGCTCTCACAGGCGAGGCACCGAATCCGACGGCCAAGATGACAAAGAAGAGAAAGGCTAAGGCAACCATGGAGTTTCTGCGGTATCCAGGGCTTGGTTTCGTCCTAGGGGAGCCCTCGTCGACCTCCGCCACCAAGGGTCGGGACTTCGGAGTGCAGTTTGTACGACCAGCGGCGTATGTCGGTCCTTTAATCAGTGAGGAAAGGCCTCAGGGAAACGCCATGAGCATCGATGTACCTTCCCCCTCGTGGACGCACGAGGAAAGGGAGGAACTCTGCTCCGAAGAGACACTTGCAGCGCAGCCTCTGAAAGGCGAGGGCCCAGATCAGAGCACGAATGATGGTCCTCACTTAGAAGATCCCCTCATCTACGTGCCCCAAGAGCTCAAGATTCCTCTGCGCAAAGATGGCCAGCCTGGAGTGTGGTGCATGTACCACAGATCTGATAGACACAGTCTGGAAGAATGCCGCCAGTTCAACGATATTCAGTTAAAGCAGAAGAACGGGGAGTGCTATGCTTGCGGTGAGCCAGTACATATCTGCAGAGACTGGCCCTTCACCAAGAAACCAAAGAAAATCAAGGCCATCCCCGGCGCTCCACAGAAGGGAAAGTCTTTCCGAACCTTCGCTAATGCCTTTACTCAGACTGAAGAGCGTGAAGAGCCAAGCCCAACTCAACGGACACAAGATTGTCAAAGATTAACTGCTGCCAGTTGGGACCAAACCTTCGTCTGCGGCAATTCTGACAAAGGAGAATGGGAACTCCCGGGTCATATAGTGACAATACACCCGGGACCGAGTGGACCTCCCCAGAAGTACTGGATCGCGAAGTGGCTAGCTTCCAGTCCTCAGAAGTAAACAGCATCCGGGTCTCCGGACCGGCATTTCTATCATGCCAGCCAGTTGCCGGATCACCAAGAAGATGAGCTCTAGGTTTTGCAGTAAGAGGGTCTCCGGACCGGCATTTCTATCATGCCAGCCAGTTGCCGGATCACCAAGAAGGTGGTCTCCAGGGTCTCCGGACCGGCGTTAGCCAGCAAGTTGTACCTTCGAGCGGCATGCAAGGACCAGTCCCCGCAAGGGTGTATTGGGCCCTTGGGTATATTTCGGCACGGAAGCCCTGTTCCTGCCAAGAATTGTGGGGCAGGGCAGAATTATGTCTGAAAAACGACATAGAAGACCCGCCACGGCGGCAGCGCGACGAAGTAATTGCCGGAATATACCGAAAGGAGGTCAAATGCGAGCTAAGTATGAACGCGCTCGCGCGGGATTTTTCCCGTTTGCATCGGTGCATCGGTTTTATACACTTTGGCTAAAGCGAAAGCGGGCGTAATCTTGGGGTATCGCCTCCGCGACAATACTGTCAGTTTCCCTCGGGCAGTGGAGTCGTGGGCTGAGGTCCGTACGGTCAAGACCGGTGGGTCCCTGGGGGGGTTGCGCCCTGTGTCAGCAATTCAGAAAGTCTGATTGCTCACGGCTGGTTAGCGCTCGCGCCCTTGGACCCTTCCCGAGTGCGTTAAGCCCCCACGAGTGCAATAAAACTCATGTAGATCGGGAAAAAGTTATTTACATTCCAAGTACAAAGTTCATAAGCCTTTCGGCGGTACAATTGCAAAAGCTTGGTTCACGGCCTTTGGTATTGTCCTGTCCTTTGCAGGACCTTACAGGTTTACGGGTTGTCTTCACGGGAAAGACGCCCCAGGATCTCGTCCACTTGACCAGCAGCGTTAGGAGGAGTCGGCATCCCGGGTCCCAGCCTCTCCAACTCGGACAGCAACGAAAGCTGCGGGTGCTGCTGGTGGAGGGCCACGACTATGCGGGTGATGGCCTGCCGGATCGCCTGCTCTCCTTCCGGGAAAGGGGCTCTGCTTGTCCGCTCTCGGACACCCCTAACCAGCGTCGCCACGTACTCCAAGAACGCGGGATAGTGCATGAAGGTGCGGAAATGGTCAGCCTTGAGGGTGGGCGAACAAGACACCCCCAAATCAGTGAACTCTTTCACTATCCTCGAAGACCACATATGCATCTTGAGCAAGATGTTGTGATCCTCGCGTCGGTGAAGCTAGAATTGGTGCTTCTCCTTCTCCAGCGCCGCTTTGGTCTCCGCCAGCTCGGCTTGAACCGCCTTAAGCTGGGTAGACTTCTGCTCGTGCTGGTCCCAGGCAATTTGCGCCTGTGACTTAGACGCTTCCATTGCCTCGCGGCCTGCTGCCAGTTCGTCGGCTTCCGCCTTCCGGGTAGCTCTCGCCCGAGCTGCGGCTTCGTCCCTGAATGCCACCGCCTCCATCAGGCGCTGGATCTGCCTCTCCAGCTCTGCCCGATCCGCAAGCGCACCTCCTTGGTCTTCCCCACTGCGAGCAAAGGCCTCCCCTGCACAGCTATGGTATGGGCGCTGGATTTTACCTGCCGCCTGAGATCCTCCCTCTCATCCCGGATCCGCTGGGATTCCTGCCTTACTTGCCGAAGGAGTTTTCGCTCATGCTCAAGATCTCCAGCCAGCCGCCTGAGACGCCTGTCCTGGGATTCGATAATCCTGTCTTTGGCTCGCAAGGACTCCGCGTTTTCTAGCTCAGCTTCCTGTCGGGTCCACCCTGCCGCGTTTTCCATCCCCTACTCCAGGCGGACCTCGTCTTGGAAGGATTTCAGCTGCAACTGCTCCAAGGCTTCAAACTGGGCTTGTTCCTGCTCCTCAAAGTCGCCAAAACGCTGCTGTAGCTCCCATTCTTCACGAGCTATTCTAAGCTCCCGAGCATGGAGCATCTCCTCATCCGCAGTTATCCTCGCCTCTCAAGCACGCAAGTCCTCCCCGTCACCAGATGCAGCCTCCGATCGCCTCTCTATCTCGGCGCAAGCAAAGGCAAGGAACTCCCATGCGCCGGGTAATGCCCTCGAGAAGACGGCTTCCCGTGTACCTTCCCTCGACGGGAGAAAAGTTCCACGCGAGGATTGACCGGTCTCAATCCTGCGTTCTAGACGAGATTCCGGGGGCTCCACTTCGAGCCTGCTCCCGGGAGAACCCGCCGCCTCAAGTTCTGCGTCAACAAGCGGCAAGTCAGTCTTCAAGGGCCGTGCCACGGCCGCGAAAGGACCATGTCCAGAGCTTCGGGAGGACTTACCCGGATGCAACGAGGAGCTCGCTGGCGGTTCCGCCGGGGAAGTCATCTCTTGAGTTCGGGGAAGGGGGGTCCACGCCGCCATCTCCCTCTTTTCCTGGACGTCACGCTGTAAAGACGGAGTTTCGACAGGAGCCGGGGGCTCCTCCGTGACCGCGACAGAGCTCTCCGCGGTCTCCCCAGCTTCAACGTCGTCTTCGACCCGGCTGCATTTCCTGGGACTTCCGAGTTCCGGGGACCTACGAAGAAAGCAAGACATCACGCCAATGAATCGTCAAGCAAAGATCCGTCGCTCGGAGTCGCAAGGACTCTAACTTACTCTCGAGTCCGCTTGGCTCCGGGGACGCTCCAGCTCCTTCCTCCCAAAGCACCAGAAGGAATCGGCAACGACAGCTCTCCTCGGCGCCATCATCTCCCGACTCTGGCCCGTCAAGTGGGTTTGGGCGCGCTGGCTGCTCCGGGAGCAGTTCCACCGCTGCACCCTCGACCCTCGTCCGGACCTCCCTCGCCTCTCGGGGAGAGGCAAGGTCCGCGTACCCTGCAGGCTCGCCCGGGGCAGTTTCTCCCTCAGCTTTATTGTCGGATAGCTCAGGACCTTCCGGGGAAACATCTCCACCAAGCAAGTCAGCAGCTGTAGAAGACCCTTGACCCGGCGTGATCTTCTGCGCTGGAAACGGAAGGGGATCCAGGAATTCAGTGCCAGCAATCCCAAATGCGTTGCATTTCGGCATGCGAGTCCGGGCAACGGCAGCACCTGAGCCATCAAAGAGGGGAAGCACCCCCTGGCGGAAGATGAAAAGGAACACCCGGAAGCAGAAAGAGCATCTTGCTTGACCATTCTTTCCACTGCAAGAGGAATCCAACCCTCGGCTGAACCTCCCACAACGGCTGTGACCTGTGCTGCAGCGGGGCGATTCCTGTCGGGGATGTAACCCCGGATACCCCCAAAGTTGGCGGTCTTGCCGAGGTAACAAAAGAGAGAAACAGGAAATAGAAATGGTAAAAGATAAAGGAAAAGACAGAGAAAAACTAGTCTGGGCCAAGATTGGCTGTGCCCAGGCTGTAATACCAAATGCTAGGCTGAAACAGGCCTCAACCGACATACCCAGGCCTCGGATGGGCCGAGATTGAGCTGTCCCGGGCGGCAGTTATCATTTTATCTCGGTTTGGAGTTTGGACCGGGATTCAGTTACCCAGAATGGGCCGGCAGGCCGAGACACCGATTGCCCCGGATGGGCCGTCGTCTCCTAGCTCGGTTGAGACGAGGTCAACGCATCCCGACCGCCACCTCGACCTTGGCCGCGACCGGCACGCCGTGCCTCGGATGCGCACGCCACCGTCCCAGCCAGCTCCACCTTGGCTGCCTCGCCTCTCCTCCACCCGGCCTCCGGCAGGGCCGCGCCCTCCTAGACCTCTGCCCCGGTCACCTCCGACATGGCCGTCTCCGGTATCCCGCACCTCTCCTCGACCACCGCCTACGGCGCCGTCCCGGCATGGCACCCCCAACCTCAGGCTCAGGAGCTCCGGCTTCTCCCTGACCGGCGCCTCGCCCCGGCCTCGTCCCGCCGGCTCCGGTGCCATCTCGGATGGCAGTGCCCGCGTCCAGCCTCGGTGGGTCGCGCTCTCACGCGCCCCTGATGGGCCGAGATATCTCCCACCTCGGCTGGGCCTCGTCCCCGGTATCCCGAAGTGGGCCAACTTCCCCAGCAGCTTGGCTGGGCCGAGATCAGAAGCAGGCCGAGATTCCCAGCGACCGGCGTATCCTCACGTTCGTGGGATCGTGCCCGAGGTTGGGAGCAGATCGCTCCCAGGACCGAGACAAGTTACCTGTTTGTGATATTCAAGCGGCAAGGACAGCATAGGATGCTCCCTGCCATCCCAGGAGAAATATCTACGAGAGGATAAGGGTGCTGACTAGGAGATTCCCAGGACAAGCACTAGAAGACAAGTATAGTGGACTGACGTACCATGTGATGTGACTAGAGTACAAGTGGGACCCGTGCATAGTGTTCTTTGTCTCCTTGTCCCCAGGGCCTCCTCTATATAAAGGCACCAGGGGGAGGACATGTGGGGGCGACGACACACGCACGGGAGCTCATTTTCCCCCTGCCTCCTTCACACTAGCTAGCTGAGCACTGCGCTGCTCTCACATACAGCTCGAGGAGCATTTGTACAGACCGCATATGCAGAGGAAAATACACAGAATAGGATAGATGCTGCAGTAGGGGTTTTATCTCTCACGAGAGCCCCGAAGCAGGGTAGATCTTGGTGTGCTTCCGTGTTCTTCTGTGTGCGCTCTTCAGTGCGCTATCCCTCCCCGAATCCTCTAGCGTCCATTCGGCCCCAGACTAAGCCTACCCCTAGGCATCTGCGTGTTCCCACCACGACAGTTGGCGCCCACCGTGGGGCTGATAGTGGCGCTTGCTGGGTTAGTTCGGATGGGACCTTCGTCATCAACTCGGGGACTCAACTTCGACATCGTCCCCGTGTGTTGACTCTTTTTTCGAGTTGGCTACAGTGCGAATCCGAGCTGATTCTGGAATCCGAGGTGTTCTGGAATCCGAGCTGAGTCTGGAATCCGAGGTGTTCTGGAATCCGAGCTAATTCTGGAATCAGAGGTGTTCTGGAATCCGAGGTGTTCTTGAATCCGAGTTGATTCTGGAATCCGAGGTGTTCTGGAATCCGAGCTGATTTGGAATCCGAGGTGTTCTGAAATCCGAGCTGATTCTGGAATCTGAGGTGTTCTGGAATCCGAGCTGTTCTGGAATCCGAGCTGTTCTGAATCCGAGGTATTCTGAAGTCCGAGGTATCCTGAGAGAATCCGAGTTAAGACTTCTCCTACAACCTGACCGTGTAAGTATCATTTACATGTCTGCTCATGCTTCTAGATAGTCTCAAACAGTGCTCGGGGACTGGCCCCTCGTTTCTACCTTGCTTTGGTTAGTTGTTCTACCCGGGACAAGATGTCTTAACCCGGGGACTGGATAGCCAGTCTGTTTTGCACCTTCTCCTAGATAAGAAAAGTAACTCGGGGACTCGGTTGAAACCGAGTCTAGTTCTTTGTGCTTAGTATCTGTTGTTAGATTCGTTTTCTGTCAAGTGCTATAGCTGGTTTGCCTCGGTTAGTATAGTTGTTATTTCCGTCAAATATTCTTCATGATATGTATGTTGGATTAACGTTGAAAGGTGACATCGGTTTTGTTGAGAATGTTCGTTACTGAGGTATCCTGGAAAATCCGAGGTATATTGGAAATCCGGGTCATATTGGTAATCCGAGGTACATTGGAAATCCTGGTCATATTGGTAATCCGAGGTATATTGGAAATCCGGGTCATATTTGTAATCCGAGGTATATTGGAAATCCGGGTCATAATGGAAATCCGGGTTATAACGGAATTCCGAGGTGTAATGGAATTCCGAGGTATGATGGAAATCCGAGGTATAAGGGAAATCCGAGGTATCATGGTTATATTGGTTATCTCAAATTACCCAAGGTACCCTGGCATTATCGGTATTCTCTAGATCGCCGTTTGTTTCAGTTTGCCATAGCATCACGGCATCTTTCCACATCACAAATCGCCGTTTACTTCGGTTTGTCACAATATCCTGGCATCATTCCATATCCCACATCGCGGTTTATTCTGTTTGCCAGCGTATCATGGCATCATTTGCATACCAGATCTTTGTTTATGTTAGTTAATCAGAGGCAACCTTTGAGATATGTTTTTGCAGGTTATATGTCAAACCAGCAGTGGCTGGAGACAATTTTGTCGGTATACGCCCAAAGTGGCTAAAACCGGCATTCGAGATATGCTTATGTCAAACCAGCAGTGGCTGGAGACATCTATGTCGGTAAGCGCCGAGAGTGGCTACCAGACATCCGAGGTACCGAGATATGTGATATGCCCAGAGGGGCCGAGGTATCAAGATATGTGATATGCCCAGAGGGGCCGAGGTATCGAGATATGTGATATGCCTAGAGGGGCCGAGGTATCGAGATATGTGATATGCCCAGAGGGGCCGAGGTACCGAGACATGTGTGATATGCCCAGATAGGCCGAGATACCGAGACATATGAGATACATACTTGCAGGTTTATGTCGGTCTAGCCTACGCTGGCGGCATCCGAGTTCGGTAAAAGCCAGGAGGGCTAACCGACGCCGGCAGCATCTCAATTCGGTAAAAGCCAGGAGGGCTAACCGACGCCAGCGGCATCTCACTTCGGTAAAAGCCAGGAGGGCTAACCGACGCCAGCGGCATCCGAGTTCGGTAAAAGCTAGGAGGGCTAACCGACGCTGGCGGCATCCGAGTTCGGTAAAAGCCAGCAGGGCTAACCGACGCTGGCGGCATCCGAGTTCGGTAAAAGTCAGGAGGGCTAACCGACGCTGGCGGCATCTCAATTCGGTAAAAGCCAGGAGGGCTAACCGACGCTGGCGGCATCCGAGTTCGGTAAAGGCCAGGAGGGCTAAGAACCGGCATATAATGGTGACCATTCAGGCAACATATTTCCAGTACAAATTGTCCATCTCGTTGTTGATTCGGGTGAGCTCGGTCAACCGGATGTCGCATTTGGCCTGGAAGGCAAGGCTGTACAGTGCAGGAGGTTTTTTGGTACAGTTATTTGTTTCTGTAAGTCTGTGCGTGACTCTGCGAGTCCCCCACAGCCTCGGGGACTAATGTCGGGGATGTAACCCGGATACCCCAAAGTTGGCGGTCTTACCGAGGTAACAAAAGAGAGAAACAGGAAATAGAAATGGTAAAAGATAAAGGAAAAGACAGAGAAAAACTAGTCTGGGCCGAGATTGGCTGTGCCCAGGCTGTAATACCAAATGCTAGGCTGAAACAGGCCTCAACCGACATACCCAGGCCTCGGATGGGCCGAGATTGAGCTGTCCCGGGCGGCAGTTATCATTTTATCTCGGTTTGGAGTTTGGACCGGGATTCAGTTACCCAGAATGGGCCGGCAGGCCGAGATACCGATTGCCCCGGATGGGCCGTCGTCTCCTAGCTCGGTTGAGACGAGGTCAACGCATCCCGACCGCCACCTCGACCTTGGCCGCGACCGGCACGCCGTGCCTCGGATGCGCACGCCACCGTCCCAGCCAACTCCACCTCGGCTGCCTCGCCTCTCCTCCACCTCGGCCTCCGGCAGGGCCGCGCCCTCCTAGACCTCTGCCCCGGTCACCTCCGGCATGGCCGTCTCCGGTATCCCGCACCTCTCCTCGACCACCGCCTACGGCGCCGTCCCGGCATGGCACCCCCAACCTCGGGCTCAGGAGCTCCGGCTTCTCCCTGACCGGCGCCTCGCCCCGGCCTCGTCCCACCGCCTCCGGTGCCATCTCGGATGGCAGCGCCCGCGTCCAGCCTCGGTGGGTCGCGCTCTCACGCGCCCCTGATGGGCCGAGATACCTCCCACCTCGGCTGGGCCTCGTCCTCGGTATCCCGAAGTGGGCCAACTTCCCCAGCAGCTTGGCTGGGCCGAGATCAGAAGCAGGCCGAGATTCCCAGCGACCGGCGTATCCTCACGTTCGTGGGATCGTGCCCGAGGTTGGGAGCAGATCGCTCCCAGGACCGAGACAAGTTACCTGTTCGTGATATTCAAGCGGCAAGGCCAGCATAGGATGCTCCCTGCCATCCCAGGAGAAATATCTACGAGAGGATAAGGGTGCTGACTAGGAGATTCCCAGGACAAGCACTAGAAGACAAGTATAGTGGACTGACGTACCACGTGATGTGACTAGAGTACAAGTGGGACCCGTGCATAGTGTTCTTTGTCTCCTTGTCCCCTGGGCCTCCTCTATATAAAGGCTCCAGGGGGAGGACATGAGGGGGCGGCAACACACTCACGGGAGCTCATTTTCCCCCTGCCTCCTTCACACTAGCTAGCTGAGCACTGCGCTGCTCTCACATACAGCTCGAGGAGCATTTGTACAGACCGCATATACAAAGGAAAATACACAGAATAGGATAGATGCTGCAGTAGGGGTTTTATCTCTCACGAGAGCCCCGAAGCAGGGTAGATCTTGGTGTGCTTCCGTGTTCTTCTGTGTGCGCTCTTCAGTGCGCTATCCCTCCCCGAATCCTCTAGTGTCCGTTCGGCCCCAGACTAAGCCTACCCCTAGGCATCTGCGTGTTCCCACCACGACAATTCCTCTTCAGATGAAGTCACCCACAATGGCGGAGCATGTCAGCTTTCGGTCGCGGAGCTCGGTTAGTCTTTCAATGATTGGGGTAAGAGCTGGATACTGGGAGCTTCTGTCCTTGGAATTGGCCAAGCGCTCCGCAGGAAAGGTTGGCGTCAGGAGGTGGGGATTGAAGCCTCCCACTGAAATGAAGTACCAGTTGTGTCTCCACTCTCCCCAATCCAGTTTAACCTTCACAACTGGGTATTGGTGCACCGACAACTTCCTGAGGCGAAAGGTAACCCTGCCGGCTATCCACTTCGACTTTCCCAGGCGGGGAACAAAGAAGTGGCGGAACAGAGCCACGGATGGCATCCCCCAGATGAATGCCTCACATGCATAGGCAAAGGAGGCCAGAATCAACACCGCATTCGGATGCAAATGAAGCATATGCAGTCCGAACGCCTCCAGGACGGCGAGGAAAAACAATGAAAAGGGGTGTCGGGGGAATAATTAACCAACGACTTATTTAAGGTCAAAACGGTGACTTCATCTTCATGATCACGCTATTATTGGGCCACGTAAAGATGGGCCGATCAAGGATCGCGGCCTGCTAAAGGAAGGCTCCAGAAGGTCGGTGGTAAAACTTGCCTTGGAAGACAAGAAGACGATCGGCTTCGTGTAGAACTCTTGTAACCTAACGAGCCTCTGTGTATATAAAGAGGACTCGCAGGACTTAGACATGGTCAAGCTATCAGGCCCTAAAACCCTAGCTCTTACGGCGAGTTCCCAGATCGGATCGCCTCCATTGTAACACCACATATATCATATCAATACCAAGCTAGGGTAGGCAGGAAGTAGGTCTTTACCTCACATTGAGGGGCCGAACCTGGGTAAATCTGTGTTCGTCCTTGTTCCTGCGATCCCAAGCTCGGAGACGATTGACTCGCGCAAATCCCACACCTACGAAGTCATCTATGACATCTGACATGACAAACCCACGACAGTTGGCGCCCACCGTGGGGCCTGCGGTCAAGAGCGTCACGTTCCGCGCAGGATCGATGAAAGGAGCTGAAGATCTCGCCATTGGCCACATCATCATGGTCGATGGTGTCGGGGGAATACTCTCTGGATTAACCCGCGGCCCAGTGCGACTTAACTTACTCGCACGGATGAAGGCCCACTTGGGAACAAGCCCAACATTGAACCGCCATAAGGAGAAAGATCTAGAAGACAAATCCCGGAGGACCTGAAGACCAAGTAGTCTCCGAGTAGGCCTCTGTGGATGTATTCCTTATGGGGAAGTTTCCTTTTGTAACCTAGCGAGCCTCTGTGCATATAAAGAGGACTCGCAGGACTTAGAGCGGGTCAAGCTATCAAGCCCCAAACCCTAGCTCATACGACGAGTACCAGATCGGATCGCCTCCATTGTAACACCTCGATTATCATATCAATACCAATCTAGGGTAGGCAGGAAGTAGGTCTTTTACCTCACATTGAGGGGGCCGAACCTGGGTAAATCTGTGTTGATCTTTGTTCCTGCGATCCCAAGCTCGGAGATGCTTGACTCGCGTAATCCCACACCTACGAAGTCATCTATGACACCTGACGTGACAAACCCACGACAGTTGGCGCCCACCGTGGGGCTTGCGGTCAAGAGCGTCACGTTCCGCGCAGGATCCATGAAGGGAGCTGAAGATCTTGTTGTTGGCCGTATCATCACGGTCAATGGCACACCCCTCATCGACGATTCAAGCTGGGGGCCGGAGGCAGATTATTTGGAGACCGGCCACGTCATCCCGTTCGGATCCTTCAACGTCTTCGTCGGCTTCATCGGTGGCAGGTCCGTTAGATCGGTCCAGGAAGGCGATTCAATAGAAGAAGTCGCCGATGACGGGGAAGAATCCGTGGAAAGCATGGACTCGCAAGAGTTTGGGTCCATCATACCTGCCTTTGAAGAAAGTTGCTGGGGTTACCCACCAGAAATCACATCATCACCAGATCAAGAGATGGCACAAGTCGCGGTTTACATGGCCGGAGGAGCAGGTGCGTCAGGGACTGCTGGAGAAACCGAGGCATCGGCACCCCCAAGCAACCCACTTCTTGTCCCTGTGTCAGCCACGAACGCCGCCCTCCGTGCAACAGAAATTGAGGCCGCCAGGGCCGAGCTCCTATATGAGGTTCGAAGGATGGAAGAAGAGCGCCGCAGGCTCGATCAGATAAACCAAGGAATCCAACAGGAGCGGCAGAGAGTAGCCGCGCTGGCTGCGACTCAACAACAGGTTGACCCGCAAACACAGCTGCGCGCGACTCAACCAACAGTGGAAATCCCGCTCACTCCAGCCGCAGGGACAAGAATCCAGACGACTGCGGAAGGAAGGGTACCGACAAATCAAGAGACCCAGCAACAACCAAGGAGGTTTCACACCCCACAGGGCCATTACCAGAACCCTGTCGATAATATGTATGCTGCGGCTAATATCTTGACACAGATGGTACCAACAGGCGATGACCCGGTCAACGCTGAGGCGCGGCGCGCGATTCAGATGTTAAGTACGGCAGTCCTGCAACAAGCCAATAGGGCGGAAGCCGAAGCACAGCTGCCCCTCGTACCATTCAATCACAGGATTACGGCAGAAAGAAGCGTCCAGAGTAGGCCGCAGAGGACGTGTCAGGAGTCGCACAGAGGCAACAGGAGCGAGTCGCAGATAACCCCGCAGGCGCACCCACAGCCCTGTCCTCGCGACTCAAGGGACCAGCGTGTTTCACTGAAAAGATCAGATCGGAACCTTTTCCTGAAGATTTCAAAGGGCCACGCAAGGTGGCAAACTATAACGCCAGCATGGATCCAACCACTTGGCTTAACAATTACGAGATGGGCATGAGCATCCTAAACGCATCTGAAGAGATCTGCGCACGCTACCTGAACATGATGCTAGAAGGAGCAGCGCACATATGGCTGCAAAATTTGCCTCCCAACTCTATAAATACTTGGGAGGAACTGAAGGATGCCTTCATTAAGAACTTCCAAGGAACTTGCAAGCGACTCTGCAATATAGAAGATTTAGAGCGCTGTGTCCAGAAGGAAGGCGAGTCAAGTCGCCATTGGATGAAAAGGGTGGCAGAAATAATACACTCTTCAGATAATATACCACCAAGCTCAGCCGTCCTGGTGATGGAGAAAAACTGCAAGTTTGAGCCGCTGATTCATAAACTGGGTCGCATGAAGGATAAAGTCAAAAGCCTCAGCGAGGTGATGGCTGCGGCTAACAAATATGCCAGCTCAGACAAAACCAGAGACGCGTCAGACGGAGAAGAAGAGGAGGTTGCTGCAAAAGGAAAGAAAAACTCCAACAAGCTCCAGCAGCAGCAAACGAGCCACAACAACACGAGTCAAACAAACGCAAAAGCGAAGATGGTCACTCAGGGCTCGTAGCCAATGCGCGTGGAGGATTCAGAGGCCAGCGTGGAAGGGGTCGAGGATACGGCTCCCGGCCAATCAATATGCAAGAAGTGTTCAACCGGCCATGCGACCTTCATGGCAGGTGATGGACGGCCAGCGGACCATACCAAGGCGCAATGCCATTATTACAAAAAGTGGAAGGAAGAGAGCCAACACCACGGGGGAATACCCATGAAGGAAACCCTAGTGCGGCTCATAACACAAACATTGGGCAGCACGGCGCGAGTAACCCCAGACAGACGGGGCAGTATCACACCATAGTTATTGATACCTCCAAAAGAGAAGAGAAATTGAGCCGGAGAAGTCAGCAGGTGAACGCCGTGATACCAACAACACCCGCTTGGTTAAGGTGGTCAGAACACGCGGTAACCTGGAGTCGCGACGACCACCCGCCACAGGTACGGGAACCTGGCAAGTTGGCACTGGTTGTGGCACCATACGTTGCAGGATACAAGCTGACCAAAGTGCTTATGGATGGAGGAAGCAGCATTAATATCTTGTACTACGATACTTTCCAGCGTCTAGGACTCAAAGATTCCAGCTTGCAGCCCACGTCAACAGTATTTCACGGCATTGTCCCAGGAAGGTCCGCACGGCCAGTGGGGAAAATAACCCTCGGGGTAACTTTTGGAACAGAAGAGAACTTTAGAAGTGAATTTCTAAGCTTCGAAGTAGTAAAATTCCAGAGCCCATACCACGCCCTGTTTGGAAGAACGGCCTTTGCTAAGTTTATGGCCAGACCATGCTACGTGTACCTACAGTTGAAGATACCAGGACCAAGAGGGGTCATCACAGTGTACGGAGACAGAGAAAAAGCAATAGAATGCGAGAAAGGAGATGCGGCTTTCGCAGAATCCGCCTGTGCCGCGGAAGAACTAAAAGGTTATAAGTCGCAGGTGGACCCAAACGATATGAGTGTGGTTACCACGCCATCTGCTGAGCCACCAATGAAGTTCAAAGCGGCCCAGGACACTAAGCAGATAAATCTTATTCCTGGCGACTCATCCAAGCAAACTAGCATTGGAGCACACATGGAAGAAGAACAGGAGAAGGCCCTCGTTGCTTTTCTCCAGGAAAATAAAGACATCTTCGCATGGAAGCCGTCAGATATGCCAGGGGTACCAAGAGAATTAGCAGAACATAGCCTCAAAGTGAACCCTGCGGCTAAACCAGTGAAGCAGCCACTACGGCGTTTTCATGATGACAGGAGAAAGGCAATAGGAGAGGAGATAGCTCGCTTGCTGGCTGCAGGATTCATCACAGAGGTATACCATCCGGAGTGGGTGGCAAATCCAGTATTAGTTATGAAAAAGAATGGTACGTGGCGAATGTGCGTCGATTACACCAGTCTTAACAAAGCTTGTCCAAAGGATCCATTTGCTTTGCCAAGAATCGACCAAGTAATTGATTCAACTGCTGGGTGCGAGCTGTTATGCTTTTTGGACGCCTATTCAGGCTACCATCAAATCAAGATGAAGAGGGAAGACCAAGAAAAGACGTCCTTCATCACACCCTTCGGAGCTTTTTGTTACGTCAGCATGCCCTTTGGGTTGAAGAACGCAGGTGCGACTTACCAAAGATGCATTCAGAATTGCTTACATGAGCAAATAGGTCGCAACGTTCATGCCTACGTGGATGATATTGTGATTAAATCGCAAGTTAGCCAGGATCTTATTGATGATCTGGCAGAAACATTTACAAATCTCAGAAAATACAACATGAAGCTCAACCCCACAAAGTGCGTCTTCGGAGTACCAGCAGGGAAGCTATTGGGATTCATAGTATCAGAAAGAGGCATTGAGGCCAATCCTGACAAGATAAAGGCCGTGATGGATCTCCAAAAGCCAGAAAAGATAAAAGATGTACAGCGGCTTACTGGTTGCGTAGCAGCTTTGAGTCGCTTTATATCAAGATTGGGAGAAAAAGCGCTACCTTTGTACAGACTGCTGAAAAAATCAGACACCTTCGTTTGGGACGCAGAGGCTGACGAAGCTCTGACAGCCTTGAAGCATCAATTGACGAATGCTCCAGTTCTGGCGGCTCCAAAAGATAAAGAGCCAATGTTACTATACATAGCGGCAAATTCCCGCGCTGTGAGTGCTGTCATGGTTGTGGAGAGACAAGAAGCAGGAAAGGAATACCCTGTCCAGAGGCCAGTATACTACGTGAGCGAAGTCCTCACAGCTTCCAAACAGCGTTACCCACAGTGGCAGAAGTTGGTGTTTGGAGTGTTCATGGCGAGTCGCAAGCTGAAGCACTACTTCCAAGAGCATCCAATAACTGTGGTGAGTTCAGCACCATTGGCAGATATCATTCGTAATCGAGAAGCTACTGGAAGAGTCGCTAAGTGGGCGATCGAGTTGGGACCACATCACATCAGCTATGAGCCGCGTACATCAATTAAATCGCAAGCCCTTGCAGATTTTATTAACGATTGGACAGAAATCCAAGTTGCCCCAGCATGGCAGAAACCAAATACTGGACCATGCATTTTGATGGGTCAAGACAGTTACAAGGCTCGGGGGCTGGAGTTGTTCTGACATCTCCCAAGGGAGACAAGTTGCGGTATGTGTTACAGATACACTTCAACTGCACAAATAACGTGGCGGAGTACGAGGCACTGCTTCATGGTCTACGTATAGCAAAGGAGATGAACATCAGTCGCATACGCTGTTTTGGCGATTCAGACTTGGTGGCACAGCAGGTCTCCGGAACGTGGGACAGCAAGGACGCAAACATGGCTGCATATAGGAGAGAGGTGGACAGAATTGCTGGACATTTCACTGGATACCAAGTTGAACATATTGATCGGAGACAAAATGAAGCTGCGGATGCCCTGTCTCGGCTTGGATCCAATAGACAGTCAGTCCCACCCAATGTTTTCCTGGATGAACTGCACAATCCATCAGTCAAGCCTCCAGCAGAAATTGACATTGCAGAGCCAGAGGATGATTCAACTTTAGTCGCAGCCCTGCATGAACAGCCAGGATGGACAGAGCCATACATGGCATATTTAAGTCGCGGAGTGCTGCCGGACGATGAAATTGAGGCGCGCAAAATCATACGACGATCAAAGGCCTATACAATCATCAACAATGAATTATACAAGCGCAGCGTATCAGGAGCATTTCAAAGATGTGTCTCACCAGAAGAGGGACGAAAAATCTTGCACGAAATTCATTCAGGCGATTGTGGCCATCATGCTTCGTCAAGATCTTTGGTGGCAAAGGCGTTCCGACATGGATTCTTCTGGTTAACAGCATTAGCAGATGCAGAGCAAATTGTCAGAATGTGCGATGGATGTCAAAGATACGCTAGGCAAGATCATATGCCAGCCCAAGCACTTCGCACAATACCCATTACATGGCCTTTCGCCGTATGGGGTTTTGACATGGTGGGGCCTTTCAGACGGTCTTCAAACGGAAAAACTCACCTCTTAGTCATGGTGGACAAATTCACAAAGTGGATAGAAGCAGAACCTGTGGGAGATTGCGAGGCTGAAACAGCAGTCAAGTTCTTGAAGAAGGTCATATTCCGCTTTGGTTACCCCCATAGTATCATTACAGACAATGGGAGCAACACCTCTGAAGGGGCTACACAGATATTTTGCGCAGACAATGGGATAAGATTGGACCTCACGTCAGTAGCACACCCGCAGAGCAATGGACAAGCTGAGCGAGCTAACCAGGAAATTCTCCATGGAATTAAGCCGCGCCTTATTGAAAAGGTCGAAGCATCTCCAGGATGTTGGGTGGAAGAACTGCCAGCAGTACTGTGGAGCTTGAGAACAACCCCTAACAGATCCACAGGATTTACACCATATTTCATGGTCTATGGAGCAGAAGCAGTCATGCCCAGCGATATCATACATGATTCACCAAGAGTTGCGGCTTACATCGAGACAGATAATGAGATAGCTCGGCAAGACTCGGTGGACACATTAGAAGAAGTTAGAGACTTGGCAGCATCAAGGTCAGCAGTATATCAACAAGACTTGCGACGCTATCATGCCAGACGCATCAAAACACGCACCTTTCAAGAAGGCGACCTAGTGTTGCGACTTAAACAAGATCACAAGGGAATGCATAAGCTGTCCTCTCCATGGGAAGGACCCTACATCATCAGCAAGAAGCTAAACAATGGGTCGTACTACCTGCTGGATGTAAGGGAAGAAAGCAGCGAACGCCATGATTTCGAGGATCGTCTCGAGGCACCTCGCCCTTGGAACGTCGCACACCTGCGACCGTACTATACATAAGAAAAGGCTAATCAGAGCCAAGCATCATCCTTTCCAGCTTTATAGCTGAGTATCATCACAGCCACTCAGGGCTAGAACTTCAACTTTGGTCGCCACCTAGGCGCGACCTATGCAACATCTGATCGCCACCCAGGCGCGATCGACCCTTGTATCAGAAATCGGCCGCCACCTAGGCGCGGCCGTAAACTTTGTATCATCTCTGGTCGCCACCTAGGCGCGACCGACCCCATGTATCACCATGGATCGCCACCTACGCGCGATCCAACCCTATGTATAACACTCGGTTGCCACCTAGGCGCGACCTTATGTGTCATCATAATCAAAGCTTATCATAGCTTAGCCTATCATGGCAATATCATTATGTTTCTTGGGGTCTTTGTTACCCTGAAACAGCCGATTTATTGGCAATTATCAAATTTACCTTAAGTTGGATTGCTACTCGCATTATGTGGCCAAAGTACTGGGGTGTGGCGTCAATCGAGCTTGATTGCCTATCATGGCCGCTCTCGACCCTGAACACACATATTCCTGGGAAATACTGAGTCGCGCGAGTGCCCACTTAAGGATTCAGATGGCCTAACTAGAGGTCGATGTACTGCTTATAGTACGGCAACACCAATTACAATTACTTGTAACTTAACAATTGTTTTATTCATGATATCAAGTTACAGGTGATGACCTTCAGAAGTTCTCTGAGAAGAATTGAGATGATTACCACATAACATCCTCTCAATCCTTGGGGGCTATATCATATTATCATCAAAAATTTGAAGATAGGTCGTCATCAAGTTTTGAAGCTATCAGGATGCTCTAAAGCTCATGAAGTCAGATGATCTTCCAGGTGCGAGTCAAGGCCAAACCTGTACAATTATAAGCCGCGAAACAAGGAAAAGCACGGCCTAAGCATTCAAGATCAAGAAGTACTATGAAGTTCAGGCCATGCTTGGGGGCTAATGTCGGGGGAATACTCTCTGGATTAACCCGCGGCCCAGTGCGACTTAACTTACTCGCACGGATGAAGGCCCACTTGGGAACAAGCCCAATATTGAACCGCCATAAGGAGAAAGATCTAGAAGACAAATCCCGGAGGACGTGAAGACCAAGTAGTCTCCGAGTAGGCCTCTGTGGATGTATTCCTTATGGGGAAGTTTCCTTTTGTAACCTAGCGAGCCTCTGTGCATATAAAGAGGACTCGCAGGACTTAGAGCGGGTCAAGCTATCAAGCCCCAAACCCTAGCTCATACGGCGAGTACCAGATCGGATCGCCTCCATTGTAACACCTCGATTATCATATCAATACCAATCTAGGGTAGGCAGGAAGTAGGTCTTTTACCTCACATTGAGGGGGCCGAACCTGGGTAAATCTGTGTTGATCTTTGTTCCTGCGATCCCAAGCTCGGAGATGCTTGACTCGCGTAATCCCACACCTACGAAGTCATCTATGACACCTGACGTGACAAACCCACGACAGATGGCACGCCTCTCATTGACGATTCAAGTTGGGAACCAAAAGCTGATTACCTAGAGACCGGTCGTATCATCCCGTTTGGATCTATCAACGTCTTCGTCGGTTTCATTGGCGGTGGACCTGTTAGCTCAGCCCAAGAAGGCGACTCAGCAGAAGGAGTCGCCAGTGACGAAGAAGAGTCTCTGGAGAGCATGGACTCGCAAGAATTTGGGTCCATCATACCAGCTCTTGAGGAAAGTTACTGGGATTACGCACCAGTGGTAGAACAAGAGGCGGCACAAGTTGGAGTCTACATGGCCGGAGGTGCAAGTACGTCAGGAACTGCGGGAGAAGTCGAAAGATCAGCACCCCCGGCAACCCGCTACTTATCCCAGTGTCAGCCGCAAACGCCGCCGTCCGTGCAACAGAAATTGAGGCCGCCAGGGCCGAGCTCCTGTACGAGGTTCGGAGGATGGAAGCAAAGCGCTACAGGCTCGAACAGGTGAACCAAGGAATCCAATAGGAACGGCAGAGGATAGCCATGCTTGCCGCGACTCAAAGACAAGTTGTCTCCCAGGCGCAAGCGCGCGCGACTCAACCAACAATAGAACTTCCACCCACTCAAGTTGCTGGAGTCCAACCAGTCGCAAGGATTTTGGAACCATCAATTGTCCACGAAGCCCAGCAACTACCATCGCAACAACCAAGGAAGTTTCACACCCCACAAGGCCACTACCAAAGCTCAGTCGATAACATGTATGCTGCGGCTAATATCTTGACACAGATGGTACCAACAGGCGACGACCCAATCAACACTGAAGCACGGCGTGCGATACAGATGTTGAGCATTGTTGTCCTGCAACAGGCCAACAGGGCAGAAGCCGAGGGACAGCAGCCCACCGTAGCGGCCAGACGCGGGGTTGCAGCGGAAAGAAGCGTCCAAAGCAGGCCACCAGAAGATACTTCAAGGGTCGCGCAGAGGCAGCAGGAACAAGCCGCAGAAGCGCAGGCTATCATGCCAAGGATGCAGACGCGGCTCGTGGAAGTTAACAACCCCACGGGCACATCCACAGCTTTATCCTCGTGACTCAAGGGTCCGACATGTTTTACTGAGAAGATCAGATCGGAACCCTTCCCTGAAGATTTCAAAGGACCACGCAAGGTGGCAAACTATAACGCCAGCATGGACCCTACCACCTGGCTAAACAACTACGAGATGGGGATGAGTATTTTAAATGCTTCAGAAGAGATATGCGCAAGGTACCTCAACATGATGTTGGAGGGTGCGACTCACATATGGCTACAAAATCTACCCCCCAACTCCATAAATACCTGGGAGGTGTTGAAAGACGCTTTTGTCAAAAACTTCCAAGGAACCTGCAAGCGACTCTGCAATATAGAAGATCTAGAGCGTTGCGTTCAGAAGGAAGCCGAGTCAAGTCGCCACTGGATGAGGAGAGTGGCAAAAATTATACACTCCTCAGACAACAAACCTCCAAGCTCATCTGTCCTAGTCATGGAGAAAAACTGTAAGTTCGAACCACTGATCGATAAGTTAGGTCGCATGAAGGGCAAGGTCAAGAGTCTCAGCGAGGTGATGGCTGCGGCTAACAAATACGCTGGCTCGGACAAGACCCGAGATGTGTCAGACGGAGAAGAGGAAAAGGTCGCTGTTGAAGGAAAGAAAAATATCAGCAAGCCTCAACAGCAACAAACTAGCCACAACAACGCGAATCAAAACAAGCGCAAGAGTGAAGAAAGAAACTCTTGGATTGTCGCCAACACACGTGGAGGTTTCAGGGGCCAACGAGGAAGAGGCCGAGGAAGCGGCTCTCGTCCAATGAACATGGAAGAAGTTTTTAATCGGCCGTGCGATCTTCACACGGGAGGCGACGGGCGGCCAGCAGACCATACCAAGGCGCAATGTAATTATTACAAGAAGTGGAAAGAAGAAAGCCAACACAACAGGGGAAACCACCATGAAGGAAGCCCTGGTGCGACTCATGGTTCAGGCGCCGGGCCGCACAATGCGAGTAACCCCAGGCAGGTGGGGCAGTACCATACAATAGTAATCAACACCTCCAAGAGGGAGGAGAAATTAGGTCGCATAAGCCAGCAAGTAAACGCTGTGATACCAGCAACCCCCAATTGGCTATAGTGGTCAGAACATGCAGTCACTTGGAGTCGCGACGATCATCCGCCGCAAGTGCGAGAACCAGGGAAGCTGGCGCTAGTTGTGGCACCCTACGTAGCAGGATACAAGCTAACCAAAGTTCTTATGGACGGGGGAAGCAGCATAAATATCATGTACTACGATACGTTCAAGCGCTTGGGGCTCATGGACACCAGCCTGCAACACACGACGACCGTATTTCACGGCATCGTCCCAGGAAAGTCAGCACAGCAGTGGGAAAGATAACCCTGGGAGTAACCTTTGGGACGGAAGAAAACTTTAGAAGCGAGTTCATATGCTTCGAAGTGGTAAAATTCCAGAGCCCATATCACACCCTGTTCAGACGAACAGCCTTCGCCAAGTTTATGGCCAGGCCATGCTACGTTTACCTACAACTAAAGATACCAGGACCAAGAGGGGTCATCACAGTGCACGGCGATAGAGAAAAAGCAATAGAGTGCGAGGAAGGAGATGCAGCCTTCGCAGAATCAGCTTGTGCCGCTGAAGAGCTAAAGAGTTATAAGTCGCAGGTGGATCCCAATGATATGAGCGTAGTTACCACGCCATCTACCGAACCACCGATGAAATTCAAAGCGGCCCAAGACACCAAGCAGATAGACCTTGTCCCTGGCGATTCATCCAAGCAGGCGAGCACCGGAGCCCACATGGAGAAAGAACAGGAGCGGGCACTCATCGCTTTCCGTCAGGAAAACAAGGACATCTTCGCATGGAAACCATCAGATATGCCAGGGGTACCGAGGGAATTGGTAGAACACAGCCTTAACGTGAACCCCTTGGCCAAGCCAGTAAAGCAACCGCTGCGGCGTTTCCACGACGACAGGAGAAAAGCGATAGGGGAAGAAATAGCTCGCCTATTGGCCGCATGATTCATCACAGAAGTATATCACCCGGAGTGGGTGGCAAACCCAGTCCTAGTTATGAAAAAGAACGGCACATGGCGAATGTGCATTGACTACACCAGTCTCAACAAAGCCTGTCCGAAGGACCCATTTGCCTTGCCTAGGATTGACCAAGTGATTAATTCAACGGCCGGATGCGAGTTGTTATGCTTTCTAGACACCTATTCAGGCTACCATCAAATCAAGATGAAGAAGGAGGACCAGGAAAAGACATCCTTCATCACACCCTTTGGGGCCTTTTGCTATGTAAGCATGCCCTTTGGATTGAAGAACGCAGGTGCGACTTACCAGAGGTGCATTCAGAGTTGCTTGCATGAGCAGATAGGTCGCAACGTTCATGCCTATGTGGACGATATTGTCATTAAATCGCAAGTAAGCCAGGATCTCATCAGTGACTTGGAAGAAACCTTCACAAATCTCAGAAGATATAACATGAAGCTCAACCCGACGAAGTGCGTCTTTGGAGTACCAGCGGGGAAGCTATTGGGGTTCATAGTGTCAGAAAGAGGCATTGAAGCCAACCCTGACAAGATAAAGGCTGTAATGGACCTCCAAAAGCCAGAAAAGATCAAGGACGTACAGCGACTCACCGGTTGCGTCACATCGTTAAGTCGCTTTATATCAAGACTGGGAGAAAAAACCCTGCCTTTATACAGATTGCTGAAAAAGTCAGATACCTTCGTTTGGGACTCAGAAGCCGACGAAGCTTTAACAGCCCTGAAGATTCAGTTTACAAATGCTCCAGTTCTGGCCGCTCCAAAGGATAAAGAGCCCATGCTGTTGTACATAGCTGCAAACTCTCGTGCCGTAAGCGCCGTGATGGTTGTAGAGAGACAAGAGCCAGGAAAGGAGTACCCTGTCCAAAGGCCAGTATACTACGTAAGTGAAGTGCTCACGGCTTCAAAGCAGCGTTACCCTCAGTGGCAAAAGCTAGTTTTTGGAGTGTTCATGGTGAGTCGCAAGCTAAAGCACTACTTCCAGGAACACCCAATAACCGTGGTCAGCTCGGCACCACTGGCAGACATCATCCGCAACCGAGAAGCAACAGGAAGAGTAGCCAAGTGGGCGATCGAGTTGGGTCCACACCATATAAGTTACGAGCCGCGCACATCAATTAAGTCGCAAGCTCTCGCAGATTTCATCAATAATTGGACAGAAATTCAAGTCGCTCCCACCATGGCAGAAAGAAAATACTGGACCATGCACTTCGATGGGTCGAGACAGCTACAAGGCTCGGGGGCTGGAGTTGTACTCACTTCCCCCAAGGGAGACAAGCTAAGATACGTGATCCAAATACACTTCAACTGCACAAACAATGTAGCAGAATATGAGGCATTGCTTCACGGACTCCGCATAGCAAAGGAGATGAATGTCAGTCGCATCCGTTGCTTTGGAGACTCAGATTTGGTAGCTCAACAAGTTTCTGGAACATGGGACAGTAAGGATGCAAACATGGCTGCATACAGAAGAGAGGTGGACAGAGTTGCTGGACATTTCGCTGGCTTCCAAGTTGAACATGTTGATCGACGACAAAATGAAGCAGAAGATGCCTTGGCTCGGCTTGGATCCAATAGGCAATCAGTCCCGCCCAATGTTTTCTTGGATGAGTTGCATAACTGTCGTCGTATCGGCATCTTGGATAGGAGACGGGGTCCTGCTAGCCGAGGGTGAACGTAGGGCAAGAAGGTGGACGTCGTCAAGGTCGGGATTGTACACGGCGGTTTACCCAGCTTCAGGCACCACGGCGGTGGCGGTGCCCTACGTGCTGCTATAACTCACTATAAGGCAATATCGCCGTGAACAGGTTACAATGAGTTGATTGTGTATCTAAGAGTTGCCCTAAAGGCGTCCCGAGGTCCAGCTTATATAGGCGGCTGGACCTAGGGTTACAAGGTGAATACGTATCCAGCAAGTATACGGAGTCCTAAACCTAGCCGGCAAGTATGCCGCCTTCCGTCTTGGTCTTGGTGGCTTCATGGGCTTCAGTCTTGGGCCTCCTCCTTGCCGGCATCCGCCTTCCTTGGTCGTCAGCTATCTGGGCCGCCCGGTAGGCAAAGCCTTCACCACCACTGCGGGCCACCCTGGACTAGCCGGATTGATCCATGCTGGTGATACCCCTAGTAGGTATATCCCCAACATTAGCCCCTGGGAGGGTTCGAGTTCTTCAGGCGCCGTCTTCTTTGTCGGCAACGTCCGCCTTGTCTTGTAAGCGTCTGAAGAGCTTGAAGCATTCCATAGTTGAAAGTAAGCGGCGGTCCGCCTAAAGTAGTCGGACAACTTGCCGCCATCATGGGAAAGACGGCCTGACCATTGTCAGGAATCTTCCTGGCACCAGTCTTGTCAATTGACTAGGCTCGTCAAATGTTGACGGATGACGCCATGCAGTCCACGACAGTTTGGACTTGGGCATGCGTCATGATGGTTTCTCCACCACGCACAGAAATCGGAGCGAGGCCGCAGACGCCGTTGCCACGACGTGCAAATCGTGGGCACGTGGCGGAAATCTCGCGTCCCCCCAATCTCAGGCACGATCTTGGCGCGTGGGGATAAATACCTCCAAAGGGCACATCGATGCACTTCTTCCTCATTCGCACACCCACCGTGGCCTCCTCACCTTCCCGAGCTCAACTCCTCCTCGAACTCAACTCCGGCGAGCACGAGCAGCGCCCTCTCCCCCAAATGGCGAGCACTCAGCAGGATGCGGCGGCGACGGCGGCACTGGCTGCGGCTTCAACGACCCCCGCCGGATCTGGATCTATCCCAGCGGCGGCGGCGGTGCCTGCAGGCGCATCGATGACCTCTCCCGCGGCCACCGTGGCCACGGGCGGGGTTTCTACTTCTTCCCCAGCTCCGACGACGCCTGCGACCGCCGCTCCAACTTTCCCCTCCCATCCCTCGCGGCTACCAGCTCAGAGGCCGCGGCGGAATCTGCCGCCGACGAGGATGACGACGTCGAGGAAGAGGAAGAGGCTGGAGACCTGGGTTCCAGGTACTGGCTGCCGTCAGTTATGACGTCAGCATATCTGAAGGAACTGGAGGAAGGCGGATACATTCCGCCAAAGACGGAATGCTCCTGGAGGGTTCCAGGCGACGAGGCGGTGCCTGACCCCCAAGACGGCGAGCGTGTCATGTTGGCTTCGCATAGCCTTCGCGGTATGTCTCTGCCGCTTTCCGCCTTCTTCTTGGCGGTGCTTAGTTTTTATGGGCTGCAGCCACACAACATAGCGCCCAACAGTATTCTAGTGCTAGCCGGCTTCCAGGCTTTGTGCGAAGGGTACTTAGGCATAGCTGCGTCCATAGAGCTGTTTAAGTACTGCTTCCTGTGCCGCCGGCAAACCATACCAGGCGGCCACCTAGCAACCTGCGGTAGTGTTACGTTCAACTGCCGCCAACCCGACTGGTACCCAAAAATACCATACATCGAGTCGGTGAAGCACTGGACCAGCACTTTCTTTTACTGCAAGGACATCCCGACACCTGGCAGCACGCAAGGGATGCCAGCCTTCGTCAACGGTCCGCCAACCCACAAGGCTTGCTGGACAGCAAAAGTGCCGCTCAGCAGCTTGCCGGAAGAACTTCGAGTTGCCGTTAGGCGGATCGAGTTCTTGACGAAGACGATGTTGGCTCCACGACTTGACGGAGTTGACACCGTCATCTGCTGGGTGTCGAGGAAGATTATGCCTCTCCGCCATCGCCCACTGAAGATGTGCGAGTACAAGGCGGACGACGCCGGCAACAGCACCCTTGATCAGGATGCCTTGGAGTACCGGCTTAGAGAGCTTATCAAGCCTCTGTCGGTGAAGGCGGCTGAAGGCGTCGCCATGTTCACTCATAACAACCCAGCCCCAGCGGTAAGTGAAAGCTACTTTGTTATTTCACTAACATCCTTGCCCACTAGGTACTGAATTAATATTGTCTTGCTTCCTTTTCAGCTACAAACCTTGGGAGAGTGGTATGATACAGGTGCCAGCAAGTCGAAGAAGCGCAAGCTGAGCTCCTCCACCAAGGATTTGGAGAAGAGGAAGAAGGCGGCCACCTCTGCCGACGCAGAGGATGAGACCGTGGGGAACGTTCCCTTGAAACGGTTAGCAAACTTTGGCTTCCCTGACTTGGATATTTTAATATGTTTGTGCTGACAAACTTGCATGTTTCTGCTTACAGAGGCAAGCCTACCATGCCCAAACTCCGCTCCAACTTGAAGATTGCTGCCGGCAGGGGCAAGCCACCACGTTCTTCTCCAGCTGCTGCGCCGACAACGCCCACAGTTGGCGTTCCCGTGGTTGTGTGCCAGGGAACGTACACAGCTGCCGGTACCGCAGAGGCGGCTACAGAGAAGATGGCGGGCAAGAAATCAGTTGCCGGCATAACTTTTTCCAAGACGGCTGAAGCTTCGGCTAGTGATGCCGCTCGATTTATCGCCATGAAGCAGGAGATGGATGACCAGATGGCGGCCGAACAAGGCGGATCGTCCACTCATCCTGGCTCCCAACCTGGCAAAGGGTTGCAAGACCCCCGGCAAACACTGAAGACCATGCGTGACGGTACCCGCAACTGGTACGCACACATGGACGAACTCCACGACACCCTGCACGGACAACTTGAGGTAAAATAGCCTATGGTCCCAGCCCCCGAGCACTTTGGCGGCTGAAAAATTTAGCCGGCAAAGTGGTCTCGTTGACTAAATAGCGCTAACCATAATGTTGCTTTCGTGCATGCAGGCCGTTCTTGCTTCCAATCTTGAGCTATTTCGTGCTCAAGAGATGAAGAAGAAGGAATGCGAGGAACTGCAGCAGGACGTGGAGTTGAAGAACGCCCAAATTGCGAGTTTGGAAGAAGCTCGCAAGAAGGATGAAGGTGACAAAGCTTTCTTTGCCTTCTTTTCGTCCGACTTCTTTTCCTTTTCCGACAAGTATTTTAGTCGTCTTTTCTTTTTATTTGTAGAATTATTAAACACTGCGCAAGATATTCTCAAGAACTCCACTGACATGCAAGCTTTGATGAACGAAGCTGCAGATCTTGCCGGGCTGGTGACCAAGCTGAAGGCGGATCACGCCAAGGAGCTGGATGATCGTGCGTTGGCTCATGCTGCCGAAGTTAGCAAGTTGACTGGACAACTTGAGGCCATGAGCAACAACCTTGACCAGGTGAACAAGAACGCCAAGGAGCAGCAGGACCAACTGTCAAAGGCGGTCCAGCTAGCCCAAGAAACGCTTGAGAACCATCTGGATGAGGTCAACGCCATCCACGACCATGTCTTGGGTATGCCTCCAGTCCTTCATTTTTGTCACCTTGCTTTCTTGATACTTGAAGCTGCAGTGTGTAACTTTGTGTTTGTGCAGTGCCGGCTAGCTTGGGAGATGACCTGGCCACAACGCCGCGCCTTGCTCGGATCTTGAAAATTGGCGAAATCGTCAACCAGATTGTCGGCGCCGGCAAATCATTTGCCGCCAAGTTCTACCCTGGGGAAGACGGCGATCCCGTCATCTTCGATGCTCTGCCGGAGTTGCTGGAGAAGGCGACAGCTGAACACGACAACACACTACGCTCAGCAGCACGAGGCGGTGCCAAGTTGGCATTGGCGATGACGGCGGCGTGGTACCCGGAGGCTGATATTCATCAAGTCACCGAGTACTTCCCCACCGAAGACGAAAACAGCCAAGCCATCGTGATGCAGGACGTGCTGCGGTCTGTTCGCGGCTATGCGACCCGGGTTGCCAACATGGTTGACATCCGCAAGTTCTACAAGGAACACCCGGACCCGCATGTTGCCGTTGCTGATCCCTCCTTGGCAGATCCTGAAGCTTCCCGCGGCGAAGAAGGCGAAGCCGGAACCGACAAGCGCAGCCCCAAGGATGGCGGAGCCAGCCCCAAGAATGCCGGCGTTAGCCCCCAGGATCTCTCCACCAGCTCTACGAAGGCGGCAATCCCTTAGACTTCCTCCTGCAAAGGCAGCACAAAACACTGCGTTAATCTGTTAACGCATAAAACTTTATTTTGGGTTGTAAATATTTATGGGCCAACTTTTATGCTACACTTGGCGGTAGGCTTACTTAAGTGGCCCGCCTTAATATGTATCTCGCCTGCATGTTTAGCTTTTTCATATGTTGGCGGAACCTCATCTTAGTTACTTTAGCTGAGCCAACCAGGTGCAATACCAACTAATTTAGACTCAGAGACCAAAGCCAGCATGTTGGTGCCAACGACATACTACTAGGCGACCCACATACAAACAGACAGATAAGCATATTAGGCGGTGCAAAGATTGTTTGCGTTTTTAGCCGGCAGACGGCAAATGTCAAAAAAGTTTGGACCTTAGCACGGAGCAAAACTTATTTTATTTGGTAACTTTTATGACAACAGATATATGATTGCGAGAAAAGACAAAAGATGGCATGATCCCAAAACTGAATGAGCAAACCACAGACTTTTATTTCATAATCATATAGTACTTATTACAATGTGGAAATTGCTAAGTGTAAAAAGGACGTAGCTGCTCAATGTTCCAGGGTCGCTTGGTTTCTTCGTACTTGTCGTCAACCTTCCTTTTGCGCTTGCGACCTCGCTTCTTCTTGTATCCGTCACGTGCATCGACCAAGTAATAAGAACCATTGAGCAACACCTTACTGACCACAAAAGGTCCTTCCCAAGGCGGGGATAACTTATGCAAGCCCTTTCTATCTTGGATTAGGCGGAGAACCAGGTCACCCACTCTAAAACTTCTTTGCCTCACCCTTCTGCTGTGATAACGCCTCAAACTTTGCTGATAGATGGCGGATCGCGCAAGGGCAACATCTCGTTCTTCATCAAGTAGGTCAAGGCCATCCTGTCTTGCATCTTCTGCGTCCTCCTGGACGTAGGCTTGGATTCTGGGAGAATCGTACATCATGTCGGTTGGCAACACTGCTTCTGCGCCATAGACTAAGAAGAAAGGAGTAAACTTGGTTGATCTGTTTGGAGTTGTGCGTAAACTCCAAAGGACAGACTGCAATTCATCCACCCAAGCCCCAGCCGCTCTGTGCAATGGTACTTCGAGACGTGGTTTGATTCCTTGTAGGACTAAACCATTTGTACGCTCTACTTGACCGTTTGCTTGCGGATGCGCGACGGAGGCTAGATCTAGGCGGATACCATGCTTATAACAGTATTCCTCGACTTCGCCTTGCGACAAGTTAGTGCCATTGTCGGTGATAATGCTATGAGGCACCCCGAACCGAGAGATTATTCCCCACAGAAAGTTTGCGGCTGTGGCGCCGTCTAGCTTTTTGATAGGCTTAGCTTCAACCCATTTGGTAAACTTGTCTACAGCCACAAGTAAATGTGTGTAGCCACCAGGCGCCGTTTTAAACGGACCAACCATGTCCAAGCCCCAGACTGCGAAAGGCCACGTGATGGGTATTGTTTTAAGCTCTTGAGCCGGCATATGTGATTGTCTGGCATAAAGTTGGCAGCCCCTGCACCTTTTAACAATGTCTTCTGCATCTTGCTTGGCTGTCAACCAATAGAAACCTTGTCGGAAGGCTTTTGAAACAAGGGCGCGTGAAGAAGCATGATGTCCACATACGCCGGCATGTATCTCATCCAACAATTCTCTGCCTTCTTCGGGCGAAATGCAGCGTTGGTAAACACCAGTGGTGCTACGCTTGTACAATTCACCTTTGATTATTGTAAATGCCTTGGCTCTTCTTATTATTTGCCTTTTCAAAACCTCATCATCCGGTAACTCCTGATTGATCAGGAAGTCCAAATATGGCGTCGTCCAATCCGGCTTTACCAAGTAGACGGCATAGCTAGCACTATCAACTGGTTCTGCCGACTCTGGGTCAAGGAGGTCTGCTCCTTTAATTGACGGCTTGTGTAGGTGTTCCAGGAAAACATCTTTTGGTACCTTTTTGCGTTCAGACCCATTCTGGCAAGTGTATCTGCCGCCTCATTTTGAGTTCTTGGGATATGGCGGACCTCGTAGCCTAGAAAACACTTGGCGAATTCGTCAACGGTAGCTCGATATGCCGCCATTGTTTCGCTCTTTGTGTCCCAAGTACCACGTATCTGTTGCGCCACCAAATCTGAATCTCCGTAGCAGAGGACACGTTGGACGCCAAGTTCCTTGGCAATGTGTAAACCATGAAGGAGAGCTTCGTATCAGCAACATTATTAGTTGCCTTGAAGTGTATTTGTAACACATAACTAAGCTTGTCTCCTTGAGGGTTTCTTAAAACAATGCCAGCCCCCGAGCCCTGGAGCATTTTTGATCCATCAAAGTGCATGATCCAGTATGCATCTTCAGGGAGAGGTACTTCGTCCATGGCCTCCGTCCAATCAGCTACGAAATCTGCTAAGGCTTGAGACTTAATGGCCGTTCTGGGCTTATACGAGATGTCGAAGGCGGCAAGTTCAATGCCCCATTTGGCAACGCGGCCTGTTGCATCTGTATTATTGATGATATCCCCCAGAGGTGCCTTGCTCACCACGGTTATTGAATGTTCCTGGAAGTAGTGCCTTAACTTCCTGGCGGCGTAAAAAACACCGTAGACCAATTTCTGGTAATGCGGATAACGCTGTTTTGAGGCGGAAAATACTTCACTGATGAAGTAAACCGGACGTTGTTCCGGCAAGTCTGAAATTTCCGTCTTGCGTTCCACAACCAGTACCACACTAACAACTAAGTTAGTTGCGGCAATATAGAGCAGCATTGGTTCCTGCGAACGAGGAGCTGCCAAAATTGGAGCAGACGTTAACGCGTCCTTGAGTTGCTGCAAGGCGGCGTCTGCTTCGTCTGTCCACTCGAAGTTGTCGGATTTCTTCAGAAGCCGGTAGAGAGGCAGCGCCTTCTCACCAAGACGGCTAATGAAACGACTGACGGCAGCCGCCGATCCGGCAAGTCGCTGCACGTCCTTCAGGTCCTTGGGCCTGGATATGTTGAGGATCGCTTTGATTTTTTCTGGATTCACCTCTATCCCTCGTTCGGAAACGATAAAGCCAAGCAATTTGCCGGCAGGAACCCCGAAGACGCATTTTTTCGGGTTGAGTTTCATCCTGTATACCCGGAGGCTATCAAAGGTTTCTCTCAAATCATCAAGCAAATCTGCCTTCTTTCTTGACATGACGGCAATGTCGTCAACATAGACGTGAACATTGCGGCCAATTTGCTCGTGAAGGCATCTTTGCATACACCGCTGATACGTTGCGCCGGCATTTTTTAGACCGAAGGGCATCGTGATGTAGCAGAAGGTCCCATAGGGTGTAGTGAACGCTGTTTTGATTTGGTCGGATTCTCGCATTTTGATTTGGTGGTACCCGGAGTACGCATCCAAAAAGCACAGCAGCTCGGAGCCGGCTGTGGAGTCTATGACCTGATCTATACGAGGCAAAGCAAAGTGGTCCTTAGGACAGCACTTGTTCAAACCGGTATAATCAATGCACATTCTCATTTCCTTATTAGGTTTTGGAACCATTACAGGATTTGCCAACCAATCAGTGTGTACTACCTCCCTAATGAACTTGGCTTCTTGCAACTTGATGATCTCCTTGCCTATTGCTGTCCGCTTCTTCTCACCGTAGCGTCTTATTCCTTGCTTCACTGGTTTGGCTCCTTCGTAGACGTTAAGAGAATGCTCGGCAAGTTCCCTCGGGACACCTGGCATGTCGGCTGACGACCATGCAAAGATGTCCTGATTCTCACGGAGGAACCTGACGAGCGCGCTTTCCTATTTGTCGTCCAAGCCAGCCCCTATGGTGACTTGCTTGGAGCTGTCACCTGGGACCAGATCCGCCTTCTTTGTGTCTTCGGACGCCTTGAAAGTGTTCTTTTGCTCAGCGGTCTTTACATGCTCCGGCAACTGTGATGTATCGAGCTCTTTCTTCAACATGGCTAACTCCTCTGCGTGGAGGACTGCCTCAGCGAAGGCGGCATTGCCACGCTCACACTCCTTTGCTTTCTTGAAGTTGCCACTGATGGTAATTGTACCATTGGGTCCCGGCATCTTCAGCTTGCTGTATATGTAACACGGGCGAGCCATGAATTTGGCGAAAGCTGGCCGTCCAAAAATGGCGTGGTAGGCACTTTTGAAGGGGACTACTTCGAACCTGAGATACTCCGAGCGGTAGTTTGTCTCAGGCCCAAAAGTAACCTCCAATCTGATGCTTCCCATTGACTTGCCTTGCTTTCCCGGAACAATGCCATGAAACTTGACTTTGCTATAGTCAAGCTGGCTTTCCGACAAGTTCATGCGCTTCAGAGTGTCCGCGTAGATGATGTTGAGGCTACTGCCGCCATCCATCAACACCTTGGTGAGCCTGAAGTTATCGACAATAGGGTCGACGACAAGGGCGTATTTGCCGGGGTGAGGAACGTGATCTGGATGATCATCTCTATCCCAGTTATTGGCTCCTCTGACCAGTCTAGATACTGGGGAACGTCTGGTACTGTGGCGTTTAGCTCGCGCATCTCCGCCTTTTCTTCTTTTGCCGAAGGAGTGCCCAGGAAGCACACCAATTGGCCATGTACCTTGGGATATTTCCTTTCTTTACGCATCAGCTTGGGTTCCTCATCCTCTGACATGGACATAGCCCCATCATCGTCTTCCTTCTTTGTCTTCTCAGCCTTTTTGCTCTTTTTTGATTTCCAGCCAACCTCGGGGTCTTTCTTGAAGTCCTCCATGAACCGGCATTCCCCTAATGTGTGGTTGACTTTGCCTAAGGACGCGTGGATTGGGCAAGGCAAGGCTTTCGCCTGATCATACGTCAGGCGCTGCTTGCTGGAGCCGCCATCTTTACCCTTTCCTTTCCACTTGCGGTTGCTGCCTTTGCCTTCGAAGGCGGCGGCGACCTCGTTTGATGGTCCGGCTTTGTCATCCTGGGGAGCCTTGCGTTTGTGACTTGCTCGCCTGTTTGGCGCCATATCATGTGCGCCATCTCCATCGCGTGCATCGTCATCCGCCTGTGCGTACATGGCTGCTACTTCGAGCATGACTCCGAGATCCTTGACTTGCATGCGTACGAGCTTATGTCTGAGACTTGAGCCCTTCAGGAGGCCCGTGGTGAAGGCATGGATTGCTTGATTGTCGTCTACGTTCTCGCAGCTTGCCTTTGTTTGAATCCACCTTGCCAAGAAGCTTGTAGCTGTTTCATCTGGCTTTTGCACGCAACGAACCAAATCTGTGTATGTATTGGGTCGCTTGTACGTGCCTTGGAAGTGCTGCGTGAACACCTTTTCCATGTCATGCCAGCTATGAATGCTTTTCTCCGGCAAGTTTTCGATCCAGCTTCGGGCTGTCCCCTCCAACATGAGGGGAAGGAAGCGTGCGCGACGAGGCCATTGCCTCCAGCAATTTCAACTGCCAGCGCGTAGTCCGACAACCATGAGTTTGGCTTGTCCGCTCCATTGTACCTTTGATGAGTTTTTGACACTGACGTCATGTCTCTGGGTACTTGAACGTTGCGGATGGCTGGGCCAAAGCACTCAGGTCCTAGATAGGCATCTTGCTTTCCAGCCTTGATGTCATTGAGACGATGTCTCGCGTCTTGCGGACTGAGCTGTTTGCCAGATCTATCAGCATGTGGCTCGTCCTGCGCTGCCCGGCTGTGCCTAGGCTCATTGTTGTGTCCCCGGCTTCCGCCTTCGTGCCTGGGCACTGGTGGTGGGGACTGTGTGCGGTCCCTGCTTCTTCTTGGCGGCGGGGCATCGTCGCGGTTGCCGCCACCCTTGGCGGCTGCTTGCTGCCCCTGCTTCCGCCTTCATCCCGCCTAGGCGGAGGAGGTGAGGCCTTGCGCCTGTTGCCGGTCCTGGATGCCTCATCACGCTGCCTTTTTGGAGGTGGTGATTTGCGTGGGTCTTTCTCCTTGTCCTTCCCTTTTCCGTGGCTACTGGAACCGGACGGATCTTCGGGTTGCCACCGGCCGCAGCTTTGCAAGCGTTGGATTTTGATTCCAACTTTCCTCCCCTTGCGTCCGCCATGTCGGCGCGAGAATCAGCACGGGCCTGCTGCTCTAGAGCTTTGCGAGCAAGGATCGATGCGTAGTAGATCTTCTCGTCCTTGTCATAGTCATCATTGTTGAGGACAGGTGTTGCGAGGATGACGTCCCCGTTCTTGTCCTTACGCTGCGGCGCTGTAGCCCACTCGAAACCAAGCTTTTGGGCAGGGGATTTGAAGGTGTCATGATCCCTGCCTTTCCTACCTCTCTTCTCCGCCACTTGTCCTGCCGGCTTGGGCAATGGGGTGGTGGTGAAAAGATTACGCTTGGGGTCGCACTTGGCAGTTATCTTGGCGTTTTCCTCCTTGGCTTCGTCGAGGAGGCTCTGGACCTCTGCTTGCTTGCTTTTGAGGTACTCAGTTTGCTCCACCAAGGTGTTCCGAAGTTTCTCCAAATCAGCCGGATTGGTTTTGTCGTTTACCGGCGTGTGAAGAACTTCCGCCAGAGCCGCCATGCTTCCTATCTTGCTGGGCTCGCCCTTCTCCAGATTTTCTTCTTTGGAGCCCCAGGAGGCTCTGGAAACTGTGGATCGGTTGCCGGGGTCCCCAGGTTGGCGGCGTCAGTTGCCGCCTTCTCTGAAGCTGCGCCGGTGACATCCGCCACAAAGATCTGCTGCATGTTGACGGAAGAGCCCGTAGCCGCCTCAGATGGCGGAGGATCAGGTGTAATAAAACACTTCTTGACCCGTTGCTCAAACATGCTGGCAGAATCTTCTTCGGAATCAGAGTCTACGTTGACGTGAACGGTAGATCTGGATCCGGCATCCGACATCACATCATCCTGGAGTGCAGGAAGAATAGATTCGGGATCTTGACTGTTGGGCTGGGAGTCTGATCCCAGTCCCGTCATGCCGACAAAGTGTAGATCTGAATCTGCGGACTCCTCAGAGGAGGCAAACTCAGATCCGTCTTGATTGTAGGGCGGGTGGGATGGCGAATAAATTCGCGGCAACCCATACGCCTCAGAAGTGTAGCCGATGAACACATCGACGCCGCCAAACGGCACAACTCCGCATCCGACAATGTAGTCGTCTGCGGGGATGTAGGACTCGTCGCAGCTGATGTAGTGACTGTCGCCGTAGCGAACAGCGCGGCCGACGGCGATTGTTTCGCCGATGCCGCCAAGAGTTCCCGCCTGGAACGTGACGCCTGACGCCTTAGGCCCCACGGTGGGCGCCAACTGTCGTCGTATCGGCATCTTGGATAGGAGACGGGGTCCTGCTAGCCGAGGGTGAACGTAGGGCAAGAAGGTGGACGTCGTCAAGGTCGGGATTGTACACGGCGGTTTACCCAGCTTCAGGCACCACGGCGGTGGCGGTGCCCTACGTGCTGCTATAACTCACTATAAGGCAATATCGCCGTGAACAGGTTACAATGAGTTGGTTGTGTATCTAAGAGTTGCCCTAAAGGCGTCCCGAGGTCCAGCTTATATAGGCGGCTGGACCTAGGGTTACAAGGTGAATACGTATCCAGCAAGTATACGGAGTCCTAAACCTAGCCGGCAAGTATGCCGCCTTCCGTCTTGGTCTTGGTGGCTTCATGGGCTTCAGTCTTGGGCCTCCTCCTTGCCGGCATCCGCCTTCCTTGGTCGTCAGCTATCTGGGCCGCCCGGTAGGCAAAGCCTTCACCACCACTGCGGGCCACCCTGGACTAGCCGGATTGATCCATGCTGGTGATACCCCTAGTAGGTATATCCCCAACAATAACCCATCAGTTAAGCCTCCAGCAGAGATTGACATCGCAGAGCCAGATGACGATTCAACTTTAGTCGCAGCCCTGCATGAACAGCCGGCATGGACAGAGCCATACATGGCATATTTAAGTCGCAGAGTGCTACCAGAGGATGAGGTAGAGGCGCGCAAAATAACATGGCGATCCAAGGCCTACACAATAATAAACAATGAGCTATACAAGCGCAGCGTTGCGGGGACATTCCAAAGATGCGTATCACCAGAACAAGGACGAAAAATCTTGCACGAAATTCACGCAGGCGATTGTGGCCATCATGCTTCGTCAAGATCTTTGGTGGCAAAGGCGTTCAGACATGGTTTCTTCTGGTTAACAGCGCTAGCAGACGCTGAGCAGATTGTCAGAGTGTGTGATGGATGCCAAAGATACGCCAGGCAGGATCATATGCCAGCTCAAGCACTTCGTACAATACCCATCACATGGCCTTTTGCCGTATGGGGTTTTGACATGGTAGGGCCCTTCAGACGGTCCCCAGCGGGAAAAACTCACCTCCTGGTCGTGGTGGACAAATTCACAAAGTGGATAGAAGCAGAACCCGTGGGAGATTGCGAAGCTGAAACAGCAGTCAAGTTCTTGAAGAAGGTCATATTCCGCTTTGGATATCCCCACAGTATCATTACAGACAACAGGAGCAACACCTCTGAAGGAGCTACACAAATATTTTGTGCGAACAATGGGATAAGGCTAGACCTCACGTCAGTATCACATCCACAGAGCAATGGACAAGCTGAGCGAGCTAACCAAGAAATCCTCCATGGGATTAAGCCGCGCCTTATTGAAAAGGTTGAAGCATCTCCAGGATGTTTGGTGGAGGAACTGCCAGCCGTGCTATGGAGTTTAAGAACAACCCCTAACAGATCCACAGGATTTACACCATATTTTATGGTCTATGGCGCAGAAGCGGTTATGCCCAACGATATCATACATGATTCACCAAGAGTTGCGGCCTATGTCGAAGCAGATAATGAAGCAGCTCGGCAGGATTCTGTGGACACATTAGAAGAGGTCAGAGATTTGGCAGCATCAAGGTCAGCGAGGTATCAGCAAGACTTGCGACGCTATCATGCCAGACGCATCAGAACCCGCACCTTTCAAGAAGGAGACCTAGTGCTGCGACTCAAGCAAGACCACTAGGGAATGCACAAGCTATCCTCTCCATGGGAAGGACCCAACATCATCAGCAAAAAATTAAACAATGGATCGTACTATTTGCTGGATGTGAGAGAAGAAAGCAGTGATCGCCATGATTTCGAGGATCGTCTAGAAGCGCCTCGCCCTTGGAACGTCACGCAACTGCGACCTTACTACACATAAAAAAAAGCTAATCAGAGCTAAGTTTCATCTTTTCCAGCTGCCTATAGCTGAGTATCATCCTAGCCACTAAGGGCTCTTGCTTCAAAATTGGTCGCCACCTAGGCGCGACCTGCAACACCTGTATCAGAAATCGGCCGCCACCTAGGCATGGCCGTACCTTATGTATCAGAAATCGGCTGCCACCTAGGCGCGGCCGTATGTCTCAAACTGGGATCGCCGCCTACGTGCGACCCAACCCTATGTATAACACTCGGTTGCCACCAAGGCGAGACCTTATGTGTCATCATAAACAAAGCTGCTTATAGCTATATATCATTTGTTTCTTGGGGGCCTTGTACCCTGAAACAGCCAACCGACTGGCAACTATCAAACTTACCTTAAGTCGGATTGCAACATGCATTATGCGTCCAAAGTACTGGGGTGTGGCGTTAATCGAGCTTGATTGCCTATCATGGCCGCTCTCGACCCTGAACACACATGTTCCAAGGAAATACTGAGTCGCGTGAGTGCCCACTTAATGGATTCAGAAAGGCCTAACTAGAGGTCAATGTACTGCTTATAGTACGGCAACACCAATTGCAATTGCTTATATCTTAACAATTGTTTCTTATCTATG
Organism: Poa pratensis; assembly: GCA_947311845.1. Lineage (NCBI taxonomy): Eukaryota > Viridiplantae > Streptophyta > Magnoliopsida > Poales > Poaceae > Poa > Poa pratensis. The sequence goes on from CAMZMU010000047.1 coordinate 69,163,476, forward strand.
ATACCAAGCTACAGGTGACGATCTTCAAAATCTTCTGAGAAGAACTGAGATGATTGTCAAATCACATCAGCTCAATCCTTGGGGGCTACAGCATATTGTTATCAAAAATTTGAAGATTGGTCATCATCAAGTGTTGAAGCTATCAGGCAAACCTTGATATAGTCAGATGCATTTTCAAGGCCGCCCCAAAAGTGCGAGTAAAAGCCAGTCCAACGTGATCATGAGTCGCAGAGCAAGGAAGTGCGAGCCAGAAAGAAAAAAAAAGTGCAGCCTAAACGTCCAAGGAACCTTTCAAAGTCAAGAAAACATATCAAGATTTTCCATGAAGTTCAGGCTACACTTGGGGGCTAATGTCGGGGGAATAATTAACCCGCGACTTATTCAAGGCCAAAACGGCGACTTCATCTTCATGATCACGCTATTATTGGGCCACGTAAAGATGGGCCGATCCAGGATCGCGGCCTGCTAAAGGAAGGCTCCAGAAGGTCGGTGGTAAAACTTGCCTTGAAAGACAAGAAGACGATCGGCTTCGTGTAGAACTCTTGTAACCTAACGAGCCTCTGTGTATATAAAGAGGACTCGCAGGACTTAGACAGGGTCAAGCTATCAAGCCCTAAAACCCTAGCTCTTACGGCGAGTTCCCAGATCGGATCGCCTCCATTGTAACACCACATATATCATATCAATACCAAGCTAGGGTAGGCAGGAAGTAGGTCTTTACCTCACATTGAGGGGCCGAACCTGGGTAAATCTGTGTTCATCCTTGTTCCTGCGATCCCAAGCTCGGAGACGATTGACTCGCGCAAATCCCACACCTACGAAGTCATCCATGACATCTGACGTGACAAACCCACGACAAGGGGGGCAGTAGCCCCATCACCGAGAAGTTGTGGAAGCTGACCACTTCATCTCCTCCCTGAAGACCTTCTCCAGAACGGATTCCCACTTGTTCTCCACCGCGCAACTCCAAAGCTATTGCGCGACGAGCAGGATCCACCTTCTTCTCATCAGCATACGCGCTCGGAGAGAACACAGCCTGCATCACCCTCTTCGGGGGAGGCACGGCGGCGGCGCGAGAGGCTTCAATCGCCGCTTTCTCTGCTACGGATTGCTTCACTTTCCGCACTCCTCCCCTCTCGCGCCTGGGCGCGATGAGCGGCAGAAGAGTGGACTCTTTGAAGTAAGATCCAGGCGGCCGGAGGAAGAGGGCGGCGCTCGGCAAAGAGGAAGGGTCGGATTCCGGAGGCGGCGACTTGGGGATTTCGGAAGATTTGGGGAACAACTACCACAGCACTGCGAGGTGTGTCTCATAAGGCTTCCCACGCATCACGTCGTGGCCCCATTACTCCGACTGATGCAGGGATCGAGGGAGCGTTCCGCTTCAAGCGCTCCCTCCCGTTGGATTCAAGATCGACGTTGGCCGTCCGTGCGAACCGCAACGTTCGCCACGACCATGTCCAAGAGAAACTCGGGGGCTCGTCTCTACTTCGCCCTGGCGAGCCCCAGGCAAAGCAAGCAAGGCGCCGGGTACCCACTTTAGCCAACTCTTTGGCCATAGCCCCGGCAGCAACCGAAGAAAGAGCCGCCGGGACCATGCCCGGGGGCTACTGTCGCAGCAGTGGAACAAGGGGTTCCCCTGATGCTGCCAAAGTGGGTCCTCCGCTGGGGCCCACCAGGAAGATGGACAAGGCAAGGAGTCAAGTACAGCAGATGGGTTAGCCCATCTGCCTCAAGGACACCCGACAAGTTCGACATCAAGTCTCTGCGGCTAAGGACCAGGTGACCTTCCGGGTCACCCCCTCGCCCGGAGATCCAGGCAAGGCACCCGCGGGTCCGTGCTCCTGACAAGAGGCCGGGCGCGCCCCCGGGTATCCATCCGTACCATCGAGAGGATAAGATCGCCAGCTCGCCGGAAGCTGGTGGAAGACTTGGGCGCGAAGATGAAGGCCGCGCCCTGGTGACGTTGCCACGAGCGTAGTTGGTGGGGCGGACAGGCTTTGCCCGTCCCACCTTTTCCAAGGGCGGACGACCATGCCGCCCTCCTCAGAACGCTTGGAGGAGAGAGTGCCACGTCTCCTCCATGGACCGCCGAGGGGTTTTTCCCGCCAAGACCCCTCACACCTCTCGCGTGCCCATGTCGGATCCCCTTAGCCTATAAAAGGAGGACCATGGCACCAAAGAGGAAAGGACGAACCAAGATAGAAGCAAGCTAGAGCTCCGGCAAGACTAGACTAGGGTTTGGAAGGTAGAGAGAGAGGTGATCTCCCCAGGGCAGGATCTGCTCTTCGTCTACCTCCGGCCGATACTCTGCCGGGTTCACCCCAGAACACCCTTGTACACCACACCATGATGAGCCTCTCAATCCAGACATGCAGGAGTAGGGCTTTTAGCCTCCGGGCGGCCTGAACCTGGGTAACTCTGTGTGTCCTGCTGTGTTGTTTGATCTCTCCCTCTCGACGAAGAACTTGGTGTCCTTGCTCCCGGGTAAGGTGTCTTCCAGCCTCCTTCGCGCCCCGTGCCGAACCTAAAAAGGGGGTATCCTCTACTCCCGGTGTCCGTCATCCGAGACACGACAGTGTTTATCGTGTTCGTCGTTCATCCGTCCTGAATCCGTGAAAATCGGGACCCTACCCACATCAAATGGCCCCTTGAATCAATAGCCATTTCTTGTAGCATTACTCCTATAACCAGGAAATCCCCTCCCGGTACCTCGATCATCGGGTCTTTTGAGTTCCCGTGAGTGATAATTCCTCCTTTCTTCTCCCATTCCTGAGGTATAGCCCTTGATCAAGTTTACGTGTTGTAGCATATAATTCTATAACTGATTCTTGCTTCTCAAATGGTATTCTCATCTCCTTTAAGTGTGACCTCTTTTTGTTAATGGGAGATTCTTGCTCAAACTTCAAAAAACCATGTTACTTCCATGTAGAATCAACATCATTCTGTCGTTGAGCACGCAAACCATGCCCCTTCAGACTTGTGTTTATCTCTATCATCAACATGTTCGTTTTGACCAGTATGTCGTCCATAGCCTACGAAAATGTAATCTAAGTAAAGGGATGGAAAGATAAATTGGTGCGGAAAGTAAGAAGGGATGGAAAGATAAATTGGTGCAAAAAGTAAGAACTAATAAGGCAGCTCACCAGTCCCTTGGCGATCATGTCATCACCACCATGCCCAGCACCTGTCAGGTGCATCATGTTGTACATACCTACATAAGAAGCCTAAAGTTGTTAATATGGTGGACATTTGAAGGCATGTGTTATATTCACGTCAGTGAAAATACATGGCCTCACCCTGCTCACTGGTACAATAATATTTGCACCAAATGCTAGAGTTTGTAGTACAGTGAAACCTGACGTCTTTCGTTGAGCATAGGATTCAGTTGAATGGACCATGGAACACCCATTCCTGGCACGGAACATGAAGGAGAAGTCATTTCATTCAGACAAATCCAATTAGCTTACACTGCAATCCAAATACATGGATATCATCGAAAAAAGTTAGTGGAAATCGACGAGCTGCAGGTGACCATGGGCTTTGGTCATAGTCTAACGGGGCAGCAGCTCTGGTGGGCGTCAACGTCATCAGCTCGTGGTGGTGTGCAGAGCGGGAAAGCTCAGGGGAGCAGCCATGTGCAGAGGCGTCCAAGTCGAGGGCTACGGCCTGCATGATGAGGAAAAGTCCTCTAGGGTGGCCCGATCTTCACGGATTGACGGTGGGAATGGACGAACTCACTCAAGAACACGAAGAACACGAGGAAGAACATCAAGAACACAAGAACTCACACGATACAAGAACCGTTTCCCTTACCGGTCGGTCCAACCGGCCCAATAGAATCCACACGAAGGTGGGAGATCGGCAAGTAGATACAAGAAGGGATCTTGGATGGTTGTTTCTCCAACGGTCAACCGAACCGCTCCAATAAAGTCACCCAAAGATGAAAGATTGGCAAGTAGTCAAACTACAAGTAGAGGTCTTGAATCCACAAGGGGATCTTCTCCACTAGGGGAGGAACCATCCCCACAAGGGGAGGAAGGAGACCTTTGAGAAGAAGGAGTCTAGCTCTACTCTAAACTCAAAACATAGTCTATCTAGATCTGGAGGGGGTAGGTGCCTATATATAGGTTTGACCCGAAGGAGGAGCTGGGGAGAGATACAAGGGAATATTCCCTGCTTCTGCACGCAGGCAGCAGTAGTACCGTTGTGATACAACGGTAGTACCGTTCGTGGTAAGGGGCGGTAGTACCGCTGCACCGGCGGTAGTACCGGTGTACTCGCCCGAAATAAAAGGATGCTCTTCTCCAGCGGTAGTACGTGGCCTGTACTGGCCAAGTACCGTTGGCGATACAGTACGCATTTCTGGTTGCGTGGTAGTGGTGGCGGTAGCTGCAGCGGTAGTACCGCTCCTGGGTTTTGGCGGTAGTACCGCTCGGAACGGGCGGTAGTACCGCTGCTGGAGCTTCCGCTTCTTCAGCCTGGGTCGTCTGGCGCCTGGCGGTAGTACCGCAGCATGCAGCGGTAGTACCGCTCCTGGAGCTGCTGGCTCCTCTTCCTTCTCCTCTTCCAAGACACCGTCTTGTCGGGCCTCGTTCCTCTTGCGCCTTGGTCATTCTCTCGTGTACGCGTAGTCATCGTGACGAACCTAGTATCATCAAGGTACGGAGGATGATGTAGTATAGCATTCAAAAGGGTGGGAATTGAGTTATCCAAGAGGAATGAGTTCACCTTTGATGTCAATGGTGACTTGTGGTATGTTGGAGTGCTTGACATGGTGATGGTCCTAGGTTGGGCTACATCATCTCCCCCCTTTTAAAAAGAGTCATCCTCGACTCTTGCTCATCATCATGGCAAGGAGGTAGACGTGTAGACCTTGTCGTGTGGTTCACCATGTAGTCGATGGAAATGATGTGGCACTTCTTCAATGTTCCTTCGGCTTTCAAGTAGCCTACAAAACTCACAAGAAAGACGAAACAACACTCAAAGAGTAGCCAATTCTTGAAGGTCATCGCATGAGCGCTTATGTAGAAGGAAGTCACCTTAGCAAGATGTCGATATGCTCTTCTTGTGAGATCTTCCGTCATAGGAATGCGTGGTTGAAGCAACTCATGGATGCTCATCCAAAGGTACGACCTACACATCAAAGACCAAGCAAACCATGTGTGTGCAAGATAGAGGAGCATATCATCCATGACATGTCCATTCATGTTCATTACACCATTAGCACAACACAAATATGTGAAATTTATAGCATATGCAAGGTCAATGTGCAAGCAACTTCTTGAAATCAACTCATGACAAGACATGCACAAAATGTCATTATTGTTGCAAACAAACCATTGGAAAGAACAAGTGTTCATCCTATTTGTGGCAACACATAAATCATCCATGTGAAAGATCGAGGAAACATGCTTGTCATAGGGAAGACCAAAAACACCATCATGATTGCAAACAAACCATAAGCAAGAGAAATTGTTCCACTTGTTTGATGCAAAACATGAGAAAGACTTGAGGTTGGATTGGATCCACTACTCACATGTATGCTCTCAAGAGCTCGTATTGTCAACTCATGCTCAATTGAAGTTGACATTATCATGCGTTTACCGGCACACACAAGACACCATATGAAGAAATTATGTGCACGGTAAATGAACACATCATCCATCATGAAGTGTCTCTTCATTTGTACATCACCAACCACACAAAAATCAATTGGAAAATATGACATATGTGGATGGTCACTATGCAAAGTGAAGGATGGAACAAGGTCCATAAGAGAAAACGAAACATCTCCAAAATGTGAGAAAGCTATGGGGGCAATCTCATTATCAAGCATTTTAACATTAGTGCAAGCAACACATATGAAAGAGAAATTGTTCAACATGTTGCCAGCCACAATGGGAGAAAAATAGAAACATTCATAACAAGGCATGCTTATGGCAAAATCATCACAAATAGGTAATTCCACTTGATCAACATTGGTTTCAAACAACGTATCACAAGGGAATAAGTACGAATCATATGTGACCTCAAAAGAATCATCCATAGCATGCAAACAATCATAGTTCATCATGTCCACTAGCGGGATCATGGTCACATCAACACCCATACCTTTGTAGTCCCGCTCATGTGAAGTAGGTGTTGAAGTAGAAGTCGCTTCCATGTAGCCGACTTGTCCATCTTGAAGTAGACATGGGGTGGCATCATCATCATCCTCCATGTACATCATCTCCATTTGAGGCACCATCATGTCGAGGAGTGGCGTCTCATCATCCAAGGAACCTAGCACACAAAGAGAAAACACACTAGAGGTAGAGGTTAAGTTGTTAGAAATCGAAATGGCCTCACAAGACCTATCAACTACCTCTCTCAACTCAAGTGGTGTATCACTCATTCCCTCAAAGTGAAAGCACTCAAACTCACATATGGTGGAGGCACTCAACTCACTATCACTCTCACTCAAGTGGGCTAAGTGGCTCTCATTCTCACATGGGTTTGGTACCATCGCATAACTCAAGCTCATAGGGAAAGGCTCGGTTTCCTCATCTCCATACGCCTCCAAGGTTGAAGGGAAACTCCCATGCTCAACCTCCTCAACCATCTCGCCTCCAAAGGTCAATGCCATAGTGTAGGCATCATCACTCGACTCCTTTGCGGAAGGGAAAATCCCATGCTCCGCTTCATCACTTGACTCCATTGCCGAAGGGAACATCCCATGCTCGGCATCATCATCACTTGACCCATGGTCATAGGTGATAGCATTCTCCATGCTCGCCTCCGTGGTCGAAGGGAAAATTCCATGCTCGACCATCTTGTCATCTCCTTGGGCACCTTCTTGTTCACCAACTTTGCACTCCCACATCATGTGACCTCTTCTATTGCATAGTGGGCACAAGAGATTGGGACATTCTCGTGGATCATGGTCTTGGCCTTGGCAATTGTCACATAGAAGGTCTTCATTTTCCCATATGGGGACCAAAGTGGTGGTGTCACTTGGTGTAGACGTCATATCTAGAGAAGTGCTTGAGAAGGGCGCCGTCTTGGTTGCGGCCTCATGTTTGTGACCATGTTTCTTCCGGCGTCGACGTATGAAATTCTCGAAGAAGTTGTCGATGTCGGCCATGATCTCGTCAAAGATGGGACTTGTAGCTCTTGTTGGCGCACTTGAAGTGGTAGCACTAGGGGACACCATAGGATGCACCTTTGTCGCCATCTTGTTTTCATGTCGACGTTGGCGATCTTGAGTTGTAGGGTGTCGCCGAAAGTCATTTGGATGTTTCTCCTCATGTTGACGTCGGCGTGCTTGTTGCCTTGGCGACCTTTCCTTGGCGCTTCCACTAGAGCTTGGTGACATGTTGTGGTCCACCTTGGCATCTTTCTTGTGGCGCCTTGATGAGCTAGATAAAGGATGTAGGCTCTTGGCATACTTGTCCATGGCATCCTTGACAATTTGGAGCTTGGCCTTGTCGATGCACTTCTTGGGACGCCGCCTTGTTGTCGATGTAGAATGTCGAAGCTTGTCGCTCTTGGCAACGGCCTTGTCGTGGCTCCTTCTTGAAGTTGATGGCGAATGGCGAAGCTTGGCACTCTTGGAAGTAGATGGAGCTCCATAGGATGAACCCATGGTGGCCTTCTTGTCGGAGCACCGTCTTGAGCTTGAACCATAGAAGTAGGTTGTGCCATGACGCTTGGTGGTGCCGCTCTTGAACATGGTGGTGATGGGAGTCCTCTCCTCTTGCATGTTGTCGATGTCGCCGCACATGCTACAAGAGTAGTAGTCGTAGACGTTCTCCACCATGTCATCGGAGTTGTAGTCGGAGTAGTTGTAGCGGAAGTCTTGGTGATGATCTATCATGTCATGGGGGTCATTGTCGGTGTAGTCGTAGTAGTCCCCCATGTCCTCAAAGTTTGAGGCATCATAGTCCATGTGACTCATCGTGTAGTCCTCCTCATAGGCTCCATAGTCGCATTCGCTCTCCCTAGACATGTCAACTCACAAGACAAGTGTATATATGTGGAGTGGAAAGGAACTAGAACACAACCTCTCACCTTGTAGATAGTATTGGACGTCGTGGACAACCAAGGGAAACGATCACAAAGTAAAATGCTTGTGTTCAAGTATCCAAAAGCAAACTCCAAAACACACACGGCTTAAAAGTTGGTAGGAAGGTATGGTAGGTGGAAAGCAAATTGAACCAACCGGAAATCAAGATATTGTCAAAGCAAGTAGAGAACCATGATGATCACAAAGAAAATACAAGTCAATCTCAAAGATAGGAATGTAGTTCAAGGAAGCACACGCGCGGATAGATTAATGGGACTTATGCAACCAAGAAGTGAGCTAAAGAACCATATGATCCTAGCGAAGACTATAAGCTCGTGTTGCACAAGTACAAGGAGAGCTACTAGCTCGATTGCAATTTATTTGGTGGCTACAAGATTTGCACAACAATGCACCACCTACTAGATGTTCATCGAGCTTGCGCTTTCCTACAAGATATGGCAAGTGGTGTTTCTTTCTTTTCTTTTCTTTTGATTTGGCACTTTTTGCTTCTTTTCTCTTTTGAGTCTTTTCACTTTTGCACACTCACTTCTTTTTATGCCAACACAAGATATATGGTATATGATAACTAGCGCATGCAATGTGCAAAGCCCAAGCAATCATCAAGAGCTAGACTCAATAGGACATGGTAATCGCAAAGATATAGTGTGGCTTTCAACGGAAAGGCAAGGGGTAAAGATTGGCGATGTTATACCTTTCGTCGATGTTCTTCACCCTTTGTTGTAGAAGCTTCGTGCTTGCCCACGGATTTTGGTGGTGGTAGATGATGGAGCAACCGCAATGGTGACGAAGGCCTTGATCGTAGTTTCGAAATGAGCCGAAGAACACCAAAAACGGAGTCCGGAATCAAAAGATATGGCCAAAACAATTTTCTGAAAATTTCAGTTTTCCGAGGTACCGCTGGGAGGGGCGGTAGTACCGCTGGGAGCAACAGAAAGCGATTTTTGGCGGTACCGCTGGCGGTAGTGCTGGTAGGGCGGTAGTACCGCTAGAGGGGGCGGTAGTACCGCTACGGGACGGAGATTTTGCCCGAGAACGCGAATTTTCGCGATTTTGGGCAGAAAAACAACCCGAAAATGGCCAAATCGGAGGGGATAACGATGGAATTAGGCCATGGGAACGCAAAGGAAGCAAGATCAACTAGTATAGCAATAGATCCACGGATCACAACTTGCAAAAACACACAAGATTCACAGATCGATCCAAAAGCAATTTGGGGCTATTTTTGGTGGAAATTTTCGAATTTCTCAAAATCAAAGAAAAATTTGGGGGATTTGTGGGGGAAACAAAGTCAAATCCGTGGCAACCATGCTCTGATATCATATGATGAGGAAAAGTCCTCTAGGGTGGCCCGATCTTCAAGGATTGATGGTGGGAATGGACGAACTCACTCAAGAACACGAAGAACACGAGGAAGAACACCAAGAACACAAGAACTCACATGATACAAGAACCGTTTCCCTTACCGGTCGGTCCAACAGGCCCAATAGAATCCACACAAAGGTGGGAGATCGGCAAGTAGATACAAGAAGGGATCTTGGATGGTTGTTTCTCCAACGGTCAACTGAACCGCTCCAATAAAGTCACCCAAAGATGAAAGATTGGCAAGTAGTCAAACTACAAGTAGAGGTCTTGAATCCACAAGGGGATCTTCTCCACTAGGGGAGGAACCATCCCCACAAGGGAGGAAGGAGACCTTTGAGAAGAAGGAGTCTAGCTCTACTCTAATCTCAAAACATAGTCTATCTAGATCTGGAGGGGGTAGGTGCCTATATATAGGTTTGACCCGAAGGGGGACGTGGGGAGAGATACAAGGGAATATTCCCTGCTTCTGCACGCAGGCAGCGGTAGTACCGTTGGGATACAGCGGTAGTACCGTTCCTGGTAAGGGGCGGTAGTACCGCTGCACCGGCGGTAGTACCGGTGTACTCGCACGAAATAAAAGGATGCTCTTCTCCAGCGGTAGTACGTGGCCTGTACCGGCCAAGTACCGTTGGCGATACAGTACGCATTTCCGGTTGCGTGGTAGAGGTGGCGGTAGCTACAGCGGTAGTACCACTCCTGGGTCTTGGCGGTAGTACCGCTCGGAACGGGCGGTAGTACCGCTGCTGGAGCTTCCGCTTCTTCAGCCTGGGTCGTCTGGCGCCTGGCGGTAGTACCGCAGCATGCATCGGTAGTACCGCTCCTGGAGCTGCTGGCTCCTCTTCCTTCTCCTCTTCCAAGCCACCGTCTTGTCGGGGCTCGTTCCTCTTGCGCCTTGGTCATTCTCTCGTGTACGCGTAGTCATCGTGACGAACCTAGTATCATCAAGGTACGGAGGATGACGTAGTATACCATTCAAAAGGGTGGGAATTGAGTTATCCAAGAGGAATGAGTTCACCTTTGATGTCAATGGTGACTTGTGGTATGTTGGAGTGCTTGACATGGTGATGGTCCTAGGTTGGGCTACATCACTGCAGGAGGTCTATAGAGCGCGGGGAGGCAACTAAGACCAGAGCCGCAACTCGGGGGTGGGGATTCCTTCTATCGGAGGAGGGAGGCTGCGCCATGGGAGATCTACCGGGTGTTGGCGGGGAAGAACAAACCCAGAGGTGTTGAAGTCGAGCGGCGACATGGTGGTGTCCATCACTGGTGACGAAGCAACATTGGTGGCCATGGCTCTGTGGCGGCCGGCGGAGGCGGCATTGGGGCTGAGCAGCACCGAAGGATATAGGAACGAGGTCGAGTCGATTCAGGCCGGCGAGCTCGGGGAAGATCGATGGCTATGAAACTGAATAGGGAGATCCTGGGAAAGCGCCCGGCGGCGTGGTTGGCGGACGGCGGAGGGCGGAGGCCTGAGTAGAGGGGCGGCGGCGGCAAGGATCCCGTGCGTGAGGAACCCTAGAACGAGCAGAGGACGATGATGTCCAGTCTGCGAGGGAAAAAACGTTCGTGGTATGGCGCGGGACCGCGGGCTGATTTTCAAAAAAAGGAGGGGCTTAAATGCAAATTCCACGACATACCACGGTCATTTACTCGTATTATATACTAGATAGAGATACATATCATTTATTTTTTGAACAATCCGTTATACCACCGTTGAAATTTACTAGTATGCCTTTGTTCAAAGCCCAAAAGAAATTTTGAATTTTTTATTCGCCCATTCTTGCATGGCTGTGAGTGGAACTCCACACTGCTAGTCGTGACAAAGTTGCACGGTGAGCTCTCTTCTGTCACTTGTATGCGCATGAGATGAGGAGAGCCACACACGCGCTCCCCCTCTGCTCGTCACGGCCGGGCCGGATTTCGGGAATGAGCCGAGCCGAGTACAATGCTATGCATGTTGTCTATACTTTTGCAGTTCAGAAAAAATTAATGAGACATTAATTAATTATTAACGCGCGCTCTAATTAGTCAGCCGTTCAGATTCCTTTGGATCGTGGGCTGTTACCGACTCCGACATGGGGTTGCGCCCACGTCCTACCCAACCCGCGATATATACAAGCGGGTCGAACCTTAGCCGCCTACGCGCAACACATGGTCTCTCGTCGTTCCAGTTTCAGAACATTGCGCCGCCGTCTTCCAAGTCTTCTGTATCCCGTCTTCCAGCGTGCACCGGTAGGGACGGTAGGCCTCCGGAACCCCGCCTCTTGTGATCCTGTATGGGAGAGGGGCCATCAGGTTTTTGGGGAGCGCACTCACGTGACTACTGGCAGCAACTACTTCCCGAGCGATGACTTCTTCCCCGACATCGGCAACCTCTTCATCGACGACATGGCTGACAACATGAGCGACAACGGTTCTACCGTTGCCCCATGCGTAATTCTGTCATCATGCTACAGTCTATGTTCCTAGCGTTTGATGTAGATTCGATTTATTTGTCTGTTCTAATAGTACATTGCATGATTAGTTCGGGACTAGTTATTTCTGTCATGATTAAATCAGTTGCTAAATTGCTTATATATTAAACAACGACCCACTACTACTATCTATATATGGTTACATCTATTTGTTCTCGTTAATTTTCTGCATTCCCAAGCTCCACCGCTTCCTCTATGGTAACTAAGAGCATCTTCACCGTGTTGGAGATATGCCCTAGAGGCAAATAAATATTAAGTATTTATCGCATTATCTCATTAAGTTTATAAATAAGTTTTATACCATGCTATAACTGTATTTATCGGAATTGTTAATACAGGTGTGGTATGTAAACAAATCAGGGTCCCTAGTAGGCCTCTATATAAACTAGTTCATCAGTCAGCGGATGATCGAGATTTCCCGATCATGCAGATTCATAACAGTTGATGATGAAATCATTTTATTAGTGGAATAAAATGATGGACATACCCAACAAAGTATTGCAAGAGGATTGTGTCACGAAGTTCATTATTGCAATAGGAAAGTAATATGGTAGTTTATTTCTTAGACCGTGAGATCATATTAATCGCTACCTCCGGAGGGTACTTCGAGTGCATCAATCATCAGTTCATAAATGGGTGACTAAAAAGGTGTGACACTTGGGTATTCGAAAGAGGTATGTTGAGGCCTATAGATCAAGAGCGGGATTTGTTCATCCGCGTGATGGAAAGGTACTCTGGGCTCACTCGGTGAGATTACATCCATGAAGCTGCGCAGCGTATGACTAGGTCATGGGGATGTAATATCACAGAACGAGTTAAGTAGCCCTCGTCGGCAACGAGATAAAACAAAGCATAGGATGTTCACGATCGTATCTCGGACAAGGATAGTATCGAAAGAACAAAAGGAATGAATATCATATTAACGGTTCATCGACGATTATTCTGGAATGCACAGGGACCGTCATAGCCATCCAGGTCTCCCTGACGGTCATTAGCGAGCGAGGGGTCTCGACCATGTCTGGAGTATTCCCGAACCGTAGGGTAACACACTTAAGGTCTTGACGACGCTTAGACATCGTTTTGAAATTATCGGAATAATAGAAATAGAGAGAGAAAATGAATCAGAAGGGTTCCGGTGAAATCGGAAGGGTTCCGGGGAAGACCGAAGAAAGTTCGGAGTGGTCCGGAAGTTGTTTCGTAATCACGGGAGATTAAATAATATGCAAATATATTTAATTATAAATTACATATATTTAATTATTAAATTAATATTAAATAAAAGGGAAAATTGGGGCAGCCCACCTAAATGGGCCAAAACCCCGGAGGGAAGGCCCAAGTGGGGGCCGAACCCCCCAGATGGGTGGTGCGCCTGGCCCTAGGGCCCATGCGGCTGCACATGGTGTGGCTGGGCCCTTTTGGCCAGCCGCACCACCTCCCCCTCCTCCCTTTTGTTTAGTCCCACCTGGGGGAGCTAAGGAGAAAGGCACCACCTCTCCCTAATAAATAGTGGGGCATATTAATTGGATTAAATACATAGAAAATACAATTCATTTGTATATTGGCCGAGGATGCCCCTTCGCCTATTCCCTCTCTCTCTCCACCTCTCGTAGTGCGTGTTCCCTCGTAAGGACTACGCGCGCGTGAGAAATCTATACCGCAGTACGCCGTCGTGCTGCGGGATTCCACCCAAAAGTTCTAGTTCCGCTATCTCGGATGGATCGGAGATCCCGGGAGTCGTCGTCAAGCTCCGCACACGTGCGAGTACTCGGAGGCGCCACACTCGTGGTGCCAGGGCGTCATCGTCGCGCCACCTTCGCCGTCGTCTTCGTCGCGCCAAGTTCTTCGTGACCTCGAGGTTTGCTACATCGTCTACATCGACACCGCTTGTTGCGGGAGCGTAATCCCCGCTATCGGTCTACAAGGGTATGTTATCGACATCTTGTCCGTTACCGCATTACTACATAGTTAGATCCTTGGCTAAAGTTTTGCCGTACGTATGTTAGAAAAATTATTGTTTTCTGCTACGAACCCCTTCACACCGGCACAACCTAAATTTGGTGTGCAATAACTATTGCCGGCGTCGTGAATTGTGTGCAATAACTAATGCCGGCGTCGTGAATTGTTGTGAATTGTGTGCACTAATAAATGGTGTCGGCTATGAGAATTGTCTGCATGTTTTGTCATAGACTGAAGCTGAAGACGCCAACGCCATGGCTCACCTGATTGGAGGCGACGCATGCTACGCTGACATGGAGGAGGACGACAAGGGCGAGGCCGAGCAAGTCGATTTGCACGATGTGGAAACCGGCAAGGTTTTGAAGAAGATGAACGTGAGTACTAGAGGGAAGTCGTGGATTTGGAGGAGGATCAATTGTTGTGCGATGCTTGGATGTCAATAAGCAAAGATGCCTCTACCGGCACACAACAAACCCGTGACTCCCGTTATAATAGGATTCATAAGGATTTAAAAAAAAGAATACCCACCACACAAAGCTTTGTACATTGATCGCAATGCTTGTTCAATTGAAAACGGTGGAGGTCCATACGAGACCCTTGCAACAACTCCCATGGTTGTGTTGACCAAATAATGACAAGAAATGAGAGTGGCAAGACTTTCGACAACAAGGTAGATGCGTTGCTCTCATGTCAACATGTGCCCTTTTATCTAGTCGCATATTTCTTCTTTATGTATTTAGCATGATGCCATTTGTGTAGATCACAAATGCAGGATTGATGTACAATGAGATGTACAAAAAGGCCTTCACCATGTCTCATTGTTGGATGCAGATTCAAAATTGTGCAAAGTGGAAAACACTCTGGCTCTCAATGCGCTAGAGGGGGAAGCAAGGCCAGCGTTCTAAATGAATCCCAGCTGTCGGGGCAAGGCGCTCTCGATCGGCCGGATGGCAACAAGAAAGCAAAGGCGGCCAAGAAGTTAGGCGTCGGGAACATCTACTGCCACCCTCCAAAACTCGATCAACTCATACATGAAGGAGGTCACCTCATCCAAGACTCTCAAGGTGAAGATGCACGAAGAAAACTAAGAGAGGTGGGGCACCTACTTCGACGTCCAAGACCAAAAGCTCAAGGAGGCGCAACTAGATAGAGAGACCAAGATCAAAGAGGCGCAACTCGATAGGGAGCTCAAGATCCTCTCCACCGACACCACACACATGAGCTCGCCTCAACGAGCTTTCTTTGCCGAGGAGGTGGAGCGCATCATGAATGAGAGGAGGGCAAGGGCCGAGGTGCCGAGACCCAAGAATGATCTACATGTTCTTGATATATTTTGGCTGCATTTTGGTGGCCACCCAAAAGTTCTACTTCCGCTATCTCGGCTGGATCGGAGATCCCGGGAGTCGTCGTCAAGCTCCGCACATGTGCGTGTACTCAGAGGCGCCACACTCGTGGTGCCAGGGCGTCATCGTCGCGCCACCTTCGCCGTCGTATTCGTCGCGCCAAGTTCATCGCGACCTCGAGGTCGGCTACGTCGTCTACATCGACAATGCTTGTTGCGGGAGCGTAATCCCCGCTATCGGTCTACAAGGGTATGTTATCGACATCTCCTCCGTTACCACATTACTACATAGTTAGATCCTTGGCTAAAGTTTTGGCGTACGTAAGTTAGAAAAATTATTGTTTTCTGCTACGAACCCCTTCACACCGGCACCACCTAAATTTGGTCCGGCACCACCCAAAACGGACACAATTTCGGTGGTGTCGGACACTTGTCTGGCCATTCCCAGGTCGCCTCCCGCACTAGCAGCCCCCAAAATCAGAATGCAGCCAAAAAATTGAATTGACAAAAAAAGCAAAAGGGGCAAATTTCATTCAAATTTGACTACTTTTTAGTTTTTACACAAATTTTAAAGAATTTTGCAAATGATGCCGCCGCCCAATCCCTAGCCAGCCTCCTAATCATCGTCGGAGATGCAGATGGCGTTGCCGCAGTCCTATGGTGCCTCCTCTTTCACGACGCCCTGCTCCACGATGGTTGGCGGCTACTTCTCCAACGACGCGTGCATCGCTAGGTAGAAGCCCGGGCAGTCCTCCGCGTCGAGCGGGTGGCTCTGCGACACGGGGTCGCTGGCAGAGCGGAGGAAGGCTGCGGTCAAGCCGGGCGTGTCCCCGTCACTGACGGCATCCCGGAGAGCTGACTGCATGTGCCATTCTTGGGGGAGCTCTTCCTGCGGCTGGGGCTCCTCCTTGACAGCGGCGACGCTGCGGCGCTTCACCCCTGGCTTCTCCTTGACGGCGGCACACTTGTCGGACCGCTTGACACCGCGTTACTGCTTGATGGTGGCATTGAGCTTGCCGCGCACCTTGTTCCTGGGCTCCTCCTTGATGGCGCAAGCGGAGCAGCGCACGGTGTGGCCTGGCGTGGCGGCTCTGCCGGGACAGTGGCGGCTCCGGTGGCACGCTCGCGTGCCAAGGCGAGCACGCCCTCTAGCGCGTGGCTGCACCACCAGGCCTCGCGACGCTCCGTCACGTACTTCTATGTGCCGTCCCAGCGCTCGAGGGCGGCGTCCCTCTGCTGCCGGAAGCGGTTGAACCAAGCTCCGTAATTGTTGGCGGCGTTGTCGGGGTGGCGCCACTGCTCCGCCGTCATGGCGTCTCGTTGCTCAAGAATGTGGAGGATGGACTCCCAGCCCATGGGCAGCGGCGGGACGGCACGACCTATGGGGCTCAGCCGCCACTTCTTAGGGAGGCGGTAGTCCACCAGCACGTAGAGGTCCTACCGCTCGAACAACCATGCCTTGTCGATGAGGAGGCTATCGCCGCGGTAGACGTCGGCGGTTGAGCCACCGGCCTCGTCGTTGTGCGCCTTTTTGGAAGGGAGAGGATGAGGCGGCGGCCGGAGATGATTCGGGGGGAGATTTGGTGGTCGTCATGCGAGCGGGGTGCCGACGCTATAAAGGGGGACAGGGCAGGCGAAGTGCGGCGACACTGACCTCTATGTCGGTGACATGTTGACAAGCCTCACGGCGGCGCATGGAAAGCAGCGAAGCCGTCTCGAAAACTGGTGAGGTCATTATTTTGTTTGACCGACCGTTCTGCCTCCCTCGTGTCTATGGGAAGTGGGCTCCACCTGTTGGAGGGTCTGTCCGTCCACTGTCCGGCTCCCCCGAGCATGCCCCCTAGTTTGGAGGCCCTCTCGAGGGTGCCGGACAAAATTTGGGTCGGCCGAACCGTTGGGTGGGGCAAATTTTGGTGTCTTCACCCCATTGGGACTTTGGGGGTGATTTAGGGAGTGCCAGTGGAGATGCTCTAGTCTTAGACAGTGCAAATAATTAAGTGAAGATACAATACAATGGCAATGGCATCTGAATAGGCCATGGTCCTCTTTATTTTCCATAGTAGTATATATAAAAGCTGCGCAGATCGCTGGCCTGGCAGCGCCCGGGCACTGTAGATGGCACTGTTCATCTACAGTGCTCTACAGTGCCGGGTACTGTAGCGTTTTTTTTTTTCAACATTTTTTCCCCCGCTTTTTTTCCTCAAATTTTTTTTTTTGTTTCCCCAATACTTACATACATGAAATATATTCGCGTCGACAAGTGGGTTCCATCCCGTGAACGGTTTCGAGATTCGTCGACTCTGACTCCTCGATTTTGGATCCAGATTCACACACACATTTGACAAATTTTTTTCAATTTTTTTTCAGAATTGTCGGCTCTAACTCCTCGATTTTGGATCCAATTTCCCCGCTTTTTCTCCTCAGATTTTTTTTGTTTCCCCAAAACTTATATACATGAAATATATTCGCGTCGACAAGTGGATTCATTCTCATGAACGGTTTCGAGATTCGTCGACTCTAACTCCTCAATTTTGGATCCAGATTCACACAAACATTTTACAAAAAAAATTCAAATTTTTTGCAGGAAAGTCCTCATGTTTTTCCAAAAATTAACGGTTTCGAGTTTCGTCAGCTCTAACTCCTCGATTTTGGATCCAAATTCGCACAAACGTTGACGAATTTTGTCAATTTTTTTAAAATATATGCGCGTCGACGAGTGGGTTCCATCCCCGTGAACGGTTTCGAGTTTTGTCGGCTCTAACTCCTCGATTTTGGATCCAAATTCGCACAAACGTTGACGAATTTTGTCAAATTTTTCGCAAAAAAACCCGCGTTTTCCAAAAATTACATACATGAAATATATGCGCGTCGACAAGTAAGTTCCATCCCCGTCATCGCTTTCGAGTTTGGTCGACTCTAACTCCGCAATTTTTAGATCCAAATTCGCACAGCCATTCCACGAATTTCGTCAAATTCGAATTTCCTTCGACATTTATTATGTCATTATAACAAAACATTTCATACATAAAATTTCTCTTAAAGGCCGCGGCGTGAATACTAAACCCTGACAAGTGGGTCCAGTTCACTTAAAGAATTTGCAGAAAATGAAAAAAATTTACAAAATCAATAGTTTAAGAACTATCTACCAGAAAAATGTAAAAAATATATCAGCACAAACAGAAAAACAAATTCTAATTACTTATATCATAATACAAACATTTTTTGACATTTTTTAAATTGGACCCAACTCACTTAAATAATTTACAGAAAATGAATAGTACTATAAAATTAATGGTTTAAAATCTACCTACTAGAAAATTATGCAAAATATATCGCAACAACCAGAAAAATAAATTCTAATTAATTGTACCATAATGCAAATATTTTTGGGCATTTCAAAATCGGTAAACAATTACAAAAAACCAAAATGCACTTCTTCTGATTAAATGAAGCTGATTTCGAAGTAAAAAAATTATATACTTTATTTCCTCTACTTAAGTATCTTAATTAATTATTTAAGACAACATAAAAACATATCATACCATTTAAAAACCAGTTTGCATTTAAAGATAACATAACAAAACTCTCTCCAAATATGAAGTTAAATTTAATAAATGCTCAATCGGGTGAATATTTCGATATAATCATAATGTATTTCCTCTAATTATGAATTTAAATGAACTACTTACGTCAGAATAGGAAACAAATTTTATCATTTCAATTTAGCTAACATATTAGAGATAATATGGCTAAGTTTTCTCTAATTTCTATTTAGATTTAAAAATGTTTGATTAGTTCGATATTTGTAGGAAATACAAACTCATTTCAGCTAATTATGGACTTACTTTAATAAATACTTATACAAAATATTTCCTGCAAATTCATTTTCCTCATATTATGAGTTTAAAATTAAATTCAAAAAATGCTCAAGCAATGTACTCCCTCCGAATATTGGGTTCAATTAAAATTCCCTCCGAGTATTGAGTTAAATTTAATATGTAAGATAAAACACAAGCATATCATACCAAACCGACTAGGTTAACATTTACAAATAATATACCTAAACTCACTCCAATTATGCGATTCAATTTACTAAATGCTTAAAGTAAACTTAAATCTCTTTAAATATGAACTTAAATTTAAATAACGCTTTATTACATGCACATTTCAGGATGATTTCAAATTGAATTTGCGCTAACTACATTATACGCGTTATAACTACTGCCTTTCCTTACAATATATATACCACGATTTAAAAAAAAACAAATTACCACAAATTAATCTCAGCAAGGCCGCGGCGTGACACCGCGCAAAATTTAACTAGTAGTATATATAAAAGCTGCGCAGATCGCTGGCCTACCAGCGGCCCGGTCACTGTAGATGCACTGTTCATCTACAGTGTTGTACAGTGCCCGGGGGTAATGTAGCATTTTTTTTTTGCATCATTTTTCCCCCGCTTTTTCTCCTCAAATTTTTTTTTGTTTCCCCAAAACTTACATACATGAAATATATTCGCGTCGACAAGTGGGTTCCATCCCCGTGAACGGTTTCGAGATTCGTCGACTCTGACTCCTCAATTTTGGATCCAGATTCATACAAACATTTGACAAAAAAATTTCAATTTTTTCCAGAAAAATCCTCACCTTTTTCAAAAAATTAACGGTTTCGAGTTTTGTCGGCTCTAACTCCTCGATTTTGGATCCAATTTCCCCGCTTTTTCTCCTCAGATTTTTTTTTGTTTCTCCAAAACTTATATACATGAAATATATTCGCGTCGACAAGTGGATTCATTCTCATGAACGGTTTCGATATTCGTCGACTCTGACTCCTCAATTTTTGATCCAGATTCACACAAACATTTGACAAAAAAAATTCAAATTTTTTGCAGGAAAGTCCTCATGTTTTTCCAAAAATTAACGGTTTCGAGTTTCGTCGTCTCTAACTCCTCGATTTTGGATCCAAATTCGCACAAACATTTCACGAATTCTGTCAATTTTTTGGAAAAATATGCAAAAATTAACGGTTTCGAGTTTTGTCGGCTCTAACTCCTCGATTTTGGATCCAATTTCCCCGCTTTTTCTCCTCAGATTTTTTTTTGTTTCCCCAAAACTTATATACATGAAATATATTCGCGTCGACAAGTGGATTCATTCTCATGAACGGTTTCGAGATTCGTCGACTCTGACTCCTCAATTTTGGATCCAGATTCACACAAACATTTGACAAAAAAAATTCAATTTTTTTGCAGGAAAGTCCTCATGTTTTTCCAAAAATTAACGGTTTCGAGTTTCGTCCGCTCTAACTCCTCGATTTTGGATCCAAATTCGCACAAACATTTCACGAATTCTGTCAATTTTTTGGAAAAATATGCGCGTCGACAAGTGGGTTCCACCCCGTGATCGGTTCCGAGTTTTGTCGGATCTAAC
This sequence comes from Poa pratensis, assembly GCA_947311845.1. NCBI lineage: Eukaryota > Viridiplantae > Streptophyta > Magnoliopsida > Poales > Poaceae > Poa > Poa pratensis. The sequence continues at coordinate 69,184,101 of CAMZMU010000047.1, forward strand.
TCCTCGATTTTGAATCCAAATTCGCACAAACGTTGACGAATTTTGTCAATTTTTTTTTAAATATATGCGCGTCGACGAGTGGGTTCCATCCCCGTGAACGTTTTCGAGTTTTGTCGGCTCTAACTCCTCGATTTTGGATCCAAATTCGCACAAACGTTGACGAATTTTGTCAAATTTTTGCAAAAAACCCCGCGTTTACCAAAAATTACGTACATGAAATATATGCGAGTCGACAAGTAGGTTCCATCCCCGTCATCGCTTTCGAGTTTGGTCGACTCTAACTCCGCAATTTTTAGATCCAAATTCGCACAGCCATTCCACGAATTTCGTCAAATTCGAATTTCCTTCGACAATTATTATGTCATTATAACAAAACATTTCATACATAAAATTTCTCTTAAAGGCCGCGGCGTGAATACTAAAACCCTGACAAGTGGGTCCAGTTCACTTAGAGAATTTGCAGAAAATAAAAAAAATTAGAAAATCAATAGTTTAAGAACTATCTACCAGAAAAATGTAAAAAATATATCAGCATAAACAGAAAAACAAATTCTAATTACTTATATCATAATACAAACATTTTTTGACATTTTTAAATTGGACCCAACTCACTTAAATAATTTACAGAAAATGAATAATACTATAAAATTAATGGTTTAGAATCTACCTACTAGAAAATTATGCAAAATATATCGCAACAACCAGAAAAATAAATTCTAATTAATTGTACCATAATGCAAATATTTTTGGGCATTTCAAAATCGGTAAACATTTACAAAAAAAACCAAAATGCACTTCTTCTGATTAAATGAAGCTGATTTCGAATTAAAAAAATATTATATACTTTATTTCCTCTACTTAAGTATCTTAATTAACTATTTAAGACAACATAAAAACATATCATACCATTTAAAAACCAGTTTGCATTTAAAGATAACATAACAAAACTCTCTCTAAATATGCAATTTAACTAAATAAATACTCAAAATGGTTAATAATTCTATATAACCATAATAATTTTTACTCTTAAAATGAAATTAAATAGAATATTTATGTCACAAAGGAAAACTTATTTTACCATTTTAATCTAGCTAACATATTAGATGTAATATAACTAAAATCTCTCTAACTGTATGCTTAAATTTTAAAAAACCTTTATTAGATGGATATTTAAAGCAAATACAAATTCACTTCCTCTAATTATGGACTTAATTTAATAAATGATTAAAGCAAAATACAAACATTTCAAGATATTTCACATTTAGATATAATATAATTAATCTCTCTCCAAATATGTAGTTAAATTTAATAAATGTTCAATCTGGTGAATATTTCGATCTAATCATAATGTATTTCCTCTAATTATGAATTTAAATGAACTACTTACGTCAGAATAGGAAACAAATTTTATCATTTCAATTTAGCTAACATATTAGAGATAATATGGCTAAGTTTTCTCTAATTTCTATTTAGATTTAAAAATGCTTGATTAGTTGGATATTTGTAGGAAATACAAACTCATTTCAGCTAATTATGGACTTACTTTAATAAATACTTATACAAAATATTTCCTGCAAATTCATTTTCCTCATATATGAGTTTAAAATTAAATTCAAAAAATGCTCAAGCAATGTACTCCCTCCGAATATTGGGTTCAATTAAAATTCCCTCCGAATATTGAGTTAAATTTAATATGTAAGATAAAACACAAGCATATCATACCAAACCGACTAGGTTAACATTTACAAATAAAATACCTAAACTCGCTCCAATTATGCGATTCAATTTACTAAATGCTTAAAGTAAACTTAAATCTCTTTAAATATGAACTTAAATTTAAATAACGCTTTATTACATGCACATTTGAGGATGATTTCAAATTGAATTTGCGCTAACTACATTATACACGTTATAACTACTGTCTTTCCTTACAATATATATACCACGATTTAAAAAAAAAACAAATTACCACAATTAATCTCAGCGAGGCCGCGGCGTGACGCCGCGCAAAATTTAACTAGTAGTAGCTTCATGGAACTGCAAATATCTATATTGTCAGATCTTGTACCAAAGGACCCTCAGGATTCTTAGTCAGTTGAAAACTGCTACGCTGCTGGCCTGCTGTAATCCATCTCACTTTACATATGTCATCCTTTCTTCCTGATACACATTTGATTATACATCTCACTGTGAATCCTCTTTCCCACTTGTTGTGAATTTATGTTAAATGCAATATTAGGTTCATTCGTATGTTGATGTTTTCATCTTTGCAATGATGCGTGTACGATCATTTTCTATGCCAAAATGTACCCATTGACTGATGCTTGTTGCTGAAGTTAATCCATGGGATCAACAGTAAATATATCAGGGAATCTATCTAGGAGTACTTGACAAAGTCCTTCCCAATCCAAGGTTGTCAACAAGAGCCTTACCTGAAATATTCATGACCACCAGAAAAGTGGCGCCAAACACCCTCATTATTTCCATAACTTAATCGGAAAAATCAAATACAGAACATAATCCTGGAGTTTTGCAGCAGGGGGGCCATGAAAATACTTTCAGTTTGATTCAGAAGGCTGGATCCCGCAGTAATACACAATGACGGCGTTGTTTCAACAATGCAGTGTTGCCAAGCTAAACAGGCAAAGCATTGCCAAACGCATCGGCTATCAAAAACTTGTTATGGCAGGAAAATCATTGTCTATCATGCACTACTATTCACGTTGTCCAGTTTATGGTTAAGACCGGTCAGCTTCTACGAAATGAATTTCCAGTCAAGCTGCATCACATTGTCATCTACAAACGGCCGCAAATCCCACATTAGACAATAGCCATCTTGCTCCGACGATGTTGTTTTGAGGCACAATGCCTTATCTATCTTTTCCTGTATAGCAAACTTCTGTGATAAAATAGTAACCAACAGCAAACCAAAGCAGTGGCTTGTAAATCTTCTTTGCTAACCTGCATTGAATAATCAAGCTTTAACATATTGTGAACCAGAATCATGACGTTTGAATAAGATACCGCATTGTCCAGCTGATCCCCAGAATGATGTTCATCCTAGTAACATGTTTGCAATTTTTTGGGTGAGGCTTATTCAATGTTCTTATAGGCCAGCCAATTCAAAAAATCAGGGCTGAAGCATGTATTACGGGGAAAAGAGACTATTCACACCTCACAATAATCATCTGTCAGGTTATTATCACCATCTAAATAATCTGAAGCTTTTAAGGCAGCAAGGCTGGCTGTTAGCGTTGTGCTATAAGCATCTTCGACCAAGCATTGAAGTTCTTCAAGCAAAACTTTAGCTGAGGAAAAATAAAATGGAAAACACATAAATATTAGACAGCACGGGCCAGTTAGTAAGGCATCAGAAAATTAACATTTAAATTCCTAATCTGTGATGAGAATAAGTGAAGGTCCATGTGCACATGATGAATGAGCTGACAGTGAAATAAATGCTTCTAGTGCTAAGGGCCTGTTTGTTTGGCCTGGATGTATTGTCAAAGCTGCTGTGGACTGGCTGTGCAATCAAAGCAGCTGCAGTCGGAAAGCTGTTGTTTTGAGATTTACTCTTTGGTAAATTGGCTGGCTGTCTAGCTGTATGCTAATGAATTATCTAAAATACCGGCAGAGTTCTAAATATATATAACATGTTCATCACATGAATGCACGGAGATTTTGTTTTGTTGATCTTTTGTAACTACCTCAATTTATTAGCCTTTTGTAACAACCACGATTTCCCAACAATTATATATTTTTTTGGTGCATAATTAACTTAAAACTATACACGCCCACACATATCCATATACACACTCTACAGACAGACCTAGCCATGTGAATTGTGTGCAATAACTAATGCCGGCGTCGTGAATTGTTGTGAATTGTGTGCACTAATAAATGGTGTCGGCTATGTGAATTGTCTGCATGTTTTGTCATAGACTGAAGCTGAAGACGCCGACGCCATGGCTCACCTGATTGGAGGCGACGCCTGCTACGCTGACATGGAGGAGGACGGCAAGGGCGAGGCCAAGCAAGTCGATTTGCACGATGTGGAAACCGGCAAGGTTTTGAAGAAGATGAACGTGAGTACTAGAGGGAAGTCGTGGATTGTGGAGGAGGATCAATTGTTGTGCGATGCTTGGATGTCAATAAGCCAAGATGCCTCTACCGGCACACAACAAACCCGTGACTCCCGTTAAAATAGGATTCATAAGGATTTAAAAAAAAGAATACCCGCCACACAAAGCTTTGTACATTGATCGCAATGCTTGTTCAATTGAAAACGGTGGAGGTCCATACGAGACCCTTGCAACAACTCCCATGGTTGTGTTGACCAAATAATGACAAGAAATGAGAGTGGCAAGACTTTCGACAACAAGGTAGATGCGTTGCTCTCATGTCAACATGTGCCCTTTTATCTAGTCTCATATTTCTTCTTTATGTATTTAGCATGATGCCATTTGTGTAGATCACAGATGCGGGATTGATGTACAATGAGATGTACAAAAAGGCCTTCACCATGTCTCATTGTTGGATGCAGATTCAAAATTGTGCAAAGTGGAAAACACTCCGGCTGTCAATGCGCCAGAGGGGGAAGCAAGGCCAACGTTCTAGATGAATCCCAGCTGTCGGGGCAAGGCGCTCTCGATCGGCCGGATGGCAACAAGAAAGCAAAGGCGGCCAAGAAGCTAGGCGTCGGGAACATCTACTGCCACCCTCCAAAACTCGATCAACTCATACATGAAGGAGGTCACCTCATCCAAGACTCTCAAGGTGAAGATTCACGAAGAAAACTAAGAGAGGTGGGGCACCTACTTCGACGTCCAAGACCAAAAGCTCAAGGAGGCACAACTAGATAGGGAGACCAAGATCAAAGAGGCGCAACTCGATAGGGAGCTCAAGATCCTCTCCACCGACACCACACACATGAGCTCGCCTCAACGAGCTTTCTTTGCCGAGGAGGTGGAGCGCATCATGAATGAGAGGAGGGCAAGGGCCGAGGTGCCGAGACCCAAGAATGATCTACATGTTCTTGATATATTTTGGGTGCATTTTGGTGGCCGCCCGTGCTGGTGGCCGAGACATTGGTGGCCGAGACTATGTTGGCCGGACCTGATCTATGTATGTTTTGGTAGCCTGATTTGATGTTGGCATAGAATGTTTTATTGCAATCAAAAATGAAAAAAGGTCAGGCCAATTTAGTGGCGGCACCAGAAATTGTGGGCTGGGTATTCACCCAAAAAAAAATTGCTCTAAATTGCAATATATGAACCAAACTATACGGAGATTTTTTTCATTCATCTACAATATAGATTACAAGAAAACAAGAGGAAATTTCGGAAATTAACAAATTGCATCTCATAAATTAGATCTACTATTACCAGTACAGCAGGGGAGCAAATCAACAAATCCAACCAGATCGGCCCGCACGAACCCGTCGACGCAACATCCCTCCACCTCCATCTCCCGCACCCGCCCCTGTCACTTCGCCCTCACCCACCACTGCCAGTGCCGCCGATGCACACCACCACCGCGACGAGCCGCAGCCGGCCCGCCGAGATCCAGAGAGAATCGCACCACCTTCCGACAAGGTCTCCCACAAAATCCTCCTTGCGTCCGGGTAGAGGCCATCCCGCCGACTTCGGCACCGAACGAGGCTTAGCCCGCCGGCTCCCGCCGACGACGGCAGAGGAGAGGGGAGGGAGGGGGCCGGGGAGGAAGGAGAGACGGGGAGGCGCTCGCCTGCGGAAACGAGCAGGGGCATGTGCGCTCGTCTGCGGGAACGAGCAGGTGTGTCGCTAGGTCTGGCTATGAAGCAGAACGACATGTGCGCTGTGTGGGCTGGGCTGTACTGGGCCGATGTATACACATTTTTTTGCGCTGAAATCTTGGGTATTCACCGAAATACAGGGGCATACCGCCACTGGCCAATTTGAGGGTGCCGTTTAGGGGGTGCCCATGTAGGAGGCGACCTGGTAATGGCCGGACAGAATTTAGATGGCGCCGGTGGAGATGCTCTAAGTTCTGTGTGTGCTCCATACAGAAGAGAATGGTGAAAGAACAAAGAAATGCTAAAATGAGTGTGTACTTAACGTTGCGTCAATCTGGCCACCACATCTGTTTTAGTGCAACTGAGTAACAACACCTTTCTGATACCATGGAATAAGTTCAAAGCAGCAACAATGTGATACAGCGGTAGAGAGATGAAGCTACCTTTATTTATATAGTCCTCAAGTTTCTCCTCACAAGACTGTACTGCAACAAAAAATAGTATTATCAAACAGAATTAGTTACAAAAGTATTGACCAAATATAGATAAGTTTTTTTAGATGAATATAGATATGTTTGTTACAAACGAGTCAAGTTCCAGCATGTCCCAAGATAAGTTTCATGTATACTCCCTCCATTCCGTAAAACAAGGCGTGAAGATTTCTTGCAAAAAATCCACAAAACAGGGCGAACATCTAGATTCCAGCCATTATTTCCAATTTCACCCTTGTCTCGAACGGCATGCGCATGGCCGTATTGGGCATAGTCACTGCTGCTAGCTTGCTGCAGTCCACTAGAAAGCATACATTCGCATAGACTTTTTTAATAGGACACAGAGACACATTGGGTAGAGGGCTTTTCATGCACGCAGCTGCCTTGGCCATGCACCGTGGTGAGTTTGCTCACACTGCATACTCAGGGGCAAAGATGGAAATATTGCAGCTATATTTCTCCTCCTTGGTATGCGTGAGAAACAATGCATGCCCTGTTCAATGGAATCGGAGGGAGTAATAAGTAGGATCCTACATTATCATCCTAATCTATACTATTATTAAAAGAGCAAACTTGTGTTGATACATTGAATCTGAGCCCTTCAATATTTGGCCAACGGTTCAGATCGCTCCAATGTTTGACAACTCAACACAAATCCAGTTTTGCCCGTTTTACCCTCCCACCAAATCACATAATACTGCTAATGCCATCGTACCGGTTCGTTTTTCGTTTTCACAATAATTACACAGATTGCCACGGCAAAAAGAAACTAAAAAACGGATCAAAACAATGGGGCGTCTTCACGACCAACCCGACACACCGTCCCGTCGCCAGCCACCCTCCATGCATCCCCGCCCGATGCGCCTGACGACCACGCGCGACGCGCTGCCGGCCGGACTCCATCCCCGCATGCCCGTCACCCCGCCAGCCGGCGGCCGCGTCTGCCCGACGCCGCCCGACGACCCTACCCTGATGCCTGACCCGTTTACCTCTTCCTCAAATCAGCCGTGCGTCCGCGCGTGCACGCTCCTCGGGTGCTGCCTCCGTTCCAGTCTCTCGTCATGGCTGACTCAGGCGTCTCCGCGTCGGCAATCAGCTCCCCTAAACGTGCTATACATCTTAGCCGAAGGAATCGACAAGAGGAGCCGAGCGACGGCCGGGCACACGGCCTTCACCGAAGAGCGCCAGCGCACCGGCCGTCGTCGCCGCTGTGGCTAAAGTGGTCACCGAGGTAGGCCAGCTTGCCAAAGATGTCCGTGACGCCGTGCTGGACATCCCCACCCAAAGAATCGAGCAGATATGAATGAGCCGCGCGAATCATGGCCGTCTTCTCCGAGTCCGGCCACGTCAAGCTTGATGGCGGCGTCAACGATGGAGGTTGGAGCGCGCAGGTGACCAAGACTGGTGGCAGGAGGCCTCGGCGCGCAGGTTGATGCCTCGTCGGGCCGAGCATGGCGGCTGAGCTTCTTGGCCGCCCGAGCTTTCTCCCGAGCCCGCAGGGCCGCCGCCAACCTGGAATTCCCCCGCGCCGCACCTGTGCCCCTCGGTCGACGTCGATCTCACCCTTCGGCGGCGCTCGCTACAGAGTAGCAATCAGTCTAAAAAACAACTCGCCCAACAACCTGCTCTGCTAAATCAATTGCATTTGACAGGCCCATAGCTTCTGCGTGCAAGGCATCAGTAATATCATGCAGAGAACCAGCTGATGCAAAAAAGAACCATCGACCCTATCCACCTATTTTCTTTTTGTCATCAAAAGAAGCGTCAGTGTTTATCATCACATAGTTTGTTGAAGGTGGATTGCAGCGGGGCATGTGAATCATTGTGCTGCACCTTATTTTTCAGAATTTTTTTCCATTCGTCCACACAGGGTAACTGAAACTGCTCGACAGACAGACGCTGCTCTCCATGGTTGCCCTGTTTCTTTCAGTCCGGCAGTTCCAAAGCATTGATACAGCTAATTCTTGTTCAGCACTTCAGCTTAAGGTAGACGAAGGACCTCCTCGAGCACTTCAAGCGATGATCGGCATGGAAGCAATTTTAGTCTGACGTCCTCAAGCTGTAGTGCACGCCACCGTTGTTTCGCGAACTTGCAGTTCAGAAAAAGGTTCCCACCATCTTCAAATAGCTTATGACAAACCGTGCACCTCATGTCTACTCTATTTTTTCAAGTCAATGTCTACATTTGGTTTTCTTTTATGAAGATCTTATTTCGTTTATTTTTGCTAACCGTTAGATCAAGGGTAGCGTTTACAATTGTCTACCAAGAACTAAGAAATATTTGCATACAATTTTGAGGCATAACATTGAAAATAAAAATGAAATATAACATTTGTAGTTTGCAAATATGGTTCTTATCTATATGACAAGTTACTAAAGTATCATATTGTAATTTTTAGAATGTCGTGCTGAAAGATACGGGTGTGACATTGACGATATGACATAATTTGTGCCGACAAATTTCCTAGATGTTGGCCTCGGTGTATGGTGTGTGTGCTCCATGATGCTCACATAAGTATCGTTCTCTTAACAATATAAATTTTAGGACAGTGCAAAAGTGCAAAAGACGCTGGTTTTTTTGTACTTGTAAATGTCGGTTTAATCGTGAAGACGTGCGTTGCACGTACATGCCAACTAGTGTTACAAAGGGTTATACTTATGGAAAATCCTGTTTTGGCACCCGAGCACACATACTCTCCATATCCTGTCCCTACAAACTCATTGAGATCCGTGCCACCCAGTCCCCTTCAGCTATTTTTACCACAGTAATTTCAGACATTGGCCCACATCTGCCCCGCAATTAAATACCACCGTTCCGTCAAACCTAAAGGAACAGATTGGAAACGAACGGAAAGGACGGTACCTATAGTGAGTGTTGCTGTCCTTCTGACGCTACAAGCTTCCTAGATCCACGGGTTCACAAAGTCTATTTGTACTGGGACGTGCTCCTCCTTGCCTCCCAAACGATTCGAAATCTGAATCAACACGAATGCTCTTCTTAGGGTCTGTTTGGTTTAGCTTTTCCAACCTGCTTCTGCTGTCAAAAAGCTAAAAGCTAACCAAAGGAATATTTTTCGCAGCAGATTCCACAAAAGCAGCCTGCTTTTCGTAGTGTCATTTGCAAAGCATGTCTACCCCTGCTTCCGCTGCTTCCAATTTCAACTTCCTACAAAAATTACCCACCAATGCCACCGATAAGTCATACCGCTTCGGTCTTATATTTTTCGTCCTATCGCGCCATCTCACCTAACCGCTCGTTATTTTCCCTGTCCTTCTCGCATGGCGGCGCCAAAGCAGAGCTAGGGTTGTCTGCGCCTCGCTCCTCCGGGCTCCGGTCGGCCGACGGCAGCACGGCACCCGTCCCACTGTACCTTCGCGTCTCCATTCTTTAGGACCGATCCCTCCTCGCTCTTTATTCTCACGAAGACCTGCTTCCAAGATCCCTTCAAGTCACCGATCAGGCAAACCAGCGCCGCCAGTTAATTACCGCCGGCCTATCTCGTCATATACGCCGTTAGCCGTATATTTCTCCTAAATAGAGTAGACGAGCTAGCTAGCATCAGCTTGACTAGATTGATGCTGCTAGCACCCACTGGTCACCCAATCGTATATGCAGATAGCACACAGGCACGTATGATTGTCTTGACGGAAAACACCCACGCTTGTACAAGCAGTTTACTAGATCGATACAATGAATACACCAGATATGCCAATCCATCTTTGTATCGCTACGACTGTGCATATATGATTGTGATGGTTCTGATGATTTCCGACGATGTATTGGCCATCTCCGGCGAGGGTCCGACGATATCAAGGTGGCCAAAGGCGTTCGGCGTGACTCTGGCAAGGTCCGGCATGTATTCCCCTATCTCCGGCGAGGTTTCGGCGAGTTCCGACCAACTCCGGCGAGGGTCCGGCCAACTCCGGCGAGGGTCCGGCGATATCAAGGTGGACAGAGGCATTCCTGCGTGACTCCAGTGAGGTCCGGCATGCATGTATTCCCTTATCTCCGGCGAGATTTTGGTGAGGTCCGACTAACTCCGGCGAGGTCCGGTGATATCAAGGTGGCCGGAGGTAATCCGACGTGGTGGCCCGGCGACGCGTGGCGACGGCTCTCCCACGATCTTAGGGGTATTAGAGATGAGGCTGAACCAATCCACAGCAGCTTTTTTAGAATCACCAGTTGATACACGCATGCATTTTTTTTAGAATCACCAGTTGATAAGTGTCGGTCCTGACATAGGATCACCAGACCAATTTACCAATTCCATCTACCACACATGTATTTAAATCTACTACCTTCAAATCATACAGACTACCTATTCATATTTTTTTTCTCAAACCAGCCTTGTACAGTACTGATGCGAAAACAAACGCAAATTGACACGAAATAATTAACTCCAGAAACATCATCAATCAGATTCATATAAGAAATCATTAACTTCAGAAACATCACCAATCAGATACAAATGTAACCTGGATAAATAGTACATTGTACAAATCAACAGTTCAAGATGTGACGTATTACCCTGGACAGGTCACTTGAACACTACAACAGATATCTGAATATTTAACGGCAAAGAGAAAAAGGAACATAAATTTACACTCATCCTCCACACCCTTCTACAAGTATGTGAAATTCCTTTTTATTAGCTGGCCTTTGTGGTAACGGACAAGATGGTCTTGTAGTATGTCGCGTGCAACTCTAGTCCACCGTTTCATGATGTGCCATTCTGGTATCTCCTTTATGTGAAGATAGTCCATCACCTGAAAGAAATGAAAGATCAACAATTCAAGCTAAGGCCCATTATTCAGATTGAAGTCAAACAAAATAAACCTGCCTTCATGCAACAACAGAGAACACCCATATGTATATACTGTCCGCACTCACATTCGAACTCTAATCCGTCCTCTATCATGTTCACTTGGAAGACCACAAGAAACCACTTCTCTCTTTTTCTCTGCATGGCTGTGTGTCCCCGTATACAGCTTGTTCTTCTCCACTTCTTGTACATAATAGTACCCAGCTTCAATCAAAATATGGCCAAATTGCTCAATCATTGATCTTGTGTATATCACCATGTCTTACTGGCGTGTCGTTCAAATGCCAGGTTCGCCCGATGCTCTGCAATGCACCAAACTTTGCCTTCTGTACGGAGCAACCTGACCATAGCTGGACACTCACACCTGCAAGACCTGGTGTTTTCCGCACTAGATTTCCCCTGCACATTCATACAAAACAAAAAAGACATCAGACAAATTACTCAACTATCAGAAACCTAGTAATCCTCATATAAAATACTCACCACACAACCACAATCATTTTCTTGCCGTACGTACTACCAAATCCATGATCCCACGAAAGCACATTGTACTCATAAGCCTCTCAAAGCCTGTGAAAACTTGTTCAAGCTATTGCTTTATGACAATGTCTGTAGGATTTTCAGCATAACCTCTGATTGAGTTCTCTAATGCACCCATCCTTGCAGGACAAGGGGTCTCACTGGTGGCACCGAACCAATCCTAAGTCTGTACAACAACATTTATACTCAAATTAAAACAGTGCTTACACTCTCTTGCATAATCTTCAGATTTTCTAACACCAAACTATCAAACTCTAGTGTTATTTTTCACAGCACTTGTATCATTTATGCTGTCCGTGGACAGAAGCTAACTCTGTTGTAAAATAACATGCTGCGGTGCAATTTAACAATGGTTCTGAATTCGGCAGAACTTAACAAGAAGCTTACAAGATGTACCGCTAGTGAAATTAAACAATGGGTCAATGTTGTCATGAATTTTCCCTTGGTGCATACTAACCTCTTAAGCCCACCCTGGCGCCTTTGGATTCACTTTGTGAGTTGATTGCTCGAACCCCAGCGGTGAGTCGCGCGGCCGTTTGCTGTCAACCGCAATTTCGTCAATCTCCTCACACTGCTCGTGTACACTCTGACGTACGAGTGTTCTTTGCCAACGTCGGCGTCTCCGGCCGACGCTCGGCTGTCTATCACCATTTGTCCTTCCACCTCCTGGTCGCTAGTACGTGCACCAAATCCATTCGATTGGAAACCTGACAACATAGGCCTACAGATTCAAGTTTCTTGCCCGGATTTCCCTGAAGCTATAATAGACCAAATCTAGTTGTTTTGAGTTCAGATCCATTACCTGTCTATCAGATCCAGCAAGAACTTCATGTCTTCCATCTCTGCCGCGCGCCGCCGCTCCAGCACACCGTTATTCTGTTCCACGGTTCAGGCATAAACTATTCACCTAGTCTCATTCCATTAACAAATACAGGTCGATCTACTATTCTGTTCCACGGTGCATGAAAACTCACGACTTGTACCTCCGGTCCGGCGACGACGGGCATTTAATCCGTCTCCTGCCGACAGAACTAAGCAAACGTCCGTCCATGTTTTTACCACGCGATTTACCAGACCCGCAACGCATATGGGCACGGATCCCCTGCAAAATTTTCGGTTCAGATTCCGAGAGCAGGTATGCTCGGGCACCGAAACGCCGCTCCCTATACTTATACCATATATAGTTATTAGAAGAATATAGAATATCTTTTGGTCCTATGAGTTCTGGCTGATTTCCAACAGAAAAGTTATTTTTCCCTAACAATCCACGAGTCCATCTACGTCGTTGGCCTTCACTGAGCTTAACCTCTATCTCTACCAATTCAATCAAATTCAAAATCTTATGGATAACCTTCTGATTAAACTAACAGATTAAAACCTGAACATAGATAATGCAGCTGTGACCTGTGGCCAGAACAAGTATTGGCCTATTGGGTATTATAGTATGTGCACCCATAGGGTTCCCATCCACACCATAAACATCATGTATCTGGTATTATAATAGTTGATCGAAATGAACATAGAAATCAGAAGAACAGGTCGTACTATGGGTTAGAGTAAGAGCAATGGTAGCAGAAGGCTTTTTCGCCATATTTTTCAGAAAGTGTTGCTTTGAACAATACATATTCGCACAGTAGGTTGCAAACGAGAGCCTACTCATTTGATCACGCCTGCATGCTAAAAAGCTTAAGCATTGATAAGAGTTGGCATTTTCTGTATTGTGAGTTACATATGTACAACGGTGTAACTTCAGCTAAGCACCTAGATATAAAGAGTACAAGGAAGATATCCAAATGGAATAAACATATCTGTTGAATTAGTAATAAAACATCAGTATAGGTATATGATAAATTCGGGCACAGGAGAAGTTACTTTTAACTTACTCTGGTTAATATTCCGGATATTTTGGTTCTGAAGGTGACAGCCAGCTTCAAGATAGGACTTCAGTCGGTCAGTGTAGTTAGATTTAACTAACTCACTTACAGCACCTGGTTCCATGGGAAACATTGGTCTCCGAAAAAGCTCTGAAATAAGTGAGTAGTGGCATTGAACATAAGTGCAAAAAGATAGTAGGGGTCTATCAACGTAATAATGTTCAGGCAATTCAAGCAAGATTTTACGCATAAGTTGTTCAGTGACAGATGACACTTCAAAACATTAGCATGAAATTTACTTCGTAAACTTCACTAACAAATGGCGCTTCATTCACCCAGTCTTAGAAAAGCTTCCAGAAAATCACTCAATAAAACTGGTCGGTTTCTGAAAGCACTTATCCCTCTGTTCGGTATTACAGTACAAGAAAGCTAGTAAAAGTGTTGACATCTGTGAGAGCAAATGATGGGAGATTTCTTTTTTAGCAGCATGGCCCCAAAACTCAAGTACACTTTAGGACCCTAACTGTTTAAATCTCTTCTAAGTTCCAAACTATCAATAGGCCTGACATGTCAGCAAATTGGGGAATCACTAGACCTATTGATTATGTAAGTAGGGATTGTAGGAATGGGGCCTTAAAAAATACTTGGTCCGATGATATATTACGAGCAAAGGAACCAACACTAGGTGTTTCATGGAGTGAACTAACCTAATTCCTGATGAAACTTCACAAGAAACCTTTTTCCTACATCAACTAGCTCCTCATACTGTGTAACCCTGTCAACAATACCAACATGCACATATGAACATTTAAAAGCTCCACGGCCACAGGAAAAGTAGAAAAACAGAATTTCAAGAAAAGTGTCTATGTAGAGCAAGGAACCACACATTAGTTATATCCGACAAAATTAGCTGGACAATAATGACAAAATGTTCTCTGAAACATGAGAAACAAAAGTACTATATCTGTCTTTCAAAATTCAAATCAATTTATAAGTTTGAAACTAGCGGCATAAAGCCATAAAGTTTAACCAATACTCGAAGGTAAATACTAGACACAACTCCTTGAGATGGCTGATGCTTGTTAGCGATCACATTGTTTCTCCAAATTCCAAAGGTAAGCAAATTATCTAGTATCGATTGACTGATGTAAACTAACTTGCAACAAAGTAATAGTTTGATAAGTTCTCAATTAAGAAACAGCATCATGTTTGAAGTTAGCAATCATTATACCTGAAAATCATTAGTTACTTATTTATTTTGCATGTTTGAAGATTAGCAATCATTATACCTGAAAATCATTAGTTACTTATTTATTTTGTATTTGGCCAAAATCTTAAACTTGTACTGCAACATTTTACCTGAATTCTTCAATGTCAGCACTAAATGTTGAAATAATGTAAGCTAACTTAGCAAATGTACAAGATAGTAATGCAGCAAGTAAAACTGTGTATGATAATATGAAAGTAAGACTGCCAAAGGTCATCTTTCTAGAGAGGCTGATTTTCCACATTTTTTGAACTTGAGGAAGAAAAGTTTCTATTGATCACTAGTTCTCTACTCCTACCAAATGTGTCGTCAAAACATGTTAATTCGCCAATGGGTTTTGCTTTTCATCTACAGCTCCACCAGTTGAAATGGGGAATCAGATGCGCGGTATTAAAATATATTGGGTAACAAATTACTTGGTCATGAAATCCAAGAAGCTGCGCCTAGCTTTGTCCTCCTCGGACGTCGCCGGCGGCAGCGGGGACACCTCATGCGCTACTGCATCGTCCGCCATAAAATCCAACTAAACCTGATGCGGGGAAAGATCTGATTGGAAACCAAGAAACAGTAAGCTGTGGCTGCATATGTTATCTGTTCGCAGACCAGGTCCAGCACCGAACAAAAAAAATGCATAACTCACGGTGCGGAGAGAGAGGTGGAGCGGAGGTGAGGTGAGGTGGTTAAATTATCTGCACGTCGGAAGGGAAGCGATAGAGGGTACTCATGGAGATTGTGGTCTGGGAGCACGGGTAAAGGACGAGGAACCGGTGGCGGCTGCCGGCTGTGGGAATTTTGCAGAGACTAGGGTAACCTAGGAATCCAAAAAAAATCAGAGCTCCCACAAATATTACTGAAACACCCATGTCAGCCGTTGTGCCCCCAGCCGTTGCCTTTTGGCTTTGCACCGGCGCAAACTTCGGTCTGGGGGTTGGAGTTCCACTCGTTTCGGCCCCCAAGTTTAACACAAACCAACATAATTTAAAAGTTCGTTTCCCGCCCCAGAAAAAACCCGAGTTCGGCGATCAAAGCCACAGTTGGACGATCATACAAAAAAGGCACAGTTCGGCAATCGAACTGATGCGCAGATCAGATGGGCGATGTAGTGCCACATTCGGCATGCTGATGCGCAGATCAGATGGTCACCGGCGACACCTCGGCGTCGTCGTCCAGCTCGATGGGTGTGGTCGTCGGAGTAGGGGCGGAGCTCGGAGTGGCGGCCGGCGCAGTGCTCGAAGGTGGCGTGGCTGTGTCCGTGGCCGAACTCGTGTCGGCTGCAGTGGCGGGGCTCGGATCGGCCGGAGGAGTGGAGCTCGTAGTGGCCGAAGGGGTGGCACTCGGCGAAGGTGTCGGGGTCGCCGGAGCAATCTGGCTGAGGATGGCGTGACGCTGCGCCATGAACCACTCCCTGACATCGGGATCCATCGCCGCCGGGTCGCCTCCCATTAGGAAAGCGAGGTCGTTGTTCCTCTTCTTCGCCTCGGTGGTGGTCTTGAGCAGGTCGAGTTTGATGCCCTGGTTGGCCATGAGCGCCGTCCACCTCGCTTCGGTCTTCTCCTCTCTCTTGGCGGCGTGGGTGGCAGCGTCGGCGATGCACGTCTCGATCGACGCTTACAGCTTCGCCGCAGCTGGCGCCTTGTCCCTCGCCGCCTTGGCTTTCTTGTGGCCTTTCGGGCGCCCATCTGCCGCTCCAGCTACCGGCGCATCCGACGCGTACTCCTTGGCCTTGCGGAGAGCAAGACGAACTTCCATCCACTTCTCCCACCCCTCGATCCTTGTAAAGACGTGGAGGAACTTGAAATTGACCTTCTCGTCGTCGCGGTACATCTCGAACATCCGGACAAACTACAAGGCAAAACAAGGGCCGAAATGAGCAAGCCGGCATAGATGAGAGAAACCAAGGTGAAAGGAGCTCACCTCCATCTCGTTGTTGGCGCCGCTCTTCGGCCGATTATGGACTTCCTGTTGAATGCCATGCCATTTGTTGCAAGCATGTTGGATGACCGCCAAATGGTTGGCCATGGCCTTCTCGCAACGCTCGCCGCAGGTGGCGTACTCGGGATCGACGATCCGGCGCTCATCGTACGAAGTCTTGACCCGCTTCCAGTAGTTGTCCATGTTCTGGGTGGCGCCGACGATCGGGTCCAAGCTCACCATCTTCCAGGCTTCAGCGAGGAGCACATCTTTCCTGTGGCTCCAGTTGATGCGAGGCTCGGCGGGAGGCTTCGGAACCTTGGGGTCCTTCTTCTTCGCCTTGCCTTTGGCCGCGGCCGGTGCTGCTCCTTCGCCGACGACCACGTCCGCCGACTCGACCTCGACTTCCTCGATGTCCTGCGTCCCTGCCTCGCCACCAAAGCCGCCGCTGACAGGGCTGGCCAACGTCGCCTTTTGCCCCCCAGACCGAACCCAGCGCGTTGGGTTCGGCTTGGGTTCGCCGGCGCTAAAAACGGCGCTAAACGGCGCTAATCGAGATTCTGGGGGGCGACTGGGAGAAATTCCTTCGCGCCGGCGCTAAACAGCGCTAAAATAGCCACCCTGGGGGGCGCTCGGGGGGGGGGGGGGGGGGGACGGCTGGAGATGCCCTCAGGACCTGAAGTATCGAACGCTGCATTCTCCGTCAGTTATCGGCTAGGAAGGCTAGATACCTTGGAGCCATCGAACGGCTGTGATTGTAATAGGACATCCTAAACTCTATTCACAGAGTAGAGACTTTTGCCTCTCGAGTTCCAGTGTTTCTCCAATTTTAAAAAACTGAAAATTATATTTATGAGTTTCAACCAATTCTGAAAAAAATCTGTTGTAGCCAATATTATATCCCACGAAAGTGCAAAATATCAACTTCAAAAACTTTGTATTTTGAGCTACACAAAAATGACAAAGTTTGATCTAAATATGCATATTATCAAATCTCTAAGTTTAACGGATTTGTTATTTTTGTGTAGACCATAATATAAAGTATTTCAAATTGACGTTTTGCATGTTTATTAGATACACCATTGGCTACACACGTAATTGTCTTCATAATTTTTTGAAACTCACAAATATAATTTTCGATTTTTTTTAAGTGGAGTGAGCACTAGAGCTGGGGAGCAAAGAACACTTTCCGCAGCAGTAATGATGCTTAATTGTAATGAACTGGGTAATCTCGTCAAAATGGCTTCTTCCTAGCTAGACCCTTGGGATGCAATAAAATTGTGATCGAATTAGATTGTCTACAAATGGTTGAAGCAACACAACTAGCAGGGGGAATACCTCGTCCACAGGTTGTGGCAATTGCATATTGCCATCAGTTGTGGCTACAATTTGGACCGCGTGAAGCAAACCAGGTTGCGATGGTCTTGCCAAATTTTCCTTCGATGAAAGAAAATATTGTGTGGGATGATCCACCTGACTTTATTTCATATGATTGTAAATGACGGTGCTATTATTTGATGAATAAAATCATATTCCCATAAAAAAAACTCGTGGCTGGGCGGCACGAGAACCAAAACCCTAAAACCTTTACTTTACTTGCTTTCCTATCTTGATTTGTTTCCCTTAAAAGCTCATCTTATTTCTCGCCTATTTCTTGTAATTCTGCTGCTACTAAACCCTATCCATATGAGGTGCATGATTATTGGTATCATAAGCCTTCCCCTTCCCCGAGAAGATCCCACACTCTCATCCCTCTCACAAGATAGCGCCGCCATCAAGACGAGATACTCAGATCTCACGATTTGGGGGTAAAATCCCTCTCCTGATTGATCGGGTTACGCTACGAAGAGATCTACATCTCCGAAGCACCGCCGACATCCTAGGGCACCATGACACATCAGCGCACACATGCTTGCAAGATCGAATAGCGACCGCGGCTGAAGAAGCAATGATGTTGGAAGCAGTTCAAGAACAAGAACGGGCTGAAGATTCGATCTGCGACCGCTTGCCTCGAGAGGTATTAAATCTGCATCGCCGCCTCAAGCACCAGTAGACTTCAGTCGAATCTATCCAAGGTAATATCAGCAAACTCACTGAAATGCAGATCAGCATGACAGTTCATAAGCCGTCCAGCCCGGCTCTAACAACTTCCAGAATCACCAATTGACATCCCCAAAACATTCACACACCATTGCATACCACAAACCACCACACCCTCAGCCCAATCCTGGAGATCAACACACCCACCTCCACTCCTACTTCCGCCTCCTCCCACATCCCTCATCCGACACAAACCAGTCTCAACATCTAGTGAACCTGGCGCCTGATCAGATGCCACAACCAACCCTTTCACCAAGAAACCCATGCCCACCCCAACCAATTCAGAAACCTCACCCTCTTGCTACGTAAACTAGATTGAGGCCGGCTGACAATAGATATATCGGCTCGTTGGGTGGATGAAGACCGTAGGGCCACCATCGAACCACCTTTTATTCGCTCTAGATCTTTAGAGTTTCACCACCGAACGGGTTGCCGACGGCCTCTTTAGCCAGCTAGCACGAGGAGCCGCATCGCCGCCTGGACGATGACGGATAAGCCACGCTGCCTGGTCCACGATGATGCCACCTGGCAGGGTCACGACCGTAATTCTCCACCACGGGCTTCCTGCCGCCGAATCACCAACTCCGTGGTAGAGATCCCCATAGTTGATGTCCACGACGCGGGTTTTAACTGGCCGCATCTGCCGGTGGTGGGAGGGAAGGTGATAGGGGGCGGTGGCGGCGTGATTCGGGTTCCATGTATAGCCCAGAGAGCGACGCAGGGTCGTACTCGTTTGGGTTACACCAAGAGCATTTCCAACCGAACCCCCCATTTCTCCCCTAAACGTCCGGGCATGTAGCCTGGAAAGAAAACACCCACCTAACTAGACCTCCCAAACTCAGCTCAAACGTCAGGGTTGTCTGGTAACCCTCATAGCTAGCCCATATGTGTGTGTGCGGGGGATCCTTGAGGACATGGATATTTCTCCACTTCCGCCCAACCTTGCCTAGCTCTGCCACCGTTTTGTGTAGGGTTACGTGCAGGAATATATAAAAAAACTATCTTACATAACCGCCAAGATCTACTTTGAAGATATGATGCACATAGCATGATAGAGCTAGTACTTACAAACACCGTTGCGGGTGATTGAGACTCGAATATTAAGAAAACATCTTGAGCTCCTATTTAAATGATCGCACCGCGTGTGACCCTGTGTGGATCTAAACCACATGCCCTTTCCACTGTATCGTGAACGTTTCCAACTATAGAGAGACCCAGAGCTACTGAAGCACTACTTTGGACGAACAACCCGCATACTATGAGCAGCATGGATGGTCTGCGGATTACCAGACGTCTGTAAAAGATCTCAACTATGCCACAGGAAAATATGACACACGGTTTATTGGGAAGCAACAAAAATAACCTGAATATTAGAAGAGCTCTATTATACTCGCACAAACTTATGCAATGCCCGCACAAACATCTGCTCTAGATCAAATCATATCTAAGCATAGACTGCTCTGATACCAATGTAGGGTTACGTGCAGGAATTTAAGAAAATTCCGTCTTACATAACCTGCAAGATCTACCACGAAGATATGATGCGCATGACATGGTAGATCTAGTACTTAATTACAAACACCGTTGCAGAAGATGGCGTTTGTCGATGATGATGTTGGTGAAGCCTGATGAAGATTCTCACGTCCAAGCCAGGAGGTGAGAATGTTGCTGACTCCCTCACAAAGGATCACACGTGTAATCCCTCTTCTAGTATCCACACATCCACTTGCGCCAACCCGTCAGCGCTCCGCCATCCAGAAGTCGGCGCAAACAAATTAAATAGAGACAGCCTTTTGGCTTAGTAGTAGTGGTAGATCTAATCAACTAGATTAGATCTATATGAGACTGTAGAGAGATTTCTCAACACATGAGATGTCGTGGGATTGTCACGATAGATGTTACCAGGGGGAAACTTAAGTTGGGGGTCATGGCGGCTCTGGTGTACAGGAGATTGTCTAGCTCTACGGGGACACATGATTTACCCAGGTTCAGCGTCTCCATGGGAGATAAAGACCTACTTCCTGCTTGCTTGTTATTGATGGTGGAGACCTCGAAACCCGGAGAACAATATGTCACCGAGTTACGAGTCTAGGGTTACAAGGGTGTGATTGAACGTATCCAACTATGACCAAGGGACCGGCTTATAAAGGCTGCCGGGTCTTCTGGTTGCTTACACAAGGCAAGGCCGGGTTATTCCCATACTTGGAGTCCTACTCTAGCTATACTAGTACTTCGTGTCCTCCAAGTTTTGGACTCCGTGATGCGTACCGCCTCCGGGTCTTCTAGACCCTTCCTTGTACCGGCTGGGTTACCGACAAGCTCTCCGGCCCATCGGTGTAACCGGCCCATGGTGATGGTTAGCTGGCCTCGCCCGGCCTCTTGCCTGGCGGGTCACGCTTCCCTCTTCATGGGCCTACCGGGTTATAATTCCCCCAACATGAGATCTAGGGAGAAAAGCTCCTGTAGAGGACACCTCGAAAAATCGGGAGCAATTGATGTGTAAAACCCGATGGGGGTGGGAGGGTATATATAGTGAGGAGGAGGGAGACTTGCTTTGGGGAGGGGTGTCCCTCGGTGCGCCGTCCCTAGGGGAGCCACCGATCCTAGGGGATCCAGCCGGATCCCCTCCCAGGGTAACTCGGGCGCCGGGTTGGCGTGCTCCTCTTCTATCTTCAAGCTTCATTTCCCGGGTTAACCTCCTGAAAATAACCTCCGGGTCTCTAAGTCCCAGTCTTTGTCAGCTTCCTCCGATGAAAGCGTGCACCTGCCTGATGATTGCCGTATCAATGTTGGGTAAGTTAGTTTTCCTTTTCATATTTAACATCTCTATATTTTCTTGATATTTTCTTTTCCTGATACACTGTTTCCCTCTTTTTGCAGTGCCAAGGCCACTCCTCTAGAGGCTTCGGCCTCTCCTTCTGACCCGGCCGTGACGGAGCATGCTCACATGGAGGCACACGTTCACGACTCGATCTCAGAGGAGCCAGCCCTTGAGGACATGAGTACCAAAGCTCCTACTCCCCAAATTCAACCACCAAGGATGAGTGACCCGGCCTCACCTTCCAAATCTACCACTCTATCACCCATCGGGTCCCCTGCCAAATCTCCTGGTTCTTCTCCTGCCTCAGCTACTGGACTAATGATGACGTGCAAGTACTTGCGTCCCGTACGGTCAATGACGCATGCCCTTCAACTGTGATAGCCAAAGTTTCTAAGCCAGAGGTGAAGACAGAAGCGGGTTCTCATGGCAAGGACCCGGTTACTTATACTGGATTGCCGGCTCTCGATAGCATGGAAATGCCGGCTCTGATTTCTGAATACTTCACCCGGCTTTCTCAGCACTGGGGTCTCGAGGGCAACTTCGTGACCACCATCCAGAAGCGCCATGAGGTAACATTTTGATCTTATATCCACTTTTCCTGTAGCCCCAAGCTCCAAGTTTATTCACCTGTTAATATGCTTGGTGCTTGATAGAGAAACTAGAGAAAAAACTTCAACTAGAGTAGCCCCCAAGTGCCGGGTTGCATGTTCACAACATCCTAGGACTTATATCTTTTCGCTCTGTAGAAATAATTGAAAAACTTCAAACACTGTAGCCCCCAAGTGCCGGGTTGCATGCCTGCGGCGACCTGGGACTCATATACCTTGTTCTTCTGTTAAGGATTTTGAACTTTGAAATACTTTAGCCCCCAAGTGCCGGGTTGCATGCCTGCATCGGCCTGGGACTAATAATATGCTTAGAAAAAAAATTGAACTTCGCACGTGTAGCACCCAAGTGCCGGGTTGTGTAGGCTGCAGCAACCTGGGACTCACTCTTGCATACCAACACCTTTTTGCTGTGAGCTTTGAATTGTCATACCGTAGCCCCCAAGCCCGGGTTAGCTTTCCTTCAGCAACTTGGGGGTATAAACTTAACCTTTCATACTTTTCCTTGTACAGCAATACGTGGCTCAAGCCACACAAGAAATCTACTAGCTCAAGGAGAGCAGCTTGCCACTGAGACCCAGCTCAAAGATGAGGCGGAAAAGAAGACCCGGACCCTTGAAACTTCCTTGTCTCAGGTCTGTCTATGAAGAAAGACATGGAAGAACATGAGGAAAACTGGAAGAGCCGCCTTGAGACTGCTGAGAAAAAACTTGCTGAGGTGGAGAAGGCCCACAATTCCTTTGCCAAGCTGCTTGGTGAAGTTGTAACTGCAATCTGGGGTATGCCTGCTTACTTGGCTGTATTTTCCCTTATTCTTGTAACATGAATTTTAACCTAATATTTCCCGCAGGCTGTTGCAATGCTCTGAACCTGCAAACCCTTGATGTGAAGCTCCAAGGAGTTCTTACTCTTGTGCGCCTGCTTTATTACGGAGCCGGCAGTGCGATTGTTGCTGCCCGTGGTCTCCCCTCTCCTCCAAGACATCTCAGGCCATTTCTTGCTCATCTGTCCATGGTCCCCGAGTGGCTCACCCGGTGGAAGATATCCAGCTGCCGAAAAGGTGCAATGCTGACCTTGGCTTTGGCCAAGTCTTATTATCCGGACATAGACCCTGTTGGGGATATACCCATTGGGGGTATCACTAACATGGACAAATCCGGCTAGTCCAGGTTGGCCTGCAATGGTGGCGAAGGCTTTGGCCTGCCAGGCAGCCCAGATAGCTGGCCTACAAGGCGGATGACGGATGGCAAGACGGAGGCCCAAGATTGAAGCCCATAGCGCCTTACGGACCAAGACGGAAGACGGTGACTTGTCGGATAGGTTTAGGACTCTGTAGTCTTGTCGGACACGTCCGTCCCTTGTAACCCTAGGTCCGGCCGCCTATATAAGCCGGACATCGGGACCTTTAGGGCAGAATCAGAGATACTTTCATACACAATCAACTCATTGCAACCCAATCAGGCTATTGCCATTATAGTGAGTTATAGCAGCACGTAGGATCTCGCCACCGCAGTGAGATCCGAAGCTGGGTAAACTGCCTTGTTCGATCCTGACCTCGACGACGTCCACCTTCTTGCCCCTCATTCACCCTCGGCTAGCAGGACCCCATCTCCTATCTCAGATGCCGATGCGACGACAGTTGGCGCCCACCACCGCTGTGAGATCCGAAGCTGGGTAAACTGCCTTGTTCGATCTGACCTCGACGACGTCCACCTTCTTGCCCCTCATTCACCCTCGGCTAGCAGGACCCCATCTCCTATCTCAGATGCCGATACGACGACAGTTGGCGCCCACCGTGGGGCATAAGGCGTCAAGCATCACGTTCCATGCGGGAATACTTGGCAGCATCGGTGACACCATCGCCGTCGGCCGTGCTTCGCGATTCGGCAAAATCGGCTACGTTCAAGATGACGGAAACTACGTTCCGGCAAGGGACGGGCTCATCACCTACACCCTGCTGCCAATAGGCGACATCGAGCTCTTCATCGGCTTCACTCCCGAGGCCATGGGTTTCCCAAAAACCCACATTGTTTTTGGGCCCACCCGCCACCCGGAGTAAGATTGTTCGACAGACGGATTTGAGTCCGCCTTCTCCCAGGAGTCGGCAGATTCTGATCTGCAGTTTGTCGGCATGACAGGACTGGGATCCGACTACCAGCCTGATCACAATGATCCCGAATCAATCCTCCCTGCGTTGCAGGACGAGGTAATGTCGGATGCCGGATCCAGATCTACTGTTCACGTGAACATAGACTCTGACTCCGAGGAAGACTCTGCAAGCATGTTTGAGCAAAGGATCAAAAGTGATGTAGTGCAACCTAGGCACACAACACCAAGTGGCCCAATGACAAGAGCAAGAGTCAATGCTCTCCATGATAAGGTGAATTCACTCCTATCTATGTGTGATCTCGACACTCCTTTGAATGGTTTGCTACTTCATTCGGATACGTTGTGCATACTCAGGAACAACTACCAAGAAGATCACCAAGCAAGTGCAGAAGTTGGACAAGGAACGAGTCAAGAGGAAGATGAAGAAGACGAAGCATCAGCTCGGCGGTACTACTGCCAGGAGGGCCGGTACTACCGCCAGGACCCAGGCAGCTACACCAGACGTACTACCGCTGAAGATGAAGACCTGCGTGGAGTTCCAGGCAGCGGTACTACCGCCGCCCCAGCGGTACTACCGCCAGGCCCAGATCACGGTACTACCGCCAGCGGTACCGCTGGAGGTACCGGCACGTCCGAAAACGCCACTGGATACCCCTACGGTACCTCCCGGTACCCGCTTCGTACTACCGCCAGCGAGCGCATTTAATCCCAGCGGTACTACCGCTGGCGCTGCGGTACTACCGCTGGACCTGGGAAGATTCGGGCTGAAGCCCATGTAACGGCCCACAACTTACCCCTTCGCCTCATGGACTATAAATACTCCTCCTCTGCCTAGGGTTAGGGTTAGACTATGATTTGGGAACTAAAGTAGAGCCTTGCTCTTTCTTCTCAAGTGTCTCTTTCCTCCTATGGAGATGAATCAAGACCTCCACATGTGGAGATGAACCAAGGCCTCCTCTTGAGGAGAAGATCCCTGCGTGGATACCAAGGCTCCGCTTGTAGTTGCGATTACTTGCTAATCTTCCATCTTTAGGTGGCTAGGTTGGATTGGTTGGATTGACCAATTGGACAAACAATCCTAAGAGTAAGGTGTGCTTGGGAGAGGAGGATTGGGGGCTGCCCTCGGGGATTTGTTACCAGTCGATTCTTGCCGGGTTGCTACTTGCTATTTACCCTTGTGTGTTTGATTTCCCCTCTTTGTGTTCATCGTTCTTCGCGTGTTCTTCGTGTTCATATTTCCCTCCGTCCAAATCCGTGAAAATCGGGACCTACCCGCATCATATGGTATCAGAGCTCTAGGTTGACACGGATTTGTTTTGTGTTTCCACCAAAATCCACCAAATTTTTCTTCGTTTTTGAGAAATTCGAAAATTTCCACCAAAAATAGCCTTGCCTAGATTCGAGCCGATCTGTCGATTCGTTGCGTTTTTGGTAGTTTTTGTCCATGGATCTGTTGCTTTAGGACCCCCTGCACCTTTGTTTGCGTTCCCTAGCCTCAATTTTGCCGATTTCCCACGAATTCGAGGAATTTTTGGAGCCCACGTCCGCCCAAAATCGAGTCAACTCGCGCAGATTCGTGCGCAGAGGTACTACCGCCGCAGCGGTACTACCGGGCGGACCAGCGGTACTACCGCTAGGGTCAGATTTTTTTTCAGCAAATTTTCTTTTCCTCGGTTCATTTTTGGCATTTCCTCTTTGGTTTGAGTCCTTTCTTGGTGTCCTTTACGTCTACAACACTGATAAGCTTCCGCAGCAACGCATCATCAACGCCAAGCGATGACGCCACCAAGGACTCGACATTCCCCACCACCATATTCCGTTGTGAGCCCTTCTTCCTTTCGCGCAACTTGACCTATTGGACTAGCTCGGTGATATTGCGAGGCATTGCACGTGTTGAGTGTTTGTCTTCAAGTATTGGCGAGTGTGTATCGTTAGAGAGCTTGGCACTAGCAAAAGAGAAGGAATCATCGTCGAAAAGCAAAAATCAAAAAAAAAAAAAAGAGAAAAGAAAAGAATCAAGTGGTGCCAAGTCTCATCTCTTGTAGGTTGCGACAAAGCTAAGACCGCCAAAGTGAGTGTGAGTGTTAACTCTTGTGCAAATCCGTTGCCCACAAAAAGCAATTGAGCTAGCGTCCTTCTTGTGTTGGGTGACATTTGAGCACATAGTCTTCGTTTGGTTGTCTATCTTCGAGTGCTCGCCCTTTGGTCGCCCAACCCCATTATTCTCTTTTGTGTGTGTTTCTTCATCATTTGTGGTTGGAGTTTCTTTGGTAATTTGATCATTGTGGACTTTCTCTACCTTCAGATCTTCCTATCCTCATAAGTGTGTGTGTTGGGTGTTAGAACCGGATACTCTCCTCTCAAGCTACATTATTCTTGGGATATAGTTTGTCTTGGTTTTTCTTTCTCACACATCTCACTTGATCTTGAGAAAATGTTTAGGGGAAGTACAAACGGAAGCTCAAGCTCGGATGAGGAAATCCATGGTGGAGTTCGCGGTGATCATGGCTATGTCACACAATCGGAGCTTGTTGGCATGCGACACTTTCTTCGTGACAACCTAGGACGCTACGAGCGCCGTCTTCAAAATCAAGAGAACCTTCAATGACCGCATGCATGCTCAAGAAGCAAATATGGAGCGGTTGACCGAAGCTATCAACAACCTTGTGCGACAACGAGCGTCTTCACACTCAAGCCGTACAAGAAGCACCTCAAGGTCGACACAAGCACGTCATGGTCGTCATGAACCTCGACAAGAACGTCAACATGATCCAAGGCGCGACGCCCATGAACGACCTCCTCCTCACGTTGAACAACCACATGATCTTCACGCGAACAATGCCAATGCGCATCAAGAGCAACCTCACCAAAACGTTGACGTCATGAACGCATGCCATCACCACCACCGCAACAACGTGATCGTCATGACCCATTGGCTAATGACAATGGCGCTCCGGGTGCGAATGACTTTGGTGAACAAGGACGTCACCCTCGTCATCCTCCAAGGCCACGTCATCAAAACCATAACAATGCGAACAATGTCGAACAACCCGTTCCTCAACAAGAGCTACCTCCTCAACATGCGCCTCGTCAAGAGCTTCCTCATGATCGTCACCAACACCAACGTTCCGAGTCAAGTGATAACGAGTCAAGCCAACACAATGGTGATGGACTCAACCGAAGGAGACGTGGACGTGCATTCCCACGTGGTGCCATGGTGACAACTATGATGACTTGACCAACGTCCGCTTTGACATACCCAAGTTCTACGGCACAAGTGATCCGGAAGCTTACTTCTCATGGGTACTCAAGGTTGACAAGATCTTCCGTGTGCAACGCTTCTCCGACAACAAGAAGGTTGCCTTAGCCTCGATGGAGTTTGAAGAGTATGCCCTCTTGTGGTGGGAACAACTACAAGATGCTCGTGTCGCTAACCACCAACAACCAATTGACACTTGGGTTGAAATGAAAGAAACCATGTACAAGCGCTTCGTGCCAAGCCATTACACTAGAGACTTATACAAGAAGTTGCAAGAGTTGAAGCAAGGTTTGAAGTCGGTTGATGAGTACTACAAGGAAATGGAAATCTCCATGATGAGAGCCAATGTCAACGAGTACGAAGAGCAATCCATGGCTCGTTTCATGAATGGCCTCAACTATCCCATCAAGAAGATCGTGGAGTTCCAACCATATGCCTCTTTGGTAGAGCTAGTACATCAAGCTTCCAAGGCCGAGCGCCACGTGCTTGAAGAGCTCAAATACCTCAAGACAAAGGCATTCTTCGCCAACAAGCCTTCTTCGTCAACTCCTACACCTTCACAAGCTCTTCCTCAAGCGAACACTCGAGGTCCTCCAAGAGTCTCTACATCGACACCTCAAGCGCCTCAACCTTTCAAGAAAGTACCTCCCTCTCCAAGGCGCCTCAAGGATCTTCGTCCGGCACAAGACTTTGCAATGCTACAAGTGCGGCGGACAAGGGCACAAATCTTTTGAGTGCACCAACAAGAAGGTCATGATCATCAATGACATGGGAGAGTATGAATCTATGAGTGAAGATGAGTACAATGCTTTGAACAAGGTCGCCACAATGCAAAGTGCTCAAGAAGAAGAAAGTGAATCTATTGTGATGGCGACAACAACCCTTCCTTGGTTGTGGCAAGAGCTCTAACCACCAATGTTCAAGTGGAAGAAGACCAAAGATGCAACTTGTTCCAAACAAGAGCGGGAATCAATGGAAAGTCCATCAAGGTCATCATAGATGGTGGAAGTTGCCACAACCTAGCGAGCAAAGAACTTTGTGATAAGCTCAACTTGAAGTTCAAGAAGCACCCACATCCTTACCATGTGCAATGGTTGAGTGATACCGGAGCCGTCAAGATTCAACACATGGTGCAAGTGTCCTTCAAGATTGGAGCCTATGAAGATACGGTTGATTGTGATGTTGTGCCTATGAACGTTTGTCACTTACTCCTTGGGCGTCCATGGCAATTTGACAAGGGTGCTATGCATGATGGAAGGACAAACTACTATAGCTTCAAGAACAACGACAAGACCTTCGTCCTTCGTCCCATGACACCAAGTCAAGTCATCGCCGACAACGCCAAGACCATTGCAAGGGCACAACAAGATCGTTCGTCTAGTGAGATGAGTGGTGAGCGAGAGACCCACCATAAAGTGAGTGAGAGCCACAAGCCAAATGAGTGTGACACTTCAAAGAGAGTTCCCACAAAACTTACACTATTTGCCACAAAAGAGAGATGAGGGAGTTGAGAGAGAACCCATCCACCCTCCACTATGTGCTCATATGCAAGGGTGAAGTTTCTATGACTAACACTTCACAAACCTTCCTCCTTCTTTGTTGTCTCTTTTGAAGGACTTTGAAGATGTCTTCCCTCAAAGTGCCACCGGGACTACCTCCTCTACGCGGAATCGAGCACCGCATCGACCTTGTTCCCGGCGCACCGCTACCAAACCGCGCTCCTTACCGCACCAACCCCGAAGAGACAAAGGAGATCGAGCGGCAAATACAAGAACTTCTTGCCATGGGACACATCCGCGAGAGCTTGAGTCCGTGTGCCGTGCCCGTCATCTTGGTACCCAAGCACGACAACACTCTTCGCCTTTGCATGGATTGTCGCCCCATCAACGCCATAACCGTTCGGTATCGCCATCCTATCCCTCGACTTGATGATATGCTCGATGAGCTTTGTGGTTCCGCTATATTCTCCAAAATTGATCTTAAAAGTGGATATCACCAAATACGCATGTGTGAAGGTGATGAATGGAAGACCGCATTTAAAACTAAGCTTGGTCTTTATGAGTGGCTCGTCATGCCATTTGGTCTTTCCAATGCACCTTCTACTTTATGCGTCTCATGAATCATGTTTTGCGTCCTTTATTGGCAAATTTGTTGTGGTATACTTTGACGACATCCTTATCTATAGCAAGTCTTTGGAAGAGCACACTTCTCATGTTGCTCAAGTTTTGTTGGTTCTTCGCAATGAAAAGCTTTATGCAAATCTTTCTAAGTGCACTTTTGCCACCAACAAACTTGTTTTCTTGGGTTTTGTTGTTTCTTCGGATGGAGTCGAAGTCGATGAAGCAAAGATACAAGCAATTCGGACTTGGCCTTTTCCGACATCACTTGAGGAGTTGAGACGTTTTCTTGGTTTTGCCGGATTTTACCGCCGTTTCATCAAGGATTTTTCCACAATTGCTTGCCCCCTCCATGAACTTACAAAGAAGAATGTACCTTTCATTTGGGGCAATGCACATGATTTTGCTTTCAATGAGCTCAAACGGTTATTAACCGAAGCACCACTCCTTGCCCTTCCGGATTTCTCTAAGACATTTGAGATTGAATGCGATGCAAGTGGATTGGGCATTGGTGGAGTGCTTATGCAAAATGGTAGACCCATCGCATACCATAGTGAGAAACTAGATGGAGCTCGCTTGAATTACCCCATTTATGACAAAGAGTTATTTGCTTTGGTTCGTGTTTTGGATGTGTGGCAACATTACCTTCGTCCTAAGGAATTTGTCATTCATTCCGACCATGAATCCTTGAAATATTTGAAAAGTCAAACAAATTTGAACAAAAGACATGCTAAGTGGGTTGAGTTCATTGAGTCTTTCACTTTTGTAATCAAATACAAGAAAGGTAAAGACAATGTGGTCGCGGATGCTCTATCCCGCAAGGCCAACCTACTTACACGTCTTGACATTAGTGTCTTGGGTTTGGATGAGATTAAAGAGTTGTATGCTACCGATGCTTTCTTTGGAGACATTTTCGCTCAATGTTCGGAGCACAAAGGAATTGGTGATTTCTATTTGCACAAAGGTTTCTTGTTTAAGGCTAACAAACTATGTATACCCGAGTCTTCGCTTCGTTTGGTCCTTTTGAAGGAATCACATGGAGGCGTCTTAATGGGACACTTTGGACGTGACAAGACCTTTGCCATGCTCTCCACAAACTACTATTGGCCAAGGATGTACCGAGATGTGAACCGCTTGGTGCGACGATGTTCAACATGTCTCAAAGCTAAGTCTACTCTAAACTCTCATGGTTTATACACACCTTTGCCTATTCCACATCACCCATGGTCCGATATAGCTATGGATTTTGTCTTAGGACTCCCACGCACTAAAACAAACAAGGATTCCATCTTTGTCGTCATTGATCGCTTCTCTAAAATGGCACACTTTATACCTTGCAACAAGAGCGACGATGCTTCACACATTGCTACTTTGTTTTTCAGGGAAATCGTCCGTCTTCATGGAGTGCCCAAGACCATTGTGTCGGATCGTGACGTCAAGTTCGTGAGCTATTTTTGGAAGACTTTGATGGCCAAGATGGGGATCAAGCAACTATTCTCCACCGCATACCACCCTCAAACCGATGGCCAAACCGAAGTGGTGAACCGGAGCCTATCCACACTCCTTCGTGTGTTGATCAAGCCTAACTTGAAGAATTGGGAAGAGTGCATCCCACACGCCGAGTTCGCCTACAATCGAGCACTACACCGCGCAACAAAGAGAACACCCTTCGAGGTGTCTATGGTCCAACCCCTACACCGCGCTAGACATGCTACCACTTCCACTCCGAGAACAAGTAACATGGACTTCGACAAGCGCGCCGCTACATGAAGAAACTATATGAAGACACAAGGGCCACGCTAGAGAAGCATAAGGAAGACCATGCTACGAAGATGAACAAGAACAAGCGCCCCATGATCTTTGAAGAAGGAGACCTTGTTTGGCTACATCTACGCAAGGACCGCTTCCCCGATGAAAGAAAGTCTAAGCTCGCGCCAAGAGGAGATGGTCCTTTCAAGGTTCTCAAGCGCATCAACGACAACGCATACAAGATCGACATACCAAAGTCCAAGTACGGCGTTCACAACACCTTCAACGTCGCCGACATCTCGCCTTACCTTGGTGACCCAAGTGATGATGAGGACGAAGAGTCGAGGACGACTCTTTTCCAAGGGGGGGGAGATGATGTAGTGCAACCTAGGCACACAACACCAAGTGGCCCAATGACAAGAGCAAGAGTCAAAGCTCTCCATGATAAGGTGAATTCACTCCTATCTATGTGTGATCTCGACACTCCTTTGAATGGTTTGCTACTTCATTCGGATACGTTGTGCATACTCAGGAACAACTACCAAGAAGATCACCAAGCAAGTGCAGAAGTTGGACAAGGAACGAGTCAAGAGGAAGATGAAGAAGACGAAGCATCAGCTCGGCGGTACTGCCAGGAGGGCCGGTACTACCGCCAGGACCCAGGCAGCTGCACCAGACGTACTACCGCTGAAGATGAAGACCTGCGTGGAGTTCCAGGCAGCGGTACTACCGCCGCCCCAGCGTACTACCGCCAGGCCCAGATCACGGTACTACCGCCAGAGGTACCGCTGGAGGTACCGGCACGTCCGAAAACGCCACTGGATACCCCTACGGTACCTCCCGGTACCCGCTTCGTACTACCGCCAGCGAGCGCATTTAATCCCAGCGGTACTACCGCTGGCGCAGCGGTACTACCGCTGGACCTGGGAAGATTCGGGCTGAAGCCCATGTAACGGCCCACAACTTACCCCTTTGCCTCATGGACTATAAATACTCCTCCTCTGCCTAGGGTTAGGGTTAGACTATGATTTGTGAACTAAAGTAGAGCCTTGCTCCTTCTTCTCAAAGTGTCTCTTTCCTCCTATGGAGATGAATCAAGACCTCCACATGTGGAGATGAACCAAGGCCTCCTCTTGAGGAGAAGATCCCTGCGTGGATACCAAGGCTCCGCTTGTAGTTGCGATTACTTGCTAATCTTCCATCTTTAGGTGGCTAGGTTGGATTGGTTGGATTGACCAATTGGACAAACAATCCTAAGAGTAAGGTGTGCTTGGGAGAGGAGGATTGGGGGCTGCCCTCGGGGATTTGTTACCAGTCGATTCTTGCCGGGTTGCTACTTGCTATTTACCCTTGTGTGTTTGATTTCCCCTCTTTGTGTTCATCGTTCTTCGCGTGTTCTTCATGTTCATCTTTCCCTCCGTCCAAATCCGTGAAAATCGGGACCTACCCGCATCAAAAAGGTGTTTCAATGCACCCGTGCCTCCGCCTTCGGAGGCGGCTACAAGCTCGTCCGCCAATATGCAGTAAGTTTTTGTGGCGGATGTAACCAACACAGACCCAGCTAAGGCACCGCTGTGAGATCCGAAGCTGGGTAAACTGCCTTGTTCGATCCTGACCTCGACGACGTCCACCTTCTTGCCCTCATTCACCCTCGGCTAGCAGGACCCCATCTCCTATCTCAGATGCCGATAAGACGACAGTTGGCGCCCACCGTGGGGCATAAGGCGTCAAGCATCACGTTCCATGCGGGAATACTTGGCAGCATCGGTGACACCATCGCCGTCGGCCGTGCTTCGCGATTCGGCAAAATCGGCTACGTTCAAGATGACGAAAACTACGTTCCGGCAAGGGACGGGCTCATCACCTACACCCTGCTGCCAATAGGCGACATCGAGCTCTTCATCGGCTTCACCCCCGAGGCCATGGGTTTCCCAAAAAACCACACTGTTTTTGGGCCCACCCGCCACCCGGAGTAAGATTGTTCGACAGACGGATTTGAGTCCGCCTTCTCCCAGGAGTCGGCAGATTCTGATCTGCAGTTTGTCGGCATGACAGGACTGGGATCCGACTACCAGCCTGATCACAATGATCCCGAATCAATCCTCCCTGCGTTGCAGGACGAGGTAATGTCGGATGCCGGATTCAGATCTACTGATCACGTGAACATAGACTCTGACTCCGAGGAAGACTCTGCAAGCATGTTTGAGCAAAGGATCAAAAGGTGTTTCAATGCACCCGTGCTTCCGCCTTCGGAGGCGGCTACAAGCTCGTCCGCCAATATGCAGTAGGTTTTTGTGGCGGATGTAACCAACACAGATCCAGCTAAGGCAGCGGCAGCAAATGCCGCCAATGATGGGGCTGCGGCAACCGATCCACTATTGGAAGAGCCCCCGCCGGCTCCGATGAAGAAGAGAATTCTGGAGAAAGGCGAGCCCAGCAAGACAGGGAACTTGGCGGCTCTGGCGGAAGTCCTGCACACGCTGGTGAACGAGAAAACCAATCCAGCTGACTTGGAGAAGCTCCGAAGCTCTTTGCTCGAGCAAACCCAATACCTCAAAACCAAGCAACCAGAGGTTCAGGGTATACTCGAAGAAGCCAAGGAAGAAAATGCCAAGATAACTGCCGAGCTAACATCAAAGCGCAATCTCTTCACCTCAACCCTGGTGTCGTGCAACGGACAAGAAAAGCAAGCAAGGCCGCCACCCTCCTAACGACGACTTCAAGTCCCCAGCACAAAGACTTGGTTTTGAGTGGGCTTCAGCACCGCAGCGTAAGGACAAAAACGGGGATGTCATCCTTTGCACCCCTGTCCTCAACACTGCGGCCGCCTTGGACATCCTCAACAATGACGACTATGACAAGGACGAGAAGATCTACTACGCCTCGATCCTTGCCCACAAAGCTTTAGAGCAACAAGCCCTGCTGATTCTCGTACCAACATGGCGGACGCAAGGGGAGGAAAGCTGGAGGCCAAATCCAACGCCTGCAAGGCTGCGGCTGGTGGCCAACCTGAGCATCCATCCGGCTCCAGCAGCCATGGGAAGGGGAAGGACCAGAGCAAGGATAAGGACCCGCGTAAGTCATCACCTCCCAAGAGGCAACATGACGAAGCATCTCAAACCGGCAACAGGCGGGAAGCCTCGCCTCCTCCACCGCCTAAACGGGATGAAGGCGGAAGCCGGGGAAGCAAGCAGCTGCCAAGGAGTGGCAGAAACCGCGACAACGCCCCGCCGCCAAGAAGAGGCAGGGACCTCACCGTCTCCACCACCAGCGCCCAGGCAGGAAGGCGGAAGCCGGGGACACAACAATGAGCCTAGGCCTAGCCGGGCAGCGCAGGATGAGCCAAATGTTGATAGATCCAGCAGGCAGCTCGATCCAAAAGACGCACGACATCGTCTCAATGACATCAAGGCAGGAAAGCAGGACGCCTACCTCGGCCCTGAGTGCTTTGGCCCAGCCATCCGCAACGTTCAGATACCTCGAGACATGACATCAGTGTCAAAAACTCATCAGAGGTACAACGGAGCGGACAAGCGAAACTCATGGCTGTCAGACTACGCGCTGTCTGTCGAAATAGTCGGGGGCAATGGCCTAGTCGCCGCACGCTTCCTTCCCCTCATGCAGGAGGGAACAGCCTGAAGCTGGATCGAAAACTTGCCGGAGAAGTCAATTCATAGCTGGCTCGACATGGAAAAGGTGTTCACCCAACACTTCCAGGGCACATACAAGCGACAAAACACATATACAGATTTGGTTCGCTGTGTGCAGAAGTCGGATGAAACTGCAACAAGTTTCCTGGCAAGATGGATACAGACAAAGGCAAGCTGTGAAAACGTGGATGCCAATCAAGCAATCCATGCCTTCACCACTGGCCTCTTGAAAGGCTCAAGTCTCAGACACAAGCTAGTACGCATGCAAGTCAAGGACCTCGGAGCCATGCATGAAATAGCATCCATGTATGCGTAGGCAGATTATGATGCACGCGATATGGACGGCGCACACGACATGGCGCTGTGGCGCCCCGACCGCTTAACTATACAGTGATACTATGTGTCACAGGTTATGCGATACAACCGGAGGTTACGGGTTTACCACTCCCCGGCCAAAACCTTTGGCAGACGTTGCTCAGAATGGATCATCGGCAACGCAACACCCCGATTGATGCCATAACACAGGCACAACTATCAATGCATAATAGAGAGATCAAGACTTGTGGAACAACTGGCACATCACAGACTCTACGACTCAAAGCATTATAGTTCAACTCTTATAATAGAGAAAGATAGCAAATATTACAACCAGAGGTCACAGACCCAACAGTACATCATGCGGAAGCGAAATTAAGTTGTTCTAAACAACAAGATCCAAATTATGGCCTAAGAGGCCTACAGTTAAACATTCCAGCGCCAGCTGTTCTGGGATGTCCCAAGCTGCCACCTGGGAACCCCAGACTACTCGTCGACGTCCACATAGAACCCACCTTCAGTGTCGGTGAAGTCCTCCACTGAAAATCAATAAAGCAACGTTGAGTTCGACGAACTCTGCAAGATTACTAGAGCTACTAGCTCAATGATTGGCTTTCAAAGGTTTTATGGCTGTTCTGCATAAAGCTGGTTTTCTTTATAAAAGACATCTGGCATCAACTAATCAGAATATTTTCAAAAGGGGATAAGAAGTAACATCTTTTCTTTTGATCATCTCCATCGACAACCACCATCAATCACTTCACCTGTCTACAAAGGCACCTCCCCGAATCACCCTCGAGGAAGTCAACCTTGCATTCTTGGAAGTACCTTTAGTACTCAGGTTTTAATCATTCCATTCATGTTCTCTATGGTCTTATCGTCCGTTCCCAAGTCGTCCATAACCGCGGACACAACTTTTCGAAAAGATTTTGACCCTGCAGGGATGTACTGTTTTTAACCACCGGTACCGTCCAGCCCATTGCCTGAACATTAGCTCTCTTCCATGGAAAGCCGACTGAGTGGGAGCGGTTACGACTTCTCCCTCGTTTGAGACTAACCCAGGATCATCAGTGAGGACGGGACAGGTTCAATGCCTCCAACACCCTGCCCCGTGGCCACTCATTTTCCTACACACCACCATCCTCATCCCAGTCCTGGCCACCATCCTCACGCACGCGCAAATGGAAGATCAAATAGAGGACCCTGGGTCCCGCCCGTGTTATTTAGTCGACGGGGGTTCCATATGGCCCACCGATGGAAGCACGCTTGGTCTTGGTTCAAGAGGTAAAGAACTCGCACCTAGGCGGTGGGAACGAGACAACACACCACATCCCCCGTGGCCTCTCATCCCCGCCTTTAAGCAATTTATTATCCGTCACCACCATTTTCCATCACATCCGGCCATTCCATCAACTGTTCCAACAATGAAACATCCACCGGACATCTAATCATTTAAACTAAGCATGGCTAAGCATATACATAGCAAATATACTTATCTCAGGCCAACACTTCAATCCTCTGGATATTAGGAAGGATACAGGTAATGGCAACAGGTATCTAATGCAGCTAGTAGGATACTCTAATCCAAGCAAAAGACATTTAGAACCGAATGCAATATTATAGTGGAGAAAATATTTGCGGAAACATAGGATCAGACAAGCTCAGAGGGGGGATTACGCTTGCCTTGTTCAGGGGGCTGGTAATACGGGTCGTCGGGGTATTGCGGTGGACCCCCGACTACTTGATCTATCGATGCATAAAAACACCGAAAAGACACAATCAATAACCACACAAGAAAAACAGGTGCAATGCACAAACACATGATGGCATGACATTTTAATGCACTGTATTTTAACTAACAAGTTAAATGGGGTGCAAGGAATATTTCTAATAACCAAAACAATTAAACCCCATAATTACTTAATGCTTTTCCTAACCTTTAGATAAATACAGTACTGATATTTTGTTTAATTATGCATGCAAATGATGTTACTGGACAGTGCTTACTTTTCTGAGCATTTTGATATATTAAACACAATTTTCTGAAATACCAATCAAAAGTTATTGCATTTTCAAAATTTGATTTAATGCTGCCATTTTAGCAAATCGTTTTACACATCACTAAAACTAAATAACCATGTTTGGAAACAAGGTGAAACATGAAGTGTATTAAGTGCTGAACATTTTGATAATTCAAACTTAATTTTTGGATCATTATTTTTAAAGTTATTGATTTTCCAAAACTGCTTTCTTTTCTGCCATTTTAATTATTTTAATAAAACAGGAACTAAACTAATTTAGTTGGATCTGTGAGTCATACCAGCGGACACAGTTTATTTTTCTGAACATTTTGGTATATTATTTGTAATTTTTGGCCAAGTATTTAAAAAGTTATGGATTTTACGAATTTATCCAGATTTTTGCCTTTTATTTTAGTTTCCAGAAATTTCAACCAAAACGTTTTTCACCGACGGCCAGGCTAGCCACAGCCACTGACCAGTGGGGCCGACGGCCACGCTGGCGCTGACTCGGCGCTGGCGTTCGCTGAGCCACTGACGGGTGGACCGTCTGTCAGTGGCCGAAATAAAACGAAAATAAGTTGCGTCGGCGGGATTTCGAACCCGCGACCTCGCGAGCGTGCACGCGGCGTGCTAGCCACTGGGATGGTGCTGTGCTAGTGTTAGACTACAAATCCATTTCTATTTGAGGTTATGAAGTCTCTCGCTTATCTGACGAAACTGAAACCGCAGTGCCGTTCGGCCGGAGCGGGCACGCATGCGGTACCACGGCGGACGGCGGCGAGCTAAAACAACTCGTCGATTTACAGAGGGAGGAGAAGAACGGGGATGTCCAGGAGGACGGCTATCTCACCCTCGACGCGTGAGTGCTCTAGGTGACGACGGAGGAGGTCGGAGATGGCTGCAATCTTGCCCGGAGCGCGGCGGCCAGAGTTGGAGAAGATGTGGACGACCAGCCCGATTCGTAGCGTCCGAGCTCGATTCCTTGGACGTAGATGAAGTAGACGTCGCGGCGGAGACGATGGCCCTGCTCGGTCTGTACCGGGCAAGCTCAAACGACGGCGGCGGGCTCGCGGCCGCCATGGCTAGGGTTCGAGCTCGTGAAGAACACGGAGAGAGAGAGAGAGCGAGAGGGAGCAGGTAAGGGGATAAGTGAGAGGTGGGAGGAGCAGAGCGTCCTCGGTGGCCTCCTTATCCTCTCAACACGGCAGGAGGGGCGTGGGCATAGTGGCGACCGCGCCACTGGCGCCATGCCGTGGCCACTGGAGCTACAGGAAGAAGAAGACCAATTTGCAGAAAACCCCCTGGCGTTTCCTCTTTTCTATTTCTTTTATTTTTCAGTATCACTTTAGGGATTTTATTGAGGCACTAAAACATTTTAGAAAAATCTGAAATTATTCATGTAGCCTCCCCATAACATGTAGAAGCTCCACAAAAATTGGTGTTTAAAAATAAAATGTTTTGGGTCACATTTGTTAATAGAGTTTGGTTATGTTAATTTTTGTTAAGTAATATTTGATACTCCTTTAATATTTTTAAAGCAAGTGCAAAATATTGTTTTGGACTCTTGGGGCTTCCTTGACAATTATGGGATGTCAAAGTATTTTTGTTTTGCAAGTTTGAATGCTTTCATTGATTTGAATTTGTAAATGAAGCAATTCCTATTTGACGTTTTCCAATGTTATATTTTCTTGAGCAATTTTTATTAAGGATGCCATGATGCACAAGAAATGAAAAGTGAAACTTTTATTCACATTTTTCAGTTCACAAAATTTGGGGTTGTTACAATTCTACCCCCCTTACAAGAATCTCGCCCCGAGATTCCTAGAGTAGGAAAGAGGGAAAGGGTTACGACGGTCTTCAATGATCTTCTCTGTGTAGATTGATTCAGCGCATCCTGGAGATCTTCATCGGCTACACTTCAAGGTCATCGCTCAACTACACCATAGGAAAGGGGGAAAGACTCTGGAAGGAATGGTCTTCACGAAGATGCGACGGTCGAGTACCCCCTAGTCAACTCTTGGAATGAGACTTCAATCAACTCTTGAATTAATGGTTAGGAGACACATGAGGTAACTGTGATTTATAAGATGTTTCCAGTTGGTAGACAACTGTTTCTCAGAAGATTGCGAATATGGACTTTGCACAAGGCCTTAAGTCTCTGAGGGAGAATGTTAAACAAGTTTCCAACAGATGAAGTGGTAACTTGTATGAGACAACTTGAGTAGGACCTTCCTCACGAAGGAACATTTCAGATCACCGGAGAAGGATCGGGAAGATGGACCAAGAGAACTTTAGAAACTCCATGAACGTTAGTATTGGGAACACTTCTTGATTTTCCAGACACCAAGGACAAGCTTCTTGACGACCATCAACCATCTTATATTTACTAATTGGAGGCACCATACGAGGCACCACGTTAATTCTGAAGATTATAAATTTTATCCGTCCGATCTAACCATAATCTATCTAAAGCCGTTAAATTAATGTCTTTGTCAAACGCACAGGCGTAACTCCTCTCGGACGTATATTTCTCCGCTTGAGTTCGAATCCCAAACAATGCATTCTCCGATCAGTACATAATTAATTCGTGCAATCGTGCATGCACAGGATTTTTCCCATTGGCTAATCGTGATCAAACGGTTTACGTCTCTGCACCTATGATGGCCGAAGTTCGGACGACCAGACTCTAACATAAGCCACCCATCAGCCCTAGCATATAAGGTAAGGTTCAGGTCCGTCCAATACTCTGATCTATAAAATTCAAGAGAAATAGTTATGTTCGTTTATGAATGCATTGGTTGGATCCTCTCACGGTGCAAACACCTAATTATCGATTGGGTGTGATGCAATGTGTACTTTCCTAAGGTACGTCGCCAGCGCCGCGGGTTTGCGTTCAGTAGATTTCTTTTCGTTTTTCCTGCTGCAGATATAAACTCACAGCTAGATTAATTATTTTGCCAGCAAGGTTATTCGTACGGCTATTTCCATATTCTATGCATCAAGACTTAAAATCCTTTAGGGGAAATAGGAGCTGCGCAGTCATACGAGAGCACGCACTTAAAGTCTGTATTCTGTGCGTTGGCATGTCAGCCGATTGTATCTTTTGTGTGTGTGGTATTCCTATTTTTTGGCGGCCATAATTCAATATATTATCTGAAACCAACCCTAATATTGTCCATATTTAGTTAACATTGCGTGTCAGATTTAAATCCAGCGTGTTGTCATTCCTACAGCGTATATCCCAATTCTTTACGAACCAGCTGCTATCCAAGGTACGCTTACTTCATCCATGGTTTTACTTAAAGCATTGTTTTCTTATACATCTCCTTATATTCGATGATAATACAAAGTAGAAAGTTTCAGGTACATTAGGATATATATTTAATGCAAGTCATTTATGTCTCTGTAGTTTTTTCCACGAAAGTGTTGTCAGTTGTGAACAAGACAAGTTAGTACACATTTTTTTGTTAGCACGAACGGAGGAGATAGATAGATATAGATATGCACACACCTTAGCACACTCCTTGGACTAATATGGACGATGAAATTTTTTCTAATACCTTCTATTAAATCGTGATGGATGGAGTCACAAATGATAAGGAGAAATAAATCTAAGATTTTATTATAGCTTATCACCGAAGGGTATTTTTAATGCAAATAAATAAAATGTACAGGCCCATGCCATGCCGTTTGCTCATTTTCTAAATAATTTTGAATAAATAACGCTTCAGTTTCAAATAGGGAGAGATAGATATAATATGGTACGAAAAAATAAAGCATTTTAGTGATTTTAAAATTACGAAGATGGTCATTTATAAGTTCAGTCAATAGTAGAGTAGATCACGCAAAAGCTACACCTGTAGAATTTAAAATTCTTATTAGGAATATTTGTAATTTCACCGTCATATTGTAAGAATGTTTTTACTTTCTAATTATAGTTAGTTTAACATAGGTTCAAATTTTAAACCAAGTTGAAAAACCGCAGTAAGCCTAAAAATCGGAACATAATACCAGCCCGTGCGAATGCACGGGTTGTCGCTTCTAATTGCGATTCAGACATGGTTAGGTGTAGAGATACTTCCGACTCAACATGTATGAATAGGAACTCTTTGCAAAGGATGCCAACGGATTACATTTGCTAGAACCCCAAGAGCTAGACTAGAATGTCTAACTCCAAAGGAGAAACGAGATTGTGGAACTCACGTATTAGCAACTGTCAGAAGACAATCTGCACCTACTTGAATTACTTGCAACAGGACACAAATGAGTCCTTGCTGGGAAACACCAAAGAAGGCACATAAGTTCTTGGACTTCTTCTCTTTCTGGAACAATTCAATCAGTGGCTTGGATGCATAGATGAAATTCTCAAGGAATGGAGGTAACAACGTACCACTCCAAGAATATTTTGCATATGCATGATTGAGTTGGGATGATTCCGAGGATACTAGACAATTCACTCAGATCCACGGCGACATCTTTCAGCAATTGCACGTGAACCAGAGAAAGTAACTTCTAACATCCAGAACATATACCTTGTGACGACACAAAGTTAGTTCTAACAAGTTTCCAATGCTAACGCCCAATATCCAATATAAATCTCCTCAAACATGGAGAAAATAAGAATGTAGTTGATGGGCCCAACAACAAACTTATCCAGATACTCCAATACTGTAGACTCATATGTCACATGAACTGGGCATAAGTATTGTTCAGACTAACACCTTCAGGTAAGTTGGTCTGAGTTTGATTTGACCATAGCCCAATTCAAATCAACAGATTTGGAGGGTAGCATATCCAAAGAGGAGATACTTCCTTGCTTCTATCACAAACAGACTAGACATCCCATTGGAAATGAACTATAACAGATAGAGCTTTTGTCTTTTAACTCTCCAAGTTGTTTAAGCTCAACCGAATAATTCAGGACATCCACCTAGGGGTGGGCATGAAGCTCGAGGCTCGAAGCTCGGCTTGGGCTTGACAAGGCTTGGCTCGGGCTCGGCCCGGCTCGAAGGTTGGACAAGCCAAGCCTAAACCTTCCGGGTAAGGCTCGAGGCTCGACAAGCCGGCTCGGTCAAGCTCGCAAGCCGGCTCGAAGGCTCGGTGAAATACAAAAATTTGACATGTCCCTTGCTAAGAATGTAACATTTCACAATTATAATGAACAATAGAGCATGATTGTATCCATAACATAATCTAACAAGTTTCAAAAAGTATCAACTAAACATAATAATGGCATACATGACAAGTATAGCTTTAGATACAACACTGCAATCCAAATGATACACCGAAAACAAACTAGATTTGCACTCATTAAATCACTGTGTTCAGCACAAGATAGATACAGGATTATACGCATACATAGCTCTATATATTGGATCAATGAGTTTTGTCACACAAAATGACAAAACAACATCTATATGCATACTTCAGTGCTCATTTGTTGCATGTCAAATGTCAAGAGTGCTCACTGTTTTTATCAAGAAAGTTGCTCAATGTTTCTTTAGCACACTTCGGTGAAAAGCCAATCCAATGGTCGCTGAATAAGATCAAACCACTAGCTAGCAGCATGCGTACAGGCTTGGCACAAATTCCATGCTCTTTAGCCAGCAAACTCCTGGTTATCCACAGGCGCAGGTCATTGGTTGCATCGCCAATGGAGGAGAAGAGCAGCAAACAGCAGGCCAGCAGTGCAAGCCGGAGACGTATGTGGCCGGACGAGGAGACTAGCAGCCGGTCGGCGCCTCGGTGGTGGAGGATAGGAGTAGCTGCAGTGCCAGACGGTGGTGGAGGCCTGGAGGAGCGTAGCAGGCGAGCATCTGGCTGGCTGACGGGAGAGGGCCGGCGTGCGGCAGCCTGATGAAGAAACCGGAAAATATACGCACTTGCCGGCGGCGGCGTACAACCAGCGGGCTAGCCATAACCGCGCGGCGCCGCGAGATCCTAAGGGTACCGGGAGGAGCAGTCAGTAAGAAGAGCCATTGGAGAAGACGATGGGGCGGTGGCCGGGTGGGTCGGGTGGCGCAGGCCAGCGGCGGCGGCCGGCGTTGGTGGCAGGCTTCTGTAGCAGAGGTCAGCGGCGGTAAGGCGAGCACCGTTCTCTCTTCTACACACGGATGGAGAGCGGTGACGGCGGCCTGCTTCGGTGTTCCCGGCCGTCGGCCGGCGGCCGGCGTCGACGTTAGCGAGGCTGCGAGGAGTGGTGAGGGGATTGATGGGTAGACCGTAGACGACGAATTTGGGAATTAAAAATTAGGATCTGGAGGCAGGCTCGTGAGCCGCCGAGCCGAGCCGCAAGCCCACCGAGCCGAGCCTCGAGCCCACTTCCCAGAAATTTTACAGCACCAAGCCGAGCCAGGCTCGGCTTGGGTTTTACCGAGCCTGACCGAGCCGAGCCACGAGCCGGCTCGGCTCGGCTCGATTCCACCCCTACATCCAGCATGATTTTCTTGGAGAAAGGAGTTGTTCGGAGAACCAGCTTACTCATAAGCTCAACATCACGATCAGGTGACAACCTGACGATACTTCTGGAAAGACCTCCAGAATATCACGATCCACTGGTATGTCTTGAGTTTGAGAGGGAATCATGCTTTTCAAGGCAAAACGATGTGGTCTTGGGAGCTTTGGCACGAACCTAGCTCATTGACCAAGGAAGTGCACCTGAACAAACAGATTTGGTAGCACAGTTAAACTCAACTTATTGATCGGCTAACCAACCATGCTAAGAAGGACAATGGATGTCCCTAGATTTCAGCGCAGTAAGAACTGCTAGAATATTCGATAGCCACAACGCTGCTCACGTCTTATCATTCTCCAGTAACAAGTTACTTGGAAAACAGAGAGCAACGAAGTGCAAGAGCATCACTTCATCAAGAAGATCATGATACTTAGCACGATACTTTGATATCAAAGAGTGTGACACTCTAAGGTGGAACAGAACCAAAGGCAGATAAGGCCCTCATTCTGCAGATTACAATACTTTGACCTGGTCCGAGAAGTGGACAAGGTACTGAGTTTGTTTCTCCTAACATCCCGAAGTGGAATGTCCTGACGAACCACAAGAGTAACTTGTATCGGAACACACCAATGCACTGTAAAAACATGACGGTCATACGGAAGAAACGTGTCGGAAAGAAGATCAAGAGTAACAAACATGCTCCGGAAAAACCTCAGATGTTGGAAAAGCATATGTTAGCACTCTTCCAGCAACTAGTGCTAAAAGGGTTTCACGATCGTGTATTAGTGGAGGAGTCACGAACATAGCGGAAAAATCACTAGGAGCACTCTTGTCGTGATCCAGACGGTGGA
The DNA here is from genome assembly GCA_947311845.1 of Poa pratensis. Lineage (NCBI taxonomy): Eukaryota > Viridiplantae > Streptophyta > Magnoliopsida > Poales > Poaceae > Poa > Poa pratensis. The sequence continues at coordinate 69,228,831 of CAMZMU010000047.1, forward strand.
ATGACAGAATATCTAGCGTTAGCTAGCGATACGGATGAGCTTTGTTGACGCAATTGAATTGCGACAACAACCACAAGCTTGAAGACTAACTTTAGATCTAGCCATCCTGTTGTAGGGTTCAACCATTAACAACAAGGTTCAACGGGAAGGATCTTGGGTTAAAGATCAGCATCTTGTACTGAGACTCACGAATAGCATAATGCTCACATGGGTCACAACCCACATGATTCATCACACCAGAATTTCAGCACAATCCAGGACCTTCGGTTCAAGATCTTGGGCTAAAACCCAAAGAAAGAATAAGTGATTAGACTCGGTAAGAATAAGAGGGTTCGTAAACATCTGAGTTGATTTCGGATTGTTGCGTAGCGGGAGCAACCGGACACATAACACTAAAGGTAGAACCCAACCCCGTGATCCTAAAGATTTTTTTTTGGTAACAGATGAGAAGTAAAACTTTTAACTCAAATCGAGGTAAGATGGCTTCGAGACTAGAATGTAACCAGATAAGGAGTAAAAAGAATCCTAAGATGGTTTTCACAACTCATTTTTCGGTTATAAATAATTTTCACAACACTAGACTCAACGTCGACCACTAGAAGGGTTTCCTACAGGCAGTCCTGCTCTGATACCAACTTGTGGCGCCCCAACCGCTTAACTATACAGTGATGCTGTGTGTCACAGGTTATGCGATACAACCGGAGGTTACAGGTTTACCACTCCCCGGCCAAAACCTTTGGCAGGCGTTGCTCGGAATGGATCATCGGCAACGCAACACCCCGATTGATGCCATAACACAGGCACAACTATGAATGCATAATAGAGAGATCAAGACTTGTGGAACAACTGACACATCACAGACTCTACGACTCAAAGCATTATAGTTCAACTCTTATAATAGAGAAAGATAGCAAATATTACAACCAGAGGTCACAGACCCAACAGTACATCATGCGGATGCGAAATTAAGTTGTTCTAAACAACAAGATCCAAATTATGGCCTAAGAGGCCTACAGTTAAACATTCCAGCGCCAACTGTTCTGGGATGTCCCAAGCTGCCACCTGGGAACCCCAGACTACTCGTCGACGTCCACATAGAACCCACGTTCAGTGTCGGTGAAGTCCTCCACTGAAAATCAATAAAGCAACGTTGAGTCCGACGAACTCTGCAAGATTACTAGAGCTACAAGCTCAATGATTGGCTTTCAAAGGTTTTATGGCTGTTTTGCATAAAGTTGGTTTTCTTTATAAAAGACATCTGGCATCGACTAATCAGAATATTTTCAAAAGGGGATAAGAAGTAACATCTTTTCTTTTGATCATCTCCATCGACAACCACCATCAATCACTTCACCTGTCTACAAAGGCACCTCCCCGAATCACCCTCGAGGAAGTCAACCTTGCATTCTTGGTAGTACCTTTAGTACTCAGGTTTTAATCATTCCATTCATGTTCTCTATGGTCTTATCGTCCGTTCCCAAGTCGTCCATAACCGCGGACACAAATTTTCGAAAAGATTTTGACCCTGCAGGGATGTACTGTTTTTAACCACCGGTACCGTCCAGCCCATTGCCTGAACATTAGCTCTCTTCCATGGAAAGCCGGCTGAGTGGGAGCGGTTACGAATTCTCCCTCGCTTGAGACTAACCCAGGATCATCAGTGAGGACGGGACAGGTTCAGTGCCTCCAACACCCTGCCCCGTGGCACTCATTTTCCTACACACCACCATCCTCATCCCAGTCCTGGCCACCATCCTCACGAACGCGCAAATGGAAGCTCAAACTAGAGGACCCTGGCTAGTCCCGCCCGATTATTTTGTCGACGGGGTTCCATATGGCCCACCGATGGAAGCACGCTTGGTCTTCGTTCAAGAGGTAAAGAACTCGCACCTAGGCGGTGGGAACGAGACAACACACCACATCCCCCGTGGCCTCTCATCCCCGCCTTTAAGCAATTTATTATCCATCACCACCATTTTCCATCACATCCGGCCATTCCATCAACTGTTCCAACAATGAAACATCCACCGGACATCTAAGCATTTAAACTAAGCATGGCTAAGCATATACATAGCAAATATACTTATCTCAGGCCAACACTTCAATCCTCTAGATATTAGGAAGGATACAGGTAATGGCAATAGGTATCTAATGCAGCTAGTAGGATACTCTAATCCAAGCAAAAGACATTTAGAACCGAATGCAATATTATAGTGGAGAAAATATTTGCGGAAACATAGGATCAGACATGCTCAGAGGGGGGATTACGCTTGCCTTGTTCAGGGGGCTGGTAATACGGGTCGTCGGGGTATTGCGGTGGAACCCCGACTGCTTGATCTATCGATGCATAAAAACACCGGAAAGACACAATCAATACACACAAGCAAAACAGGTGCAATGCACAAACACATGATGGCATGACATTTTAATGCACTGTATTTTAACTAACAAGTTAAATGGGGTGCAAGGAATATTTGTAATAACCAAAACAATTAAACCCCATAATTACTTAATGCTTTTCCTAACCTTTAGATAAATACAATACTGATATTTTGTTTAATTATGCATGCAAATGATGTTACTGGACAGTGCTTACTTTTCTGAGCATTTTGATATATTAAACACAATTTTCTGAAATACCAATCAAAAGTTATTGCATTTTCAAAATTTGATTTAATGCTGCCATTTTAGCAAATCATTTTACACATCACTAAAACTAATTAACCATGTTTGGAAACAAGGTGAAACATGAAGTATATTAAGTGCTGAACATTTTGATAATTCAAACTTAATTTTTGGATCATTATTTTCAAAGTTATTGATTTTCCAAAAATGCTTTCTTTTCTGCCATTTTAATTATTTTAATAAAACATCAACTAAACTAATTTAGTTGGATGTGTGAGTTATACCAGCAGACACAATTTATTTTTCTGAACATTTTGGTATATTATTTGTAATTTTTGGCCAAGTATTTAAAAAGTTATGGATTTTATGAATTTATCCAGATTTTTGCCTTTTATTTTAGTTTCCAGAAATTTAAACCAAAACGTTTTTCACCGACGGCCAGGCTAGCCACAGCCACTGACCAGTGGGGCCGACGGCCACGCTGGCGCTGACTCGGCGCTGGCGTGCGCTGAGCCACTGACGGGTGGACCCCGTCTGTCAGTGGCCGAAATAAAACGAAAATAAGATGCGCCGGCGGGGTTTCGAACCCGCGACCACGCGAGCGTGCACGCGGCGTGCTAGCCACAGGGATGGTGCTGTGCTAGTGTTAGACAACTGATCCATTTCTATTTGAGGTTATGAAGTCTCTCGCTTATATGACGAAACTGGAACCGCAGTGCCATTCGGCCGGAGCGGGCACGCACGCGTTGACCACGGCGGACGGCGGCGAGCTAAAACAACTCGTCGATTTACAGAGGGAGGAGAAGAACGGGGATGTCCAGGAGGACGACTATCTCACCCTCGACGCGTGAGTGCTCTAGGTGACGACGGAGGAGGTCGGAGATGGCTGCAATCTTGCCCGGAGCGCGGCGGCCTGAGTTGGAGAAGATGTGGACGACCAGCTCGATTCGTAGCGTCCGAGCTCGATTCCTTGGACGTAGATGAAGTAGACGTCACGGCGGAGACGATGGCCCTGCTCAATCTGTACGGGGCGAGCTCAAACGATGGCAGCGGCTCGCGGCCGCCATGGCTAGGGTTCGAGCTCGTGAAGAACACGGAGAGAGAGAGCGAGAGGGAGCTGGTAAGGGGATAAGTGAGAGGTGGGAGGAGCAGAGCGTCCTCGGTGGCCTCCTTATCCTCTCGACGCGGCAGGAGGGGCGTGGGCACAGTGGCGACCGTGCCACTGGCGCCATGCCGTGGCCACTGGAGCTACAGGAAGAAGAAGACCAATTTGCAGAAAACCCCCTGGCGTTTCCTCTTTTCTTTTTCTTTTCTTTTTCAGTAGCACTTTAGGGATTTTATTGAGGCACTAAAACATTTTAGATAAATCTGAAATTATTCATGTAGCCTCCCCATAACATGTAGAAGCTCACAAAAATTGGTGTTTAAAAATAAAATGTTTTGGGTCACATTTGTTCATAGAGTTTGGTTATGTTAATTTTTGTTAAGTAATATTTGATACTCCTTTAATATTTTTAAAGCAAGTGCAAAATATTGTTTTGGCCTCTTGGGTCTTCCTTGACAATTATGGGATGTCAAAGTATTTTTGTTTTGCAAGTTTGAATGCTTTCATTGATTTGAATTTGTAAATGAGCAATTCCTATTTGACGTTTTCCAATGTTATATTTTCTTGAGCAATTTTTATTAAGGATGCCATGATGGACAAGAAATGAAAAGTGGAAATTTTATTCACATTTTTCAGTTCACAAAATTTGGGGCTGTTACAGGCGCCCAGCAGGCGAGCAAGTCACAAACGCAAGGCTCCCCAGGACGACAAAGCCGGACCATCAAACAAGGTCGCCGCCGCCTTCGAAGGCAAAGGCGGAAACCGTAAGTGGAAGGGAAAGGGTAAAGAAGGCGGCTCCAGCAAGCAACGCCTGACTTACGAACAGGCAAAAGCCTTACCCTGCCCAATCCATGCATCACTGGGAAAGGTTAACCATACACTGGGGGAATGCCGGTTCATGGATGATGCCAAGAAGGACCCCGAGGTTGGCTGGAAGCCGAAAAAGAGTAAGAAAGCTGAGAAAACAAAGAAGGAAGATGATGATGAGGTAGTCTCCTCGGAGGATGAGGACCCTAAGCCGCCACGCAAGGAGAAAAAGTATCCTAAAGTTCGTGGCCAACTGGTCTGCTTTTTGGGCACTCCTTCGGCAAAGGAAGAGAAGGCGGAGCTGCGAGAGCTCAATGCTACAGTGTCTAACGTTCCTCAGTACTTAGACTTGTCCGAAAAGGCAATCACATGGGACAGGAACGACCACCCAGACCGTGTGCCGCTTCCCGGCAAGTATGCCCTCGTCATCGACCCAATTTCGACAACTTCAGATTAACCAAGGTGTTGATGGATGGCGGTAGCAGCCTTAACATCATGTATGAGGACACCCTGAAGCGCATGAACTTGACAGAAAGCCAGCTTGATTACAGCAAAGTCAAGTTTCATGGCATCGTTTCGGGAAAGCAAGCCAAGTCGATGGGAAGCATTAAGCTTGAGGTTACTTTTGGACCTGAGTCAAACTACCGCTCGGAGTATCTCAGGTTTGAAGTAGTCCCCTTCAAGAGTGCTTATGACGCCATCTTCGGACGACCAGCTTTCGCCAAATTCATGGCTCGACCATGTTACATCTACAACAAGTTGAAGATGCCGGGACCCCACGGTACCATCACCGTCAATGGCAACTTCAAGAAGACAAAAGAGTGCGAACGTGGCAATGCCGCCTTCGTCGAGGCCGTCCTCCACGCAGAGGAGTTGGCCATGATGAAGAAAGAAGCTGATACATCCCAGTTGCCGGAAAACGTGAAGACAGCCGAGCCCAAGAAGACTTTCAAGGCCTCCGAGGAAACAAAGAAGGTGGATCTGGTGCCAGGTGACAACTCCAAGCAAGTCACCATCGGATCTGGCTTAGACGACAAATAGGAAAGCGTGCTCGTCGAGTTCCTCCGTGAGAATCGGGACATCTTTGCATGGTCGTCAGCCGACATGCCGGGTGTACCAAGGGAACTTGCCGAGCACTCTCTTAATGTCTACAAAGGAGCCAAGCCAGTGAAGCAAGGAATAAGGCGCTACGGTGAAGAGAAGAGGAAGGCAATAGGGAAGGAGATCATCAAGTTGCAAGAAGCTAAGTTCATTAGGGAGGTAGTACACACTTATTGGTTGGCAAATCCTGTACTGGTTCCAAAACCCAATAAGGAAATGAGATTGTGCATTGATTATACCGGCTTGAACAGGTGCTGTCCTAAGGACCACTTTGCGTTACCACGTATAGATCAAGTCATAGACTCCACAGCCGGCTCCGAGCTGCTGTGCTTTTTGGATGTGTACTCCGGGTACCACAAATTAAAATGCGCAAATCTGACCAACTCAAAACATCGTTTACTATGCCCTACGGGACCTTCTGCTACATCACGATGCCCTTCGGCCTAAAAAATACCGGCGCAACGTATCAGCGATGCATGCAAAGATGCCTTCATGAGCAGATTGGCCGCAATGTTCACGTCTATGTAGACGACATTGCCGTCATGTCTAAAAAGAAGGCGGACTTGCTAGACGACTTACGGGAAACCTTCGATTGCCTCTGGGTATATAAGATGAAACTCAACCCGAAGAAATGCGTCTTTGGGGTTCCTGCCGGCAAGCTGCTCGATTTTATCGTTTCGAACGAGGAATAGAAGTCAACCCGGAAAAAATCAAGGCAATCCTCAACATATCCAGGCCCAAGGACTTGAAGGACATGCAGCGACTTGCCGGCTCGGCGGCTGCCGTCAGTCGTTTCATTAGCCGTCTTGGGGAGAAGGCAATGCCTCTCTACCGGCTCCTGAAGAAATCCGAGAACTTTGAGTGGACAGATGAAGCAGATGCCGCCTTGCAACAGCTCAAGGAAGCATTAATGTCTGACCCAATCTTAGCAGCTCCTCGATCGCAGGAACCAATGCTGCTTTACATCGCGGCGACTAACTTAGTTATCAGCGTAGTCCTGGTTGTGGAACGCAAGACGGAAAAATCAGAGATCCCGGAATAGCGTCTGGTCTACTTCATTAGTGAAGTATTTTCTGTCTCAAAGGAGCGTTATCCGCATTAGCAGAAGCTGGTTTATGGTGTTTTCTATGCCGCTAGAAAGTTACGACACTACTTCCAGGAACACTCAATCACATTGGTGAGCAAGGCACCTCTGGGGGATATAATAGACAATACGGATGCTACAGGCCGAGTTGCCAAGTGGGGCATTGAACTCGCCGCCTTTGACATCATGTACAAGCCCAGAAATGCCATTATGTCTCAAGCTTTGGCAGATTTCATTGCAGATTGGACAGAAGCTATGGACGAAGTACCTCTCCCTGAAGAAGCATATTGGATCATGCACTTTGACGGATAAAAAATGCTTCAGGGCTCGGGGGCTGGCGTTGTGTTAAGAAACCCGCAAGGAGACAAGCTTAGCTATGTGCTACAAATTCACTTCAAAGCAACGAATAATGTTGCAGAATACGAAGCACTCCTTCACGGCTTACACATCGCCAAAGAACTAGGCGTCCAGCGCGTCTTCTGTTATGGAGATTCAGACTTGGTGGCACAACAGACACGTGGAACCTGGGACGCAAAAAGTAAGACAATGGCGGTATATCGCGCTACCGTTGATGAATTCGCTAAATGCTTCCTAGGCTACGAAGTCCGCCATATCCCAAGAGCCCAAAACGAGGCAGCAGACACACTTGACAGATTGGGGTATGAGCGCAAAAAAATACCAAAGGATGTTTTCCTGGAACACCTACACAAGCCGTCAATAAAAGGGGTAGACCTCCTTGACCCAGAGTCGGCGGAACCAGTAGAGGCGGCTAGCTATGCCGTCTACCTGGTGAAGCCGGATTGGACGACGCCATATTTGGACTTCCTGACAAATCAGGAGTTGCCAGACGATGAGGTTTTGAAAAGGCAAATCATAAGAAGAGCCAAGGCATTCACAATAATCAATGGCGAACTGTACAAACGTAGCACCACTGGTGTTTACTGCGTTGCATTTCGCCAGAAGAGGGCAAAGACTTGCTGGACGAGATACATGCTGGAGTTTGTGGACATCATGCTTCATCCCGCTCCCTTGTGGCCAAAGCTTTCCGGCAAGGTTTTTACTGGTTGACAGCCAAGGCTGACACAGAGGAAATAGTCAAAACATGCAGAGGCTGCCAACTATATGCCAGACAACCACACATGCCGGCTCAGGAGCTCAAAACAATACCCATCACATGTTCTTTCGCAGTCTGGGGCTTGGACATGGTTGGTCCATTTAAGACGGCACCTGGTGGCTACACACATTTGCTTGTGGCTGTAGACAAGGTCACCAAATGGGTTGAATCTAAGCCTATCAAAAAGCTAGACGGCGCCACAACTGCCAATTTTCTCTGGGGAATAATCGCTCGGTTCGGGGTGCCTCACAACATCATCACTAATAATGGCACTAACTTGTCGCAAGGCGAAGTTGAGGAGTACTGCTATAAGCACGGCATCCGCCTAGATTTTGCCTCAGTGGCACACCCGCAGACAAATGGCCAAGTATAGCGCGCAAATGGTTTAGTCCTGCAGGGCATCAAACCTCGTCTCGAAGTACCATTGCACAGGGCAGCTGGGGCTTGGGTGGATGAGTTACAGTCTGTCCTTTGGAGTTTGCAAACGACCCCAAACAGATCAGCCAAGTTCACTCCTTTCTTCTTAGTCTATGGCGCAGAAGCAGTGTTGCCATCCGACATGATGTACGATTCTCCCAGAATTCAAGCCTACGTCCAGGAAGACGCAGAAGATGCAAGACAGGATGGCCTTGACCTACTTGACGAAGAACACGACGTTGCCCTCGCACGATCCGCCATCTATCAGCAAGGATTGCGGCGCTATCACAGTCGAAGAGTGCGGCAACGTAGTTTCAGAGTTGGTGACCTGGTCCTCCGCCTAATCCAAGACAGGAAAGGCTTGCATAAGTTATCCCCGCCATGGGAAGGACCTTTTGTGGTCAGCAAGGTGTTGCTCAATGGATCCTATTACTTGGTGGACGCACGAGATGGCTACAAGATGAAACGAGGTCGCAAGCGCAAGAGGAAGGTCGATGACAAGTACGACGAAACCAAGCGGCCTTGGAACATTGAGCAGCTACGTCCTTTTTACACTTAGCAATTCTTACATTGTAATAAGTACTATATGATTATGAAATAAAAGTCTGTGGTTTGCTCATTTAGTTTTGGGACCATACCATTTTTTGCCTTTTCTCGCAATCATATATCTGTTGTCATAAAAGCAGCCGACAATTTTTTTGCTCCGTGCTAAGGTTCCAACTTCTTTGACATTTGCCGTCTGCCGGCTAAAAAAGCAAACAACCTTTGCACCGCCTAGTATTGTTATCTGCATGTTTGTGTGTGGGTCGCCTAGTAGTATGTCGTTGGCACCAACATGCCGGCTTTGGTCTCTGAGTCTGAACTAATTGGTATTGCACCTGGTTGGCTCAGCTGAAGTAACTGTGATGAGGTTCTGCTAACATATGAAATAGCTAAACACACAAACGGGATGCATATTAAGGCAGGTGTAAGGACCCCTCAGATTAACCAGTCCGAGGTGCCCACGTTATGTAAACAGATCACGATCCCAATGATCAGTGCATCGCGATCACATAACCAACATGGTATGTAGAGTTACATCATCCAACTCGATTAGTACAAGACTTACATAAATGGTGGTCACACGACCAAGCCTACAACCATCGTCACGCAGGACGGAATTAACTACGATATAGCGGAAGCTTTCGGCTAGCATCGGCCCTCGTCACAACCGGACGCATTTCCACAGAGCAGTTGACCGGTGACACTCAGTTGGCGTAGTCATCGGCGTACTCCTCATCTTCGGCGTAGGTCTTCTCGTTGAAAACCTGGACATTGGAATATCCAGGGACACAGCCATGAGTACAATTACGTACTCGCAAGACCACCACCAGGCTTAAGTTTTCATGGTAATGCAATAGAAGCGTTTTTCGAAAACTGGGATAGTTGCTATATATGACTATAGGGCTTAATTTTCGCAAACGATGCTTTTAGACATAGAGAATACAACATCTCTATATCTTTGTTGAAAAAGGCATTTGGAGATATAATTCTCCTTCTTTTAGAAATGACAGAAAACATTTCCACGTTTGAAAACACTTTTGTAAAACTTTTTCAAAACACTAGGATAGGGATGCCCCTTTTTCCTTTCCGGGTTCCGACTGGTTGACTCCCCGAGACCAACCATCTTCTCCCAAAAATCCGTACCTCCTAGGTACCTCCTTGATGCCTCCTTTTTCTTTTCCGAAAACAGTTTCTTTTCAAAACATAAAAATGCCCATACGCCTAGATCGGGGGCCTTTCCAACCGTCCATGACCGAGGACTCGGCTATTCGAATAGATTTACACTCTGCAGAGGTGGTACACTTTCACCACAAGATTCGGATGGTCTGCCGTGGATCAACCACGGACTGTACGGAGACAGCATGCACACATCAGACGGCCGATCCTAACTTCCACTATGTTAGTGCTAGTATAAGAATATCCTCTTCGAGTGGGTTTGTTCTCCCCGGCACCGAGTGAGCTAGCCGTATCGATCCGGTTTCCCCTAGTCTCACACCGCCATGACAGGAGACCCACCGTTGCTTCCCGGTGGCACACGAAGTCCACTCTTTGTATGCCCATATCCAGCATTCGGTTCCGGGGACTCTAACCCCTTCTAGCCAATTGAGGAGTATTCGAATACTAACACCAACATGCTTCCGCTAAGCCCCGTGCCCATTTTGAGGTAATGTGGTTGTACGGGTTAATTGTTCGGGCGAGCCGCTAGGGCTGTACTTTTTTTTCAAAACCTCTTCACCTCCGACTGCTCCCAGCAGCTCGGGTTTTCGTAAACTCTCCGATTGCTCACAGCAACACGGGTTTTTCGTAATCTCTCCGATTGCTCCCAGCAACTCGGGTTTTTCGTAATCTCTCCGATTGCTCCCAGCAACTCGGGTTTTATAAAACACTTTCTCGCCGATTGCTCCCAGCAACTCGGGTTTTTCCTCCAAAACATTTTATCCAAAACCAGGCTCCCATCCTATAGTTTTGAGATAAGAATATAAGGATATACTACTAGAAAATATAATTTTCTTGATAGCGCCCTCAGTAGAAGGCTTCTCAAGTGAAGACCTATTTTTTATAAAACCGATTATATACTTGTAGATATCTTTGGCCAAACAATATTTTGTAAAATAGATTTTGGGAGGCAAAATGCCACGGAAGAAATAAAACATGCATTATTTATTTTGAAAACAAAACATGCTTGTAAAAATAATAGGATTTCATTAGAGTGGTGAGGTGGCTTGCCTGGCTGGGTAATATGTCCTTGGTCTTGATCTTGAGGTTCCTCAGGTACACTCCTCACTTCCAGTTCCTTCCCGATCGTATCTAACGTCGTAAACAGAGAAAGGAACAACACTCAAAATACAAGACAATGACACAAGGACATAATAAACAGCAAGCATTGCACAAGACACTAAGCTCACAACCAAAAGCAAGCAACTTACTTAGTTATACAACAATAAGCATCAAGTCCATACAGCTAAGACAAACAACAAGCACACCTAAGAAAGTATACACAACAACCCTAATAGTTAAAAGGGTGGTTTTAACTAAATCCTAAAACAAAACTCCACTTAGGGTGATTGGATCATTTAACAAGGGCTGCTACATTAGTTCAGGAAATACTTCAGACAAAAGTATCCCTTTAGTTAAGGAAATACTTCAGACAAAGGTATCTTACTAAGTAAGCTTTTATTACTAGCATTAAGCACATTCACTTGCCAGCATGCTACTAGCCCTAGGAACATGTACTACTAAGTAACTAACCAACCAACAAAGGTTAACATCCCTGCCCACATAAGTTGTTGACAAAGAGCTAAAAAGTGCAGGTGAGTTATTTCATAGAACACCACAAATAGTATCGCAGATGAAACGGGTGGACAACAATCTAAAGTAAACCAACCATACTACAAGCATTACCCAGCGCAAGCAAACCCTGGATAAATTCTAATATAAAACATTAATCTCAAACCAAGCAATTAATAAAATAAAAGCAACACCTAGGGATCAAGATGAACTAAGTTGAACTCAAAGGTGAAATTCACCACAAACAACTTAAACAACCAGTGGCTAACCTTCTTAGTTGAAAGTGGTTAATTAGCTCTTAAAAACTATTAGACAACACTAACTCAACCAAATAAGTGTTAAGCTTTTAAAACACCACTTAACAACTCAAGCTTTACTCAAAACAAACCTAACACAGGCCACTAACAGTACTAACATATTAAGAACAACATTAGGTAGTGATATATAGTACCTAATCAATTCACAAACAACAAAAGTAACAACTTCATAAATGACCAAATATTTATTTTATCATTTTTAATAGGCAGAAAACACCATTTTTAGAGTTTATTAAGTCCAGGGTGTTCTGTTCAGCCAAATTTTATGAAAAGCTAGATTTAGGTTCTTTGTATGAATTAGAAACTACTGCAATTGGATTTAGTCCAAAATCTTATTCACAGAAATTTAATTAAATGCTAGAAAACCCTACTGGTCCAAATTTCAAACACATGCAATTTTAAAAATAAGCATCACAAACATATGAGGTTAATTTATACAGAAATCTACACTCACATGCTTTCCAAAACAATTGGATTCACAAAATTTGGATTCATAAAACTCAAGATATTAAGGATTTAGTGAAAAAGTAACTTTTAACAAGATTATATTAGCACACACATAAAAACATATTTTTGAAAACGGCCAGTGCTATATGGTTAAAAAAACTCATATGAACGCTACAAAATTTGAATCACACAAAAAGCATGCTCGAGGAATAAATGGTGGATTAAAACCTAGAGCAGATCTAACAGGAATTTCAAAAACAGAGAAGCATTTGACCAGAAAAACTATAAACGGGCCAGATCTGGCCCAAAAACTGCCGCGCGTGGCCGGGCCGGCCCAGTGCGCTGTGCAGCCAAGTGAAGGGGTAAGTTAGGGTGGACGGCTGGGATTAGACCAGATCGACGGTCCTAGTTCATCTTCTTGCCTGAGACGTGGAAACACAGCAGAAACTCCAGCAATGGCGTCGTGCTTGCGTGGCTCACCTAGGGGGCACGAGCGCCGAAGCTGAGCATTGCAGAAGAACTCGGAGGTCATGGAGAGGCCGGGGCAGTAGCAGTTTTTGCCGGAGCGCTCTAGGTTGACGGCGGCGCCGAAGGGAGCTTCCACGGGTAGACCATGGCGGCGACGGCTCCGGTGAACCTGGGACCAAAAGAAGAGGTGCATGAGATGTAGGAGAGCAAGGGGGTTTCGGAGAAGCAAAAATGGCAGAGAAGAAGGGAGAGAAACGCTGGCAAACGCCGTTCTTCTCCGACGGCTACCGAGACGAAAACCCTCTTCTCGAGAGGTGCAGAGGGCTCGAGCTCGGGCTGCGCTTCGTGGGGGAGGAGTGGGGGTCTGTGTGCGTCGCTGGGGAGTGGGGATGAGCAGAGGGGAGAGCACAGGCTCGAGCTTTAGACAAGGAGCCCGTTTCTAGGGTTTCGGATGTGGGGGTGAGAGAGAGCGAGGATGGGCACGCCCATTGGCTCTGGAGGGCGGTGAAGGAGTGGGAAGGGGTGTGCTGGTCGGGGAGAGACGCGGCTTGGCCAGTGGGAGAAGGGGGAGTGATCTCCCATTGGTAAATTTGGAAAAAAGGAGAGGAGTGAGTGGGCAATGGTGAGTTGGGGTGGTTGACATGTGGGCCTGGGTCGAGGTGGTGCTGCTCTGCTCACATGTGACAGTCGTTGGGGAGAGAGATGGAGAGGGTCTTAACAGGTTTTAGGGGATTAAAGAAAATTGCACAGGGTTAATTTGATGCTATGTTCATCACTAAACATTAAGCAACCAGGGGCTTAATTAGGGCTAAAAAGAATTCTCCAAGCAAGGACAGGTGATGGAGAAGAGAGGGGTGCAAGTGTATGGTCCAGTGGGGTCATGGTTTGCTTAGGGAGAGAAATGCAAAAGTGAATCCAGCTCAGGTCAAATGGTCACTGATTTGCCTAGCCTCCTAACTCTAAATGGTTTGGTGATCAAACAAGGTGTCAACATTTAACCAAAAACAGGTTTTGAAAATATATGTGACAAAGACCATCTTGGTTGATTTGCATGCCTAAAATTGATTATGGTTTGCTTAATGAGGAGCCCTAGATTTGCTATGTTTTAACAAACATGAAGATCACCAAATTTAATTTAAACTAGAAAACTTTGTATTTGTGTTACTACCAAAGTATACCACCAAGCCAATTAGTTCAAGCAAAACAATAAGCTCACACAACCCAACCAAAACCAAGTGTTGACACCTTAATTCACATGCTCACAATCAAGACACATAAATCAATCATAAGTCAAATAGTTTCAACAAACAAGCTATGGAATAAAATTACCAAACTCTAAGATAAAGCAATTATTTTTGTGAGGTGGTGACAAACATAATCATGACAAGGTTTTTTGTAGAAAGAGGGTTAAACCATTTCTTGATGATACTTTCCAAAGATTAAATAAATTAAGAGTTTTGAAATAAGAGTTGATAAAACCAAACATCATGGTAGAAGGAGTTATTGGAAAAATAGGATAGGAGAAGAGATATGGACCATTTTACTTGTCATGACATTGATCACAAGGGTCATGTTAAAACTTGGTGGATTTTAATAGGTTGTTATTTAGAGGTCAAGAACACAAACAACAAACCACAACAAGTCAAACAGAGTAAACATGAGTACTACACATCCATTAACAAGATATTTCAAAAAGTTTTTGTTAGTCCAAAATTTTGGGTCTCTAACAAGTAAGTTTATTCTAGGTTCCAAAATTTGGGACGTTACAGACCTTCCCTCCTTAAAAGAATCTCGTCCCGAGATTCCTAAGCGGGTACTAAAAAGAGTGCAAGGACAGAGGTTTGATGATTCTTCATCTTCCGAGGTTGTTGATTCTCAACTAAGCCTACCCGTCGATAAGGCGTCTGATTTCTTCTAGAAGACTTCGGTCTTTGCTGAAGGTGCTGTCATTGTGGTCGATGCTGATCAGCTTCTGGTCAGGGTGACTTCAGATACTCCAAGTTTGGGGCGCAAAGAACAATTCGTTAAAACTCCCCAATAAAACTAGCATGGGTCCCCCCCCCCCTTAAGAAGGGCTCACTAGAAGGGTAAAAGTTGATGGTATAAGTTGTCGCCGACTTCAAGGTGTTGTTGGTCTTGGGTATCATGACGATCTTCATCTTGGTCGTAGCTCCACGGTGCTTGTGGTTGATGTAGACACTTTGTCGTGATATTGTTGTCTTGAGGTTTAGCAGTTAAAGACAGACCAACAGTTTTTAAAGCCTCACAGGGGTGTCAGGTCCGTAGACTTGACTCTCTCCGTTTTTTCCTAAAGGTCAAAGGGTGCTTCGAGCTACTAAAGACGTCTAAACTAGCTTAGTGGTAGGTGTTGTCAACTGCAACAGTCTTCGGGTTGTTCGTCGTCCTCGGCGTCTTGCTGGATATGATGACTTCATGATGGCTTCTAATGTGTCCACCTTCGGTTCAGCAAACGAAGAGAGTTGATGAAGACTTCCTTGGTTCTTGGGCCTCATGATGCTTCGCAAAAGTCTACAGAGGTCAGTCGGACCTAAGTTAGCCTAAAAGATAAGTAAAGGTACTTCTCGCTATACGTCTCTAGTCGGGGCCAGTTGAGTGGATAAGGTTGGCGCATAGAAGGCACTTATGCCTCTTGCTTTGGGGGTTCATCTTGATGTAGACGATCTTCAGTGCTGGTTGTCTTCGTTGTTGCTGACCTCAATCTCCTTCAGACTTCACGACTTGAGGCTTCACAAAAATCTTCAAAAAGTGATGACTCTTGCCGATCTTTGAGTCCTTCTTGTTGTCGCTTGTGGGTCTCGAAGAGGTAAGCTGGTAGCAAGTCACTGGTGTTATATGTTACTCTAAAGTTAGATACGCTAAGTTAGTGATGGTATACTGGTAATTCGAAAAGTTAATTAAACTAGGCAAGGCTCGTCACATCACGGGGAGGGGCTTTCTCGGGGTGGTCTTCTGTATCAGGTGCGGTTAAAATCTCTCACGTGTCGAAGTTTAGATCAAAGGCAAAACATTTTCAGAGAGGTTTTCTAAACAAGTTTTGAAAAGCATCACGATGCATCTAACGCTTAAAAGGCCAAAAAGGTGTTTTGTGTAGAGGCAAAAAGATGTTTAAACAAAAGGGAAGTATATGCCTAATATGTGTTGCCGACAAGGCGTGCTTGTGAAACATACCAGAAAACAACACACCAACAACAAACACACAAACAAGACACACACAAGCAAAAAGCATACCAGCAAAACAACACACGAAACACCTATAGTACCAAAAGGGCACTCAACAATTGTGATAGTCGGGTAATCCAACCAAGGGTCATATCCTACTTCATCCTATGGGGTTTTGGTGTCACATGGTTACTGAAGTCCTCATTTGATCACCTTGGGTTCTTGCCGAAAAGTTTGAGATTGCCCGGTTTGCTGATGGATTAACATTGTTGGGGTTGAGTTGAGGGAGCGAAGGTGATTTTGCATTCTTGTCCTGCATTCTGCACATCCGAGGTATTTGGAGGTCATGGCTTTGCTGTCATCAACGATTTTGGTCTTGTGGACTATGCATCTGAGGACTCCTGTCTCCGTCTTGGCTCTAGCTACTTAGGTCTTATTTGGGTTCATCGTCAAGCCTATACAAGTTTTGAATAGGGACAAGAGAGTAGAGAAAACTCTTTTTAAAATACTTGAAATTAGAGAGGTAAGATCAAGAAATTTTTGAGGAGTGGAAACCATACTAAGCTTACCTTGAAGAAAATAGATTTCTGTAGAAATAAATTTTAGCAAAATATTTCCTTCCTAAGCTAACGACCACGCTAACTAAGGTCCCCTAAGGTCAACGATGGCTCTGATACCAAGTCTGTAAGGACCCCTCAGATTAACCAGTCCGAGGTGCCCACGTTATGTAAACAGATCACGATCCCAATGATCAGTGCATCGCGATCACATAACCAACATGGTATGTAGAGTTACATCATCCAACTCGATTAGTACAAGACTTACATAAATGGTGGTCACACGACCAAGCCTACAACCATCGTCACGCAGGACGGAATTAACTACGATATAGCGGAAGCTTTCAGCTAGCGTCGGCCCTCGTCACAACCGGACGCATTTCCACAGAGCAGTTGACCGGTGACACTCAGTTGGCGTAGTCGTCGGCGTACTCCTCATCTTCGGCGTAGGTCTTCTCGTTGAAAACCTGGACATTGGAATATCCAGGGACACAGCCATGAGTACAATTACGTACTCGCAAGACCACCACCAGGCTTAAGTTTTCATGGTAATGCAATAGAAGCGTTTTTCGAAAACTGGGATAGTTGCTATATATGACTATAGGGCTTAATTTTCGCAAACGATGCTTTTAGACATAGAGAATACAACATCTCTATATCTTTGTTGAAAAAGGCATTTGGAGATATAATTCTCCTTCTTTTAGAAATGACAGAAAACATTTCCACGTTTGAAAACACTTTTGTAAAACTTTTTCAAAACACTAGGATAGGGATGCCCCTTTTTCCTTTCCGGGTTCCGACTGGTTGACTCCCCGAGACCAACCATCTTCTCCCAAAAATCCGTACCTCCTAGGTACCTCCTTGATGCCTCCTTTTTCTTTTCCGAAAACAGTTTCTTTTCAAAACATAAAAATGCCCATACGCCTAGATCGGGGGCCTTTCCAACCGTCCATGACCGAGAACTCGGCTATTAGAATAGATTTACACTCTGCAGAGGTGGTACACTTTCACCACAAGATTCGGATGGTCTGCCGTGGATAAACCACGGACTGTACGGAGACAGCATGCACACATCAGACGGCCGATCCTAACTTCCACTATGTCAGTGCTAGTATAAGAATATCCTCTTCGAGTGGGTTTGTTCTCCCCGCCACCGAGTGAGCTAGCCGTATCGATCCGGTTTCCCCTAGTCTCACACCGCCATGACAGGAGACCCACCGTTGCTTCCCGGTGGCACACGAAGTCCACTCTTTGTATGCCCATATCCAGCATTCGGTTCCGGGGACTCTAACCCCTTCTAGCCAATTGAGGAGTATTCGAATACTAACACCAACAAGCTTCCGCTAAGCCCCGTGCCCATTTTGAGGTAATGTGGTTGTACGGGTTAATTGTTCGGGCGAGCCGCTAGGGCTGTACTTTGTTTTCAAAAACCTCTTCACCTCCGACTACTCCCAGCAGCTCGGGTTTTCGTAAACTCTCCGATTGCTCACAGCAACACGGGTTTTTCGTAATCTCTCCGATTGCTCCCAGCAACTCGGGTTTTTCGTAATCTCTCCGATTGCTCCCAGCAACTCGGGTTTTATAAAACACTTTCTCGCCGATTGCTCCCAGCAACTCGGGTTTTTCCTCCGAAAACATTTTATCCAAAACCAGGCTCCCATCCTATAGTTTTGAGATAAGAATATAAGGATATACTACTAGAAAATATAATTTTCTTGATAGCGCCCTCAGTAGAAGGCTTCTCAAGTGAAGACCTATTTTTATAAAACCGATTATATACTAGTAGATATCTTTGGCTAAACAATATTTTGTAAAATAGTTTTTGGGAGGCAAAATGCCACGGAAGAAATAAAACATGCATTATTTATTTTGAAAACAAAACATGCTTGTAAAAATAATAGGATTTCATTAGAGTGGTGAGGTGGCTTGCCTGGCTGGGTAATATGTCCTTGGTCTTGATCTTGAGGTTCCTCAGGTACACTCCTCACTTCCAGTTCCTTCCCGATCGTATCTAACGTCGTAAACAGAGAAAGGAACAACACTCAAAATACAAGACAATGACACAAGGACATAACAAACAGCAAGCATTGCACAAGACACTAAGCTCACAACCAAAAGCAAGCAACTTACTTAGTTATACAACAATAAGCATCAAGTCCATACAGCTAAGACAAACAACAAGCACACCTAAGAAAGTATACACAACAACCCTAATAGTTAAAAGGGTGGTTTTAACTAAATCCTAAAACAAAACTCCACTTAGGGTGATTTTAACTAAATCCTAAAACAAAACTCCACTTAGGGTGATTGGATCATTTAACAAGGGCTGCTACATTAGTTCAGGAAATACTTCAGACAAAAGTATCCCTTTAGTTAAGCAAATACTTCAGACAAAGGTATCTTACTAAGTAAGCTTTTATTACTAGCATTAAGCACATTCACTTGCCAGCATGCTACTAGCCCTAGGAACATGTACTACTAAGTAACTAACCAACCAACAAAGGTTAACATCCCTGCCCACATAAGTTGTTGACAAAGAGCTAAAAAGTGCAGGTGAGTTATTTTATAGAACACCACAAATAGTATCGCAGATGAAACGGGTGGACAACAATCTAAAGTAAACCAACCATACTACAAGCATTACCCAGCGCAAGCAAACCCTGGATAAATTCTAATATAAAACATTAATCTCAAACCAAGCAATTAATAAAATAAAAGCAACACCTAGGGATCAAGATGAACTAAGTTGAACTCAAAGGTGAAATTCACCACAAACAACTTAAACAACCAGTGGCTAACCTTCTTAGTTGAAAGTGGTTAATTAGCTCTTAAAAACTATTAGACAACACTAACTCAACCAAATAAGTGTTAAGCTTTTAAAACACCACTTAACAACTCAAGCTTTACTCAAAACAAACCTAACACAGGCCACTAACAGTACTAAGATATTAAGAACAACATTAGGTAGTGATATATAGTACCTAATCAATTCACAGACAACAAAAGTAACAACTTCATAAATGACCAAATATTTATTTTATCATTTTTAATAGGCAGAAAACACCATTTTTAGAGTTTATTCAGTCCAGGGTGTTCTGTTCAGCCAAATTTTATGAAAAGCTAGATTTAGGTTCTTTGTATGAATTAGAAACTACTGCAATTGGATTTAGTCCAAAATCTTATTCACAGAAATTTAATTAAATGCTAGAAAACCCTACTGGTCCAAATTTCAAACACATGCAATTTTAAAAATAAGCATCACAAACATATGAGGTTAATTTATACAGAAAGCTACACTCACATGCTTTCCAAAACAATTGGATTCACAAAATTTGGATTCATAAAACTCAAGATATTAAGGATTTAGTGAAAAAGTAACTTTTTACAAGATTATATCTAGCACACACATAAAAACATATTTTTGAAAACGGCCAGTGCTATATGGTTAAAAAAACTCATATGAACGCTACAAAATTTGAATCACACAAAAAGCATGCTCGAGGAATAAATGGTGGATTAAAACCTAGAGCAGATCTAACAGGAATTTCAAAAACAGAGAAGCATTTGACCAGAAAAACTATAAACGGGCCAGATCTGGCCCAACAACTGCCGCGCGTGGCCGGGCCGGCCAGTGCGCTGTGCAGCCAAGTGAAGGGGTAAGTTAGGGTGGACGGCTGGGATTAAACCAGATCGACGGTCCTAGTTCATCTTCTTGCCTGAGACGTGGAAACACAGCAGAAACTCCAGCAATGGCGTCGTGCTTGCGTGGCTCACCTAGGGGGCACGAGCGCCGAAGCTGAGCATTGCAGAAGAACTCGGAGGTCATGGAGAGGCCGGGGCAGCAGCAGTTTTTGCCGGAGCGCTCTAGGTTGACGGCGGCGCCGAAGGGAGCTTCCACGGGTAGACCATGGCGGCGACGGCTCCGGTGAACCTGGGACCAAAAGAAGAGGTGCATGAGATGTAGGAGAGCAAGGGGGTTTCGGAGAAGCAAAAATGGCAGAGAAGAAGGGAGAGAAACGCTGGCAAACGCCGTTCTTCTCCGACGGCTACCGAGACGAAAACCCTCTTCTCGAGAGGTGCAGAGGGCTCGAGCTCGGGCTGGGCTTCGTGGGGGAGGAGTGGGGGTCTGTGTGCGTCGCTGGGGAGTGGGGATGAGCAGAGGGGAGATCACAGGCTCGAGCTTTAGACAAGGAGCCCGTTTCTAGGGTTTCGGATGTGGGGGTGAGAGAGAGCGAGGATGGGCACGCCCATTGGCTCTGGAGGGCGGTGAAGGAGTGGGCAGGGGTGTGCTGGTCGGGGAGAGACGTGGCTTGGCCAGTGGGAGAAGGGGGAGTGATCTCCCATTGGTCAATTTGGAAAAAAGGAGAGGAGTGAGTGGGCAATGGTGAGTTGGGGTGGTTGACATGTGGGCCTGGGTCGAGGTGGTGCTGCTCTGCTCACATGTGACAGTCGTTGGGGAGAGAGATGGAGAGGGTCTTAACAGGTTTTAGGGGATTAAAGAAAATTGCACAGGGTTAATTTGATGCTATGTTCATCACTAAACATTAAGCAACCAGGGGCTTAATTAGGGCTAAAAAGAATTCTCCAAGCAAGGACAGGTGATGGAGAAGAGAGGGGTGCAAGTGTATGGTCCAGAGGGGTCATGGTTTGCTTAGGGAGAGAAATGCAAAAGTGAATCCAGCTCAGGTCAAATGGTCACTGATTTGCCTAGCCTCCTAACTCTAAATGGTTTGGTGATCAAACAAGGTGTCAACATTTAACCAAAAACAGGTTTTGAAAATATATGTGACAAAGACCATCTTGGTTGATTTGCATGCCAAAAATTGATTATGGTTTGCTTAATGAGGAGCCCTAGATTTGCTATGTTTTAACAAACATGAAGATCACCAAATTTAATTTAAACTAGAAAACTTTGTATTTGTGTTACTACCAAAGTATACCACCAAGCCAATAAGTTCAAGCAAAACAATAAGCTCACACAACCCAACCAAAACCAAGTGTTGACACCTTAATTCACATGCTCACAATCAAGACACATAAATCAATCATAAGTCAAATAGTTTCAACAAACAAGCTATGGAATAAAATTACCAAACTCTAAGATAAAGCAATTATTTTTGTGAGGTGGTGACAAACATAATCATGACAAGGTTTTTTTGTAGAAAGAGGGTTAAACCATTTCTTGATGATACTTTCCAAAGATTAAATAAATTAAGAGTTTTGAAATAAGAGTTGATAAAACCAAACATCATGGTAGAAGGAGTTATTGGAAAAATAAGATAGGAGAAGAGATATGGACCATTTTACTTGTCATGACATTGATCACAAGGGTCATGTTAAAACTTGGTGGATTTTAATAGGTTGTTATTTAGAGGTCAAGAACACAAACAACAAACCACAACAAGTCAAACAGAGTAAACATGAGTACTACACATCCATTAACAAGATATTTCAAAAAGTTTTTGTTAGTCCAAAATTTTGGGTCTCTAACAAGTAAGTTTATTCTAGGTTCCAAAATTTGGGACGTTACAGACCTTCCCTCCTTAAAAGAATCTCGTCCCGAGATTCCTAAGCGGGTACTAAAAAGAGTGCAAGGACAGAGGTTTGATGATTCTTCATCTTCCGAGGTTGTTGATTCTCAACTGAGCCTACCCGTCGATAAGGCGTCTGATTTCTTCTAGAAGACTTCGGTCTTTGCTGAAGGTGCTGTCATTGTGGTCGATGCTGATCAGCTTCTGGTCAGGGTGACTTCAGATACTCCAAGTTTGGGGCGCAAAGAACAATTCGTTAAAACTCCCCAATAAAACTAGCATGGGTCTCCCCCCCCCCTTAAGAAGGGCTCACTAGAAGGGTTAAAGTTGATGGTATAAGTTGTCGCCGACTTCAAGGTGTTGTTGGTCTTGGGTATCATGACGATCTTCATCTTGGTCGTAGCTCCGCGGTGCTTGTGGTTGATGTAGACACTTTGTCGTGATATTGTTGTCTTGAGGTTTAGCAGTTAAAGACAGACCAACAGTTTTTCAAGCCTCACAGGGGTGTCAGGTCCGTAGACTTGATTCTCTCCGTTTTTTCCTAAAGTCAAAGGGTGCTTCGAGCTACTAAAGACGTCTAAACTAGCTTAGTGGTAGGTGTTGTCAACTGCAACAGTCTTCGGGTTGTTCGTCGTCCTCGGCGTCTTGCTGGATATGATGACTTCATGATGGCTTCTAATGTGTCCACCTTCGGTTCAGCAAACGAAGAGAGTTGATGAAGACTTCCTTGGTTCTTGGGCCTCATGATGCTTCGCAAAAGTCTACAGAGGTCAGTCGGACCTAAGTTAGCCTAAAAGATAAGTAAAGGTACTTCTCGCTATACGTCTCTAGTCGGGGCCAGTCGAGTGGATAAGGTTGGCGCATAGAAGGCACTTATGCCTCTTGCTTTGGGGGTTCATCTTGATGTAGACGATCTTCAGTGCTGGTTGTCTTCGTTGTTGCTGACCTCAATCTCCTTCAGACTTCACGACTTGAGGCTTCACAAAAATCTTCAAAAAGTGATGACTCTTGCCGATCTTTGAGTCCTTCTTGTTGTCGCTTGTGGGTCTCGAAGAGGTAAGCTGGTAGCAAGTCACTGGTGTTATATGTTACTCTAAAGTTAGATACGCTAAGTTAGTGATGGTATACTGGTAATTCGAAAAGTTAATTAAACTAGGCAAGGCTCGTCACATCACGGGGAGGGGCTTTCTCGGGGTGGTCTTCTGTATCAGGTGCGGTTAAAATCTCTCACGTGTCGAAGTTTAGATCAAAGGCAAAACATTTTCAGAGAGGTTTTCTAAACAAGTTTTGAAAAGCATCACGATGCATCTAACGCTTAAAAGGCCAAAAAGGTGTTTTGTGTAGAGGCAAAAAGATGTTTAAACAAAAGGGAAGTATATGCCTAATATGTGTTGCCGACAAGGCGTGCTTGTGAAACATACCAGAAAACAATACACAACAACAAACACACAAACAAGACACACACAAGCAAAAAGCATACCAGCAAAACAACACACGAAACACCTATAGTACCAAAAGGGCACTCAACAATTGTGATAGTCGGGTAATCCAACCAAGGGTCATATCCTACTTCATCCTATGGGGTTTTGGTGTCACATGGTTACTGAAGTCCTCATTTGATCACCTTGGGTTCTTGCCGAAAAGTTTCAGATTGCCCGGTTTGCTGATGGAGTAACATTGTTGGGGTTGAGTTGAGGGAGCGAAGGTGATTTTGCATTCTTGTCCTGCATTCTGCACATCCGAGGTATTTGGAGGTCATGGCTTTGCTGTCATCAACGATTTTGGTCTTGTGGACTATGCATCTGAGGACTTCTGTCTCCGTCTTGGCTCTAGCTACTTAGGTCTTATTTGGGTTCATCGTCAAGCCTATACAAGTTTTGAATAGGGACAAGAGAGTAGAGAAAACTCTTTTTAAAATACTTGAAATTAGAGAGGTAAGATCAAGAAATTTTTGAGGAGTGGAAACCATACTAAGCTTACCTTGAAGAAAATAGATTTCTGTAGAAATAAATTTTAGCAAAATATTTCCTTCCTAAGCTAACGACCACGCTAACTAAGGTCCCCTAAGGTCAACGATGGCTCTGATACCAAGTCTGTAAGGACCCCTCAGATTAACCAGTCCGAGGTGCCCACGTTATGTAAACAGATCACGATCCCAATGATCAGTGCATCGCGATCACATAACCAACATGGTATGTAGAGTTACATCATCCAACTCGATTAGTACAAGACTTACATAAATGGTGGTCACACGACCAAGCCTACAACCATCGTCACGCAGGACGGAATTAACTACGATATAGCGGAAGCTTTCAGCTAGCGTCGGCCCTCGTCACAACCGGACGCATTTCCACAGAGCAGTTGACCGGTGACACTCAGTTGGCGTAGTCGTCGGCGTACTCCTCATCTTCGGCGTAGGTCTTCTCGTTGAAAACCTGGACATTGGAATATCCAGGGACACAGCCATGAGTACAATTACGTACTCGCAAGACCACCACCAGGCTTAAGTTTTCATGGTAATGCAATAGAAGCGTTTTTCGAAAACTGGGATAGTTGCTATATATGACTATAGGGCTTAATTTTCGCAAACGATGCTTTTAGACATAGAGAATACAACATCTCTATATCTTTGTTGAAAAAGGCATTTGGAGATATAATTCTCCTTCTTTTAGAAATGACAGAAAACATTTCCACGTTTGAAAACACTTTTGTAAAACTTTTTCAAAACACTAGGATAGGGATGCCCCTTTTTCCTTTCCGGGTTCCGACTGGTTGACTCCCCGAGACCAACCATCTTCTCCCAAAAATCCGTACCTCCTAGGTACCTCCTTGATGCCTCCTTTTTCTTTTCCGAAAACAGTTTCTTTTCAAAACATAAAAATGCCCATACGCCTAGATCGGGGGCCTTTCCAACCGTCCATGACCGAGGACTCGGCTATTCGAATAGATTTACACTCTGCAGAGGTGGTACACTTTCACCACAAGATTCGGATGGTCTGCCGTGGATCAACCACGGACTGTACGGAGACAGCATGCACACATCAGACGGCCGATCCTAACTTCCACTATGTCAGTGCTAGTATAAGAATATCCTCTTCGAGTGGGTTTGTTCTCCCCGCCACCGAGTGAGCTAGCCGTATCGATCCGGTTTCCCCTAGTCTCACACCGCCATGACAGGAGACCCACCGTTGCTTCCCGGTGGCACACGAAGTCCACTCTTTGTATGCCCATATCCAGCATTCGGTTCCGGGGACTCTAACCCCTTCTAGCCAATTGAGGAGTATTCGAATACTAACACCAACAAGCTTCCGCTAAGCCCCGTGCCCATTTTGAGGTAATGTGGTTGTACGGGTTAATTGTTCGGGCGAGCCGCTAGGGCTGTACTTTGTTTTCAAAAACCTCTTCACCTCCGACTACTCCCAGCAGCTCGGGTTTTCGTAAACTCTCCGATTGCTCACAGCAACACGGGTTTTTCGTAATCTCTCCGATTGCTCCCAGCAACTCGGGTTTTTCGTAATCTCTCCGATTGCTCCCAGCAACTCGGGTTTTATAAAACACTTTCTCGCCGATTGCTCCCAGCAACTCGGGTTTTTCCTCCGAAAACATTTTATCCAAAACCAGGCTCCCATCCTATAGTTTTGAGATAAGAATATAAGGATATACTACTAGAAAATATAATTTTCTTGATAGCGCCCTCAGTAGAAGGCTTCTCAAGTGAAGACCTATTTTTATAAAACCGATTATATACTAGTAGATATCTTTGGCAAAACAATATTTTGTAAAATAGTTTTTGGGAGGCAAAATGCCACGGAAGAAATAAAACATGCATTATTTATTTTGAAAACAAAACATGCTTGTAAAAATAATAGGATTTCATTAGAGTGGTGAGGTGGCTTGCCTGGCTGGGTAATATGTCCTTGGTCTTGATCTTGAGGTTCCTCAGGTACACTCCTCACTTCCAGTTCCTTCCCGATCGTATCTAACGTCGTAAACAGAGAAAGGAACAACACTCAAAATACAAGACAATGACACAAGGACATAACAAACAGCAAGCATTGCACAAGACACTAAGCTCACAACCAAAAGCAAGCAACTTACTTAGTTATACAACAATAAGCATCAAGTCCATACAGCTAAGACAAACAACAAGCACACCTAAGAAAGTATACACAACAACCCTAATAGTTAAAAGGGTGGTTTTAACTAAATCCTAAAACAAAACTCCACTTAGGGTGATTGGATCATTTAACAAGGGCTGCTACATTAGTTCAGGAAATACTTCAGACAAAAGTATCCCTTTAGTTAAGGAAATACTTCAGACAAAGGTATCTTACTAAGTAAGCTTTTATTACTAGCATTAAGCACATTCACTTGCCAGCATGCTACTAGCCCTAGGAACATGTACTACTAAGTAACTAACCAACCAACAAAGGTTAACATCCCTGCCCACATAAGTTGTTGACCAAGAGCTAAAAAGTGCAGGTGAGTTATTTCATAGAACACCACAAATAGTATCGCAGATGAAACGGGTGGACAACAATCTAAAGTAAACCAACCATACTACAAGCATTACCCAGCGCAAGCAAACCCTGGATAAATTCTAATATAAAACATTAATCTCAAACCAAGCAATTAATAAAATAAAAGCAACACCTAGGGATCAAGATGAACTAAGTTGAACTCAAAGGTAAAATTCACCACAAACAACTTAAACAACCAGTGGCTAACCTTCTTAGTTGAAAGTGGTTAATTTGCTCTTAAAAACTATTAGACAACACTAACTCAACCAAATAAGTGTTAAGCTTTTAAAACACCACTTAACAACTCAAGCTTTACTCAAAACAAACCTAACACAGGCCACTAACAGTACTAACATATTAAGAACAACATTAGGTAGTGATATATAGTACCTAATCAATTCACAAACAACAAAAGTAACAACTTCATAAATGACCAAATATTTATTTTATCATTTTTAATAGGCAGAAAACACCATTTTTAGAGTTTATTAAGTCCAGGGTGTTCTGTTCAGCCAAATTTTATGAAAAGCTAGATTTAGGTTCTTTGTATGAATTAGAAACTATTGCAATTGGATTTAGTCCAAAATCTTATTCACAGAAATTTAATTAAATGCTAGAAAACCCTACTGGTCCAAACTTCAAACACATGCAATTTTACAAATAAGCATCACAAACATATGAGGTTAATTTATACAGAAAGCTACACTCACATGCTTTCCAAAACAATTGGATTCACAAAATTTGGATTCATAAAACTCAAGATATTAAGGATTTAGTGAAAAAGTAACTTTTTACAAGATTATATCTAGCACACACATAAAAACATATTTTTGAAAACGGCCAGTGCTATATGGTTAACAAAACTCATATGAACGCTACAAAATTTGAATCACACAAAAAGCATGCTCGAGGAATAAATGGTGGATTAAAACCTAGAGCAGATCTAACAGGAATTTCAAAAACAGAGAAGCATTTGACCAGAAAAACTATAAACGGGCCAGATCTGGCCCAACAACAGCCGCGCGTGGCCGGGCCGGCCAGTGCGCTGTGCAGCCAAGTGAAGGGGTAAGTTAGGGTGGACGGCTGGGATTAGACCAGATCGACGGTCCTAGTTCATCTTCTTCCCTGAGACGTGGAAACACAGCAGAAACTCTAGCAATGGCGTCGTGCTTGCGTGGCTCACCTAGGGGGCATGAGCGCCGAAGCTGAGCATCGCAGAAGAACTCAGAGGTCATGGAGAGGCCGGGGTAGCAGCAGTTTTTGTCGGAGCGCTCTAGGTTGACGGCGGCACCGAAGGGAGCTTCCACGGGTAGACCATGGCGGCGACGGCTCCGGTGAACCTGGGACCAATAGAAGAGGTGCATGAGATGTAGGAGAGCAAGGGGGTTTCGGAGAAGCAAAACTGGCAGAGAAGAAGGGAGAGAAACGCTGGCAAACGCCATTCTTCTCCGACGGCTACCGAGACGAAAACCCTCTTCTCGAGAGGTGCAGAGGGCTCGAGCTCGGGCTGGGCTTCGTGGGGGAGGAGTGGGGGTCTGTGTGCGTCGCTGGGGAGTGGGGATGAGCAGAGGGGAGAGCACAGGCTCAAGCTTTAGACAAGGAGCCCGTTTCTAGGGTTTCGGATGTGGGGGTGAGAGAGCGAGGATGGGCACGCCCATTGGCTCTGGAGGGCGGTGAAGGAGTGGGCAGGGGTGTGTTGGTCGGGGAGAGACGTGGCTTGGCCAGTGGGAGAAGGGGGAGTGATCTCCCATTGGTCAATTTGGAAAAAGGAGAGGAGTGAGTGGGCAATGGTGAGTTGGGGTGGTTGACATGTGGGCCTGGGTCGAGGTGGTGCTGCTCTGCTCACATGTGACAGAGGGAGTCGTTGGGGAGAGAGATGGAGAGGGTCTTAACAGGTTTTAGGGGATTAAAGAAAATTGCACAGGGTTAATTTGATGCTATGTTCATCACTAAACATTAAGCAACCAGGGGCTTAATTAGGGCTAAAAAGAATTCTCCAAGCAAGGACAGGTGATGGAGAAGAGAGGGGTGCAAGTGTATGGTCCAGAGGGGTCATGGTTTGCTTAGGGAGAGAAATGCAAAAGTGAATCCAGCTCAGGTCAAATGGTCACTGATTTGCCTAGCCTCCTAACTCTAAATGGTTTGGTGATCAAACAAGGTGTCAACATTTAACCAAAAACAGGTTTTGAAAATATATGTGACAAAGACCATCTTGGTTGATTTGCATGCCAAAAATTGATTATGGTTTGCTTAATGAGGAGCCCTAGATTTGCTATGTTTTAACAAACATGAAGATCACCAAATTTAATTTAAACTAGAAAACTTTGTATTTGTGTTACTTCCAAAGTATACCACCAAGCCAATAAGTTCAAGCAAAACAATAAGCTCACACAACCCAACCAAAACCAAGTGTTGACACCTTAATTCACATGCTCACAATCAAGACACATAAATCAATCATAAGTCAAATAGTTTCAACAAACAAGCTATGGAATAAAATTACCAAACTCTAAGATAAAGCAATTATTTTTGTGAGGTGGTGACAAACATAATCATGACAAGGTTTTTTTGTAGAAAGAGGGTTAAACCATTTCTTGATGATACTTTCCAAAGATTAAATAAATTAAGAGTTTTGAAATAAGAGTTGATAAAACCAAACATCATGGTAGAAGGAGTTATTGGAAAAATAAGATAGGAGAAGAGATATGAACCATTTTACTTGTCATGACATTGATCACAAGGGTCATGTTAAAACTTGGTGGATTTTAATAGGTTGTTATTTAGAGGTCAAGAACACAAACAACAAACCACAACAAGTCAAACAGAGTAAACATGAGTACTACACATCCATTAACAATATATTTCAAAAAGTTTTTGTTAGTCCAAAATTTTGGGTTTCTAACAAGTAAGTTTATTCTAGGTTCCAAAATTTGGGACGTTACAGTAGGCCACTTAAATAAGCCTACCGCCAAGTGTAGCATGAAAGTTGGCCCAACATATTTACATTACAAAATAAAACAAGTTTTTTCACGTTACAAATTAACGCATTTACTTGTGGCTACTGTTGCAGGGAAAGCACCTAAGGAGTCGCCACCTTGGTGGAGCCCGCTTGGAGGTCTTGGGGGCTGACGCCGACATCCTTGGGGCTGGCTCCACCATCCTGGAGGCTGCCTTCGTCAGCCACGTTTTCGCCTTCTCCGGCCGCTTCGGGATCCGCCAAAGTGGGATCGGCTACTGCAACATGAGGATTCGGGTGTTCTTTGTAGAACTTACGGATGTCCACCATGTTGGCAACTCGGGTTGCGTAGCCCCGAACAGCCTGCAGTACATCTTGCATCACGATGCTTGGTTGTTCTCGTCTTCGGTCGGAAAGTACTCGGTGACTTGATGAATATCAGCCTCCGGGTACCACGCCGACGTCAACGCCAATGCCAACTTGGCTCCGCCTCGTGCAACTGATCGTAGCAGGCCATCATGTTCGGCAGCCGCCTTCTCCAGCAAGTCTGGCAAGGCTTCGAAGTTGACGGGATAGCTGTTGTCACCAGGGAAGAACTTGGCGGCAAACGTTTTGCCCGCGCCGACAATTTGGTTGACTGTTTCACCAACCTTCAAGATTCGGGCAAGGCGGGGCGTCGTATCCACGTCATCTGTGGGGACCCCGGACTAGCTGTCCGAAATACCCGATTATGTTTAACGCAACGATCCCGTGATCAGTCTGCCATTGCACATAATCCGAATTGGATACCAAAGTTTACATCCATTACAATCCCGAATTAAAAGTCTTACATAAATGGTCATTTAGACCAAGTCTTACATAGGTGCCTTCATGGGCCAAACCAAAATATCAGCGGAAGCTACTGCGTAGTAGACATCATATTCTAACGACGACAACCCGACAGGCAGCTGACTTGTGGAGATCCTTAGTTCGCGTAGAAGTCGCCATACTCCTGCTCGGCGTAGTGCTCCTCCTCGTAGTCTGGCTAGGTCAATAGCCAGGGACGAAACCAATATGAGTACATTTGAATGTACTCGCAAACTACCCCAACATGAGTATGCACTAGTTTTATTTTTAATTTACAACTTTTATTTACTTAAAACATCTCTATATCTTTATTGAAAAAGGTAAGAAGAGTTTTATAACTATCTTTAAAGAAATCACCATTTTTATCTGTTTCTCCAAAACTCCTCCTTTTTCCGACCATAGCCCGTCATGGTCCACTTCCTCCAACCACCTCATACCGATCCATTGGTATAGGTGTAAGGAACATTCTCCACTTCATTTTCTTTTTAAAACTCAAAGTCTTTCAAAAACTTGCACATGGTCAAAGTAGGGCCTCCCAACTGTCCATATTCGAATAGTTTTACACTCTGCAGAGTTAGCACGCTTTTCCCACATCCATCCGGCAACTCATCGTGTCTGCCACGTCTCGCCATACAGGGTGTATGCGAAGTAAGCCGCCGACCCTAGCCTGTCCTTTGCTCATGCTAGTATAGTACCCTGCCCATATGACACTTCCATCAACACTTAACCAGCCCTTCGGAATCTAAGTGTGAGGACTCATAGGTTCTGCCCGGCGGTTTATGGTGGAACCTTCAATCCTCCTCCTTATCTTCTCATAGAGTTTGAGCGAGGACCCGGGTCAGGGGTAGATCAACACACTATCCCCTCATGCATAACGGAGTCATCTCCGTTGATGAGGCATCCCATACTAATATGAGCAAATTATATGACTAAGCCCTTTTCCCATATGTGGGTAAATGTGGTCGCACAGGGTATCGGCTGGTTGACGTAAGTACAAGGACACACTGTGCATTTTTCATAAACATCTCCATTCTCCACTTTTCCATTTCAACACCGACATCTCGGCATTCCATAATCACACAAGTAATTTCAAAGGAGTTTTGAATAAACAATATTTATTTTTCCCATCCTATAATTTGATATAACTATCTTATATTTCTACATAGGGTGGCAAAATAATTCTCATATACTTTTGAAAATGGTTTTATAAATCTTTGCCTTAAGAGTAAAACATGTCATTAAAGTAGATGCATATGTTTGGGGTGCAAGCTCAGAGAGTAGCTTGCCTTGCTCGGCAAAGTGGCCTTGGTCTTGATCTTCAGGTTCAACAAACTCTCCTTCCTCGATATATCCGACAGCGTTCTCGTCTAATTAATAAACAAACAAATGCAAACAATCACTAATCTATTCAAGCAACATCACAACATTACAATCCTAAATGCTCTAAATAGCCACTGCATACAACAAACAACAACACTTGGTTTCAAATTTAATTGTATTTACCATTATTTATTTATGTTTCAAATATGGCAGAAATGAGTGGAACATGTTTAATTGCACAACTTGAATTCTATTTGTCCTCAAAATACAAACTAAATTTCTAAACAAAGATAGTGATGTGTAGAAGACAACCCAATTTGATTTGGATTAATTGGAGTTATCAATCTCCCTACATAATTGTTTTAATCCAGTAAGTTAACAATCAAGTTTTAGCTACCAAATAAGTTCTGTTGATCCTAAAATTAATCCTTTTAGGGGTAACTAAACATGACTAAATTTGATCTAAAAAAATTGGTCCTAATTCATTTGGGTTAACCATTAAACATATTTAAATGTTTTAGTGCAGAAGGGTGTTCAAACTTCAACTTTATACTAAACAATTACTACTGCACAAATAATTCTACCAAAATTAGGGAAGCTAATACATGGCAGTACTAAGCTAGTAAAATTGGTTTGGAATTATTTGGACTAATAGAGTATCAGAAACAAACAAGTTTAGAATTTAAACCTTCTGTAGTATTTTTAATAATACATTTTTATTATTCATCTAAATGAAATGAATCCAATTGGGTTGGTTAAAAAATTTCATAAGATTTCCAGAACAATTGGATTTGATTTATTTGGAGCTATAAATCTTGAGATATTGAATTTTGAAGTTAGGCCCAGTACTGAATTTCCAGAGAGAAATGAATTAGAAAATCCTTCTTCTCTGGATAATGTTGAAAAGTATGACAGGTGGGGTCCGCCAGTCAGTGACTCAGATTAATTACACGTGCTCTGGATAATGTTCAAATTTATGACAGGTGGGGCCAGACTGTCAGCGTGTCACTAAACGAAGCGGTATGTGGCCGTTGATCTGAGATCGAACGGCTCACAGAGCCCGCGTTCATCGACGACCTAAAAAGGGCATCGCCGGAGCTCCGGCGACGGCGAGGGTGGCCAGAGGGGGTACCTGGGTGGTCTAGGGACGGCAGAGAGGACGGCGTTCGACGGCGGAGGTTGTGGGGAAGCTTGGGAGGCGAGTGGAGCTTGATGGGGAAGCTCCTGGCGTCGGCGACGATCTCCTGCTTCTCCGCGGTCGTGCTCCAACTCCGGCGAGATCCTACGGGGGCTCCTGGGCACGATACAGAGAGGAAAACGTCGCGGGTGAGTGCGGTTGTAATGGAGACGCGAGGGAAGGCCAGGGAAGAGCAAGGGAGAGAGCAGCACGGCCTGGCCGTGTCGCCGCCTACATCGGACACGGCGGGGTGCAGAGAAGAACTAAGGGCAGCAGCAGCCTCGCTGCGGAGTACCCGCCCTTCTGGCGGTGTACGGGAGAGAGTGGAGTGAGGGAGAGGCTGTAGGCTTGAGGGAGGGCTCAGGGTGGCTTTTATAAGCTCGACGACGGGCGCACGGGCTCGCCGTGGACATGGTGCAGGGGAGGGGTTCCAGGGCGCGATAGCTCGCCGTATCGAAGAGGACTAGCTCGGCGGCGTGGCGACGAGCTGTGCGTGCGCGAGGAACGGGACGGCCTGGGAGCGTTTGGACGGTGAGCGCGTGCACTGGCACGGCCGTCTCGGGCGGGTGCGGCTACTGCGTGGCGCGAAACGGCGATGGGGGTCCTCTTCTTGGATGGCTGCGGCGCTAGGAGAGAGCAGAGGAGCAAGGGAGAGAGGGGGGCACGGCGCTGGGGTGCTGTGGTGTCGACAACACCGTTGCCACGGCAACGGCCATGGCGCACGGCGCTCGACGCTGCCCCTGACGCTCCTCCTCTTCCCTGACCTCATTTCTTCAAATTCTTGGGCGCGGCGAGGCTAGTGAAGTGAGAGGGAGAGGTTGCAGGCGCCAATTCGAAGAATAAACCTCGAATTTGATCAATTGATCTAGGGATGAAATCGAATTGGAGATGAACACAGTGGTGTTCACCACGTGTTCGACAAAATGTGTGCACCATTTCTTAATTTGAATTTCTGAAATTTGATTTCATATTTTGCTTCACAAATGTGTATATGGATTTGTGGTGCTGTGTTGCATTTTATTTGTCAAGTGCAACATAGCACATTTTGTGATTTGAATTTAATAAAGAAAGTAATAGAATTTAAATTTAGATTTTTAAATTAAATTTTTGAGAGGGAAAAGTTGTAGGAATAAAAATGGGAGAGTTTATATAACCACTCCACTGAATTTTGGTTTGAAAGAATTTTAGTTTCCCCCCTTGGAGAATTTGTGTGACACAATTGTCACTTTTATTTTTCTTGCTTTACTTGTTATTTTATTTCTTTTCTTTTCTTCCTGTTTTATTTAGAGCAAGCAACACAATTAGCAAGAAATAATTAACACAAGCAACAACATGCAACCAACACATGTGAATAATAACAAAAGTTTTTGTTGGCCCTCATTTTTGGAATAATAATACTGATTATAATTCTGGGATGTTACATCATCGCCTAAGCTGGCCGGCACTGCATAATGCAAACAATAGTTACATATTGCGGTTTGTGACTCAAGAATTCAAGACAACAGGGAGATGAAGGAAAAAAAGTCTTACCCAGGACATGCTCATGGATGGCGTTGACCTCATCCAGGTGGCCGGCAAGCGTCTCTTGGGCTAGCTGGACCGCCTTAGAAAGTTGGTCTTGCTGCTCCTTAGCGTTCTTGTTCACCTAGGCAAGGTAGTTGCCTAAGGCTTCCAGTTGCCCCGACAACTTGCTAACCTCGCCGGCATGGGCTAGATCACGTTTCTCCAGCTCCTGGGCATGGTCCGCCTTAAGCTTCGCCACCAATTCGGCAAGATCTGCAGCTTCGTTCATGAAAGCTTGCATGTCAGTGGAGTTCTTGAGAACATCTTGCGCAATGTTTAGCAATTCTACAAATCATGAGGAAAGCCGACTAAAGAACTTGTCGAAAGGAAAAAGCTCAAACTAGACGGACAAAAAGAAGGCAAAGAAATTTTGTCACCTTCATCCTTTTTGCGAGCCTCTTCTAAGCTCGCAATCTAGGCATTCTTAAGCTCGATGTCTTGCTGTAGTTGGCGGCACTCCACGTTCTTCCTGCCCTGGGCTTGAAAAAGCTCTGCGTTGGACGCGAGAGCCACCTACAACAGAAACGCAACATTTGAGGCCCAGTCAAAAGACCACTCCGCCGGCTAAAAACAACTTTTTTAGCCGCCAAAGTTCTCGGGGGCTGCGACTAGGGATTACCTCATGTTCGTTCTGAAGCAAGTCGTAGAGCTGCTCCATGTGCGAGTGCCAGTACTTGGTGCCCTCGCACATGGTCTTCAATGTCTCGCGGGGATCTTTCGCTCCCGCGGCAGAGTTGGGGCCAGATTTGGAGGAGGAGGCGCCAAGGCTCTCCCCCATCTTGTCTCCCGCCTCCCGCTTCATAGCAATAAATCGTGTGGCATCATTAGACGAAGCTTCAGCCGTCTTGGAAGTAGTAAGGCCGGCAACAGATCTCTTGCCCGCCATCTTCTCTGCAGCCGCCTCTGCGGTACCAGTAGACGCCATGTCTTTTGACGTGTATGTTCCCGGGCAAACGACTACGGGAACGCCGACGCCAGGCGTTGCCGGTGCGACGGCTGGAGAAGACCTTGGCGGCTTGCCCCTACCGGCCGCAATCTTCAGGTTGGCGCGAAGCTTGGGCATGGCAGGCTTGGCTCTGCAAACAGAAAAAGTACAAGCCTGTCAGCAATGCACATTATATCAAATGGCAAGTTAGGCATAGCAAAAGCTTGCTTACCGCTTAAGAGGGATATTCTCCCCTAAGGTCTCATCCTCTGCATCAGCAGAGGTGGCCACCTTCTTCCTCTTTTCCAGATCTTTGGTGGAGCCGCCTACCTTGCGCTCCTTCTATTTGCTGGCACCGGTGTTGTACCAGTTGGGAGCCAAGTCGGCATCCTTCAAGGTTTGTAGCTGAAAAGGAAAAGACTATTAATTCAGCATCCAGTGGACAAATAAGTTAAGTAAAAACGATTAAGGTAGCTCCGGCTTACCACTGGGGCTGGGTTGTCACGAGTGAACATGGCGACGCCTTCGGCCGCCTTCACAAAAAGAGGCTTGATGAGCTCTCTAAGCCGGTATTGTAGTTCATCTTGGTCAAGGATGCTGTTGCCGGCATCGTCCGCCTTGTACTCGCACATCTTCAGTGGGCGATGGCGGAGCGGCATTATCTTCCTCGACAACCAGCAGATGACGGTGTCAACTCCGTCAAGCAATGGGGCCTCCATCGTCTTCATCAAAAACTCGATCCGCCTGACGGCAAGTCGGAGTTCATTCGACAAACTGCCGAGTGTTACCTTTGCCGTCCAGCAGACCTTGTTGGTTGGCGGACCATTGACGAATACATGCATCCCTTGTGTCGTGCCAGGTGTTGGGATGTCCTTGCAGTAAAAGAGGTGCTGGTCCAATTCTTCACCGACTCAATGTAGGGAATCTTTGGATACCAGTCAGGTTGGCGGCAGTTGAAGGTTACACTACCGCAAGTTGCCAGCTGGCCGCCTGCTATAGTTTGCCGGCGGCACAGGAAGCAATATTGAAACAGTTCTACGAAAGCAGCTATGCCTAAGTAGCCTTCGCATAGCGCTTGGAAGCCGGCTAGCACTAAGATGCTGTTCGGCGCTATGTTATGAGGCTGCAGCCCGTAGAAGCTAAGCACCGCCAAAAAGAAGGTGGAAAGCGACAAAGACATACCGCGGAGGCTGTATGATGCTAAGATGACTTGCTCACCGTCTTGGGGGTCGGGGACGGCTTCATCGCCTGGTACCCGCCAGGCGCAGTCAGCCTTAGGCGGTATGAATCCGCCATCCTCCAGCTCCTGCAGGTATGCTGATGTCATACATGACGGCAGCCAGTACCTAGAGCCTAACTCCGCCACCTCCTCTTCTTCCTCGGCAGCGTTGTCAGTGGCAGCCTCTGGCTCCGCCGTGGTCTCGGCGTCGGTCGCCGCCATGGACGGAAGAGGAAACGTGGGCGTGGCCGCCGCTGGTGCCACCGGAGATGGAGAAGAAGACACCCCGCCTGTGGTCACGGCGGGGAAATAAGAAGTCGCCGGCATGGTGTTCGCGGGAGCTGCCGCCGCCGCCGGTGCAGATCCAGATCCAGCTGCGGCCATCGCCGCTACAGCCGACGCCGCCGCCGCCGATGCCTGCTCGTTTTGGCTTGCCATTTGGCACGGAACGCCGCTCAAGTGTGCTCGCCGGAGTTGGGTGCAAGGAGGAAGAGAGCTCGAGAGAGAGGGTGCAGCTACAGTGATTGCGAATGGAGAGGTAAATCCAACTTCATGGTGTCTTAGGGGTATTTATCCCCTTGCGTCGAGATTTGTGCGCGTAATCGGTGGAGGCACGATCGCCGCCACGTGCCCACTATCTGCACGTCGTGGCAACGGTGTCAATGTCGTCGCCTCGGTTCCCGCGCGAAGTGGGGAGATAATTATGACGCATGACCGAGTTCAAACTGTCGTGGACTCCGTGACGTCATCCATCAACATTTGACGGACCGGTCAAAACTGACAAGACCTTGCCTGGAAGATTCCTGACAGCAGTCAGGCCATCTTTCCCATGTTGGCGGCAATGTATCCGGCAACTTTTAGTCGGATTGCCGCCTGATTCAACTTCGGAATGCTTCAAGCTCTTCAGCCGCCTACTACAAACAAGGCGGATATCACAGATGAAAGAAGACGACGCCTGGAGAACTTTAACCTTTCCAGGGGCTAATGTTGGGGATTTACCCACTGGGGGTATCACTAACATGGACAAATCCGGCTAGTCCAGGGTGGCCTGCAATGGTGGCGAAGGCTTTGGCCTGCCAGGCGGCCCAAATAGCCGACCTACAAGGCGGATGACGGATGGCAAGACGGAGGCCCAAGATTGAAGCCCATACCGCCTTACGGACCAAGATGGAGGGCGGTGACTTGTCGGATAGGTTTAGGACTCTGTAGTCTTGTCGGACACGTCCGTCCCTTGTAACCCTAGGTCCGGCCGCCTATATAAGCCGGACCTCGGGACGCCTTTAGGGCAGAATCAGAGATACTTTCATATACAATCAACTCATTGTAACCCGATCAGAGCTATTGCCATTATAGTGAGTTATAGGAGCACATAGGATCTCGCCACCGCTGTGAGTTCCGAAACTGGGTAAACTGCCTTGTTCGATCCCGACCTCGCTGACGTCCACCTTCTTGCCCTCGTTCACCCTCGGCTAGCAGGACCCCGTCTCCTATCTCAGATGCTGATACGACGACAGACCCGACGAGGCTTGCTGGCGGGTTTCCACAGTTCAACGCAGACAACACGAAGTTTGGGAGCAAGGATTTGCCAAGGTGGACAAGGAGACCCGGCATCCTGCAACAGTGATCGTCGAAGGACTGGACCTGACCAAATTCCTGCATGGCTTTGATGCTAGGGCGAAGCGCGTGGCCATTGTAGACTCGGCTCCAATCATCCTGACTGCCAGGCAGATCCGTCATGATTTTACTGCTTATAAGCTCACAGGCACTAGTACCCCAAGTATTCCTCCTCCAAGCCGGCCCAACACTGAAGATGATGACCTGCCAGGCGATGCGCTGGCCCTGATTTGCTGGGAAAGCCCAGCCGTGGCTATTGGAGCTGGTGAAGGAACATCCGAGGCTGCTCAAGGTAACCCGGAAGCTGCTGCTACGGATGAAGCCCCCAAGCCTCAAGATCCACACAAGTACAGAGTGACACATCGGATACCCCTCTATGGCAACGGCACGAGTTAGGCGACGGAAAATCGAGCTTCTCGGGTGTTAGGTGTGTACAAGACTGACCTGGGCCGCGGCTGGCCCGTCAACATGGGTAACGGAGGAAGTGTGAACTCCGTCACCAATATTAGTGGCAATGATCATAATTCCGGTTCCGTTTCCGATATGTGGTTCAATGGCAACGGACACGTTGATGTGTCCGTTTGCCACGTGGACATATTCCATCTTCTTGGAATCCGAAGCGAGGGGAGTAGCTGCTATGGCGTAATGGCACCACCCACTACTCCTTAAAAACCTCAATCTCCCTGAGGTCTCAGTACGACACCCTACTAGCTCACCGCTGCCATGGATACTCCTAGCAACCCTTCGGGCAGCCGTCACAGCAGTCGTTCGCCACCGCGGAGAGCCGCTCGTGCTCTGCTGCTTGATTGGAACCGTGTCAACGTCGTGCTGGCAGTGGCGCAGCGGCACTACCAATTGGGGAGGCCAGTGACGTGGTCAAATGTAGGCCTCCCCTATGGCTGGCGCCTCAACCGCGCGAGGGTGCCTACGCCGCAGGAAGAAGACACTGGATCCTGGGGCGCCCGCCACTGCGGCCGTTCGCTGCCGCGGAGAGCCGTGATACGTCCAAAACGTATATACTTTCCCGAACACTTTTGTTATTGTTTTACCTCTAACTTGTGTGTTTTGAATACAACTAATGCGGACTAACGCTGTTTTCAGCAGAATTGCCCTGGTGTTTTGTTTTTGTGCAGAAAGTCAACTTTCGGGAAAAACACCAGAAAAGATCGCAAACCTCCTATTTTACCAGAAGACTCACGGAGCCAGAAGGGGAGGCAGAGATGGGCCACGAGTGGCCCAAACCACATGGTGGCGCGGCCTGGGGGCCCACCGCGCCAGCCTATGAGGAGGGCGACTCGGGCACCTCCCCGAGCCCCTTTTTCCACTTCATCCAGAAACATCACCGTACGCCACCACCATCGCGAAACCTATTTCGGGGACCAGAAACTCCGTTCTGGCACTCCGCCGGGACGGGGAATTGGAGGAGATCATCGCCATCATCATCACCGACGCTTCTCCATCGACCATCCATGTTTCCCCCATCCATGTGTGAGTAATTCCCTGCTGTAGGCTGAGGGGGATGGTAGGGATTGGATGAGATTGTTCATGTAATAAGTTATAAGATCATTAGGGCATGGTGCCTAGTATCCGTTGTTAGTACTTATTGATGTTGTTGCAACTTGTTGAGCTTAATGCTTGTCACTAGGGCCCGAGTGCCATGATTTCAGATCTGAACATGTTATTGTTTCATAATGATATGCACTGTTTATTGATCATACCTGCAAGTTGTATACACATATTGTTGTCCGGAACCCGCGGTCCCAAAGTGACAATAATTGGGACAGCCGAGGGGAATGGCTGCGATGTGAGGATCACATGTGTTCACGGCGTGTTAATGCTTTGCTCCGGTACTTTATTAAAAGGAGTACCTTAATTACCAGTAGATTCCCTTGAGGCCCGGCTGCCACCGGCTGGTAGGACAGAAGATGTTGTACAAGTTTCTCATTGCGAGCACGTACGACTATATACGGAACACATGCCTATGTTTACTTAGTACTTGGATGCTTTATCATTATTATCTGCAATGCCTATGTCTTGATTATTATATGAGCTATCTTATCCATGCAGCGCCCGTTCATCCATCCCTATGCCTACAGTGTTTTAATCCTACTGTTTACTGCAATCACTACTGCTGTCTCTATTTACTGCTGCTATTATTTCACCGCTACTACTGCTATAAAACTGTTGCTACTGATAATCTGTGTCGAGCAAGACTATTCACAGGTGCAGCTGAATTGACAACTCCGCTGTTAAGGCTCCAAGTATTCTTTGGCTCCCCTTGTGTCGAATCAATAAATTGGGTTTTACTTCCCTCGAAGACTGTTGCGATCCCCTATACTTGTGGGTCATCAAGACTATTTTCTGGCGCCGTTGCCGGGGAGCATAGCTTTATTTGTGAGTTCACTTGTGATCTATATTGCTCGCTGAAATTTA
Organism: Poa pratensis; assembly: GCA_947311845.1. Classification (NCBI taxonomy): domain Eukaryota; kingdom Viridiplantae; phylum Streptophyta; class Magnoliopsida; order Poales; family Poaceae; genus Poa; species Poa pratensis. The sequence continues at coordinate 69,269,487 of CAMZMU010000047.1, forward strand.
TTCATCATGGGTAAAGCTCGTGATGAGAGGGTCCGTGTATTGCCATCCACTACAAGAAAAGGTACGACACTTAGTACCTCTGCTGCTCTTGACTCACCATCTGTATTGAGTCAACTTGTTACACCACCACAATCTTCACGTGTTGGTACTACTGCTGAATCTGAAATTGCCTCTGATAATGTTGATGATGCTTCTACTGTGATTGATGAGAGTATTTCATTAGGTCCACTTTTAGATGCTGCTATTGCTAAGTCTAAACAACTTGAAAATACTAGAACACCTAATGGAAGTCCTACTACTCCTGTTTATTCACCTGAGTTAAGGGATTATACTTGTGATGATGATCCTGATGAAACTTATGTGGAACTTGATGATGATTTTATTGATAAATGTAATGCTACTACTGGTGCAAGTAATATGAGAAATTTTCTTGCACAACATGCTGTTAAATACAAGTTGTCACCTGATCCTAAGTTTGCCACTTCTCCTATAAACATTAAAGATAAGGATTATGATTTTTCTCTTGATTTATCTCATATATCTATTGTTGAGAAAACTCCTTTTTGTGGCACTAAGAGTGAAAGTGCTGTAGAGCACATGAATGAGCTCTCTACTTTGAGTGGCTTATTTTCTGATGATATTAAGAAGCGTAGCTATTTTGTTGCTAAGATTTTTCCTTTCTCATTAAAAGATGATGCTAAAGCTTGGTATAACAACTTGTCTCCTGGTTCTATTACTAGTCCTACTGGTTTGCTTGATGTTTTCTTTCAGAAATATTTCCCTGCTAGTGCTCAACATGATGCTTTGCAGAGAATTTATAACTTTGACCAGGAAGATGAAGAGAAACTTCCAGAGGCATGGACAAGGTTTTGCTCTCTTATCAGAGCTCGGCCTGGACATGATTTGGAAAAGCATGATCTACTTGATATATTTTACAGTGGACTAACTATTGAATCTAGAGCATATCTGGATAGTTGTGCTAGTTGTGTTTTCAGGAAAAGAACCCCTGAAGAAGCTGAAGAATTATTGGCTAAAATCAGCCAGAATTATGATGATTGGACTCTACCTGCGCCGACCCCCACACCTACACCGACACCAATATCAAAGAAGAGGGGAGGTATGATTGAATTGAATGATGAAACAATGAGGGAGGCCAAGAAGACTCTCATTGAGAAGGGTATTAAATCTGAAGATGTGAAGAACCTTCCACCTATTGAAGATTTGTGTAAGCCAATTCCTCATCCATCCATAATTGAGGTTCACTCTCTCCACAGGTTCGATGAAGGAGATATTCCCTACTCTAAACCACCTGATCAATGCTTAGATGAATTTGATAATTATGTTATTAAGCAAGATAATTTTAATATGAGAGTAGAGAATCATTTGCATGAAAATTCTCTAGCTATTAGTAAGTTGCATGATATTGTGGAGAGAACCTCCAATGATGTTAAGATGCTTATTAAACATTTCCATATGGTTCAAACTCAAATTGATCAACTCACTAAAGTGCAACAAGACATGTTAGCCAATGCTTCTAAGGAAAAATTAAAACCTGTCTATGTTAGCACTAGAAGTGGAGCTCATACTCAGGATCCTTTATATCCTGAGGGACACCTAAAAGAATTGAACAAGATTCTCAACTAGCTGAAAATCCAGTTTCTCCTTCTAAGAAAAAGAAGAAGAAGAAACATAAAAATGTTGTAGAATCCTCTGAAACTGTTAATGATCCTAATAGTATATCTATCTCTGATGCTGAAACTGAAAGTGGTAATGAACTTGATAGTGATAAGGATAAAAATGATGCTCTTGATAAAGAAGTTAGTGAAAAGGAACCTGAAAAGCATACTAAAAACACAAAGTACACTAAGGAAGACTTCATTGCTAAGAAACATGGTAATGAAAGGGAACCTTGGGTTCAAAAGCAAATGCCTTTTCCAACTAAGAAACTAAAATCAAAGGAAGAAGAACATTATAATAAATTTTGTGAATGGATGAAACCCTTGTTCTTGCAAATTCCTTTGACTGATGCTATTAAATTGCCTCCTTACTCAAAGTATATGAAAGATATTGTTTCTAACAAGAGGAAAATTCCTAATGAGGAAATTTCTACTATGCTTGCTAATTATTCTTTCAATGGCAAGGTTCCTAAGAAGCTTGGAGATCCAGGTATACCAACCATCCCTTGCTCCATCAAGAATAATTATGTTAGAACTGCTTTATGTGATTTGGGAGCAGGAGTTAGTGTTATGCCTTTTTCTCTCTATAAGAGACTCTATCTTGATAAATTGATACCTACTGATATATCTTTGCAAATGGCTGATAAATCTACTGCTGTTCCTGTTGGCATTTGTGAGGATGTCCCTGTTCAAGTGGCTAACAATTGTTTAATTTTGACTGATTTTGTTGTTCTTGAAATGCCTGAAGATGATAATATGTCTATTATTCTTGGAAGACCTTTTCTAAATACTGCAGGTGCTGTTATTGATTGCAATAAAGGAAAAGTAACTTTCAATGTTAATGATAAAGAACATACTGTTTATTTCCCCAAGAAAGTTGACAAGATTTATGGAGTCAATACCATCTCCAATTTTAAAACTATCAAAGTGGGAAGTATTGATTGCCCTATATATGATCATCAAGAAGGATATCAAAACATTATGATTGGATCCATATCAATACAATACAAGGTAACATGAGTGTTTCATGATGTTTAAATCATTTGTGTCATGTAAATTTATTTGGTGCCAAGACTTGATCAACCTTGTTATCAAATGTATTTGCATACATGAAAGAGCTAAACAGCATTTCTTTCTTCAACTTTGTTTTACCTCCTGTAGTGATAATTAGGTTGCAAAAGTTTAGTTGTTTTGAATTTTAAAAATAATTTTTCTGCCCAAGTTTTATTAATTTAAATATCCAGATTTCATGCAAATTGAAAGTTTTCAAAACTCTGTAAAAATTATACCATTGGTCCTATTTTTCAAAGAGCATCGTGGGAGTGCCTGGTGCTGACCAAGGGGACCCACCATGGGGTCAAACCACATGGTGGCGCGGCTGCCCCCTTGGCCGCGCCAGCCACTGAGGTGGGGCACCCTTGGCCCTCCAGCAGTTCCCCCACCTACCACTTCTTCCTCTTGCATCACTCAGCTCGTTTTTCTCTCTCACACTCGAGTTTTTGCTGTTCTTCCTCGCGATTTCGATCTCTTTGTTCAGCCCATCTCAGCTGCTGAGATTTGGGGCATTTGCTCTCGGTATGTGACTCCTCCATGTATCCAAGTAGAATTTTGTTTAGTAGAGTATACCTTGAGTATTTTGCTGCTGTAGGTGACTTGTTAAGTGAGTATGCATGCTTGTTCTATGTTGAAATTATTAGTTTTGATGCATGTTTAGTCCTCTAGCAAGTTCATATAGTAGTTCCCCTCATTTGTATGTCTCAAAATCATTTTTTATAATGTTTGTTAAAAAATTCAGAAAAGGAAAATGCATAACCACACCTTTGGGGAGGTGTTTGAAAGGGATTCTCAGAGAGCAAGAAGGCCTTTGAGGGCATCTACTCGAGTTAGGCGTTCCTATGATGAGGATGTCATTGCACCGAACATTGGAGATGGAGGGGATGACCAAATCCCAAATGCTTCATCCTTTCCATGCATGGAGTTTTTGCGTAATGCAGGGTTGCTTGATGACTTCATGTTCCTTATCCAGAGAGTTGGCCTAACCACTTATATGCAGGATGAGGGCGACCAACATTATTGGCTCACCAAAACTTTTGTTGAGAGTTTTAAATTTGTGAATTCATCTTATGCGCCTACTGTCCAATTTAAGATTTATGACAGGCCTGTTACAATGGACTTGGGAGACTTTTGTGCTGCCATAGATATTGCTCCTATAGGTACAGCGAAGAAGATTGCAGGGAACACCAAAGACTTTGTGGAACTTTACCGAGGAGTGACCAACGACGATGACCGCATCGCTCAGCGCGGCAAGATAAGGAACATCCAATTCCCTGCCATTAGATATTTCGTTTATTATCTTGCTACTAGCATTCTTGGTAGGGAAAACACCAGTAACATTTCTAATTATCATCTTGCTTTTCTTGCTGCTGCACTTAATGGTAACACTGCTTACAACCTTGGTGCCCTTATTGCTCGCCGTTTGGCTGCTAGTGGACCTATTTATGGAGGAATTGTTGCTTCACGAGTTATCGCATATCTAGGTCTTTCCGTTAGTCCTAATGATGAGAAGCTAACCCCTTTCAGACTTGATATTTCTGCTATGAAAGGCCATCAGTTTGTCACACCTAATTCTCATTTAGGAAACATTGTTTACAAAGTTTTATTTACTAACGGGGATGAATATGAAGTGCCTTTGCCCCAGGCCGATCTGTTCCCTATACACAGGAGACCGTGGTCGTACTCCAAGGAGGCGTTGGAGGAGCAGCTTAGAGTGCGAGGCTTTCACCAGCAGCACCTGATGATGGCTACACCGTCACTTACCTTGGAGCGTCATCCAGCTCTTACCAGGACGAGGGCCCTTCCTCGTCGTACTATGGAGGCGCCACTTCCTGGGCACCATGGGGTTGATCTCCACTTAGGCCAAAAGCCTAAGCTTGGGGGGAGGTATATCGACATCTCACTCATTTACATATCATATCTTGTCGATACTTTGTATATCCATGTTGCAGTTTTCTTTCTTTCTTTTTAATTGTTTACCTTTTATTGCTGCATTCCAAAACACAAAAAGACCAAAAATATTTCTGTTGTTTCTCTTCATTTGTTTCTTAAGTTTCAGTATTAGTTTGCTTAGTTTTAAAATTCGGTTTGTTATTCAAAAATCCAAAAATATTTTGCTTTATTGTTGTTTCTTTTTGCTCTTGTTTCAAAAACTCGAAAACCCAAAAATATTTGTTGTTTCTTTTTGGTTTTGTATAGTGTTTTCAGAGTTGGACAGCCATCCGTGACTCCGATGGAGCTTGGTTTTCATTCTTATCATTCGAAGCAACACAAGTGAAAAAGCAATAAGGATGATCTACAACAACTCGAGTTGGGGTGAGAGGCTGGTATGAACTCTATTTGTTTTCATTTTTGTACATATACTCATCTATGTGAGCATGCTTAGTTGGTTCATGTGAGGTATATGTCATTTAGTGGATGCTTAGTAGTTCTTGTTCTCTCATGATCGGTCCCAATTTATTAATAGTGGTAGCATGTTATGTTGATGTTTGCTTGCATTGTTCTATTCATAGAGGGTATGACATTGTGGTATCCTCCTCTGAATAATTCATTCGAATTGACTTGGCACATGCTCATGCATGCATATGACTGAAAAACAAAAGTCAATTAAGCCTTGATGATTTATTTTGACTCAGAGTTCTTGTATCACTTTTATGTCTCAATTAATTTCATTTTGTCGCAAGCATGATTATGACGGTTATTGCTCTCTTGATTGTCGCTTCCCAGTCTATTGCTAGCCTTCACTTGTACTGAGCGGGAATGCTGCTCGTGCTTCCAAAACCATGAAAACCAAGTTATTCCAAAGTGTCCACCATAAATACCTATGCATGGCATTTCGAACCATTCAAGTAAATTTTCATGTGCTACCTTTAAAACCTTCAAAGTACTTCTCAATTTGTGTCAATGTTTTATAGCTCATGAGGAAGTATGTGGTGTTTTATCTTTCAATCTTGTCATTCAGACTTTCACCAATGGACTAGTGGCATATACATCCGCTTATCCAATAATTTTGCAAAAAGAGCTGGCAACGGGGTGCCCAGTCCCAATTAATTATAACTTTCATCAATAATTCTCTTCACATGTTTTGCCCTGATTTATCAGTAAGCAACTTAATTTGCAAATAGACACTCCTCCATGGTATGTGAATGTTGGAAGGCACCCGAGGATTCGGTTAGCCATGGCTTGTGCAAGCAAAGGTTGGGGGGAGTGTCACCCATAATGAAACTAAAATACATGTGTAAACAAAAGAGAAGAGGGATGATCTACCTTGCTGGTAGAAATAACATCCTTCATGGGAGCCGCTCTTGAAAGTCTGGTTGACAAGGGGGTTAGAGTACCCACTACCATTCGTTGACAACAACAAACACTTCCCAAAACAATTTTGCTTCTGTTTTAAAAATAAAAAGCTCTAGCACATGATAATCCCTGCTTCCCTCTGCGAAGGGCCAATCTTTTACTTTCATGTTGAGTCACCATCCTTTCTTTGAGCACTTTCTCGAGAGCATAGTTGTCATTCTTAGTGTAATGTGCTTGTCCCAGAATGTGGTTAACTGTGATATAACTTTGATGCTTTTATCTTTGATATCTTTGATTCTAGTCTTCCCATGAACTTCAGAGGTGCCTGGGCATTTATGTTTTGCTGTACAAAAACGGGCAAGCGAGATACCATCTTATCATATCCTATTATGAGCATTACAATCTTGTGAATTAATATGTTTCATGTTTGTCGCTATTAGTATGTTGGTATCTTTTCATAGTTTACATGCCTATTGAGTGACATTATTTGCATTTGCCTCATCTTGAATTGCCTAAGCATTTGTTCATATAGTGAGAATATATGCATCATATGAAGCAAATGTGTTCGTGAAAGTCTTTTATCGCACTCAGTTGTTAACTGAATTGCTTGAGGACAAGCAATAAGCTAAGCTTGGGGGGAGTTGATACGTCCAAAACGTATCTACTTTCCCGAACACTTTTGCTATTGTTTTACCTCTAACTTGTGTGTTTTGAATACAACTAATGCGGACTAACGCTGTTTTCAGCAGAATTGCCCTGGTGTCTTGTTTTTGTGCAGAAAGTCAACTTTCGGGAAAAACACCAGAAAAGATCGCAAACCTCCTATTTTACCAGAAGACTCACGGAGCCAGAAGGGGAGGCAGAGATGGGCCACGAGTGGCCCAAACCACATGGTGGCGCGGCCTGGGGGCCCACCGCGCCAGCCTATGAGGAGGGCGACTCGGGCACCTCCCCGAGCCCCTTTCGACTACTTAACCCTCTCTGACCTAAAACGCGAGGGGGTCGTCCACTTCATCCAGAAACATCACCGTACGCCGCCACCATCGCGAAACCTATTTCGGGGACCAGAAACTCCGTTCTGGCACTCCGCCGGGACGGGGAATTGGAGGAGATCATCGCCATCATCATCACCGACGCTTCTCCATCGACCATCCATGTTTCCCCCATCCATGTGTGAGTAATTCCCTGCTGTAGGCTGAGGGGGATGGTAGGGATTGGATGAGATTGTTCATGTAATAAGTTATAAGATCATTAGGGCATGGTGCCTAGTATCCGTTGTTAGTACTTATTGATGTTGTTGCAACTTGTTGAGCTTAATGCTTGTCACTAGGGCCCGAGTGCCATGATTTCAGATCTGAACATGTTATTGTTTCATAATGATATGCACTGTTTATTGATCATACCTGCAAGTTGTATACACATATTGTTGTCCGGAACCCGCGGTCCCAAAGTGACAATAATTGGGACAGCCGAGGGGAATGGCTGCGATGTGAGGATCACATGTGTTCACGGCGTGTTAATGCTTTGCTCCGGTACTTTATTAAAAGGAGTACCTTAATTACCAGTAGATTCCCTTGAGGCCCGGCTGCCACCGGCTGGTAGGACAGAAGATGTTGTACAAGTTTCTCATTGCGAGCACGTACGACTATATACGGAACACATGCCTATGTTTACTTAGTACTTGGATGCTTTATCATTATTATCTGCAATGCCTATGTCTTGATTATTATATGAGCTATCTTATCCATGCAGCGCCCGTTCATCCATCCCTATGCCTACAGTGTTTTAATCCTACTGTTTACTGCAATCACTACTGCTGTCTCTATTTACTGCTGCTATTATTTCACCGCTACTACTGCTATAAAACTGTTGCTACTGATAATCTGTGTCGAGCAAGACTATTCACAGGTGCAGCTGAATTGACAACTCCGCTGTTAAGGCTCCCAAGTATTCTTTGGCTCCCCTTGTGTCGAATCAATAAATTGGGTTTTACTTCCCTCGAAGACTGTTGCGATCCCCTATACTTGTGGGTCATCAAGCCGCTCGTCCTCTGTCGCTTGATTAGAACCGCGTCAACGTCGAGCTGGCTGTGGCGCAGCGGCACTGCCAATTGGGGAGGCCAGTGCCGTGGTCAAATGTTGGCCTCCCCGGTGGCTGGCGCCTCAACCGCGTGTCGGTGCCTCTGCCGCCAGAAGGAGTTGAGTTCATTCAGAGCCGCCGAGTCTTCCTACCGCCGGAGCTGCGCAACGATTCGGCCTACGACGACGATATGTGGGAGGAGCACACGGGCGGCGATGACATCGTCGCGAGCAGCCGCGCGATGACACGGACGACTACGCGGTTCTCCTCGCATACGAGCAGGAGACTGCGGAGACTGAAGAGTAGATAGGGTTGTAGTTATTTATTTTTATGTTTTTAATTTGCAATTAGCTAGTAGCAGGACCTGCAGTTTACTTTATTATAATGAACAATATTAATTTAAATATCTTAGTGTTTAATCATTATGTTGTATTAATTCTCCATAAAACAGTAGAGATTTGGAAAAATATTATTTCAGTGAACAAATCAAAGGATACTGTTGTTTATAGCCTCCGTTTCTGATGTTATACTTGTGCTATAAATGGGCCAGTCCGCTAACCCTAACGCTCTCACTCTCACTCTCGCAGAGTGGCGGCGCCACCAAGCAGCACCACAGATCTAATCCTTCTTCCCGCTGCGCTTCTTGAGGCCTCTAGTTCGCTCCACCCATGCAGATCTTGTCCCTCCGCGGTAGGAGGTTGCCCGGGCGGCGAGACAGATGAAGGAGCCCGGCGTCGCCAGATCTGTAGGTGGCGGGCGCATGGCGAGTCGATCCACGGTCGGCGCAGCTGCCTCGGAACCTACTGTATCGGTTCCACGGTCGGTGCAACTCCCACCAGATCCAAAGGTAATACATCTTCTTGTGACCGGGCGTTGTGCCGATGAACTAGGGTTATTGTCATTGTTTTGTTTAGGTTTCGATTCATAGGACCAGTTAAAGCATTACTCCCTCCGATGCCTAGCCCTAAATAATTATGGATGCGCTTGATCTGTTTATTTTGCGCAGGTTTGTTGCTCGAATGCCTAGCCCAAGATAATTATGGATGCGCTCGATCTGTTTATTTTGCGCTGATTTGTTGCTCGAATGCCTAGCCCAAGATAATTATGGATGTGCTTGATCTGTTTATTTTGCGCTGGTTTGTTGCTCGAATGCCTAGCCCAAGATAATTATGGATGCACTCAATATTATACAACTACATGTCTCAAATATGTAGATCTACACTGCCCATCCATGCATGTATATCCTCATCAGATGGACAGTACATGTGTCCTTAGTAAAGATGTGCTTGCCAAGGCTGATGCTCTTCTGTGGAGTATCAATGATTATCCAGCTTTCGGATATCTAGCAGGAAGAAGAGTCGCAGGAGGTTATCAAGCTTGATGTCAGTGCTACAAAAAACCTTGAGGCAAGGAGTTTATTACAAAAACCTTGAGGCAAGGAGATTGCTTGCTGTAACAGGAGGTTTAGAGTTCATGATTGTACTCAAAGTGAAATAGTATGCCAATGTGATAGACATGGTTGTAGTCAAATTGTAAACGGTGATATTGTATACCAATGTAATGATGACATTTATTCTATGTTATGAATTGAATAACGTTTTAGTGCATTCTGCAATCAGCCTTTCATGTATTGTTGCATAATATCCAAAATATGAGAAAAGCACAGTGCAAACGGTGGACGACAAACTCCGTATCTGATGAAGGAAAACTAAAGAAATAGAGGTCCGCGGACAACTGTTGCCAAACAGGGTCCTCATCGGATACGGTTTTTTGCCTCCGTTACTGATGAGGGCCTTCACATAAAGCACGGGGACAGGGACACGGACCCTTTTACCGTTTCCGATGGGGTTTTTGGCCCATTTTCGATGTGTCGTTCTGTACTAGTGCCAGTTGCCATGGACGAAGACTCGGATGCCGCCACGGGAGGAGACCCGGAAGCCTCAACTGAAGGAGGCCCGGGTGTCACCAATGAAGATGAGCCAGCCAGCACTTCAACCAAGGGCCCGGCTCCAGATACCACAGCTTGACCGGTGCTTGCAGATGTCTTTTTTCCTAAAACAAAAACAATCTCATTTGGCCCTGATGGGCATTATGTAATAACTTAATACTTTAGGTTTATTATTTTGATAGTGTGCCTGTACACCTTGAGAATTTTCTTGATATGTGATGAACTTAAGCTTTCGCTAACTCTGCAAATTCTTTGGTTTTGATGACCCTTTTGGCTTCTTTAACTGTGAGCCGGCTTTCGCATGGATTTTCTCTGTCGCGTCTTCTCTAATAAAAACAGGGTCAGACAAGTCCCACTGGGCATCATGGCTGATTGAATTTACAGGTGAGCAATCAGGCCATATATTTGCGAGTCACATCAAGCTCAAGTTAGATAACCAAGAAAAATAGTGGCTCTAATTTTTGGCCGGGTCATGAGATTGCAGCTGTACCTTCATAGGTAATCAGCCCCCATGACTCAAGTGGCATAAATGTCGAGTCTTGAGTATAAAAATGCGCTATTCAACCGATCAGCCCCCAAGACCAGAAATAAGATTAAGTGCAAAGCCACGGCGTCTCTCCCAGTAGGAGGTGCCGGGTTATAAATAAAACATAATGAAAACCTAACTAAGCAATATAAAGAACTATAAAGTAAAATTGCAAGGAAAAGGTGAGATTTTTCTGTCAAACTTCACTATATTTATATAGTAGGTCAGCAAGCCGCCTCATTAAAAACGTTCCAGTCCCCTTAGGTACCCTGGTGATGAAAAGAGCGCGTCTGAAACCTGCTGCCTTTTTACATCGTGTGTTACATCTGATAAAACTGAGTCTGATACTAAGTATAGTAAGGGCGAAGCTGGGCAATGTTCCATGGCCGCTTTCGCTCCTCAAGTGACTTGGTGGAGTGATCGGTGTTATTTAGCCCGTCATCCTGCTCTCTTGCATCTATCAGATAATATGAGCCATTGTGCAGATTTCGGCTTACGATAACGGGCCCTTCCCATGGAGGTGATAGCTTGTGCAACCCTGCTTGTGACTGGACCAGGCGCAATACTAGGTCTCCTTCCTGGAAAGTGTGAGTCTTGACCCGGCGGCTGTGATAACGGTGCCAATCCTGCTGATAAATTGCAGACCTTTCCAGGGCTTGCTCTCTTACTTCTTCCAACGCGTCCAAAGAATCCTACCGGGTTAGCTCGTTTTCTGCTTCAACGTAAGCCGCCACACGAGGCGAGTCATGAATAATATCACTTGGCAAGACGGCTTCTGCTCCATACACCATGAAGAACGCCGTTAGCTTTGTCGATCTGTTTGGTGTTGTGTTGATGCCCCAAACTATGGAGGGCAGTTCTTCCACCCATGCTCCAGCGGCTCTCTTGCACGGTGTAGCGGACCTGCACTTAAAAATTGGCAAGATCCCTGTGTATAGTGCAAACCCCTGGATCGATTCATTTGCACACACAGTCTAAGATGAATATCATGCAAATGCGTCAAATTTTATTACATCGCATGATCCAGACTTACAATATTCATTACAAATTGCATAGCTCAAGGCTAGCATTTTATAAAGTTTAGCACAACGGAATAAAAGTAGCAGTGAGTCTCCATCATCTTCATGTGCCACAGGCGAAACATGTTGGTTGCAGACTCGAAACCCTTAAACGAAACCTCACTCATCGTCGGAACAACCTGCAACAGGAAAAAATGTTGCAACGAGGTGGGTCAGAACCATATAAAATGGAACTGGCAAGTGACACTCTGTGGACACTTAGTGGAATAACTCTAATAACCTATATGCATATTTAGGCTGGTGGAGTTCAAGGCTATTTTGCATAAAGCCAACTTTTTCCTAACTTTTGGAAAACATTTTTCTTCAAATCGAGACATCCATGGTATGAAAACCACTGTCTCTTCTACCCTTGTTCACCCATCAAATTTTACTTGAGAAATTAGAATGTTGGGATCCTCCGTTGACGTCCTTGATCAGCTGCTCAACATTGTCCATAACCGGGGACATGGCTTAGTACTTAGTTTTGACACTCTCGAGAGGATGTGCACGTTCACCATTAGACTTAACCAACCCAAACTATCCCCACACTCCAATAGTGATAGGGGAAAATAAGAAGGTTAAGACGAGATCCTTCAGAAGCATTTTCCCACCCCATACCGGCTTGACCCATTCCACCTACATCCCTCTACATCTGTTTGTCAAGCCGAGGTGAGTCCACGCAACATATTCGATCAAGACAGAGCCCATATGACCAATGGCTGCACTGGAAGCAATCTTCACTTGGAGTTCTTCAAATTCCTTTGTCCCTGGGTGGTCGTCCACAAGTGCACTCTCAGGTAAAAACCCCCACATACCATGGTCCTAAGTATAGTGAAAACTATTTTGGTGAAAACCCCCATGAACATGGTCCTGAGTGGCCACTCAACATAAACCAAGCAATACCAATTCCGCCCACGTGATTCATAAACTTAGTAGATGTGTACTACCTCAGGTGATAACCACCACATACCATGGTCCTAAGTATAGTGAAAACTATCTTAGGTGAAAACCCCCATGAACATGGCCCTGAGAAGCCACTTAACATTTTGTAAAACTTTTATCAATTGCATAGCTTAGGAAGTCTACCATGTTATAATAGGATTCTAGACCAACTAGTATAGGATACTATTCTACACAGTTTTAGCATAGCAATACTATCCAACACATGCTTATAGAAAAATACTCTACTCATGCATAGACAAAATACTTAGGAAGTTTATGAATGTGCCACTTGCCTTTGGAAGTTGTCGTTGCTCACACTCTTTTCAACAAGGAACAACGTTGCACTCCGTTCAATCTATACATAGAAAACACAACAACAATAATATAAACAAGCATGCTAACAATCATACAAACAAAATGAAGAAAACATTCAAAGAACAAACATAGCAAACGAGTTTTAAACAAGTTAGTTAGAAAATGGTCAATGTTCAACTCTCAAAAGAGTTATGGAAAAAGGGTTTATGGTTAGGTACTAGGGCATGGGTTGGTTAAGGTTTAAGTTTGAAAATAAATCAAACTCTAGTGTATCCCTATTTGTTGTGCTTCACCTTGGTCTTCTTCTCTTGTTTCTGAAACTTCTTATTTTGTGCCTTGAACTTCTCCTCTTGAGTGTTGGTCACATCTTCTTGAGTCTTGATCTTCTTTGATCTTCAATTATAGCACTTTAGGGACTTAGTCATAAACACTAAGGACTTGGTCTATGTCCAAAGTGAAAGAAAGGATAGGAAGAGCAAAAAGGAGAGAGAGAAAGATGTAGCTGGTCTTCCAAAGGATCATCTCCAGGCTTCCTTGTAGCTTCCTCCTTGGTGTGATGACTTCATTGAATTTTTGTAGAATTGATGGTTTTGAAGACTTGAGGGTTTTGGTATCACCAAGGCTGGTCTTGAATCTAACTTGGCCACACCACTAAGTCAAAGGGAAAAGAAAAGAAAGGGAGATAAACTTAGAAAAGATGGGGTTGGTCTTCTTGAAGTTCCTCTTGTTTTCTTATAAGTGCTTCCACTTCTTGGAGATGGCTAAGTCACTTCTTGGAGATGGCTAAGTCATTCCTTGGTCCTCCTTGTAGTAGCATCGTGTTGAAAATCCCAAGTTGACAAATAGGGCACCTTCATTGCACTTCATGGTTTTTCACAAGTCCTAACTTGGTTGTTTTTCAACTGGGAGAGTCAACTAGGCAAAACATACATGGACTTGGTTTCATGGTGTCCAATGGCTTAGACCTTGGTCTCTCTGGTCTAAAGTTATTACTTAGAACAATTTTGCTAAAGAAAACATATTGAAAACATTGTCAGAAATTAAACTAAGTCAAAAGAGCATCTAAAATTCTAAAACAATTTTTAAACTTAACCAAAAATTATTTTGGACATGGGGAACTGTTAGAACACGACCTAAGGTCTCCATAAATATTTTGTTTGCCAAAATTGGATTTACAGAATTTAAACTATGCCAAAAATCATCAAACAAGCATATTTGAATTTGAACCAATTTGATATTGTCAAATTTAAATTTGGACAGTGCTAAAAGATTCTACAAGTCCGGAGCTTTTCAAAAAGTCCAAGTTTGCTAAAGTTGGAGTTGTGGTTAAAAAGTTATGATGCTTTGAAGTTGTAAGGGGTTTTCTGCAAAACTGTTAAATAGAAAATAATTCGAAAAATCATTCTGGCGTCCTTGTACACGTGGCGTCTTCTGGTTGGTTGAAGCTGCTGACTGTGCTGCTGACTGGGCGTCGACGTGGCCGCTCCTGATTGGTGGATTCTGATTCGTTTAAAAGAAATAAAACGTAGCCGTTGGATTAGATCCAAGGGCTCAGATTGGATCCGGAGGTGCTCACCGGCGGGGAGGCGTGGATCACGCCGGAGATGGCGGCGCGGTGGCTCCGCGCTCAGGATTTCGACGGCGATGGCTCCCCGGAGGTCTTCCGGGCTCTTGGAGGTGACGACGAGACGCGGTCGAGCTCTGTGAAGACGATGGTGGAGGTGACCGCGTCTGTTGCTTCCCGGTTAGGCGTCGCGGTGCAGACGGAGAGCTCGGGTCGCCGGCTAGTCGCAGTCATGGATGGCGTGGTGGTTTTGCTACAAATAAAACCAGAAGAAGGATATCGGGAAGTGCGCCAGGTGAAGGGGAAGAGAGGGGGCCAAGATGTGGCGGCGGGGACTCACGGTGTCGGCCGGAATCGAGGGGGAGGCGGCCGCTAGGGTTTCGGCTCCGGCGAGAGATTTCAGAGGCGTGGCCGCGTGATTTGATGGGGCGAGGGAGGGGAAATGAGGAGGGCGAGCGGGGCTATATAGGGGAGGTCTCGGGAGATATTAAAACGAAGTAAATCGCGAGTAATTAGCGAAATCAAATCCGCAGTTTCGGCCGAGATTTCTGGCGAGAGGTTGAAGGAGGCTGCATCACTGCTGACGTTATCTGCGGGTCCCACCTGTCGGTGTGGCGTGAGAGAGAGAAGGCCGGCTGCGGCTGCTGGGCCTCTGCCCATTGCACCGCGCGGTGAAAAGGAGGTGGGCCGTTTCGGGCTGGCCTGTTTACATTTTTTTTGTTCTTCTCTTTTCTTTTCTGTTTTCTGCAATATCTTTTGAATTAGGCAAACAAATAAAATTCAAACTAACTCCAGTAAGTTTGCAAAAACATTACACAACATTTAAAATATTTGGGATACCTTCTTCCCACCCTTTTCAAAGATTATAATATTTAAATAATGCCTATAAGCATATTTGACAATTTATGTCACTTTTAATGAATAGCGTTTTTATAAATAGTTTGTGGGTTGATAAAGTTCATAAACATACCCCTATTTTAAATATTGGTTTTGAAATACAATAAACTCATTTTGTTTACTTTAAAATAGTTTGTAAGGTTTATTTTTTTGATTTAAAACTTTGACAAATCACTTAATATCCCAAAATTACTTTTGGGCTTATACAATATTTTTAAAAGCCAAAATTCAACAAGGTTCATGATACTTAATTTATAAGGTTCAAAACATTCTTTTCAAAAACATATATTTGAATAAATCACATATTATGAAATAGAGCTTACATACAAGAAATTAATTACTTTGAAAAATCTTCATTTTTGAACAAGCTTTAGAGTTTGTATAATAGAGGCATATTTTCATTATCAATTCCAATAGCATTGGAATAAGACAATTTATTTGTTTTGATGGTGACTTTATTTGTTTTAGTGATTTGCAAAAGTCAAGAAAAACAAAAGTTTCAATTTTTAGTGATTTTTGGCACTTTCCAAAAATCAGGGATGTTACAGACTACCACCCTTAAAAGAAATCTCGTCCCGAGATTTGGGAAGGCTAGAAAGAATGATATTTTTGGGTAGCTGGGTTTACACAAGCTGGGTTGGCTACCACCCTTAAAAGAAACTTTTGTGGGCTGTCTAAAATGTTGACCTCGGTTTTAGGTCATACTTTGTCATCCTTAGCATGAATCAACTTCTTGTAGATATTTTGGGTCTTCCATCCATGCATATGACCTTTAGGTTTCTATGTGTCCAATTTGCACCCCTAGTAGGACGTGTCTATTCGCATAGCTTGAAGTGTGGTTTCACTCAAGATGGCTTGAGTAGAACTTTCCCTCGCGGTAGAGTTGCAAACCAATAGAAGTCTGTTGAACTACCTTTGACACTGAGGGGTCACTCTTTGGGTCAATCAAAGGACCAAGTTGAGAGGATTTCACAACATCATCTCAACATGTTCTTTGATGTCTTTGGCAAGCTTCTATCTTTGTGGTTGATGGACTTGCAGCTCCTTAGGATAGAGTTGGCTTGATCCTGGATGTGATTGTTCCTTCACACAGAAGAAAATAATCCTTAGATATGTGTTATTCCTCAGTTGGATGGTTGATGTCTCAAAAGGTGGTCTTGGGTACCATGTCTGTTGTTGTACTCCAATTGGAAACTCACTATGGATGGTGAATGTGTTGGGTGTTGGGTTTGGCTTAGCATGGATGAGTAGAGATTAGAAAGAGACTAAGGAAGAATCCTACCCAAACACAGCAGGGCAAGGCACTACATCTTACAAACAACTTCTAACAAACATATGACAAACATTAGTCACTTCCATCAACAAGATTTTAAAAAACAACCAGTATTGTCATACAACACTGAAAAGTATGATCAATACGCTAATCGTGTTTCGTGTCTCACAACTATTTATTTCTCATGGTGGTCTACTATCTAAAGCAGGCAATCATTTTCTTGCTATTCCTCATGAGAAGTCTTCAATACTTAGTCTTGACGGTGGTCTTCAAGATCTTAGTCTTCTCTATCTTCTCTTGAAGAGCTTCAATCCCCTCATTGGCTTCCTTGAGGTACTTCTGTACTTTTAATGTCACATTCCAAAGTCATGATCATCATGGGTCCTTTCTTGAGTGACTCAATGTAGCTGGTCATTTATAAATAAGAGGAGACTTTTAGAAGGTGAATAATAGATGAGAGGATATGAGAAAGGATTTAAAATGAGAAGCTTTGTTTTTAGAAGATTGAATATAAATAGAGTTTTAAATCCTAGGGTCTTTTCCTAGTTCTAATCCATACTTAGGGTCTCGATCCTACAGGCAACACAAGACTCTGATACCATCTGTAGCGGACCTGCACTTAAAAATTGGCAAGATCCCTGTGTATAGTGCAAACCCCTGGATCGATTCATTTGCACACACAGTCTAAGATGAATATCATGCAAATGTGTCAAATTTTATTACATCGCATGATCCAGACTTACAATATTCATTACAAATTGCATAGCTCAAGGCTAGCATTTTATAAAGTTTAGCACAGCGGAATAAAAGTACCAGTGAGTCTCCATCATCTTCATGTGCCACAGGCGAAACATGTTGGTTGCAGACTCGAAACCCTTAAACGAAACCTCACTCATCGTCGGAACAACCTGCAACAGGAAAAATGTTGCAACGAGGTGGGTCAGAACCATATAAAATGGAACTGGCAAGTGACACTCTGTGGACACTTAGTGGAATAACTCTAATAACCTATATGCATATTTAGGCTGGTGGAGTTCAAGGCTATTGTGCATAAAGCCAACTTTTTCCTAACTTTTGGAAAACATTTTTCTTCAAATCGAGACATCCATGGTATGAAAACCACTGTATCTTCTACCCTTGTTCACCCATCAAATTTTACTTGAGAAATTAGAATGTTGGGATCCTCCGTTGACGTCCTTGATCAGCTGCTCAAAATTGTCCATAACCGGGGACACGGCTAAGTACTTAGTTTTGACACTCTCGAGAGGTTGTGCACGTTCACCATTAGACTTAACCAACCCAAACTATCCCCACACTCCAATAGTGATAGGGGAAAAGAAGAAGGTTAAGACGAGATCCTTCAGAAGCATTTTCCCACCCCATACCGGCTTGACCCATTCCACCTACATCCTCTACATCTGTTTGTCAAGCCGAGGTGAGTCCACGCAACATATTGGATCAAGACAGAGCCCATATGACCAATGGCTGCACTGGAAGCAATCTTCACTTGGAGTTCTTCAAATCCCTTTGTCCCTGGGTGGCCATCCACAAGTGCACTCTCAGGTAAAAACCCCCACATACCATGGTCCTAAGTATAGTGAAAACTATCTTAGGTGAAAAACCCCATGAACATGGTCCTGAGTAGCCACTCAACATAAACAAAGCAATACCAATTCCACCCAGGTGATTCATTAACTTAGTAGATGTGTACTACCTCAGGTGATAACCACCACATACCATGGTCCTAAGTATAGTGAAAACTATCTTAGGTGAAAACCCCCATGAACATGGCCCTGAGAAGCCACTTAACATTTTGTAAAACTTTTATCAATTGCATAGCTTAGTAAGTCTACCATGTTATAATAGGATTCTAGACCAACTAATATAGGATACTATTCTACACAGTTTTAGCATAGCAATACTATCCAACACATGCTTATAGAAAAATACTCTACTCATGGATACACAAAATACTTAGGAAGTTTATGAATGTGCCACCTGCCTTTGGAAGTTGTCGTTGCTCACACTCTTTTCAACAAGAAACAACGTTGCACTTCGTTCAATCTATACATAGAAAACACAACAACAATAATATAAACAAGCATGCTAACAATCATACAAACAAAATGAAGAAAACATTCAAACAACAAACATAGCAAACGAGTTTTAAACAAGTTAGTTAGAAAATGGTCAATGTTCAACTCTCAAAAGAGTTATGGAAAAAGGGTTTATGGTTAGCTACTAGGGCATGGGTTGGTCAAGGTTTAAGTTTGAAAATAAATCAAACTCTAGTGGATCCCTATTTGTTGTGCTTCACCTTGGTCTTCTTCTCTTGTTTCTGAAACTTCTTATTTTGTGCCTTGAACTTCTCCTCTTGAGTGTTGGTCACATCTTCTTCAGTCTTGATCTTCTTTGATCTTCAATTATAGCACTTTAGGGACTTAGTCATAAACACTAAGGACTTGGTCTATGTCCAAATTGAAAGAAAGGATACGAAGAGCAGAAAGGAGAGAGAGAAAGATGTAGTTGGTCTTCCAAAGAATCATCTCCAGGCTTCCTTGTAGCTTCCTCCTTGGTGTGATGACTTCATTGAATTTTTGTAGAATTGATGGTTTTGCAGACTTGAGGGTTTTGGTATCACCAAGGCTGGTCTTGAATCTAACTTGGCCACACCACTAAGTCAAAGGGAAAAGAAAAGAAAGGGAGACAAACTTAGAAAAGATGGGGTTGGTCTTCTTGAAGTTCCTCTTGTTTTCTTCTAAGTGCTTCCACTTCTTGGAGATGGCTAAGTCACTTCTTGGAGATGGCTAAGTCATTCCTTGGTCCTCCTTGTAGTAGCATCGTGTTGAAAATCCCAAGTTGACAAATGGGGCACCTTCATTGCACTTCATGGTTTTTCACAAGTCCTAACTTGGTGGTTTTTCAAGTGGGAGAGTCAACTAGGCAAAACATACATGGACTTGGTTTCATGGTGTCCAATGGCTTAGACCTTGGTCTCTCTAGTCTAAAGTTAGTACTTAGAAAAATTTTGCTAAAGAAAACATATTGAAAACATTGTCAGAAATTAAACTAAGTCAAAAATAGTCAAAAGAGCATCTAAAATTCTAAAACAATTTTTAAGCTTAACCAAAAATTATTTTGGACATGGGGAACTGTTAGAACACGACCTAAGGTCTCCATAAATATTTTGTTTGCCAAAATTGGATTTACAGAATTTAAACTATGCCAAAAATCATCAAACAAGCATATTTGAATTTGAACCAATTTGATATTGTCAAATTTAAATTTGGACAGTGCTAAAAGATTCTACAAGTCCGGAGCTTTTCAAAAAGTCCAAGTTTGCTAAATTTGGAGTTGTGGTTAAAAAGTTATGATGCTTTGAAGTTGTAAGGGGTTTTCTGCAAAACTGTTAAATAGAAAATAATTCGAAAAATCATTCTGGCGTCCTTGTACACGTGGCGTCTTCTAGTTGGTTGAAGCTGCTGACTGTTCTGCTGACGTGGCCGCTCCTGATTGGTGGATTCTGATTCGTTTAAAAGAAATAAAACGTAGCCGTTGGATTAGATCCAAGGGCTCAGATTGGATCCGGAGGTGCCCACCGACGGGGAGGCGTGGATCACGCCGGAGATGGCGATGCGGTGGCTCCGCGCTCAGGATTTCGACGGCGATGGCTCCCCGGTGGTCTTCCGGGCTCTTGGAGGTGACGACGAGACGCGGCCGAGCTCTGTGAAGACGATGGTGGAGGTGACCGCGTCTGTTGCTTCCCGGTTAGGCGTCGCGGTGCAGACGGAGAGCTCGGGCCGCCGGCTAGTCGCAGTCGTGGATGGCGCGGCGGTTTCGCTACAAATAAAACCAGAAGAAGGATATCAGGAGGTGCGCCAGGTGAAGGGGAAGAGAGGGGGCCAAGATGTGGCGGCGGGGACTCACGGTGTCGGCCAAAATCGAGGGGGAGGCGGCCGCTAGGGTTTCGGCTCCGGCGAGAGATTTCAGCGGCGTGGCCGCGTGATTTGATGGGGTGAGGGAGGGGAAATGAGGAGGGCGAGCGGGGCTATATAGGGGAGGTCTCGGGAGAGATTAAAACAAAGTAAATCGCGATTAATTAGCAAAATCAAATCTGGCAGTTTCGGCCGAGATTTCCGGCGGGAGGTTGAAGGAGGCTGCGTCACTGCTGACGTTATCTACGGGTCCCACCTGTCGGTGAGGCGTGAGAGAGGGAAGGCCGGCTGCGGCTGCTGGGCCTCTGTCCGTTGCACCGCGCGGTGAAAAGGAGGTGGGCCATTTCGGGCTGGCCAGTTTACATTTTTTTTTTCTCTTTTCTTTTCTGTTTTCTGCAATATCTTTTGAATTAGGCAAACAAATAAAATTCAAACTAACTCCAGTAAATTTGCAAAAACATTACACAACATTTAAAATATTTGGGATACCTTCTTCCCACCCTTTTCAAAGATTATAATATTTAAATAATGCCTATAAGCATATTTGACAATTTATGTCACTTTTAATGAATAGGGTTTTTATAAATAGTTTGTGGGTTGATAAAGTTCATAAACATACCCCTATTTTAAATATTGGTTTTGAAATACAATAAACTCATTTTGTTTACTTTAAAATAGTTTATAAGGATTATTTTTTTGATTTAAAACTTTGACAAATAACTTAATATCCCAAAATTACTTTTGGGCTTATACAATATTTTTAAAAGCCAAAATTCAACAAGGTTCATGATACTTAATTTATAAGGTTCAAAACATTCTTTTCAAAAACATATATTTGAAAAAATCACATATTATGAAATAGAGCTTACATACAAGAAATTAATTACTTTGAAAAATCTTCATTTTTGAACAAGCTTTAGAGTTTGTATAATAGAGGCATATTTTCATTATCAATTCCTATAGCATTGGAATAAGAAAATTTATTTGTTTTGATGGTGACTTTATTTGTTTTAGTGATTTGCAAAAGTCAAGAAAAACAAAAGTTTCAATTTTTAGTGATTTTTGGCACTTTCCAAAAATCAGGGATGTTACATACAGGACCCAGAGACGGGGTTACACAACTTGCTCATTGGCCTGCGGATGAGCCACGGAAGCAACTTCAAGCCGGATGCCACTGTTTCCACAAAATTTTGCCACCTCTCAATGTGACATATTGGTTCCATTGTCTGTGATGATACTATGTGGAAATCCAAAGTGATATATGATTCTCTTCCGGAATATTACTGCTGTAGCTGCTTCGCAATTTGTGACTGGCATAACCTCTGCCCACTTTGTAAATTTATCAATAGCAACTAGGAGGCGGGTTTTCTTGCAAGGGGACATCTGAAAGGGACCCACCATGTCAAGACCCCAAACTGTGAAAGGCCATGTCAAAGGTATTGTCCTGAGCTCCTGAGCCGGCACATGTACTTGCCTGGCATATCTCTGACATGCATCGCATCTTCTCACCAAACGCTCTGCATCTGCCAACGCGGTGAGCCAAAAGAATCCCCCTCATGTATTTCTCTGAGAATTTTCCGGCCTTCCTCTGGTGATACACAACGCTGAAACACACCTGAGGTGCTCCGCTTGAATAACTCGCCATCAATGACAACATATATGCCTTGGCCCGGCGCACAATCTGTCGGGCTATGACTTCCTGACCCGGCAACTCTCCACGCAAAAGATATGCCAGATATGGCTCTGTCCATTCTGGGATTGCATGTAAGGCGGCATCAAGTTCTACTTCGTCCGGGTCTAGATAAGCTAGATCTTCTTCTGTGGGTATCTTGACTGATGGACTCCACAACTCAGCTAAGAAAGCATTAGGTGGAACCGGCTCTCAGCGAGAGCCGAGTCTTGACAGAGCATCTGCAGCTTCATTTTTCCTACGGTCGATGTGATCCACCTGGTAGCCTGAGAAGAACTTGGTGCTTGGAGTAGCTGGAGGCACGTTCGTCTCTGTCCTGTCATTAACAAAATCTGCCAAAGCTTGTGATTTGATAGCATTGCGGGGCTCATAGTTGATATGATATGGCCCCATCTCTATTGCCCATTTGGCGATTCGCCCGGTGGCCTATGTGTTTGTGATAATTTCTGCCAACGGAACTGAGCTGACCACCGTGATAGGATGCTCCTGAAAATAATGCTTCAATTTCCGGGTTGCCATGAAGACCGCAAAAACAAGTTTCTGCCAATGCGGGTAACGCTGCTTTGCTTCTGTGAGAACTTCGCTGACGTAGTAAACCGGCCTTTGAACCGGGTATTCCTTCCCTTCCTCTTTGCGCTCTACCACGACCACGTCGCTGACAGCACGTGGCCTACATCAACATGGGCTCCTTCGGCGCAGGAGCCACCAGAACTGGTGCCTCTGACAGCGTTTTCTTCCAGAGCTCGAATGCTTCATCTGCTTCCCTGTTCCACATAAAGTTATCTGTTTTCTTTAAGAGCCGGTATAGTGGTATGGCTTTCTCTCCTAACCTGGCGATGAACCGTCTCAAGGCCGCGATACACCCTGTGAGCTTCTGGGCGTCTTTGAACTCTTCCGGCTTCTTCAGGTTCTGGATGGCCTTGATTTTTTCCGGGTTTGCCTCGATTCCACGCTCTGACACAATGAAACCAAGGAGTTTTCCTGCTGGGACCCCAAACAGACACTTGGTGGGGTTAAGCTTCATCTCATACCGCCTCAGGTTGGTGAAAGTTTCTTTCAGGTCATCAATCAAAGACCCGGCCTGCTGGGACTTGATAACAACATCATCAACATAGGCATGAACATTGCGACCAATCTGATCATGGAAGCAATTTCTGGATACATCTCTGGTAAGTTGCTCCAGCATTCTTCAAGCCAAAGGTCATAGTTTTGTAACAAAAGGCTCCAAAGGGGGTTATGAACGCGGTTTTCTCCCAATCCTCCTCTTTGAGCTTGATTTGATGGTAGCCTGAGTATGCATCTAAAAAACACAAGAGCTCGCTGCCTGCGACGGCATCGATGATCTGTTCAACACGTGGTAATGCAAACGGGTCCTTAGGACATACCTTGTTCAGGCTAGTGTAATCTATTCACGTGCGAAACTCTGCATTCTTTTTCATCACTAGAACCGGGCTAGCCAGCCACTTTGGGTGGTAAACCTCCATGATAAAGCCGGCAACCAAAAGCCGGGCTATCTCTTCTCCAACAATCTTGCGTCTTTCCTCGTTTAATCTGCGCAATCCTTGCTTCACGGGACTGGCTTTGGGATCAACATGTAAGCTGTGCTCAGCGAGTTCAGCAGGTACTCTAGGCATGTCACTAGGTGTCCATGCAAAGACGTCCATGTTCTCACATATGAACTCGATGAGCATGTTTTCCTATTTGTCTGTAAGATTGGACCCCACGGCTAACTGCTTGGATGAATCGCCGGGTGTGAAATCGATCATCTTTGTGTCCTGGGCCGACTTGAATTTTGCTTTTTCTTCAGCAGTTGGCCTCTTCAATACTGTATGATCATCCAGGTCTACCCTGGACTTGTAAAATTTAAGTGTCTCCTCTACACAGGCCTGCTCAGCCAAGGCGGCATCGCCATCATCGCACTCTGCTGCCATCTCCCGGCTTCCATGGACAGTGATGATTCCCTTGGGACACGGTATTTTCAGCTGCAGGTAAACATAACATGGCCTCGCCATGAATCTAGCAAAGGCGGGTCTGCCAAACAGGGCATGATACGGGTTTTGCAATTTCACCACCTCGAATGTGATCATCTCTGCACGATAGTTGTCCTTGGACTCGCCAAAAGCAACCTCCAGTGTTATTCTCCCCTCCGGCTTTGCTGATTTTCCCGGGACTATACAATGAAAAATTGTGGATGTAGGCTGCAGCTGTGAATCTCTGAAACCCATACGCAAGAAAGTTTCGTGATACAAGATGCTGATACTGCTTCCTCCGTCCATCAGCACATTTTGCAAGACATAGCCTCCTACTGTGGTGCTACCACCAAGGCAAGGAGACCCGGTGCTCGATGAGGGGCAGGTGATCCTCACTACTCCATGTAACTAGGTATTCTGATCACTTCAGATACCTTGGAACTGCTGATGAAACTGCGTTAACTGCACGCTTGACTAATTTTCTTTCTCTCTTTGAAGTGTTGGTGGTATGAACGTGGTACTGGCCAAGTTGCTTTGGGGTTTTGCTAGAACCCGCCCTGATCATCTCTGTTCTGGCCATCTCCGGGATTGCCGGGTCCTGTGTTTCCGCCAGGAGGTGGCCGGTTTGCCGCGTTATCACCCGGGCCAGGTCCTCCGCGGCCGCCGCCGTGCAACGCCTTCTGAATCTGCTCATCCTTCCACCTCTGCAAATCCACACACTGCTCCAAAGAGTGATTGGCGGGTCTGCTGTTCCAGCTATGGCGAGGACACGACATCCTGAAAGCCTCAATGTGGTTGGTTGGACGCGGCGGGTCTTGATAATTGTTTTTACCATTGTAGTTATCACCATTGCCTCGATAGTTTCCGTCTCTCCTTTGTCTCTGGAATCCGGGGCTAGTATTGGCAACTAGATCTGAGTTTCCTTCACCATATGAGCGCTTGTTCTGGTTTCCATTCTTGTTGTTGTAGTTGTTGTGGTTGTTGTGGTTCTGTCCACCATCATTGTTGTTCTTTCCTCCATTGTTTACAATACTCTTCCCCTTTTCTTCCTCGTTATCATCCTTGGTTTTGTCCGTGGAAGCATGCCTGTTGGCTGCATCCATCAACTCTCCCATGGTGATTTCTGTGACCCGGCTGCTGGACTTCATACGTCCTAGCTTTTGAATGAGGGGGTCATATCTACAAGTTTTCTCCATCGACTCTATTGCGTTTCTGGGGAGGATATATGTGGACGAGTGAAGGATTCCCTGACCCGGCTCATCCACTTGCCGACTCACCCTTCCTTTGCACACATCGATCTAAGTCCTCAATCATGTAAATCCGCTTGCAGGTTCCCTGGAAGTTTTTGATGAAAGCCGCCTTCAACTCGCTCCAGGAATTGATAGACTTTTCAGGTAAGGTGTTAAACCATAGCTTAGCTGCTCCATCTGCCATCATGAGGTACATAAACTTGGCTTGAATGTTTTCTGAGGCGTTGCGAATACACATAGCCATCTCATAACTGCTCAACCATGTTTCCGGCTCCATACTAGGATCGTAATTGGCAATCTTGCTGGGCTCCTTAAACTTATCCGGGTAAGGCTCTGCCCTGATGGCATCTGAAAGACACTTGGGCCCGGCCAAGTTTTAGGCAATGCCCACATGAGCCGCCCTTCCTGCCAGTACTGGTGAACTTACTGCTGCTCCTGCAGCGGGTGCCGCGCCGGCTCCTCCGGCGCGTGCTGCGGAGTTTGCTGCACGTCTCGCTCTTGAACTATCAAAAATGGCTTGCACAGCCGATGCCGCGGGAGCGGCCTTTTTGGGCGGTGGTTGTCGATTGTCGTGCTGAACTGGTTTGGTGCTGCCTCGGGCTCTCTCCCTGCCGGCTCCTTGAACGGCTGTTATATGGTGTTCCATGAAGACCACTTCTGTTATCTGGATAGTTGGCTTGCTGAACCACAGCTGTATGTAACATGTCGATGGCACGCCGGGTCTCCCCTTCTTGAGGTGAGTTTCCCAAGTGAATACGGTTGAGCGCTAATGTTGCGGCGTACACGTTATCCGTTGGGTTGTTGTAATGACTCGGTGCCGTGTGAAATTTGGGTGGAGGCGGTGGCATGGCTCCGTTGTTACCTCCGGCTACTCCGGTAGGCACTCGCGGTGACCCGGTTGGGACAGCGCCGGCTCCGTAAGCGGGAACCTCCTGTACTATCCTGATAGGCTGATCCTGCGGCATTATAAACAAGTTAGCCAGGCCTAGTGTCTCACCTCTGAGGAAGAACCGGCTCTGATGTCTTCCGTTTTGCACCCGGATCATGTCGTTGTGGCGGTTCTCCAAGGCGCTTGTGTTATGCCGAAGGCGATTCTCCTGCTCGTCTAGCTACTGCTGCCTTGTTGCCATCTGCTGTCTCTCTGCCGCGACCTCCCCCGCTGTTGCTCCAAGGCACGGCGTGCATATCCAGCTCTCTAGCCCGGGTTGCTGCGTTCTCTAGGGTTACTGTCGTGGGTTTGTCACAGCACATGTCATCTTCAGGATGACTTCGTAGGTGTGGGATTTTGGCGACGTGGGATCTTCCGGGAGAGAGATTGCACACAGGAGAGTGATTTATACAGCTTCAGGCCCCAGGAAACATCATCCGGTAATGGCCCTACGTGCTGTTGGTGGTTAGGTCTTATTCTGTATGCCATGGAGTCACCGAGATGATGCGGCAGCTCCTCCTGTTTTGTTTACATTGTCTCTCTTGAGATCTAGGTCTAGCCTCTAATTTTCTTGTCCCTCAAGGGGAGCCCCTGCCTGGTTTATATAGATGGCCAGGCTAGGGTTTACATGAGTTCCAGTCAAATACGTATTGGAGTCTTGGCTTGGCCTCCAAGTCATCACAAGCCTTGAGTTCGTCATTTGCCAGATAAGCCGTGCCAGATAAGCCGCCGACAACTTATGTCTTGATAAGTCTCCGCCAGCTTATGTCTTCATAAGTTCGTATGTCGGCTCATACTCAATTAGGTATTCCCCCGACATTAGCCCCCAAGCTTCCGACTGATTCGAAGTCAGGCGGAAGATCTTGACATGATGTTGATGATTTTGCCGACTTGAGTATGTAGAGCTTGGCGACTTGTCGATGCTGAGCTTGGCGACTCACTGATGTTTAGCAAGTTGTTGATGTCAATGGCGATGAGTCGCGAGCATAGCGGCTATTGAACCGCTGGTGCAGAAGCATTGAGTCGCTGATGTTTGCCGATGTCGAATCATGGACGTCGAGGCTGGCGACTCATTAAGTGTCCGGTGAGTTACGAGCATATAGTCCTGTCAAGACATGGATGTAGGTGCACTGAGTTGCCGATGTGGAGGACATTGAGTTGTCGATGTAGAGTCCACCACATCACGGGCATCAAAGACTGAGCTGAAATCATAAAGATGCCAAGTCATGGATATCAAGAGATCTTAGCCATAAGCATATGAGTTGCTGAGTCATAAACATCAAAGCAAACAATCATAGGCAAAAATAAGCTAGCCAATCAATAGAATAATCTGTTAAGTTTATCAGATGAGCCATCTAGATCCATTCTGAATCATGGCGGCTCAAGAGTATATAGGCAATGACTTGATTTTAAGCCTTCCGAGTCACTTATTTGACTCGGCAAATGGATATATATTTTTCCCATGTGTTGCAAAATGAGACCTGCATATCAACATGGTATAGAAATTTAGTGGATACCACCAGATGTTGATAGATGTGTAGCCCCCGAGGGCCGAGTTGTATGCTAGATCATGCTGCTCGGGACTCAAAAATATTTCAATTAGACAAAAACTTGATTGTACTAGCCCCCGGGCATTAAGTAGGCATGATTTCATTATCCTGCTTGATGGCATATCGTTGCAATTTGATCCTGCAACAAATTGAGAAAATATTGTTGCCGCAAGAAAACAATGATATTTGGAGTAGGGCAAAGCCGTGTATAAACTCCAAGTTGTTAAATATTTGTTGAGCCGCTAGGAAAAAGATAATCCTTGTCAAAACTCTAGATATAAATTAAGGAATTGTCCTTAAAAATTCCACCGGATGTGGATGTAGTT
This sequence comes from Poa pratensis, assembly GCA_947311845.1. Lineage (NCBI taxonomy): Eukaryota > Viridiplantae > Streptophyta > Magnoliopsida > Poales > Poaceae > Poa > Poa pratensis. The sequence continues at coordinate 69,297,764 of CAMZMU010000047.1, forward strand.
AAATAAATAAATGGTGGCTTTAACAGCCAATGTCAGGAGATGATCATCCCAATCATAAAAAATCAAGTCGTGCCAATTCAAATTCATATGGCCGAGTTATAGGTTCCTGTTAAATCAAACGGCAAAGCCCCCGAGTAAGCAATAATAAAAACTTGATGATAATATGTTAGCCTTGGCGGCTGGTAATAATTCTGATGAGACTTTAGTACTCCGCATAATACCATATGGTACCCTGCATGATAGCATAGTATAATCTGCATAATAGCAAATGATATTTTGCATGATAGCAAATGATACTTTGCATGATAGCAAATGGTACAATATTGCGACCTATAGGCAGGTCTCGCACGGCTCGGTATTTCCAGGTCTAATGTGTGTTCAGGGTCGAAAACGGCCATGATAGGCATTCAGACTCGATTTACGCTACATGCCGGTAGTTTGGCCCTACTGAATTATCTCTGCTACCGTTAAGTAGGCCCTCGCGTGGCTCAGTATTTCCCAGGTCTAATGTGTGTTCAGGGTCGAGAAAGTCCATGATAGGCAATCAGAATCGATTGACGCCATATGCCGGTACTTTGGCCGCATAGTGCGAGTTGCATCTGACTTAGGGCGAGTATAACCAGGAAAATTTGCGACCTATACGCAGGTCTCGCATGATGTGATTGCCATTAGGCAGTATAATGTTGCGACCTATAAGCAGTTCTCGCATGATATGATGATGGGTCATATGTGACTCATAAGATGATATGAAGGCAAATCAGTGAGTGACACATAAAATAAAATGACAATGATAAGTCATTGGGTGGCCCATAAAATGATATGATAATGATAAGTCATGAAATTGTATAATGAGTCCACAAATATAGATGCTTAAACATGTAATGCTGACATTGGTATATTAAGAAATCTGTTTGCGGATGTAAATAAAAGCTGAATTTTTAATAAATCATGGAAGCTATAAAAAAAGCTCAACTTTGATAGATATAGTGCGAGCTATAAAGAACTCAAATTTAATAAATCCAATACGGGTTGTAAAACCCTACTTTAAGAGGTAGGTGTAATTAAGCATTCAAAATGATCTAAATTTAAAGTCTGTGGCATGGTATAATTTGAATCGTAGAGATATTGATTGTAAGTCTTATAAACTAGATATGCAGCCCCCGAGATTGACTCAGAGGTGAAACTCAATATTAATTGATAAAGCAAAAGGCTGTAAAATTTGAGCATGATAGCAACTTAGCTTGTTTTATCCGGAGCCGACGTGTGGGCTGATCGTACTTTTGCTGTTGAGATGACATATTTCCACGCCCAGGTTGTCCATGGTTGAGTAGCTTTTTTGCCTTGACCTGTGCGAGAGCCAATCTGGCCCATTAGATTCTCAGCACGACACTATTTCTTGGCCTCAGCGGACGCGCGGCTTGATTAATCCACCGACAGATATTTATGTATGCGGTTGAAGGCGATGGGGACGTCGGGTCTCCTCTCGCGTGTTGCTGGGAATTGCCGATGTAGCTGATTTTGATGAGCCGCACATAATCATAATGTGAGTCGCGACCGACGGTCGCCGGCTCGCTCCAATCTGGAGTCGCTGGCTAGTGACCTGTACACTGGCCACACCGTACGTATCCTCCCTTTTTTTGGTAAAGTTGTGCCATGCAATCGCAGTCTAGCAGCTCACGTACGCCATCTCCATAGCTCTTTTTTTTCTTGTACGTGAAGCCTCCAAGCGAACTAGCAATTCAATTTCCTTTTCTTCTTCCTTGATTGCTTTTCTTAATTCGCGTGCCTTTTCTTGCATGCAGCGATACTGCTGCAAGGATTTTTTTCCTTTGTTTATTGTAGGAAAACATGTTCACGTGGTAGCGACCTTGGTCCGATTCAAATTGCTCCTTTCCTTTTATTTTCTTTCCTTTTATGGAACGTCTTGAGGAGCCTTCTGTGAACCATTGAATCCGTCACTTCTCCGTAGCGGTTTCTAACTTTGACTACAGATGATTCAGGCCACCAAACCGCAATCCCTGCTGATCGTGCTCACGGAACGCGTGATGTATCTCGGTCTAATTAGCTGGTGCGTGAGGGGAACGCTGACATCGAACCCTCATGCACTGTTGTTGAAATATGTCTTGACGTCTGAGTCGCCTTTAGTATGCACGCGGCGAGTCACCCATGGCCCAGTTGATTTTGGAGCCGGAGGCAAGAAGCTCGAAGTTGGCCCTGTCATACTTTTGCAAATCCGCGAAATTGATTTCGAAACGGATTCACGGTTTGGATTCGCGACTCACCTAGATCTGAAACTTGATGCAGTGTATGAGCCGCTGACGGAGATCTAACCGTTGGAATTGTCTCAAATTTGTTGGAAGCCTTCGGGATTGTATTCCGCAAGGTTTCACCGGACGGATCTTTGAATAGATATCTGAGTCGACCTCGGTAATTATTTTCTCAAAGATGCGTGGAGTACCGTCAGCTTTCGACAAGGATTCAGTGCTTGATTCGGCCAGCGAGATCCAGCCGTTGGAATCCTACGTGCTTTTAACAGCTCGTAGAAAACTCGATTGTGCATTTTTCCACCGAAGGGATCATCGAGATGAGTTTCGAGTCGCCGTCGATGATGTCCGCAACACGGACGTTGCTGCTGTCCTGCAACCTGCGCGTGAGGGGCATTGTCGAAGTTGAGCCCCGAATCGCGCGGTCGAATTTTTCCATGCTTCTCCTCGAGCTTGAGGTAGATCTTGATGTAGATGTAGATGTTGATACCGCAAAATCGTTTAGACCGGCGCGATGTCGAAGTCGCCGTCGATCGTTGATGAAGGGATCCCGCCCGGACCATGATTCCAAGCGCCGCTAGCCCACGGTGGGCACCAACTGTCGTGGTTTGTCACGGCACATGTCATCTTCAGGATGACTTCGTAGGTGTGGGATTTAGTCGACGTGGGATCTTCCGGGAGCGAGATTTCACACATGAGAGCGATTTATACAGCTTCAGGCCGCGGGAAACATCATCCGGTAATAGCCCTACGTGCTGTTTGTGGCTAGGTCTTATTCTGTATGCTATGGAGTCGCCGAGATGATGCGGCGGCTCCTCCTGTTTTGTTTACATTGTCTCTCTTGAGATCTAGGTCTAGCCTCTAATTTTCTTATCCCTCAAGGGGAACCCCTGCCTGGTTTATATAGATGGCCAGGCTAGGGTTTACATGAGTTCCAGTCAAATACGTATTGGAGTCTTGGCTTGGCCTCCAAGTCATCACAAGCCTTGAGTTCGTCATCCGCCAGATAAGCCGCGCCAGATAAGCCACCGATAGCTTATGTCTTGATATGTCTCCGTCAGCTTATGTCTTCATAAGTTCGTATGTCGGCTCATACTCAATTAGGTATTCCCCCGACAGTTACCACCTCCGCAAGTACATTGGGATCTAACACCAGATTGTTACTGAATAACGCCGTGTTTGGTGTATTGGAAGTTCCTTCTCCCCGAAGATCTATTCATCAGTAATCCAAACTGGTTCATGTGACGTGTTGTGGTCTCGCTCTCGGCAGAGACTGATGCTGCCTCTCCATCGATCCGGGGCCGCGGCGGCTCTTGAATCACCAGTAGTGGTGGCAGCTGCTGTCGTGGGTTTGTCACGTAAGATGTCATGGATGACTTCATATGTGTGGGATTGCGCGAGTCAATCGTCTTCGAGCTTGGGATTGCAGGAACAAAGATTAACACAGATTTACCCAGGTTCGGCCCCTCAATGTGAGATAAAGACCTACTTTCTGCCTAACCTAGATTGGTATTGATATGATATATGAGGTGTTACAATGTAGGCGATCCGATCTCGGTACTCGCCGTATGAACTAGGGTTTGAGGGCTTGGCGTCGTCTAAGTCCTGCGAGTTCTCTTTATATACACAGAGACTCGCCAGGTTACAAAGGAAACTTCCTCCACAATGAATATATCGACTGAAAACTACTTGGAGACTAATTAGTCGTCACGCCTTCCAAGATATGTCTTCTAGATTCTTCTCCTTGTGGCGGTGCGGTATTGGGCTTGCTTTCATGTAGGCCTTTGTTCGTGCGAGTAAAGTAGGTTGCACTTATCAATATGGGCCGCGGGTTATCCACAAAGTATTCCCCCGACATTAGCCCCCAAGATTGGTTAGGACTTCATGGTGAGGATCTCTTGGTTACTTGAAATGGTTGTTGAGCCGCACTGTGAGTGTTCTGACCAATCTCTGCCTGATGCGATTCAAAACTGCGATTCATTCGTGCGACTCATCCTTTCCGTCTGGAATTTTATGTTTCCTTCAATTGCGGACCGTTCCTCATTCTGCGGGCGCAAATTGTTCCGTTGATTTCGGGCACCCCAGTTATAAGCTGTGGCGGCCTAGGTCAATATTCACTTGCCTCTGCTCTCTCCTCGTTCCTAGCCGCGCCGCTTCCTTCCTCAACCGAGCTTAGCCCGCAATCCAATCTCCTCTCGCAATGGCGCCTAAGGCAAAGCCATCCGAGGATAAGCGCAAGATCTCCTGCAACTGGGAAGGATCCTGGGTGACGGAGGAGGTCCTCGCGGATCTGGCCGTCAAAGGTTTCTTACCGCCGAAGGAGAGCAACGTCTGGCGGGCGCCTGGTGACGAAATCGAGCCGCCCCGCAAGCCCAACGAACTAGTGATGTTCGTGGAGCACGTGGAGCATGGATTCACGCCACCCGGCTCCGTCTTCTTCCGCAATCTGATGCAACGCCTGGGCCTCCGTCTTCACGACATCGGGCCTAACTCGATGCTCCAAGTGAGCAATTATCATGTACTGTGTGAGGACTACCTCGGCGTAGCCCCCAACATTGATCTGTGGCTAGCCTCCTTTTCTTGCAACAGGCAGCTTACTTCCAAAGGTGGAGCCTATGTTCAGGTCGGCGCCATCTCCCTTCAACGCCACAGAAATTCCATTTTTCCCAGGCTAGCCCTGGCGAATCGGCACAGGGCTTGGCAAAAATCATTTTCTACTGTCAAGATACTTCGCCGGAGGGCGAAACGCGCCTCCCCTCCTGGTCCAACACCACCTTCGTGCCTACTGAGGCACAGAAATCCAAACATCGGGATTCCGCCACGGCCTTTATCAATGAGTCGCTGATCAAGGTCCATGCCTTGATCGGTCATCGCCTTACTAGCTTTGATCTTCTCTCCTGCTAGACGAAGTGGTGTATTCAACCTGTGAGTCCCCGGCAGCGGTTCTTTCTCTAGTGCTCTGGCACTTCTATTGACGTTGATCGCATCCAAGCTGCTGACTGGGAACCTGAAGAGTGGGTGGAATTCGTCACCCGTGTGACAGAGGAGAAAAATGTCTCCTTTGACAAGGTGGGGCTTGCCCCTTTTAGTGTTAATAACAAGCCTTTCGGGGTAACTTTTCTTCTCTAGTACTTTGCCTTTGTAGCAGAATTGCATCCCTTTAGATACTAAAATCCACCTTTTTCTGGATCAGGATGATGAGAACTATTGGTCGCTTCCGACGACTGATGCAGGGACTGCTGCTCCCAAGCGTGCCACAAGGAAGAAACTGCTGCCCGCTTTAGAGGGCAGTGAGATTGCTGATGTTCCATCTGTTGCCACTGCGGCTTCAGATGGTGAAGACACTGAGTTGGATGAAGACGACAGTCCTGTGCCAGCCGCGAATCCTCCTGCTGCGGCTAGCCCAACTCCCCGCAGGGCCTCGAAGAGGCTATCCCGGGAGGAGCCAGAGCTTAATGCTCTGGAAAATCCTGAGGCCGCCAAGCGTCGCAAGCCTGTTGTGAGCGCGACTCCCTCTGTTGCCAGGCGTGTGTTTAAAGCCACTGCCTCGGCTGAAGAAGATATGGGACCCAATTCTGGTAATTCTTACTGCCTTGGCATCCTGACTGCATATTTTTTTCCTTTCTTTCATTAACACATAGACCTCTCATTGTAGATTCATGGTTCCAGGGTCTGTCGTCGCCGTCAAGTGACGGACTTATGGCCTCCGTGAAGATGGCTCCAGAGTTAGTAACTTTCTTTCGCGCTTATAGCGTTTCTTTTCTGCCATACGCGCTTCCTTCTTATACAATGCTCTTGTTCTTGCAGGAGTGCGGCTAAAGCTGCAGCTATTTTGGGAGTTGTCTCCGAGGTTGTGGCTGAGCAGTCCATGGCGCATGCGGCTTACACTGCCATGGTGGAGGGCATGGCCACCACTGATGATCTGGCTACGGCCCCTGCTCCTGACACGGCTGCCCGAGAGGTGGCTCTGGAAGACGGGACGGATCTCCTCGTCGCCCAGGACACAGAGAAGGTCAATCCCACAACCGCGGTTGTAGTAGCTAAGGATGCCGAAGCACCGCTGGTTGAGTCACCGGCGGCTGATAATCAGCAGGCGCCAGCACTGCATCTTGAGGTTGCTTCCTCCTCCTCCTCCCTGAGCCGCGCCAAACAGCTGTTGCGGGCCATCATTGCCTCAAATGATAGACAAGCCGCAGAGCTTCATGAGGCACTGTCTAATTTGTCTGCGGCTTACAATGTAATTATCTATCTTAGCCTGTCTTTCTCTAACCCCCAAGGATCAAGCTTCTTCTTTGATGCAAAGGGGAACTTGATACTTCTTGTAGTTGTTATCTTTTGTAGTAACCTCTCGCAAATTATTGCAAACTTCTCCATTGCCATTGATCTGCTTAATCTTCTACCTTGTAGGAGGAACTATATGCCGTGATGGCGGAGAAGCGTGCCTTGGAGAAGCAATTGCAGGAGGCTCCCTCTGAACTTGAGAGTCTGCGCGAGCTCCTTCGCCAACGCGACGCTGAATTGAAGAAAAAAGACACCAGGATTGGCGATCTTACTGATGAGAGCTTTAAACTGTCTGAACAGGCCAAGGCCACCGAGCTGCGGCTTAAAAAGGTTGAAGAGAAATCCCAGGAGAGGATCCAGCAGCAGGAGCGTCAAATCAGTGCTCAGAAGGACGCCATCACTCAAGCCAACGAGGACGCGCGGCTAAAGGCTATTGAGATTGGCCAACTTGAGAAAAATTGGCGAAAATATCTGACGCCCACAACCTTGTCCATGCCAAGGTCTGGATCATGACCCAAGAATTGACTGATATGTTTCGCAACTCACAGCTGCACCTTTGCTTGGCTACCTGCTTTTGTATGTAGTTGAGCTAACTGATAGATGCCATCTTGCAGGTGAAGATGCTGCATTGCAGCGTGGTAGTACCCAGGAGCAGCTGGAGTATATCCGCGAATTTGCGCGGAAGGCTTGGGATGCCATGAAGCCATTATCTGCTTGCCTTCTGCCAACCAAGCCTATCCCTTCTGATGCTCAAGGACTGTTGAAGAGACTGCTTAAGGCGCCACAGTACTTCTTGGACTGGAAGGAATCCTCAGCTCGCTGCGGCGCGGCTCACGTTCTTGCATTGGCCAAGACGTATGATCCGTCTTTTGATGCTGCCAAGGTTGCGCAAGGCAGGCCTTCAAAGAAGACAAATGGCACCGTTTTGACGCCCTCGGAGTACGCGACGACGTGGAAGAGCATGCGTGGTCATGCGACTGAACTTGTGGACGGAGTGGACCTGGCGACCTATCTGGGAAAATATCATCCAGATGGGAGGAGATTTGAGAGGTTACCCACTGCGTCAACCAGCTTGGTGACTCCACAAGAAAAGACCTCCTCTCCAGGTGTTTCTAGTGCTGCAACCCCCAAGCCTGCGACTGATAAGTCTTCCAACGAGCCTGCGACTGCTCCTTCTGCCAAGCTTGGTAAGCCGCCTGTTCCTCCTTCCCATAAGCCGAAAGCTGGGCAAAAGTAAAGAAAAACAATGATATGGTGAATTTAGCCCTTAGCGGCTTGTAATAATTGTTGGAATTATGTGTCAGAGACAATGTTATGATTGTTAAGTACTCTTGGCAGTACAGGTTTCGACCAATAGGCTGGTCCTTATGATTTGTCTCAGTTTTTTCTAACTTAGGCCCTTGCGCGGCTCAGTATTTCCTAGGGTAAAATGTGTGTTCAGGGTCGAGAGCGGCCATGATAGGCGATCAAGCTCGATTGACACCGCACCCCCGGTAATTTGGCCACATAATGCAAGTCGCATCCAAGTGAAGGTTGAGTATAATCACGATAAATGCCACTCATTTGGCGATTCCAAGGTAATAGGCCGGGCTCATAAAGCTGCTGCACCCCCAAGAAACCAATGATTAAAAAATAAAAGACTCACAACTCAATTGGTAATTTGAGGCGAAACGACAACCGCCTACATAGTAGGGGTGCCGGCTTTGTATCAGAATCATTATATGATACATAGGGTGGGTCGCGCCTAGGTGGCTACCAGATGTGATACGGATGGGGTTGGATCGCGCCTGGGTGGCGATCCCTTGTGATACATGGGGTCGGTCACGCCTAGGTGGCGACCAGAATTTTGATGCATAGATTACGGCCGTGCCTAGGTGGCGGCCGGTTTTTGATACATGGGGTCGGTCGCGCCTAGGAGGCGACCAGAATTTTGATGCATCGGGTACGGCCGCGCCTAGGTGGCGGCCAGTTTTTGATACATGGGGTCGGTCGCGCCTAGGTGGCGACCAGAATTTTGATGTTTGAGCCCTGAGTGGCCAGCTTGGTACTGTGAACCCTTGGTGGCTCTGTTGCGGTCGCCAATGGCGACTCGCGATGTTTGGGATATACCCTTATTGCCGATGGCCTGTAACTTTTGCTTTCCTCGCCTCCCATGCGGCTGTAATCTGAAGCCGCAAATTGGGCAAGTGCCTTTTGGCCTCCACGATGTCGTCAAAATTTTACTGTGGTTCGCGAACGGGCATGCTTTCTGCGATGCAAGCAGCTCTAGCCATGGCCCTGTCACCTTCTTCGCATTCTTGTGCGATTTCTTTATTGCCATTGATAGTGATGACTCCCTTGGGACCTGGCATCTTTAGCTTCAGGTAGACGTAGCACGGCCTAGCCATGAATTTTGCGAACGCTTCTCTGCCAAACAACGCGTGGTATGGGCTCTGGAAATCTACAACTTTGAACAAGATGTACTCGCTTCTGAAGTTGCTTTGTGTCCCGAAGGCGACTTCCAGGTTGATTCGCCCTAATGGTTGGGCTGATACGCCTGGCACGACACCGTGGAACGTTGTCCTGGACGGATGCAGCTGCTTTTCTTGGAGATTCATTTTCTTGAAAGTCTCATAGTATAATATGTTGATGCTGCTGTCTCCATCCATCAGTACTTTGCTTAATTTGTACCCTACGACTTGAGGGGCAACTACAAGTGCGAGCTTGCCTCCTTCGTTTATTTCTCCAGGGTGATCTTCGCGACTCCAAACTACTGGCTGCTCGGACCACTTCAACCATTGTGGTATGGCTGGCACTACGGCGTTAACAGCTTGATTGCGTCGTCGCAGCTTTTGCTCCCTCCTTGAGGTATTAACCACAATTGTGTGATATTGACCCAGCTGTTTTGGGAACTGCGGCTGGCCTGGCTGTGGGTTTGGGCCAGCATTGTTGTTGCCTCCGCTGTGGTTGCCTCCCTCATTGTTCTGATGGTTGTTATTCCCATTGAGTGGCTGCCCATCCTTCCACTTTTTGTAATGATAGCACTGTGCCTTTGTGTGGTTGGGTGGTTTTCCATCCTTTCCTACATGGATGTAACATCCTAAAATTATAACAGTTATTATTAGTCCAAAAATATGGGCCAACAAAAACTTTTGTTGATTTATATGTGTTGATTGTATATTGTTGCTTCTGATGCTTGTTTGCTCTAATTAGGAACTTGAAGAAAAACAAAGAAATAAAATAAAAAGTTAAAACAATAAAATCATGTGACAAGTGTCACACAAATTCTCCAAGTGAGAAATTAATTTTTCTTCAAACAAAATTCAGTGGAGTGATAACATGAGCACTCCCATTTTATTCCTACAACTTTTCCCTCTCCAAATATTAAATTCAAAAACCTAAATTTAAATTCCATATCTTTCTTTATCTTATTCAAATCAAGAAATGTGCTATGTTGCACTTGTGAAATAAATAATTAAACAGCACCACAAATCTTGATAATCATGTGTGAAGAAAATTATGAAAATAAATTTCAGAAATTGGAAATTAATTTTGGTTCAAACATTTCGTCGAACACCTAGTGGCAGAGCCGTGTTCTTCCCCTAATCGATTTCAATCCGAGTTGGATTCGATCGAATTCGATCGAAGTTCGTCGAATCTCTGCCCTCACTCACTCCCTCTCACTCCACTCCCCTCACCGCGCTCACTGGAGCCGAAGAAATTGGGCGGCTGGACGAGGAGGAGTCGCGCCAAGGGACAGGCGCCCGCGCGCACGTCGCCATGGTCGCCACTGTGGAAGAAGGAGGTGGCAACGTCGTGGTGGCCTAGCGCCGTGCCCCCTCTCTCCCTTGCTCTTATGCTCCCTTGGACACGAAAACACTGGCACGACAGTGCCCCACCAGCGCGCATAGCACGCGCCCGTGCTCGCCGTGCGCCATGGCCGACCCGAGGACACCGCTGTCGACCTCGGTGCTCCACTGCACCACTCAACGCGTGGCCACGCCCAGCCACTCCCCAGCTCGCCTGCGGCCCCCCAGACAACCAACGGCAACCTCTCCCTCTCTCTGGACCGCGCGTGAACCACGGCCACCGTGAGCCGAGCGTCGGCCTTATAAGCCACCTCGAGCTCTCACTTCCTCTCCACTCCGCACCACTCTCTCCCCCTTGCTCCACACTCACTCATGCACCGCCAGGAGGGCGAGCACGCAGCCGCATCCCTTGCTGCCTTGGTCGACCACGGCCAGGTGCTGCCGGAGCAGAAGGTGGGCATCGACCACGGCCGTGCCGTGCCTCTCCCCCTTTCGCTTCTCTCTGGCCTGGACACTCTTCTCCATCACCACCGCACTCACACGCCCCTCTTTCCCCTCTGTTTCATGCACAGAATCACCGCCAGGACCTCGCCGGAGTTTCGGGAAGTGGCCGTGGAAGCGGAGCTGCTCGCCGCCGTCGATTGGAGCCGTCCCAGGAAGCGTGACTTCTCCAGCGACCTTCCCCAAGCCTCCGCGATCCCTCTGCATCACCTACACGTCCTCCCGAGCCCCTAGGTGAGCGAATCACCGACCTCGCCGTCGCCGGAGCCACGGCGCCGCCAGTTTGTGGTCGTCGCCGATGTGCTGGCTTCTCAGCTGTTGGATCTTTGATCCACGGTAGCGTACCGTTTCGAGTAGATGTGTCGCTGACCAGTGGGCCCCGCTGTCAGCGTTTTAAACATTTTAGCGCGCGCGAGATATTACTGCTGAGTCACTGACGAGTGGACCCCGCCCGTCAGGATCCTCAACATTATCCAGAACAGAAAGCTTTTCTAATTTAATTTTCCCTGGAATTTCAGTACTGGACATAACTTTGAAATTCAATATCGCGAGATTTATAAATCCAAATATATCAAATCAAAATGTTCTGGAAACATTATGAAATTGTTTAACCAACCCAAGTGGTTTCATTTCATTTAGATAAATAATAAATGTGTAGTATTAAAAATGCAACAGAAGGTTTAAAATCTAAACTTGTTTGTTTCTGATACACTTCCGTTAAGTTGAAGAGCAAGTTCAGCTTATTCGTGAACGTCTCAAAACTGCCCAATCCCGTCAGAAGAGTTACGCTGATCCCAAGCGTCGCGATATCACTTTCAGTGTCAGAGATTATGTCTATCTCCGAGTGACACCACTCAAGGGTATGCAGCGTTTCCATGTCAAAGGAAAATTAGCGCCAAGATATATTGGACCTTTCAAGATCATTGCTCGTCGAGGAGAAGTATCTTATCAACTGGAGTTGCCCCAAGAGTTATCGGATTATCACGATGTCTTCCACATTTCCTTGCTCCGAAAATGTCTTGAAGTTCCCGACCAGCCCGACGTTTTCAAAAACATCGACCACCTCTCCATCGACCTGAACCATGACCTGACGCATCGTGAGAGACCCGTCAAGATTCTTGACGAAGATGTTCGTCTTACCCGGAGGCGCGCGATCAAGTTCTACAAAGTCCAGTGGACTAACCACTCTGAAGAAGAAGCAACTTGGGAACGCGAAGACTATCTTAGAAGCGAATTTCCAAACCACTTTAGTGCCTAAGCCTAGCAAATCTCGGGACGAGATTTATTTTAAGGGGGGAAGGATCTGTAACATCCCAAAATTATAACAATTATTATTAGTCCAAAAATATGGGCCAAAAAAAAGTTTTCTTGATTTATATGTGTTGATTGCATATTGTTGCTTGTGATGCTTGTTTGCTCTAATTAGGAACTTGAAGAAAAACAAAGAAATAAAATAAAAAGTTAAAACAATAAAATCATGTGACAAGTGGCACACAAATTCTCCATGTGAGAAATTAATTTTTCTTCAAACAAAATTCAGTGGAGTGATAATATGAGCACTCCCATTTTATTCCTACAACTTTTCCCTCTCCAAATATTAAATTTAAAAACCTAAATTTAAATTCCATATCTTTCTTTATCTTATTCAAACCAAGAAATGTGCTATGTTGTACTTGTCAAATAAATAATTAAACAGCACCACAAATCTTGATAATCATGTGTGAAGCAAATTATGAAAATAAATTTCAGAAATTGGAAATTAATTTTAGTTCAAACATTTCGTCGAACACCTAGTGGCAGAGCCGTGTTCTTCCCCAAATAGATTTCAATCCAAGTTGGATTCGATCGAATTCGATTGAAGTTCGTCGAATCTCTGCCCTCACTCACTCCCTCTCACGCCACTCCCCTCACCGTGCTCACTGGAGCCGACGAAATTGGACGGCTAGACGAGGAGGAGTCGTGCCAGGGGACAGGCGCCCGCGCGCACGTCGCCATGGTTGCCACTGTGGAAGAAGGAGGTGGCGACGCCGTGGTGTCCTAGCGCCATGCCCCCCCTCTCTCCTTTGCTCTTCTGCTCCCTTGGACACGAAAACACCGGTACGACAGCGCCCCACCCGCGCGCATAGCACGCGCCCGTGCTCGCCGTGCGCCATGGCCGACCCGAGGACACCGCTGTCGACCTCGGCGCTCCACTTCACCCCTCGACGCGTGGCCGCGCCCAGCCACTCCCCAGCTCGCCTGCGGCCCCCCCAGACAACCAACGGCAACCTCTCCCTCTCTCTGGACCTCGCGTGAACCACGACCACCGTGCGCCGAGCGTCGGCCTTATAAGCCACCTCGAGCTCTCACTTCCGCACCACTCTCCCCCCTTGCTCAACACTCACTCGTGCGCCGCCAGGAGGGCGAGCACGCCGCCGCAGCCCTTGCTGCCTTGGTCAACCACGGCCAGGTGCTGCCGGAGCAGAAGGTGGGCATCGACCACGGCCGTGCCGTGCCTCTCCCCCTTTCACTTCTCTCTGGCCTGGACACTCTTCTCCATCACCACCACACTCACACGCCCCTCTTTCCCCTCTATTTCGTGCACAGAATCGCCGCCAGGACCTCGCCGGAGTTTTGGGAAGTGCCGTGGAAGCGGAGCTGCTCCCCGCAGTCGATTGGAGCCGTCCCAGGAAGCGTGACTTCTCCAGCGACCTTCCCCAAGCCTCCGCGATCCCTCTGCATCACCTACACGTCCTCCGAGCCCCTAGGTGAGCGAATCGCCGACCTCGCCGTCGCCAGAGCCACGGCGCCGCCTATTTGTGGTCGTCGCCGATGTGCTGGCTTCTCAGCCGTTGGATCTCTGATCCACGGTAGCGTACCGTTTCGAGTAGATGTGTCGCTGACCAGTGGGCCCACTGTCCGTGTTTTAAACATTTTAGCACGTGCGAGATATTTCTGCTGAGTCACTGACGAGTGGACCCCACCCGTCAGGATCCTCAACATTATCCAGAACAGAAAGCTTTTCTAATTTAATTTTCCCTGGAATTTCAGTACTGGACATAACTTTGAAATTCAATATCTCGAGATTTATAAATCCATATAAATCAAATCAAAATGTTCTGGAAAGCTTATGAAATTGGTTAACCAACCCAAGCGGTTTCATTTCATTTAGATAAATAATAAATGTGTAGTATTACAAATGCCACAGAAGGTTTAAAATCTAAACTTGTTTGATTCTTATACTCTATTAACCCAAATAATTCCAAACCAATTTTGTTAGCTTGGTACTGTGATCTATTAGCTTCCCTAATTTTGGTAGAATTAATTAAGCAATATTAACTGTTTTGATTTAAGTTAAAATTAGTAATCCCTTCTGCACTAAAACAATTATGGATGTTTAATGTTTAACCCAAATGAATTAGGACCCATTTTGTTGGATCACATTTATTCATGGTTAGTTACCCCTAAAATTTTAGGATCAACAGAACTTAATTTGTAGCTAAAACTTGATTATTAAGTTTCTGGATAAAAACAATTCTGTAGGGAGTTTGATAACTCCAATTAATCCAAATCAAATTTTGTTGTCTTCTACACATCAGTAGCTTTCTGTAGAAATTTAGTTCGTATTTTTGTGACCAACAGAACTTGAGTTATGTAATTAAACATGTTCAACTAGTTTCTGCATAATTAAGACATAAATAAATAATGGTTAATTCAATTAAATTGAAACCAAATTGTGTTGCTTGATGTGTGCAGTGGCTATTTATAGCATTTGAGATTGTAATGTGGCGATGATTGATTGAGTAGTATAGTGATTGTGTGTATTTGTTTGTTTATTAATTAGACGAGAGCGTTGTCGGATTTATCGGGGAAGGAGAATTTGTTGAACCTGAAGATCAAGACCAAGGTCACTTTGTTGAGCAAGGCAAGCTACTCTCTGAGCTTGTACCCCAAATATATGCATCTACTTTGATAACATGATTTACTCTTAAGGCAATGATTTTTGAAACCTTTTCAAAAAGCATATGAAAAACTATTTTGCCACCGTTGTAGAAGTATAAGATAGTTTATATAAAACTATAGGATGGGAAGAAAAATATGGTTTATTCAAAACTCGTTTGAAAATACTTGTGTGGTTATGGAATGCCGAGATGTCGGTGTTGAAGTGGAGAAATGGAGCATGGAGATGTTTATGAAAAATGCACAGTGTGTCCTAGTACTATGACGACCAATCTTACCCTATGCGACCACATTTACCCACATATGGGAAAGGGCTTAGTCATATAATTTGCTCATATTAGTATGGGATGCCTCATCGACGGAGATGACTCCGTTATGCATGAGGGGATGGTTCGGTGACCTACCCCCTGACCCGGGTCCTCGCACATGTGGACGATGGTCCTCGCACATGTGGTGGATAGAAGGATGTCCGACGGGCTGGGTTAAGTGTTGATGGAAAGTGTCATATGGGCAGGGTCCTATACTAGCATGAGCAAAGGACAGGCTAGGGTCGGTGACTCAACTTCGCATACACCTTGTATGGCAGGACGTGACTGACACGATGAGTTATCGGATGGATGTGAAAAGCGTGCTACCTCTGCAGAGTGTAAATCTATTCGAATAGCCGAGTCCTCGGTAATGGACAGTTGGAAGGCTGTCCTAAGACCATGTGCAATGTTTGAAAAGAATTGAGTTTTAAAAGAAAAATGAAGTGGAGAATGTTTCATACACCTATACCAACGGATCGGTATGAGGTTGTTGGAGGCAAGTGGACCGTGACGGGCTATGGTCGGAAAAAGGAGGAGTTTTGGAGAAACAGATAAAATGGTGATTTTATTTAAAGATAGTTATAAAATTCTTCTTACCTTTTTCAATAAAGATATAGAGATGTTTTAAATAAATAAAAGTCCGAAATTAAAATAAAACTACAGAAAAGACCGGTGTTGATCTATGGGGCCAGTCTAGAGATCCTTGAGAGCTGCCAGGGGTGACAGGCCCTGCCCGGGGGTTGGCCGGGGTGTTACAATTAGGTATCAGAGCCGACCCTCGCGGTAACTCGGGCGTGTGCGGGTTAATGGGCGGACATGTTGGAGCATGTGCCGGCACTGGGCGCACAGACGGGTGCCAAGAGGGGAAGTTCTTGGACTGGGGGCTGACCGACGAGGGCGTCGGTCTTCTAAGGGGGAAGGATGTGAGATCCTGGCTCAGGGCTTAACAGGATTGATAGAATACTCATATCAACAAGTTGCAACTTCTTTTCCGGAAGCTCATCTGGAAGGAACTCCGAGGTTAAGCGTGCTTGGCCCGGAGCACTCCCAAGGATGGGTGACCGACCAGGAAGTTCTTCCCGGGTGCGCACGAGTGAGGACAAAGTGCGCAGAAAAGAGCAGTTCCGCAAGGGTCTTACTCCGCAGCTCCGCTATGAGTTGTTGCCCTTCAATTTCCAGACCTACCAGGAGCTGTTCAACCAGGCTCTTACTCTTGAGCATGGAAGAAAGGAACTCGAGGCTTCCAAGAGGCCAGCACACGGGGACCACCAGAGTTCCTCGAGTTCTGAGAGCAAGAAGCGCAGGGTGCTTGTTCCCTACAGCGCTGTACGCGTGCTCCCTTCATGCCGAGGGCCGCGGGATACAGGCCACCACCTCCGCGCCCCACTACTTCGACACATGGGGTAGGCGGGAGTGGGTACCGTCCTATGCTACCTGCTCCACCTGGACTCACTTGCTACACATATGGCCAGGCTGGCCACTACTCCAGGGAATGCCCCCAGAAGGCACCTATCACGGGAACTCCTGCACGAGCCCCCGCCACTCCAGCTGGCAAGGCTGGACCCATTGTGCGTGGTCGCCTGAACCACGTCTCTGCTCAGCAAGATGAAGAGGACCCCGGCGTCCTTATGGGTGAGCTACGAATCAACAACAATCTTGCTACAGTTTTGTTTAACTCTGGAGCATCGCATTCAATCATATCCATAGCTTTTGTAAAAGACCACAAAATACCGTTTGAGAAAATGAGTCGTCCCTTGGTGATCTCCACCCCTGGCTCCAAATGGCAAACCGATGGGGTTACTCCTGAAGTCCAGATTACCATAGGTTACTACTCTTTTCCTTTCGCTTTGGTAGCTCTGAGGTCAAGTGGCATTGATGTCATACTGGGCATGAACTGGCTAGCCGAATACCGGGCTAAACTCGACTGTGCTGCCAACACTAGTAGGAAAACCATTATAGGTAGGTTGTATTCTGTGGCGCACCCTTAATTGGTGCGCCACAGAAATATATTTTTGTGGCGCACCTGGCTTGGTGCGCCACAGAAAGTCATATTTCTGTGGCGCACCTGGCCATGTGCGCCACAGAAATGTAACTTTCTGTGGCGCACCAAGCCAGGTGCACATGGCCGGGTGCGCCACAGAAAGTTATCCGGGGGCGGGTTAAAATTTGAAAAAAATAATTCTGTGGCGCACCTGGCATGTGCGCCACAGAAAGTTGACATTCTGTGGCGCACCTGCCAGGTGCGCCACAGAAAGGTGACATACCCTTGGTGCGCCACAGAATTATTTTTTTCAAATCCCACCCACCCCCCCCCCCCCCCCCCCCGTGGATCGCCTTTTTTGTCTTGCAGGAAGTAAAAGAAAATTCAAAAAACTTCAAAAAATAAAATCCTTTGACATGTAGTTAGGTATGGGTTTACCCGGTCAGCAATTCACAGATTCCTCAAATTCCAAAAGAAAAAAAAGTTATTTCAATCAGACGATTTTTCGCAGCAAAATACAAAAAAAATTCAAAAAATTCAAAAAAATTCAAAAATTCAAAAAAGACACAGAAATGTATAACAAAGAAGATTGTTGACTTTTCTTCACTTTTTTTATTTTTTGGATTTTTTAGATTTATTTTTGAATTTTTTGGATTTTTTTGGTTTTTTGGATTTTTTGAATTTTTTTGGATTTTTTTGGATCTTTTGAAACTTTTGAATCTCCTTTTGAAAGTTTAGAAGTTTTTGAAAAATCTGAAATTTAAAAACACACGTTTATAACATATACATACCATATACACATAGAAGACTTAAGAGGATTCATATGTTATATATATCAATAAGAACTTGAGTAGCACAAGGGTAGGTGAAGTGGGTGGAACTTAGAAGTTAAGCGTGCTTGGGTTGGAACAATTTGAGGATGGGTGACCTAACGGGAAGGTATCAGTTCAAAAAATCTGAAAATAATTCGAATAATTAGGATTTTTCATATTATTTCATATTTTGATTTTTCTGTTTTTTTTGAAACTTTTTAATTTTTTTTTGCAGTTTTTGAATTTTTTCAGAATTCTGTGGCGCACCTGATTCTGTGGCGCACCAGCCAGGTGCGCCACAGAAATCTGTGCGCCACAGAAATGTAGATTTCTGTGGCGCACCAGGCCAGGTGCGCCACAGAAAGTGGATTTCTGTGGTGCACGCCCATGGTGCGCCACAGAAAAAAAAATTTAGTGGCGAGGATTCTGTGGCGCACCCAGCAATTCTGGGGGTGCGCCACAGAATCCTAATTTGGTGCGCCACTGATAGCTGTTTTCCTACTAGTGCAAGACCATCACCGTGACCACTTCTTCCGGTGACAGTGTGAAGTATTGGTCTGCACTATCAAGACCTCCGTGCTCCATCATTCCCCACTCACCCGAGATCCTCCTTTGCTTTATGGAAGGCGAATCTCCTCCTGAAATCCAGGACATACACGTGGTGTGTGACTTCCCAGATGTGTTCCCGGAAGAATTGCCTGGAATGCCTCCTGACCGGAGTGTGGAGTTTGTCATAGATCTACTTCCCGGTACAGCTCCGATTTCTAAGAAGCCCTACCGTATGCCGGTGGAAGAGTTGGCTCTGTTGAAAGAGCAAATTGATCAGCTGTTAGCAAAGGATTTCATCCAGCCTAGCAGTTCACCTTGGGGTTGTCCGGTACTCTTTGTCAAGAAGAGGGATTCTACCGTACCACGTCTAGTCTCTGACTATCGACCGTTGAATGCGGTGACAATCAAGAAGAAGTATCCTATTCCTCGTATCAATGATCTGTAGGATCAGTTAGCTGGTGCAACAGTATTCTCCAAGATGGATATGAGGTCACGCTACCATCAGATCAAGATCAGAAAGGAGGATATCCCAAAGACGGCATTTGTTACTCGTTATGGCTCATATGAGTATACCGTCATGTCCTTTGGTCTCACAAATGCTCCAGCTACCTTCATGAGGCTCATGAACTCCATCTTCATGGATTATCTTGACAAGTTTGTCGTCATTTACATTGATGACATTCTCGTTTATTCCAAAACCGATGAAGAGCATGCCGAACATCTTCGGTTGGTTCTGACACGACTTCGAGAACACCGCCTCTATGCCAAGTTCTCCAAGTGTGAGTTCTGGTTGGATAATCTTGTCTTACTTTGTCATGTGATATACGCGAATGGCGTGGCTGTCATTCCGACAAGATTCAGTCCATTTTGGATTGGAAAACTCCAATGTCAGTCAAGGACATTCGTAGCTTTCTCAGATTGGCAGGTTACTACCGCCGATTCATCGAAGGTTTCTCCAAGATAGCCAAGGCTCTGACCGACCTTCTCAAGAAGGGTACCAAGTTCGTATGGACGGACAAGGCTGAAGAGAGCTTCAAAACACTGAAAGCCAAACTCACGTCTGCTCCTGTGCTTGTCCTGCCGGACATAAGCAAGGATTTCGTCGTCTTCTGTAACGCCTCTCTGCAAGGCTTGGGCTGTGTGCTAATGCAAGATGGCCATGTGGTGGCCTATGCTTCTCGCCAACTTAAGCCGCATGAGCACAACTACTCAACTCATGATCTAGAACTTGCCGCGGTGGTTTATGCTTTGAAGCAATGGAGACCATACCTGTTTGGTAACCGTTGCGAGATTTTCTCGCATCACAAGAGTCTGAAGTACCTCTTTACCCAGCCGGATTTAAATCTCAGGCAAAGGCGTTGGTTGGAGTTAATCAAGGACTATGATGTGAGTCTGAACTATCAACCCGACAAAGCAAACGTCGTGGCTGACGCGCTAAGTCGAAAGTCCTATTGCAACAATCTGATGATTGAAAAGGCCCAACCTGCTCTTCATGAAGAGTTCGCCCGTTTGAACCTGGAAATTGTTCCCTCCGGCTACCTTGCAAATCTGGAGATCAAAGCTACTCTTGTAGACCAGATTAAGGATGCTCAGAAGTTGGATGAGGGTATACTGAATATCAAGAAGAACATTGCTAGCGGAAAGGCCAAATGTTTCTCGGAAGATGAATCCGGAGTTGTTTATTTTGGTGACTGTCAGGTAGTGCCAAAGAACCAGAATTTGAGGGAGCTCATCCTACAAGAAGCTCATGAATCACCCTCTCTATCCATCCCGGTAGTACCAAAATGTACCAAGATCTTCGGCCACAATTCTGGTGGACTCGGATGAAACGAGAAATTGCCAAGTATGTTGCTGAATGCGACACCTGTCGACGGATAAAGGCTGAACATCAAAGGCCTGCCGGCACTCTTCGCCCTATTGCAGTCCCCGAGTGGAAATGGGATGAAATCGGTATGGACTTCATCACCGGGTTTCCCAGATCTCAAAAGGGCAACAATGCAATCTGGGTAATCATTGATCGACTGTCCAAGGTTGCTCACTTCCTACCAGTCCGTGATGATATACGGGCGAGTCAACTTGCTGATTTATATATGGCTCGTATTGTTCCATTGCATGGGGTCCCTCTGAGGATCATATCAGACCGTGGAAGTATCTTTGTATCCAAGTTTTGGCAGAGTTTCCAAACTGCTATGGGGTCCCGTCTCAACTTCAGCACTGCCTACCATCCTCAAACTGATGGGCAGACCGAAAGAGTGAACCAAGTGTTGGAAGACATGCTTAGGGCATGTGTAATCTCTTTTGGCAAGGGTTGGGAAAAGTATCTCCCTTTCGCAGAGTTCTCCTACAACAATAGCTATCAAGCTAGTCTGGGCATGGCTCCATTCGAGGTTCTGTATGGAAGAAAATGCCGCACTCCTCTAAATTGGTCCGAGACCGGAGAGAGAGCACTCTTTGGTCCGGATGTGATCAATGAAGCTAAGGAGAAGGTCAGAATCATACGAGAGAATCTGAAGATTGCTCAGTCTAGGCAGAAGAGCTACTATGATAAGCACCATCAGGAAATTCACTATGAAATTGGTGATAAAGCTTATCTCCGCGTCTCTCCCCTTCGCGGCGTTCGCCATTTCGGTATCAAAGGGAAATTGGCCCCTCGCTACGTTGGCCCTTTCACCGTTCTGGCCAAGCGAGGAGATCTTTCTTATAAATTGGAGTTACCGGTCATCTTCCCAAATGTACATGATGTGTTTCATGTCTCCCAACTTCGCCGGTGTTTTAAAGATCCTATCCATGGAGTCAATCACGAAGAGCTAGATCTCCAGGAAGATCTCACTTATCGCGAGCATCCTATCCGTGTCCTGGATGAAGCCGAAAGAAAGACCCGTAACAAGACTACCAAGTTCCTCAAAGTTCAATGGTCTCACCATTCCGAGGAAGAAACAACTTGGGAAAGAGAGTCTAGTCTTCGTGAGGAGTATCCCGACTTCTTTCCGCAACTTTAGAATCTCGGGACGAGATTCCTGTAAGGGGGGTAGATTTGTAACAGCCCAAAGTTGAGAACCTAAAAACCTGAGTAAAATTTTCGCTTTTGCATTTCATGCATGCATCATGGCATTACTTGTTCAAGTGCTCAAGTTGAAACAAAGATTTGGAGAACAAAGTAAAACAACGGGAAACAAAAGCAATATTGATTTCAAACAACTCAAACTAAAATGAGTTCTTGGTGACAAAACCAACTCAACTAAACTTCCATATTTGTCAAGGAAGTTCCAAGAGTTTAGAAATAATATTTTTCAATTGCTATAAATTTTCCAAATGAGCAACATTTTGAATTTAGCAAAAATGCCTTAATCTAACCCTTTGAACAAATGTTGTCGAAACTATTTTATTTTTGAATCGCCAATTTTTGTGGAGCCTCTACATGTTAGGGAGAGGCTATATGATTTTTCTCTTATTTTTCTAAATTGTTTAAGTGCCCTAATAAAATCAATTGAATTGCTGCTGGAGTTAAAAAGAAACAGCAAAGGACCAATCGGTGATGGAAATAATTAGGCCAGGGGCTTCTTTGTAAAATCTCCTTCTTCCTCCTTCTGTAGCGACCGAGCGCGAGCTCGCGCCGAACCAGCACCGCGCCGTGCCCTCCCCTGCTCCCCCTGGACCGCATGAAGAGAAGAGGAGCACCCCGTGACAGCCCTGTGCACTCTCCCCCGATTTTTCCTCTCTCCCTCTCGTTTCCCCCACCGTGGCACGGCCGTAGCCGCCGTACTCGTGTTCGTCGCATCGCCGCCGTGTGGGAGCTTCCGCCGCAAATCGACGACCACCCGCAGCTCCGCCGGGTCCTCTTCTCCTGCCTCGCCCCAGGAATCGAGCCACGCAGCTCGGAATCGACCGTACCGACCGAGTTCTTCTCCGACCACCGCGCGGCTTCGTCGGGCGATTCCCGCCGTCTCCGTCCGCCTCCTTCTCCGCCGAGCATACTCACGAGCTCAGGGTGAGCGCGCGAACCTCCTACGTTCCTCCCCCTCGCTCTAACCTCGCCGTAGCCGCGTAGCCGTCGAAGCCAGTACGCCGTAGTTCGTCGCCTCGCTCGCACGACCGGTTGTGGAGCCGGCAGAACCGGGCTGAGGGCCGGTCCCCTCTGGCCCATAGCCGGCCTTTCCGCCGGCCCAGACCGGGCTGGAGACCGGGCGTCTCTGGAGCCAGGCCGGCCTGTTAACCGGCCCAACCGGGCTGGAGGCCGGCTCAACTGTTTTTTTTTTGGAGATGCTCTATTTCCATTTTCTCCCTTTTGCGCATGTTTCCCGTTCCTCCCTCGCGCCTTTAGGGACATCGAACTCCGATGATTCGACTATTTCATCTCTCTCTCGAATTCGTGTAATTAAAATATTATCGTTGCTAAAAATAAAATAATTAAAAGTATAAGTTTAAAAGAGGAGATTATAATGTAATAACATTTTATCAGGACATCCGAAAAATGTGTTCTTTATATCAAAATGCTCAGAAAAATGTGGACTAACCGTAGCATCAATTTCATGCATGTTTACATGAATTTATAGCACAGGAAAACATTAAAACAAATATGGAGCTATATCTCTCTCTTGTTGAATAATTATTTCTTCACCCCATGTAAATTTGTAGGCCTTGTTAGAATAATTTCAGTGCATTAAAAAAATGCCATGACATCATGTGTTTGCGCATTGCATATGTTAAAGCATGTGTGGTGATTGATTGCTCTTCCGTTGTTATGCTTCGATAGATCAAGCAGCCGGGGTTACTCCACAATACCCCGAAGAGCCGTACTACCAGCACCTTGATCAAGGCAAGCGTAATCCCCCCTCTGAGCATGTCTTATCCTATATTTCCGCAAATATTTTCTACACTATAATATCGCATGCGGTTCCAAATGTCAATTTTGTTGGATTAGAGTATCCTATAGTTGCATTAAGTTTCCGATGCCATTACCTGTTTCCCCTCCTATTATCCATAGGATTGTACTGTTGGCCTGAAATACTTAACTATGCTATGTTGATGCTTAGCCATGCCTAGTTAACTGCTTAGTCGTCCGGTGGATATCTCATGTTGGAAACAGGTGATGAGATGAATGGATGATGGTGGAGGAATTGTGGAGACAGATAATAAAATGCTTAAAGGTGGGGATGAGAGGCCACTTGGTATGGTGGTGTTTTGTCTCACTCTCGCCGCCTAGGTGCGAGTTCTTTACCTCTTTAACCAAGAATGAGCGCGCTTTCATTCGGTGGGGTATATGGACCCTCGTCGACCGACTAACTTGTCAAGGGCTAGCCGAGGGTCCTCTAGTTCGGGCTTCCATTTGCGCGTGCGTTGGGATGGTGGCCAAGACTGAGATCAGGATGGTGGTGTCAGGAAAATAAGTGGCCGCGGGACAGGGTGTTGGAGGCACTTCTTTTCCTACCGCCACTGATGATCCTGGGTTAGTCCCAAGCAAGGTAAAGGTTGTAACCGTTCCCACTCAGCCGGCTTTCCCCGGAAGAGAGCTAAGCGTAGGCAATGAGCCGGGCGGTACCGAAGGTAAACACAGTGCACCCCTGCAGGGTTAAATCTTTTCGAAAAGCGTGTCCACGGTTACGGACAACTTGGGAAAGGACGATAAGACCATAGAATAACATGAACGGAATGATTAAAACTTGGGTACTAAAGGTACCACTCACGGATGCAAGGTTGACTTCCTCGAGGGTGATTCAGGGAGGTGCCTTTGTAGAACAGGTACAGTGATGATGGTGGTTGATGATGAGAAAAGTGATCAAAGAAAAGAGTTACTTCTTACCCCTTTTAAAAATACTCTGATTAGTCGATGCCATGGAGTTATGTTTTCATAAATAAAATCAGCTTTATGCAAAACAGCCATAAAACCTTGAAAGCCTCATCGAGCTAAAGCTCTATATATAATCTTGCGAGTTCGTCGAACTCAACGTCGTTTGCTTTGTTTCAGAGGAGGACTTCACCGACCTCGAAGGTGGTTCTTTGTGGACATCGATGAGTAGTCTGGGGTTCCCAGGTGGCAGCTTGGGACATCCCGGAGCAGCTGGCGCTTAAATGTTTATCTGTAGGCCTCTTAGGCTATAATTTGGATCTTGTTGGTCAGAACAACTTAATTCGCTTCCGCATGTTGTAATGTTGGGTCTGTGACCTCTGGTTGTAATTTGCTATCTTTCTCTATTATAAGAGTTGAACTATAATGCTTTGAGTCGTAGAGTCTGTGATGTGCCAGTTGTTCCACAAGTCTTGATCTCTCTATTATGCTTTGATAGTTGTGCCTGTGTTAAGGCATCAATCGGGGTGTTGCGTTGCCGATCATCCATTCCGAGCAACGCCTGCCAAAGGTTTTGGCCGGGGATTGGTAAACCCGTAACCTCCGGTTGTATCGCTTAACCGGTGACACACAGCATCACTGTATAGCAGTCTGGTCGGGGCGCCACAAAGATGCCACGGCCGCAGTCCGCAATCAAAGCTAATTGGGGAAAATCCAAAGCCACAGATCTCAAGCTGCAAGAACTGGTGGCTGCTCAAGTCCTTCCCCAACAAAACGTGATCCAATGGCGCAGCGCATCTGAGGAGATCCGCCCTCAGCCCGGTAAAGATGAGGTGATTATTTTCACCGAGCACATAACCCGGGGTTTTCGCCCCCGGGTTCTCTTTTCTTCCAAAACGTGCTTAAATACTACGGCCTTAGGGCCCAAGACATAGGCCCCAACTCCATTCTCAACATGAGCAACTATACCGTTCTTTGTGAATCATATTTGCAAATCCCTCCAGATTTCAATCTGTTCCTTGAGCTTTTCTATTGTAAACCCCAACGTGAGCACACTGATGGCCCGTTGTTGCAATGCGGTGGCGTATCTATTCAATGCCACCGGAACAGTCCCATGCCAAGCATGAAACTCCTTTGCCATAGTAAGGACTGGCAAAAAACATTCTTCTACTGTAAGGATACTTCACCCGCCAAGGAGCCTCGCTTGCCGGGTTACTCTGTAGATCAACTGGTTTTGAATGACAACCAAAATTCCTATGCTTCGGATGAAGACCGGGTTAAGTTGCAACCTCTTCTTCACAAGATCAACGTGCTCATGGCTCACGGGTTAAAAGGCACAGATCTTATCAAAACCTGGATGGGCTGGAGGATTCAACCCCTGAGTGTCCGAGAAAATCTTTTCTGCAAATACACTGGCAAACTTACTGATTCCCTCTGATACTCTGTTGCGGAATTCCCCAAGAAATCACTGATCAAAACCATCAAGACCTAGCTTGGGGAAACCAAAGCTGAGATCGAGGAAGATGGTCTCTGAGCCTTTTGCATTGCAAACCCGGCTCCTAAGGTAACTCGTCTTTTTACTATATCTTCCAAACACTTCTGAACTTATACTTCTTGTTTCTTAATCGGGGTTTCATTCTTGTTTCAGGATGACAGTGACTGGTGGAAAATTGAGACTCCACCTCCTACACCCGATGGTGAAGACGCTGAAGAGAAGGAAGGAGAAGACGAGGAGGTCGGGTCTGATTCTGATGAAGGTGAGCTTGATTCCATTGGCATACTTTTCCTTAACCTTCTCAACAATGACACGTCTGTGGAGCAGCCGCAACCGTCTAACCCGGACCTCTCTAATCCAGAACCACAAGATAACCCGGTCGCTCAAACTTCTCCTCCCAATGCTTCTGACAGCGAACCTCTTGTTCAAAGAAAGAGGACCCGGGCAGCTGTAGCAAAGGTGCCTCATTCTCGCTTCCTTCTTGACCCCAAGTTCTCTTCTTATTCCAAGCAACCCATGCAGGAGAAAGAACAAAATGCTCCCAAGAAACCCAGGACCCGCCAAACTGCCAGCACAGACCCACTTCTCGCAGGTATTCCCAACATTGCCACACCTCGAAAGCCGGGTGTTCGAAAATCTCCTACCGAATCATTTCCTTTAGCTGGAAAACACCGGGTCGCTAAGTCCTAGTCTTTATCAGTTTCTTCTTCAGATAGCGTGAGCACGCCGGAGGACTTCGAGATAAACACCGGGTAACTCCTTTTCTCCTCTTTGTTTTTATTTTTTGCACACTATCACTTTACCTCATATAATTAATACTACCATATATTTTTATCTCCTGCAGTGCCACAGCTATGTTAGATGATGACCCGGACTCGCCGCCCCGAGCATCTCCACCACCTGCCGTTACAGCGCCTTCTCCACCGGAGGCACATGTTTACAAACCAAATTTGATGGATGAACCAGAAAAGGTTCCAACTCCTATTACTTCTCCAGCACGTTCTCCTCTTGATCAACCAGAACCCGCCGTGGGAGAACCATCACCCGGACATGGATCCGGTACCAAAGAGGATGAGGTGCCGATTACCGGGTCACAGAAGGTTCCAGTAACTGGCACCTCCACAGTGATCGCCAAAGTTGTTGCTCCTGAAGTCAAGCCGGATCCCTCTGCTCGTGGCAAGGACACTAGTAGGGAAGTGCCTTTCTGTGGAATGACATTTTGTGGCGCACCATTGTGGACATGCGCCACAAAAACATTTCAGTGGCGCACCATGGACAATGCGCCACAGAATACTGTGGCGCATTCAAGCTATACCGCGCCACAGAAATATGGTGGGTCCCGCCTCAACAAAAATCTGGTGCCATTTTTGTGGCGCATTGATCTGGATGCACCACAAAAAGCAGCATTTCTGTGGCGCATCCAGTCCTGTGCGCCACAGAAATGTTGTGGGTCCCCCTCCAACTATTGCCTGGGTGCTTATTCTGTGGCGCACGGTTCTGGATGCGCCACTGAAACTAATATTTCTGTGGCGCATCTATGCCCGTGCGCCACAGAAAAGTATGTGTGTGTTTTTTTTAATTTAACCAAATGTGTTTGTGTTTTGTACATTCTTTTTTTTTCAATGTGTGTGTGTTCTTTCTTAAAATATAACCAATTTTTTTAAAACTTAACCAAATGTGTTTGTGTTTTGTACATTTTTTTTATAAAATTGTGTGTGTTCTTTCTTTAAATATAACCATTTTTTAAAAATTTAACCAAATGTGTGTGTTCTTTATTTTTTAAATATAACTAAAAATATTTTTTCAAAAAGAATAACAAATGTATGTAGTGTTCTTTATTAAAATTTAACCAAAACAAATTTACAACCACTGGGATATGTTGGTTTTATTGTTATATACCAGCAGCACTAATTTTTAAAATTTCAGGCAACACAATTCTGTGGCGCACCCAGTCTGGGATGCGCCACAGAATTATTCTGCGCCCACTTACATGTGGGCCCTCCCCGCGCCGGCCTCTCTCTCTCTTCCCAAATTTCCCCAACACGCCTCGCGACACACAGAGCGCGCGCTCGCGACACGGCCTTGCACGCGCCCGCCACCCTTGCACGCGCCGGCGCCGGCGACCTCCCTGCGCCCCGCCCACCCTTGCACGCGCCCTGCCCCAACTCGTCGCCGTCGTTGACCTCCCCTGCGCCCCGCCCACGCCCAACCCTCCCTCGGAGCAAACGAGTAACCGCCCAACCCACCCCGCCCCCGCCTCGGCCTCGAGACGCCGCAGACGAAGAAGACCACCGGCGCCAAGTGAGCGCCAAGGTAAGGTCATCCTGGCGAAAGAGCGGCAGCTAGCATCCCGGGAGGCAGAACTGGCTGAGAAGGAGAAGACCTTGGAGCTCCAGAAACTCCAGCAGGAGCAGCAGACCGAGAAACGCCTAAGGGAGGCAGAGGACCGCCACCGCGAAGAGCTCGAGGTCAAGGATAAGGACATCCAACTCTGGAAGTCCAAGGAGCAAGAGGCCGTCCAAACCATCGAAGACATCAAGAATGTCCTCCATCAGGAGCAGGAGTCCGTCCGAGCTTTGCAGCAGCAGGCCAAGAGTGACGGCCAGAAGATGTCCGAGCTGAAGGAATCCTTGGAGGCGCAGAGTAAAGAGCTGGCAGCACTGAAGGAAGGCCATCAAAAGCTGATCCAGGCCAACTCCCAGGCATCCACTGAGCTGTCCGAGCTTCGCCGCCTTAACCAGGAAGGTTTCGCCGAGGTTGAGGCCGCCTGCGATTTGGCGACGACGCGAGTGAGGCGACTGAATCTGCCCACCGAAGCTCCGGTGCTGGAACCACAGCGGCAGAGTCTGCCTCTCGTCGCAAGATTCATCCGGGGAGTGGCCGCTGATCTCCGGTCTTTCAAGAACAAGATGGTCACCCAGCTTGTGAGTGACAAGCACGAGACGAGCAAGGTGACGGCGGCCTTGGTGATGGCGTCCTTCAGGGAAGCCCATCCTGGCGTTGCCTTGCCAGATTTCTCGACCTCGTCGCCTTCCAGGACTTCACTCCAAGCGGTGTCGGCTCCTGCGACTGCACTTGCCATGAGGAAATTCCCGCCTCACTAGTTGCCCTGCACCATGTTTGGGCACTTCGTGCCCCCAATAAACTTTGCGTCGGATCTCATGTATCAGCTTATTGAAACTTGCTTGTAATAAGCTAGAACTTGTTGTGCTACTCTTGTTCTCGGGTTGCTTTTATTTGTCTTTAGCATGTTTTTACTTTTCTCCACGTCCTTGAGGAACTTTCTGGGATGTAAGCTTACCCGCGAGGCCCTGACAGGTCAGGCATGCGCTCGCGAGCCCTACCGATACAAAAAGTCGCTCACTCTGTTGGCACGCACGTCCCCGGGGTGTATCAGGTCTGTGCACCGCTTTCTACCCCCGGGAGAGTCGATACCCCATGAGTGCTCGCACGACGGTCGAGCCTTGCCTTTCTAGTTCCGCACATGTTCTGTTACCCGAGAAGTAGATAGCACGTACTGCAGAAACAGGTTTGAGGGTAACTTATCTTTTATTCATCATGGAAGTTCTTGAACGACAACTGGCCACTTCAGGGTACATCTTGTGGCACACGGTTCTTCCAGGTACACAGCACGAATTGCTTCAACGACTCTTGCGGGGAGAAAGGTTAGCAGCTTCTTCCATCCTGGCACATCGGTCGGCTATGTCCCACAAGTTCTCCAGGGTGTCCACAACGCGGATACTCATCTTTTCACGCATCTTGGGGTTGCGGACGTTGACGTGGAATGCGGCGATGACGGAAGCCTCGCAGAGGTACTTCGGGACAATGCGGTCGACGACGCCCCGGAACCTCCAGATGTAGTGACGCAGCGTCTCCTCAGCTTCTTGCTCTAGGTGATAGAGGTCGGAGACGGTTGCAGGGTACGGCGTGCAGCAGGTCTTGAGGTGCTGGCTGGCCTGGCCTTCCATGTCCTCCCGCGAGCGACGCCTGGGGTTGGAGCTCTGGCCAGCACCTTCTTCAAGAGGTTCCATGGGCCGCTTGCCATGGGGTCCTCAGGCTGTTCCTCCGCCGGAGGTAGTGGCTCGGGGACGGCAGCGCCGCGGTCGATGGTCGGGGCAGGACTCGTGGGAGCGTGGCATTGGAGAGCGTAGTCCAGCAGGTTTTCCAAGCTATTGATCCATGCCTTCGCACGGGGATCACTCTTGCACTGATCTGGGGGGAAGGAGAGAAGCGCCCGGGCCACGCCCAGTGCTTCCTCTAGCCCCCAGCCCTTCTGCGATGCCTGGCACGCTTGCTCTCCAAAGACCTCCCGAGCTCCCGACATGACTCTTGCTTGTGACCGAGGCAGCTGCTTGCCTTGCCCCGAGGAGACGGCTGTTCCTGGAGCGGATCCAACCACAGACGAGGAGCTCGAGGCAGCTCTTGACGATCTTGCCGTAGATCGCGAACCAGAAGAAGAACTCGACGACGAGCTTGCTTCCGAAGAAGAGGAGCCTGACGTAGACTCCGAGGTTGTCGACGGAGAGCTTGCCGTCGCGGCTGATGTAGGCGAATCCAGCGCGTGCGCCCCCTACCTGGCGCGCCAGATGTCGTGTCTCGTTGCACGGACACCGGGAGTATAGGATACCCCCTTTTAGGTTCGGCACGGGGCGCGAAGGAGGCTGAGAATCGTCTTCTTGGGCGGAGTCTAGATCAAGCTCTCCTCTCCACGATCAAAGCATGCAACCAAAGGGACACAAGGAGCTACCCAGGTTCAGGCCGTCCAGAGGCTAAAAGCCCTACTCCTGCATGTCTGGATTGATGGGTTCTTCATAGTGTGGCTTACAATGGAACCTCCCGGACAGGGTACCCGGAAGGGTTTTGGCTGGAGGTAGAAGAAGGACAGATCCTGACCCGGAGGAGATCACCTTCCTCTCTACCGTCGCAGCCCTAGTCTAGTCTTGCTCTGGTTCTAGCTTGTGTTCATCCTTGCTTCGACCTCCCCCTCCTCCGTGACTTGGTCCTCCTTTTATAGACTAAGGGGTTGCCACAGGGTCACGTGAGGGGCGTGAGGGACCTTCGGGGTGAAGGACCCTCCTCATCTAGTTTAGGAGGAGACGTGGCCTCTCCTCAGCCTAGCGTCTCCTTTGGGTTAGGTGGGAGCGTCTGCCTCGGGGTGGACCAGAGCTGACACCACCACGGGACGTGCTTCCCGCCCGCGCTGCCTTCGCCTTGCTTCCCAAGTCTTCCGTGGTGAGGTGGAGTGCTTATCCACAGGGACGTGGGGAAGTACCCGAGAGGGAGCCTGGCCTCCTGCCGGGAACTCGGGCTCTCAGGTCCTTCCTGGCCTTCTTGCTTGGTTCGGGGACCCGGAAGGTCCCCAGGACCGGAGCCCTTAGTCGACGTAGGCCATGCGTGTCTTGACGGTGAATCCGCCAGTCTTGACTTGAGTCTTGGTCTTGTCCATCTTCATCTTGGGCCCACATGGGGTGGACCCACTTTGGCAGTACTAGGGGAACCCCATGTTCCACTGTTGTGACAGTATTAATGCATATCATGAAATGAAACAAATACATAAGTATCCTTACTCAATCCATGGCTCGGTTTCCTCGCAGTTTGTTATTATGTAGTGCCTCATTTGATTAATAGCTTCCAAAGAGATTAATTCACGGGCAAAACCTTTCTTGGAGTAATCAACTGTACTCATTATGCTAATCCCTGTTGGTGGTTCATCTGTACCTCCATCTGCATGGAGTTCGGACTGACTTAGTTTTGTAGGCATGCCTTGAACGAATCGACTGCAAAACGTCATGCACTCTTCAAGTATGTACCCCTCTGCAATCGAACCTTCCGGGTGAGCCTTGTTACGCACATATCCCTTCAGCGTACGCATGTATCGCTCAACCGGATACATCCATCTGTACAGTACAGGCCCTCCCAACCATGCTTCTTTAGCTAGATGAATTGGGAGATGCATCATAATATCAAAGAAAGCTGGTGGATAGATCATCTCTAGCTGACATAGAATTTCTGCAATTTGGTTGTCCAAATTCACCAAATCTTCATCCCTTAACTCCTTGGAGCATAAATCAGAAAAGAATTTACTAAGCTGAAGCAATGGGATAAGGACATTCTCTCGCAGAAGCTTGCGCAATGCAATAGGAAGAAGTTTCTGTAATATAACATGGCAGTCATGAGTTTTGAGTCCACTAAACTTGCACTGCTCGAGGACCACACATCGCTTAATGTGTGAAGCATAGCCATCAGGCATCCGTATGCTCTGCAGAAACCTGAGGAGCATCATCTTCTCTTCCTTTTTTAAAGCATACACGCCTTTCTTCATTTTGTACTTACCCTTACCGGTCGGCTTTGCATGCTGATCCTCCCTAATTTTCAAGTCCTCCAAATCAAGACGGGCCTTCGTACCATCCTTTGATTTCCCATCCATCTCAAGCAATGTCCCCAGAATGCTGTCACAAATGTTCTTCTCGATGTGCATAACATCCAAATTGTGCCTCACGAGCAAGTGCCTCCAATACGGGAGCTGGAAGAACACACTTTTCTTCCGCCAATTGTGCCAGGTATTAGTTTCCGGTAGCTTTCTCTTATTTGACCGCCCAAATGGTGCATGCTGAATGCTATCAAGCTCCTGTTGTAGCATACCTGCACTTAGAAATTGGCAAGGTACCTGTGTATAGTGCAAACCCCTGGATCGTTTCATTTGCACACACAGTCTAAGATGAATATCATGCAAATGCGCCAAGTTTTATTACATCGCATGATCCAGACTTACAATTTTCATTACAAATTGAATTGCTCAAGGCTAGCATTTTACAAAGTTCAGCACGGCGGAATAAAAGCAACAATGAGTCTCCATCATCTTCATGTGCCACAGGCGAAAACATGTTGGTTGTAGACTCGAAACCTTATACGAAACCTCACTCATCGTCTGAACATCCTGCAACAGGAAAAATGTTGCAACAAGGTGGGTCAGAACCATATAAAATGGAACTGGCAAGTGACACTCTATGGACACTTAGTGGAATAACTCTAATAACCTATATGCATATTTGGCTGGTGGAGTTCAAAGGCTAAGTTGCAGAAAGCCAATTTTTCCTAACTCTTTTGAAAACACTTTTCTTCAAATTGAGACATCCATGGCATGAAAACCACTGTCTCATCTACCCTTGTTCAACCATCAAGTTTTACTTCAGAAATTGGAATGTTGGGAGCCTCCGTTGTCATCCTTGATCAGCTGCATGAAATGTCTGTAACCGGGGACACGGCTAAGTACTTAGTTTTAAACTCTCGAGAGGGTGTGCACTTTCACCATTAGACTCAACCAGCCCAAACTATCCTCTACACTCAATTTGTGCTAAGGAAAAGGAGAAGGTCGAGACGAGACTTTTCAGAAGCATTTTCCCCATCCCATACAGGCTTGACCCGTTCCACATACATCCTTCTACATCTGCTTGTCAAGCCGGGAGGAGTCCACGCAACTTAATCCATCTAGTCAGAGCCGATATGACTAATGGCTGCACGAGAAGCATCTTCACTTGGCGAAACTTTGCTCCCTTTGTTCCTGGGTGGCAATCCACAAGTGAATATCCCACAGGTAAAACCCCTGGGGACAACACTCAACTCTCAACAGCCAATCAAGCCCAAATCCACCCAGGTGTTCATTTAACTTAGTAGAATTTAAGCTTTTCAATAAAACACATTTGCATAGCATCAATAATTCTACTAAGTTATCATAGGATTCTAGACACAACTAGTAAAAAGGAGATAGTAGTTTTGGCATAGCAATACTATCCAACACATGCATATAAAGAAATAATTCTAAGTCATGCATAGAAAAATACTTAGGAAACTTATGGGGGTGTGCCACTTGCCTTTGGAAGTTGTTGTTTCTCACACACTCCTTTCAACAAGGATCAACGTTGCACTCCGTTCAATCTATACATAGAGATAACACCACAATAAACTAACAATTCTACAACACAAGGCATATAAACATACATAACAAGGTCTACACCAAAAGGTTTGGTTCCAGGAATAAGTTGTATAAAACATATTTGTCAAGGAAGTTCCAAGAGTTCTAAAATAAACCATTAATTGTAATTAAAATATTTGAAGATTTTAAACACAACTTAAACAAAAGATCTACAAGGCAACATTTTTAATAGCTTTTAACCTAATCTTAATTACAATAAATTAGCCATGATGCTATTTGGTCTTTCTGGTCAAGGACATTTATTTAGGATTTTTCTCAAAAGAAACCTATTTAAATTAATTACTAGAAATTAAATTGTGCCATATATTAAACTATGCCAATAATTCAAATTGAGTTTCTGATTTTGAATCATAAAAATAATGCCCAAAATTATTTTATAACAGAGGGACAGATTCACACATATTCTAAGGTTTCTAAAACTATTTTATATGAGAATTTTGGACTTGTTGATTTAACATATGTCAAATATACTCAAATTATCCATTTGCAATTTGAATAAATTTAAACTACTCAAAATTGAAAAATATCAGATCCAAAATAAAATACAAGTCAGTGGCCTTCCAAGGATATTTTATTTACAAATTTTGGACATACATAATTATATCTATTATCAAATTCACTCAAATTATCCATTTTTGCAATTTGAATAAATGTGAAATACCCAAAAATGAGCCTCTGATTTTTAATACAGTTTAAAAATATCCAAAAATTATTTCTAGCAGTGGCCAACTATTCTACAGATCCAAAGGTTTCCAAAAATATTTTATTTGCAAAATTTGGATTTATAGATTTTAAGTTATGCCAAATATACTCAAATCACACATTTGAAATTTGAATATTTTAAACTATGTCAAAACTGAAAATTAATAGTGCGAAAATATTCTACAAGTCTAGAGCTTTTCAAAAATATAAAGTTTGTTAAATTTTGGCCAAACCAATAAAAAGTAATGATGATTCTAAGATGCAGGGGCTTTTCTGCAAAACTGCCAATTAAATTTAAATAGAAAAATCATTTTCCACGTGGGCGCTGACTGGATCCGACGTGGCTGCTGACTAGGCGCTGACTGGGCAGATGACGTGGTTAAGTGCGATCCAGATCTGATGGCTAAGATCTAAAGGTACCGGTTTGATTAACTGGTTCTAATCCTGGCCGTCCAAAACAGATCAAACGACTCGGGTGCATTGACCATACCTAGGTGGCGGGACCTCGCCGGAAAAATGGTGTTGCGGCGGCCGGCGGCTCGGACGTCGACGTCGATGGCGCTCCAGTGGTGCAGGGGCTCGGGGAAGACCACCACGTGGTGCAGGGCGTCGCGGGGGAGAGGATGGTGCGGTCGAAGACGACGCGCGCTTCCTCTGATGACGACGCGGCGTGGATGGAGTAGGGACGGACGCCGGCGAGCTCGGGTGGTCGACGGAGAGGGCGTGCCAGGGGTCTCCGGGCTCGGCGAAGACACGAGGAGACGCGGCGCGTCGAGGGGAAGACTATGGTGGAGACGGCATCGCCTCGGGTATCCTGAAACGACGGCGTGGCGTGGATGCGGATGAGGGGACACCGGCGAGCTCCAGTCGAGGAAGAACACGACGTTTGGCTGCGCAAAAAATCGAACACGGGGCTCAGGTGGTGCGCCTGGGCAAGGTGAACAATCTGGACACAAAAGGAGCGGCTTCGGTGGCCTACCTTGGCCGGAATCGTGCTCGCACGGCGGCGGCACCGCGAACTTCGGCGAGGAAATTTGACGGCCTCGTGGCACGATTGGAAGGGAGACTAGGGGGAAATGGAGAGGGGAGCGAGGGGATCTTATAGCAACAAACGTTGCTCGATTTGGGGGAGTAATTCGCCCGCAATCAAGTGGCGAAAATCTCGGCAGTGACTGCCGTGGTCAACGGCCAGAGGAGGAAGAAGAGGTGACGTGGCGGTGGGTCCCACATGTCAGGTATTTTCCTTTTTCTTTTCAGTTTTTCTTATTTCCTTTATATCTTTTGTTTTAAAACTCCAAATCAAGTCAAACCAATTTCTAAAAATTTGTAAAATAAAAAATTATCATTTAAAATATTCAAGTACCTTTTTCCAACACATTTTAAAATTTGAAATTCCAGAATATCTTTAAATGCAAATTTGACACTTTATGATAATTTAAAAATAGGATTTTAATAAAATCATTTGTGGTTTTTTTATAATAAAAATCAAATAAATTACCACAAATGTAAACATTGAAAGTTAGCTATTTTAAACTAAAATTTTAAATAAATACAATTGAATCAAAATAAATTTTTAAATAAGAACATGCTTTAAATAAATTAAAACACTTTATAAATATTGTTTTAGGCTTTATTAAATTATTATTGTCTTTAATAAAATTTTGAAAACATAATATAAACTTTAGTATTGAAGATTAACCATTTAAACCCATTTTCATGTTCAAATTTATTCATCAAATTTATTTTAAGTTTAAATGATTATGAAATATTTTAAATCCAAATATGCTTTTGGGTATTTTAAAATAATTTTAACCACTTTGCAAAAAGATTTTAGGGTTTAAAGAATTAGCCAAAGTTAAATATTCAAAAATCCACTAATTGGAATAAAACATTTTTATAAGATGAAGGTGACTTTGAAATACCTGGGATAAAAAGAATTTAAACTAAACTCAAATGTCGAATTTGAAAATTACTTGGATAGTTAAACTATTTGAGTTTTTGAAGATGCCAAAAGTCTTTTATTATTTAGTTTCTATTATAATTTTAATGTTTTCTTTTAGTAAAAACAAAAGTTTTAAATTTTAGTGATTTTTAAACATTCCAAAATATTGGGATGTTACAGACTACCACCCTTAAAAAGAATCTCGTCCCCGAGATTCGGGCTGGAAACAAAATGCAAGTGCTGGGAATGATTCTGATAACTAGGAAGGATGGAGTAATGCAGCTGCTGACACAGAAATGCAAAACCAGCAGAGAATGATTCCACTGACTGGGAAGGTTGGAAAGACAGATGGGTTTGGGCAACTGGGTTTGGAGCATATGGGTGGGCTACCACCCTTAAAAGAAACTTTTGCTGGTAGTCTAGAAATCTTGTCTACGTCTCTTTAGTATTGTTGAACCGTCCTGAACTTTCTGGTATAGGATGTACCAGCTCCATGTTGTGATTTGATGTCTTGAAATCCTTGAGTAGAACTTTCCCTCATGGTAGAGCTGTGGAAATACCGAAGTTCATTGAATTACTTTTGATATCCAAGGATAGAGGTGGTATGGAGCCAGGAAGTGATTGTTCCTTCACACAAAAGAAATAACCACAGTTGGAAAGCATTCTTCTGTTGGATGGCTGATAGTACCATAGGAAACTGGTCCTCAGATACTTGTCATCAAAAGGATAAGACATCTGGTTTGGTTTGGCAGGGGTGAGTCGATATAAAAAGATACTAAGGAAACATCCTACATCAAACACAGCAGATCAAGGCAATCCATCTTACAAACAACATCTAACAAACATCAAACCACATGGTTCACAAACAAGCAATCTAGTATTGTCATACAACCTAAGTTGGTATGATCAATACACTAACACGATATCGTTGTTCTAATTTAAGAGGTGGTCTCTACTCTATCTCCTTCTTGAGTGTTTCAAGTTCTTCTTCATCTTTCTTGAAAATATTCTAAGTATTTGAGCTCTAAATATGGGTTCTTCAAGGGTCTTCCATGCATGTAGTGTTTCGTGTTGAATCGTAGCATTCCATATGAAGTATCAGACTCACACTTCAAATACTTGGTCATCAGCAAAGAGATAGGTCATCTAGAACAAGATAAGATATTTTCAGACGGTAGATAGTAGATGTGAATACAAGAAAGATAAAATGAAAAGTTTTGTTTTTAGAAAACTGAATAAAATAGATTTTCAATCCTATGGTCAAAATCTATTTTTATCCAAACTTAGGGTTTCGAACCTACAGGTAACACAGTGCTCTGATACCATCTGAAGCGTACCTGCACTTAGAAATTGGCAAGGTACCTTTGTATAGTGCAAACCCCTGGATCGTTTCATTTGCACACACAGTCTAAGATGAATATCATGCAAATGCGTCAAGTTTTATTACATCGCATGATCCAGACTTACAATTTTCATTACAAATTGAATAGCTCAAGGCTAGCATTTTACAAAGTTCAGCACAGCGGAATAAAAGTAGCAATGAGTCTCCATCATCTTCATGTGCCACAGGCGAAAACATGTTGGTTGTAGACTCAAAACCTTATACGAAACCTCACTCATCGTCTGAACATCCTGCAACAGGAAAAATGTTGCAACAAGGTGGGTCAGAACCATATAAAATGGAACTGGCAAGTGACACTCTGTGGACACTTAGTGGAATAACTCTAATCACCTATATGCATATTTGGCTGGTGGAGTTCAAAGGCTAAATTGCAGAAAGCCAATTTTTCCTAACTCTTTTGAAAACACTTTTCTTCAAATCGAGACATCCATGGCATGAAAACCACTGTCTCATCTACCCTTGTTCAACCATCAAGTTTTACTTCAGATATTTGAATGTTGGGAGCCTCCGTTGTCATCCTTGATCAGCTGCTTGAAATGTCCGTAACCGGGGACACGGCTAAGTACTTAGTTTTAAACTCTCGAGAGGGTGTGCACTTTCACCATTAGACTTGACCAGCGCAAACTATCCTCTACACTCAATTTGTGCTAAGGAAAAGGAGAAGGTCGAGACGAGACTTTTCAGAAGCATTTTCCCCATCCCATACAGGCTTGACCCGTTCCACCTACATCCTTCTACATCTGCTTGTCAAGCTGGGAGGAGTCCACGCAACTTAATCCATCTAGTCAGAGCCCATATGACTAATGGCTGCACGAGAAGCATCTTCACTTGGCGAAACTTTGCTCCCTTTGTTCCTGGGTGGCATCCACAAGTGAATATCCCACAGGTAAAACCCCTGGGGACAACACTCAACTCTCAACAGCCAATCAAGCCCAAATCCACCCAGGTGTTCATTTAACTTAGTAGAATTTAAGCTTTTCAATAAAACACATTTGCATAGCATCAATAATTCTACTAAGTTATCATAGGATTCTAGACACAACTAGTAAAAAGGAGATAGTAGTTTTAGCATAGCAATACTATCCAACACATGCATATAAAGAAATAATTCTAAGTCATGCATAGAAAAATACTTAGGAAACTTATGGGGGTGTGCCACTTGCCTTTGGAAGTTGTTGTTTCTCACACACTCCTTTCAACAAGGATCAACGTTGCACTCCGTTCAATCTATACATAGAGATAACAACACAATAAACAAACAATTCTACAACACAAGGCATATAAACATACATAAAAGGTCTACACCAAAAGGTTTGGTTCCAGGAATAAGTTGTATAAAACATATTTGTCAAGGAAGTTCCAAGAGTTCTAAAATAAACCATTAATTGTAATTAAAATATTTGAAGATTTTAAACACAACTTAAACAAAAGATCTACAAGGCAACATTTTTAATAGCTTTTAACCTAATCTTAATTACAATAAATTAGCCATGATGCTATTTGGTCTTTCTGGTCAAGGACATTTATTTAGGATTTTTCTCAAAAGAAACCTATTTAAATTAATTACTAGAAATTAAATTGTGCCATATATTAAACTATGCCAATAATTCAAATTGAGTTTCTGATTTTGAATCATAAAAATAATGCTCAAAATTATTTTATAACAGAGGGACAGATTCACACATATTCTAAGGTTTCTAAAACTATTTTATATGAGAATTTTGGACTTGTTGATTTAAAGATATGTCAAATATACTCAAATTATCCATTTGCAATTTGAATAAATTTAAACTACTCAAAATTGAAAAATATCAGAACCAAAATAAAATACAAGTCAGGGGCTTTCCAAGGATATTTTATTTACAAATTTTGGACATACATAATTATATCTATTATCAAATTCACTCAAATTGTCCATTTTTGCAATTTGAATAAATGTGAAATACCCAAAAATGAGCCTCTGATTTTTAATACAGTTTAAAAATATCCAAAAATTATTTCTAGCAGTGGCCAACTATTCTACAGATCCAAAGGTTTCCAAAAATATTTTATTTGCAAAATTTGGATTTATAGACTGTGAGGAGCACCACGACCCCGAGACCACGTGCTGCTCCCCATTCCCCACCTCTTCTTCCTCTCCCTCTGTTTCCCCACGCCATAGCCGACGAGCACCTCGAGCTGGCCGTGCTCGTCGCTGTCGTGTGAGTAGCTCCCACGTAAATCGAAGCTCGCTCGCACCTCCGCCGTGCTTCCTTCCTTCCTCTCCACCACAGGAATCGGCCGGAGACGCGAGGAATCGCCGCCGCCGTCCATTTTCCTCTCCGCCACCGCCGCATCTCCGCCGCGGGATTATGTCGCTGACGACCTCTCTCCGCCGTCCCAGACCTCTCCAACGACTTGAGGGTGAGCTTCCCAGGCCGTGGCTCTCTTTTCCCATCCCCTCTCTCGCTAGATCGTGCGCCACCGTCGAACCCAGTACGCCGGCGTTCGTCGTCGCTGTCCACGCTGCCCGGCCGTGGAAACGGTTTAGCCGGGCTGCATACCGGGCCTCTCGGGTGCGCAACCGGTCCAGGAGCCGGCCCATGCCGGGCTGTGTGCCGGAGCCCTCTGGAGCTGGCCGGCCTGCCAGCCGGCCCTACCGGGCCACAGGCCGGTTGTTCTGTTTTTTTTCAGTAAATTCTTTTTTCGTTTTTCCTTGTAGCACATGCCTCCCGCTTCCCCCCCTCGTGCAAGTAGGAACATCGAACCTCGATGAACCTCCTGTCACATCCCTCTCTCGAATTCGTGTAACTGAAATATTATGGTTGTTAAAAATAACTCAATTAAAATAATAAATTTAAAAGAGGAAATTAATAAATATAATAACTTTCTATCCGGACTTCAGAAAATTGTGTTCCTTATACCCAAATGCTCAGAAAAACATGAGTGATCCAGAATCATCATCATCATGCATAATTGATCACAATTACAATAATGTGCTCTAGTAGTAATTATAATCACTAAGTTTAAATATGGGGTTTATTCCAAATAATGCAATAAATATAATGGGGACCCCATTTAACTTGTTGCTCTTGTTCAATGCTTCTAGGGTGCATTTAAAATGTCATATCATCATTTTTGTATGCATTGCACAATTGCCATGTGTTGATTGTTGTTTTTGCTTTCCGGTGTTGTTTGCTCTCCGGTAGATCACGAGTTCGGAGTTGAGCATCATTACTCCGACGAGCAGTTTGACTCCTCCGCTCAACAAGGCAAGCGTAATCCCCCTCTGAGCATATCTTATCCTATTTTCCGCAAGTATTTTCTCCACTATAATATTGCATGCGGTTCCAAATGTCAATTTATTGGATTAGAGTATCCCATGGTTGCATTAAGTTTCTGATGCCAATACTTGTTCCCCTCCTATTAACCATAGGTTTGTATTGTTGGCCGGAGCTACTTAACTATGCTATGTTGATGCTTAGCCATGCATAGTAAATGTTTATCTGTACGATGGATGGTTCATATTGGAAACAGGTGATGAGATGAGAATGATGGTGGAGGAAATTGTGGTGACGGATAATAAAATGCTAAAAGGTGGGGATGAGAGGCCACTGTGGTTGTGGTGCTTTGTCTTGTTCTCGCCGCCTAGGTGCGAGTTCTTTACCTCCCGAACCAAGACTGAGCGTGCAACCATGCGTGAGGCCTATGCAATTGCAGGAACCCTCATAGACTAAATAACTCGGGCGGGGCTAGCCAGGGTCCTCTAGTTCGGGCTTCCATTTGCGCGTGCGTGATGATGGTGGTTGAACTGGGATGAGGATGGTGGTGTTAGGAAAATAATTGGCCGTGGGGCAGGGTGTTGAAGGCACTAGCGTGCCCTGCCGCGACTGATGATCCTGGAAAGTCCTTAACGAGGGAGAAGTCGACACCGTTCCCACCCAGCCGGCTTTCCAAGGAAGAGAGCTAATGCGCAGGTAATGGGCCAGACGGTACGCGTGGCAAACATTGTACACCCCTGCATGGTAAATCTTTTCGAAAAGCCGTGTCCACGGTTAAGGACAACTTGGGAAAGGATGATAAGATCATAGAATAACTTGAACGGAATGATTAAAACCTGGGTACTAAAGGTACCACTTTAAGATTGCAAGGTGAGCTTCCTCGAGGGTGATTCGGGGAGGTGCCTTTGATGAACAGGTACAGTGGTTGATGATGGTTGATGGTGAAAGGTGATGAAAGAAAGAGTACTTCTTACCTCTTTTTAAAATACTCTGAATAGTCGATGCCTTTGAGTTATGTTTTTCATAAATAAAATCAGCTTTATGCAAAACAGCCATAAAACCTTGAAAGCTTCATCGAGCTAATGCTCTATTTATAATCTTGCGAGTTCGTCGAACTCAACGTCGTTTGTTTTGTTTCAGAGGAGGACTTCACCGTCCTCGGAGGTGGGTTCTTTGTGGACGTCGACGAGTAGTCTGGGGTTCCCAGGTGGCAGCTTGGGACATCCCGGAACAGCTGGCGCTGTGATGTTTATCTGCAGGCCTCTTAGGCCATAATTTGGTTCTTGTTGTTTAGAACAACCTAATTCGCTTCCGCATGTTGTACTGTTGGGTCTGTGACCTCTGGTTGTCATTTGCTATCTTTCTCTATTATAAGAGTTGAACTAGTATGATTTGTGTCGTAGAGTCTGTGATGTGCCAGTTGTTCCACAAGTCTTGATCTCTCTATTATGCTTTGATAGTGTGTCTGGTGGTACCGTCCAAAACAGATCAAACGACTCGGGTGCGTTGACCATACCTAGGTGGCGGGACCTCGCCGGAAAAATGGTGTTGCGGCGGCCGGCGGCCCGGACGTCGACGTCGATGGCGCTCCAGTGGTGCAGGGGCTCGGGGAAGACCACCACGTGGTGCAGGGCGTCGCGGGGGAGAGGATGGTGCGGTCGAAGACGACGCG
This sequence comes from Poa pratensis, assembly GCA_947311845.1. Lineage (NCBI taxonomy): Eukaryota > Viridiplantae > Streptophyta > Magnoliopsida > Poales > Poaceae > Poa > Poa pratensis. The sequence continues at coordinate 69,340,438 of CAMZMU010000047.1, forward strand.
CGCTTCCTCTGACGACAACGCGGCGTGGATGGAGTAGGGACGGACGCCGGCGAGCTCGGGTGGTCGACGGAGATGGCGTGCCAGGGGTCTCCGGGCTCGGCGAAGACACGAGGAGACGCGGCGCGTCGAGGGGAAGACTATGGTGGATACGGCGTCGGCTCGAGTATCCTGAAACGACGGTGTGGCGTGGATGCGGATGAGGGGACGCCGGCGAGCTCCTGTCGAGGAAGAACACGACGTTTGGCTGCGCAAAAAAATCGAACACGGGGCTCAGGTGGTGCGCCTGGGCAAGGTGAACAATCTGGACACAAAAGGAGCGGCTTCGGTGGCCTACCTTAGCCGGAATCGTGCTCGCACGGCGGCGGCACCGCGAACTTCGGCGAGGAAATTTAACGGCCTCGTGGCACGATTGGATGGGAGACTAGGGGGGAAATGGAGAGGGGAGCGAGGGGATCTTATAGCAACAAACGTTGCTCGATTTGGGGGAGTAATTCGCCCGCAATCAAGTGGCGAAAATCTCGGCCGTGATTGCCGTGGTCAACGGCCAGAGGAGGAAGAAGAGGTGACGTGGCGGTGGGTCCCACATGTCACGTATTTTCCTTTTTCTTTTCTGTTTTTCTTATTTCCTTTATATCTTTTGTTTTAAAACTCCAAATCAAGTCAAACCAATTTCTAAAAATTTGTAAAATCAAAAATTATCATTTAAAATATTCAAGTACCTTTTTCCAACACATTTTAAAATTTGAAATTCCAGAATATCTTTAAATGCAAATTTGACACTTTATGATAATTTAAAAATAGGATTTTAATAAAATCAATTGTGTTTTTTTTTATTAAAAATCAAATAAATTACCACAAATGTAAACATTGAAAGTTAGCTATTTTAAACTAAAATTTTAAATAAATACAATTGAATTGAAATAAATTTGTAAATAAGAACATGCTTTAAATAAATTAAAACACTTTATAAATATTGTTTTAGGCTTTATTAAATTATTATTGTCTTTAATAAAAATTTGAAAACATAATATAAACTTTAGTATTGAAGATTAACCATTTAAACCCATTTTCATGTTCAAATTTATTCATCAAATTTATTTTATGTTTAAATGATTATGAAATATTTTAAATCCAAATATGCTTTTGGGTATTTTAAAATAATTTTAACCACTTTGCAAAAAGATTTTAGGGTTTAAAGAATTAGCCAAAGTTAAATATTCAAAAATCCACTAATTAGAATAAAACATTTTTATAAGATGAAGGTGACTTTGAAATACCTGGGATAAAAAAATTTAAACTAAACTCAAATGTTGAATTTGAAAATTACTCGGATAGTTAAACTATTTGAGTTTTTGAAGATGCCAAAAGTCTTTTATTATTTAGTTTCTATTATAATTTTAATGTTTTCTTTTAGTAAAAACAAAAGTATTAAATTTTAGTGATTTTTAAACATTCCAAAATATTGGGATGTTACACCTGTAGAACTTGTATGCCTGTAAGTGGCTCCGGGGCTTCTCTACGATCGGTCTTGTTGTTGAACATACACTTGTTTCGACGCCATTTGTGGTATTCCCGCAGAAAACGTCGGTGTCCCATGTAGCAATGCTTTCTACCATACTTGAGCCATACAAAATCTGTATGCTTGTGGCAGTAAGGGCATGCTAGCTTGCCTTTTGTGCTCCAACCACTCAGCATTGCGTAAGCCGGGTAGTCATTGATGGTCCACAACACGCATGCATACAACGTGAAATTTTCCTCAGTTGCAGCATCATATGCTTCAGCACCATCCTCCCATAGAACTAACAGTTCATCAATCAAAGGCTGCAAGTACACATCAATGTTATTTCCTGCTAACTTTGGTCCTGGAATAATCATTGACATTATCCAATTCTGTTGTTTCATACACATTCAGGGTGTCAAGTTAAATGGGATCAGAATGACAGGCCATGTAGTGTGTGATATACTCATGAGCCCAAAGGGGTTGAATCCATCCGAAGCAAGGCCAAGCCGAACACTGCGAGCATCTTTTGCGAATTCTTTTTCACGATATTTTTCATCAAGGTGTTTCCAGGCCTTCGAATCTGCAGGATGCCTCATTACGCCATCATCTGTACGTTTCTCCTTATGCCATTTCATATTAGTTGACATATCTTTTGTCATGTACAGCCTTTGCAATCTTTTAATGAGTGGGAAATACCATAGAACTTTCTGTGGCACTGGCTTCTTTGATTTACGGCTCGATGAATCGTCTTTGTCTACGGTAGGACTAGATTTCCATCGAGACGTATGACAGACAGGGCATTCTTGGGCATCAACATGCTCATTACGGAATAGCACACAATCATTTTCGCACGCCTGTATCTTCTTGTAATCCAGACCAAACTCTCGGATGACCTTCCTTACTTGTGCAAGATTAGTAGGGATGCAGTGACCCTTTGGCAGCACCTCCTTGAACATCTGCAGCATTAAGTCACATGCTCTATTGGTCATCCCAGACACGCACTTGATTTGGTAAAGCTTCACAATGAAAGATATCTCTGTGACCTCCTCACAACCTGGGTACAACGCTGTTTTTCCCTCTTCCAATAGTTCGTAGAACGCCTTGGCTGATGCATTTGGCTCCTGTTTCTTTCCATCACCGCTGGTGTTCCTGCATTACTTCCCACTTGTGTGCCCCTTATGAGAGTTTGGAGCATGTCACATATTGTGAGGACCCCGGATTAGCTATCCGAGATACTCGTTATGTTTCCTGCAACAATCCCATGATCAGTCTATTGTTGCACATAACTCGAATTGGCATCACAGAACACCCATAAATACCGAATAATATACTTACTTGATTGAAGCCGTAACTTCAACAGGTACGTGCAGCGGAAATCATCAAACAACGTGGAGCCCAAGTCATTTGCCATAACCCCACAGGCAGCTGACTGGGAAGCGCCCTAGTTCGCATTGATGTCAGTGAAGTCTTCTTCTTCGACTGCTCATCTTCAAAATCTGGCTAAGACAATAGCCAGGGACGAAACCAATATGAGTACATTTGAATGTACTCGCAAACTACCCCCAAAATGAGCATGCATTACTCTTTTTATTGTTTAAATAAAAACTTTCTTTGCTTTGAAAACTCTACATCCTTGTTGAAAAAGAGAAGGATAGACTTTTGTTTAATAAACCTTGGTTTGAAGTTCCTATAACTTTATTTGGAAAAGGAAAGAAGGCTTTAGAACTTTTTCCCATAAATCTCTCTGTGTAAGAAATCTCTTTTAAAACTTTTTCCTGAAAATACATCCTTGTTGAAAAAGGTAAGAAGTATCTTTTATAAAAAAATTCCTGAAAAATCACCGTTTGGTTTATTTCTCCAAAACTCCTCCTTTTTCGACCATAGCCCTTCATGGTCAAATCATTTCCCAACAACCTGATACCAGCCCTTCGGTATAGTTGCCTGAAACATTTTCCCCTTTCAAATCTCAAAACTCTTCACTTCTCGACCATAGCCCCTCATGGTCAAATCATTCTCCAGCAACCTCATACCAGCCCTTCGGTAGAGTGCAGATACAACACATTTCCATTTTATTTTCAAATCTCAAAACTTTGCAAAACTTGCACATAGGTCAGAGTAGGGCCTCCCAACTGTCCATATCCGAGGACTCGGCTATTCGAATAGTTTTAACCCTCTACAGAGGTAGCACGCTTTTCCCACATCCATCCGCCAACTCATCGTGTCAGCCACGTCCCGCCATACAAGGTGTATGCGAAGTTGAGTCACCGACCATAGCCTGTCCTTTGCTCATGCTAGTATAGGACCCTACCGCTATGAAACTGTCCAACACACTTAACCCAGCCCGTCGGAATCTAAGTGTGAGGACTCGTAGTTCTGCCCGGCGAATTTTAATGGCCCTACAAATCCTCTATCTCCAATTCATATCAGCCCTCAGGCGTTGCCCTCAGGCGTTCTTCTCTTTAGAGGACTCGGTGTAACATCCCAAATTTTGGAACTAAGAAAAACTTAGTTTTACAAGACCAAAATTCAGAACCAACAAAAACTTTTTGAAATGTTTCACTGATGATTGTGTTTTCCTTCCCATTGCTATGTTGAACTTGTGTGACTTGTTGTTTAAGTTGTTTGACTAGTAAATATAAGACCCAACCAATATAAAAATATATTTAACATTGGTGATCATGTTATGACAAGAAAATATTCCATACCTCTTTTTCCATTCATATTTGGCCAAGGTCCATTTCAATGATACTTGGTTTAGCAACACCCAAAACTAATACCCATTATTTGAGAAAGTAAAAGTATTTCCAAAACTATGTGTTCCCAAAAATGTGGAGATCTATATGCTATCTCCTATCTATCTTTTAAACTTGATATTTTGCATTTGTATGCAACTCCCATTTTATAAACTTTGATTATCACTTCCTTTTAAAAAGAACACAAGTGGGAAATATATTACCCCACATATTTTGTCTTGCTCAAAACCCTTTTTAAAAATACCAAGGTGGAGTTGAGATAGTTTTAAACATCATCTTGTCATAATTAAGTGTGATCATTTTTATAAGATAGTATTGTTAATTATGGAAATGGTGGTATGATTTATTCTTGTGGTTTGAATTGTGTGGTCTTGATTGTGATGTTGATCTTGTGGTTTTTGTTGATTGTGAGGATAATTCCTCTGTTGTGCTCAACACTAAAATAAAACCCACTGATCACAAATTTGGAATGTGACTTGAAAATAAAACAAGACCCCTATGATTACTTACACCCTCAAAATAAAATCTTGATTAAAAAGAAATGATCTTATTTAAATTCCCTCTCTACCTATTTCTCTATTTTGTTATAACAATTATTTTATCTTATAAAATCCAAGAATGAGATGATAATCATCTCATTATCATATTACTCTCTCCTCAAAATATTTAATCTTCAATTACAAAGGTATTTAAATTTGTCAAATTGGTTTTTCCAAAAATGCCATATTTAAACCCTATGAACAAATGTGGTTCAAAACATTTTATTTTCAAACACCAATTTTTGTGGAGCTTCTACATATATGGGAGGCTGCATGAATAATTTCATAAATTTTGAAATAGTTTAAGGGCCTCAATTAAATCCCTAAAAGGCTACTGGTTTTAAAAAGGAATTAAAAGAAATAAAACAAGGACCTAGCTATGATTGGAAAAATTTGCCAGGGGTCCTTGTGCAAAATGACCTTCTTCCTCCTGTAGAAGCAGCACGGCATGGCGCCAGTGCTGCCGTGCTCCTCGTTCCCTCTCGCCGCGCTGCCCTCGACCCAGCTCCTTCGCGGCCGTGTCCCATTCCCCTCACTGTCCCCCAGCTCGCCCCCGACCACGCGGCCAGAGCACAGCAACGCCATGCCACCGTGCTCCTCTCCCGCGTCGCACTACACCGGACCCCCCCCCCTCTCTGCTGCCCTGCGAGTAGGATAAGAGCGCCTCGACGCTCCTCTGCTCTCTCTCGCCCCCCAGTTATTATCCCCCACCTCGCCTGCTCTCTCTGCTTCTCTCTCTGCGAAGCCCGAACCATATCCCTGGCTGCCGTCGCGCATCGCCGGCGACTGAGGCCGCCCCGTCCAGATTGAAGACCTCCATCGTAACCGCTTCGTCGTCATCGACATCCTCGTCCAAGGAATCGCGAAGGGGAGCCCAAAATCGTCCCCACCGAATTCATCCTCTTCCTCTCCGGCCGCCACCTTGCCGGGAAGCTCGCGAGCAACCTTGTCCATCATCCTCCGCCATTTTTGTGCCTCTGAGATCCCCTCATCGCGAGCTTACTCATGAACCTCGCCTTTTCTTTTTAGGATCGCCGGCGTCGCCGACGCCGTCCTCGCCGGAGCTCCAGCTCTCCTCGCGCCGCGGCGCATGTCGAGGAAGAAGAACCAGGCCGCGTACCGCTTCGCCTTGTGAGTGGGCCACTGGCTGGGCCGCGACCTTTTTGCAGTGTAGTTTTAATTCAATTGTGCTAGATCTGTGCCAGATCTGGCCCGTTCATGTTTTTCTTTAAAAGGTCTAATTCTTGTTTAAGTTTCCTGTGAATTTTTGCAGTGTAGTTTTAATTCAATTGTGCTAGATCTGTGATTGATAATTGAGTGATTCAAATTTTGTAGAGTTCCTATGTGTTTTCTTAAACATCCAGAACTGGTGTCTTGCAAAAATACCTTTTTAACTGATGTCTAGATTAAATATTGAAAAAAAAAATCTTTTTCACTAAATATTTAATATCTAGAGTTTTATAACTCCAAAATTTGCAAACTAAAATTATATGGAAAGCCTGAAGTGATACCTTTCCAGATCTGTTGGCCTTGTATACAAATGAAGTCTAAAACAAAAGTTCTACTCATTCTTGTAAACACACCAGTGGCACTTTGGTGATTTTTGTGAAATGATTTTTAGAGTAAATCCAATTGGCTTGTCTTCTATATGTGTAGGAGAACATATCCCTAGCTTGGTTTGAATTTAGGAGTCACTGATTGACTGTGGTGCTAATTATAAGGTTTAGGCCTTTTCTGCCTACTTTTATTAGGACTTTATTAATTGTTGTGTTATAACTTTATTGTTATAGATGTGTTTCCTAGCATGTTTAGGGTGGTAATCCACTGTTGTGATGTGTTTCCTTAATCTTGCTAGCATGTTAGGAGAGCTACTTGTGAGTCATGTATTTGTTAGGGTTTTATTCCCTATATAGCTTTTCTCCTAATAATTAGGGGTTTGTTAAGCTTGATTATTTTGATGTGAGAATATTGTGTGTGATTAACATGTATGCCTTGCTGGTTAATGATTGTTGTGGTACTGTTGCTTGCATGTTATTATTGTTTAGCAGGTTATAATATGTTAGTACTGTTAGTGGTATTTGTTAGATATGTTGGTGTGAGTAATATGTTTGCATTGCTTGATAAACTTGATGATCCTTGAGTTGAGTACTAGCTTAAGTATCTTGTTACTGTATCCACCTTAGCTTGGTGAGATATTTTGAATTACAAAGATTAATTGGTGGCTTAACTTTTGTCTGAAGTATTTCCTGATTAGGAAAAATGGTTGTTAAGTGTTTGCTTTAGGATAACTCGTATCTTTTAATGTTGTTGCTGTAGCTTTATTAAAAACATTGTTCAAAGCTTGTTGTTAAGACAGTTTTCCTTGAGGTGTCCTTAGAGTAGCTTTTAGTTTGTTACTTGATTGAATTAGTGCTATGTTTGTGGTTTGATTCCTTGTTAGTATACCACTTGTGGTCTGGTTTGCTTATTGTGTGTTGTTTTATTTTCATGTTTGCGACGCTAAATATAAACGCTAAATATTTGGAGAGGATTTATGGAAGAAGGATGGGAGTTTATTTCTTGGTCAGTGAGAAGAAGTCCAGGAGCATTATGCCGAATTCAGGCAAGCTATTCTCTGAGCTTGCATCTACATACATCTATTTTGGTTCACATGTTTTACTTATAAAGAGCATAAGTGATTTATGTGGTGTTTGCCACTAAAGCTATGATTTTGAAAACCCTTTTTTCCAAAATACAAGTATATTATTTTGACACCCTATATGGAGATATTAGATGGAAATTCTTTTTCAAACTATAGGATGGGAAAAATATTGTTTACTCAAAACTCCTTTAAAAATACTTGTGTGGATATGGAATGCCGAGATGTCGGTGTTGAAGAGGAGAAATGGAGAATGGAGATGTTTATGAAAAATGCACATTGTGTCTTTGTACTATGACCACCAGCCGATAATCTGTGCGACCACATTTACCCACATATGGGAAAGGGCGTAGTCATATAATTTGCTCATATTAGCATGGGATGCCGCAACAACGAGGATGACCTCGTTCCATGAGGGATGGTGATGGCGACCTACCCCCTGACCTGGGTCCTGACATCTGAGGATGGGGGATTGAAGGGTTCGCTCGCCGGGCAGAACTACGAGTCCTCACACTTAGGTTTCCCGACGGGGAATCTGGACTGGGTGTCGATGGAAAGGTGGAAAATTTCGTAGCGGTAGGGTCCTATACTAGCATGAGCAAAGGACAGGCTATGGTCGGTGGCTCAACTTCGCATACACCTTGTATGGTGGGACGTGGCTGACACGATGAGTTACCGGATGGGTGTGGGAAAAGCGTGCTACCTCTGCAGAGGGTAAAACTATTCGAATAGCCGAGTCCTCGGATATGGACAGTTGGGAGGCTGTCCTCTGACCATGTGCAAGTTTTGCAAAGTTTGGAGATTTGAAAATAAAATGGAGATGTGTTGTATCTGCAACTCTACCGACGGGCTGGTATGAGGTTGCTCGAGAATGATTTTACCATGAATGTCTTGGTCGAAAAAGGAGGAGTTTTGGGAGAAACAAGCAAAATGGTGATTTTCTGGGAAAATGTTTTAAAAGAAACTTCTTACCTATTTCAACAAAGATATATTTTCGGGAAAAAGTTTTAAAAGAGACTTCTTACAAAGACGGAGTTATGGGAAAAGTTCTAAAAGCCTTCTTTCTTTTTCAATAAAGATATATAGTTTCAAAACGAGGTTTTATTTAAACAATAAAAAGAGTAGTGCATGCTCATTCCGGGGGTAGTTTGCGAGTACATTCAAATGTACTCATATTGGTTTCGTCCCTGGCTATTGTCTTAGCCAGATTTTGAAGATGAGCAGTCGAAGAAGAAGACTTCACTGACGTCAATGCGAACTAGGGCGCTTCCCAGTCAGCTGCCTGTAGGGTTTTGGCAAATGACTTGGGCTCCACGTTGTTTGATGATTTCCGCTGCAAGTACCTGTTGAGGTTACGGCTTCAATCCAGTAAGTATATTCATTCGGTATTTATGGGTGTTCGGTGATGCCAATTCGAGTTATGTGCAACAACAGACTGATCATGGGATTGTTGCAGGAAACATAACGAGTATCTCGGATAGCTAATCCGGGGTCCTCACAGACTTGGTATCAGAGCCATCCTGACTATAGGAGACCTTAGTTAGGATGGACGTTAGTTAGTAAAGAAATACTTTGTTAAAAATCTATTAATACCAAAGGTATATTTTATCCAAGGAAGCCCAAGAAAAGAGCTTCCACTTTTCTCACCTTCTCAAATATTTCTGAGTCTTATCCCTCTATTTAAGATTTTCCAAGGATTTCTCTACTACCTTTTTACCCGTTCAAAATACTTGACGATGAACCCAAGTGAGACCTAATTAGCTAGCACCCACAAGAAGAAGCTTCCATTTCAAATATTCAACATTCAACATCAAGGTGATTGATCTGCAAATACCAAGATCGTCAATATCAATAAAGCAAGAGACCTCGAAGACCTCAACTCAACATCAATAATTCTACTCAAGTTGCAACTTCAACAGTCTCAATTTTTCCCGCCGAAGCCTAAGGCGACAAAGTGAAGACTTTACCAACCATGTTTAACCGAGACCATAGGATAAACCTGATAGGAACCTTGGGTATACAACCCGACTACCACGAGTATTAGACGTCCTTTGGTACTAGACGTACCTTGTGTGCTCTTTGCTTGTGTGTACTCTGCTTATGTGTTGTTTGTTGTGAGTTCTCTGTTTGTGTGTTGTTTTTCTTGTGTGTTCACAATCACGCCTTGACGGCAACACAAAGTAATCCCAAAATTCTATTTTTGTAAAACTCCTTTTTGCCACCTAAAAAGAAACTAATTTTGACCGCTTCGCCATAGTTGCACCTTGTTGCAGATGTAAACCCGCCTAGGAAAAATCTTTCTGAAAATATTTTTCCTCTCATCTAAACCATCTCCCGATAAGAACTGACAGTTCCGCAAGATACAAAAGACCCCCGAACTTTAACCAAACAGCCTGAGATTTGTTGCAACTTAACCGGCAAGTCAGACAATGACCTTCATGCACCGTCTGGAGCAAGTGCGTCAAGATCTCGAAGGAAACTGCAATTTTACGGCAACCTCGTGAAGACACGAGTCTTACCTCGCAAAAATTAACTTGTGAAATTATAAAAATACTACACTAATTTATCGTATCTAACTTTAGATTAACATCTGACTCAAGTCCACGATGGTACCAACTAACCTTTCGGGTCTGCAAGCCTTGACAAGAAACGAGGACATAAGGAGACTCATTTAGGACTGGTAACTAGAGGAACCCAAGGAGTGTATAACAGTTGCTATGAAGATTCGAGCTCAAAGACCGCAAGAAGGAGGAACCACGACAAGAAGACATGGAAGAGCGATTTCTTAGGTTGGCAAAGAAGTAATATACCAGACTATCATGGAATATTTGGAAACTCTTATATCAGAATCTAATATTATTAATCTCTCTAAAAATAATGTGATATTCCAATGTTTGTGTTATATAGAAGTACTTTCGTAACAAGCCTCATGAACTTGTTAACAAATCACTTTTGTATGCTCAAACAATTGAGTGTCATATACAAATAAACGGAACGTCAGATAATCCAGTGCATCTCAGCCTCTGGAATATGAAAAGTGGTTTGATGACAAGACTAGCTACCTTGTTAACAAATTCTTCTTGTATGACTAAGGCAACTCGATGTCATAAAGGACACCCACATTCTTATACAACTAACTAATGGAAAGCTTTGCTGGAACTAGTGGATGTCTTCACCGCAGGGTGAGGCAAATGATGTTGGAACTTAAATAAAGGACAATAATAACTTAAGAAATGTTCAAGTTCTAAATAAGAAAGTCACATGGAAATTTATGGTGTTTCTCCAAGGATGTGATTTCCGAAACAAGAAAAGAAAAAGGTACCCGTTTGGGAAAACAACTTGGGCGAAAGTCCTTCACTGACTTTTTCTAGGGTCTATTAAGAGGTGACAGACGAAGAATCACCTACAGTTGGCAGTGAGAAGATCGCCATCATTAAGGCTGAAGTCGTCCAACATCGAAGGCCATGCACGTGAAGTTGTCTCAAGAGCAAGCACCATCAGCGTCCTCTGACAAACGACCTTCCCGTTCAACCTGGCTCCACAAATCAAACCAAGGGAGGATGCAAGAACGCAAATGGAGACTGCTGACATGAAGCTTTCCTCTTTAACTTTTACGGCTAACTGAGAATGCGACCCTTGCACCTTATTTGAGCATCGTACTGAACCACCTATCTCAGGACACTCGAACTAACTTTTAGACTCCCCTGGAGGCTCGATACCCTATACTCTACCTCTTAAGATTCTTACCAAAGCCTCGTGAAGCTCAAGAACCAAGGAAGTCAACAATGAAGTTCCTTCTTTACTCAGCTGAAGAAGGACAAAAAAAATGAAGACAACCAACCAACAGAGTACCAAGAAGAATCAAACGACGGTAGCACCTGTTGTTGGCAACATCAACCACCAAGCAACCTCAGACGCAACTAGAAGTGTCCAGACGCAATTAGAAGTTTTAACGCCCGTCTTTTAACTAGAAACCGGAGAGAGTCGAGTACACAGACTTGACGTATCCTGAGAACAACGCGTCCCCATCCGCGGCCCTCATGAGGAGACAAAATCAGGAGGTGACGTCTGCACCAACCCCAAGCACCAAGGCGCGACACCCAAGACGAAGGTTGTCAAGCCACCCAAGAAGAACGATGCCTCCATGTCAACTCCAGCTGCGACTTTCAACCCGACCCTTCAAAACCCCTCTTTAAGGGGGGAAGACCTGCAATAGGTATACAAGAAGATGTTAATAATTAGTTCCTTGCACCTTAGCATTGTAGTATCTAGAAACAACCAACCAAGAATATCCATCAGTCTCGATCGTCAGGTCAACCCCATCGTCAAGGATCTCGACTCAGCACAGAAGTTTATCGACAAAGAAAGCCTCGCAACATCAATTTGTCAAGATCTCACATGGCGACCTCACTGAAGAAGCATCGACCTCAGAAGTATAGCCAGCCCAAAACCGGTGCCCTCGTACTCCCCTGTTACCACCGGGCAAATCTCGAGGACGAGATTTATTTTTAAGGGGGGAAGAGCTGTAACATCCCAAATTTTGGAACTAAGAAAAACTTAGTTTTACAAGACCAAAATTCAGAACCAACAAAAACTTTTTGAAATGTTTCACTGATGATTGTGTTTTCCTTCCCATTGCTATGTTGAACTTGTGTGACTTGTTGTTTATGTTGTTTGACTAGTAAATATAAGACCCAACCAATATAAAAATATATTTAACATTGGTGATCATGTTATGACAAGAAAATATTCCATACCTCTTTTTCCATTCTTATTCTGGCCAAGGTCCATTTCAATGATACTTGGTTTAGCAACACCCAAAACTAATACCCATTATTTGAGAAAGTAAAAGTATTTCCAAAACTATGTGTTCCCAAAAATGTGGAGATCTATATGCTATCTCCTATATATCTTTTAAACTTGATATTTTGCATTTGTATGCAACTCCCATTTTATAAACTTTGATTATCACTTCCTTTTAAAAAGAACACAAGTGGGAAATATATTACCCCACATATTTTGTCTTGCTCAAAACACTTTTTAAAAATACCAAGGTGGAGTTGAGATAGTTTTAAACATCATCTTGTCATAATTAAGTGTGATCATTTTTATAAGATAGTATTGTTAATTATGGAAATGGTGGTATGATTTATTCTTGTGGTTTGAATTGTGTGGTTTTGATTGTGATGTTGACGTGTTTGTTGCTTGTGAGGATAATTCCTCTGTTGTGCTCAACACTAAAATAAAACCCATTGATCACAAATTTGGAATGTGACTTGAAAATAAAACAAGACCCCTATGATTACTTACACCCTCAAAATAAAGTCTTGATTAAAAAGAAATGATCTTATTTAAATTCCCTCTCTACCTATTTCTCTATTTTGCTATAACAATTATTTTATCTTATAAAATCCAGGAATGAGATGATAATCATCTCATTATCATATTACTCTCTCCTCAAAATATTTAATCTTCAATTACAAAGGTATTTCAATTTGTCAAATTGGTTTTTCCAAAAATGCCATATTTAAACCCTATGAACAAATGTGGTTCAAAACATTTTATTTTTCAAACACCAATTTTTGTGGAGCTTCTACATATATATGGGAGGCTACATGAATAATTTCATAAATTTTGAAATAGTTTAATGGCCTCAATTAAATCCCTAGAAGGCTACTGGTTTTAAAAAGGAATTAAAAGAAATAAAACAAGGACCTAGCTATGATGAAAAATTTGCCAGGGGTCCTTGTGCAAAATGACCTTCTTCCTCCTGTAGACGCAGCACGGCATGGCGCCAGTGCTGCCGTGCTCCTCGCTCCCGTGCTCCTCGTTCCCTCTCACCGCGCTGCCCTCGACCCAGCTCCTTCGCGGCCGTGTCCCGTTCCCCTCGCTGTCCCCCAGCTCGCCCCCGACCACGCGGCCAGAGCACGGCAACGCCATGCCACCGTGCTCCTCTCCCGCGTCGCACTACACCGGACCCCCCCCCTCTCTGCTGCCCTGCGAGTAGGATAAGAGCGCCTCGACGCTCCTCTGCTCTCTCTCGCCCCTCAGTTATTTTCCCCCACCTCGCCTGCTCTCTCTGCTTCTCTATCTGCGAAGCCCGAACCATATCCCTGGCTGCCGTCGCGCATCGCCGGCGACTGAGGCCGCCCCGTCCAGATTGAAGACCTCCATCGTAACCGCTTCGTCGTCATCGACATCCTCGTCCAAGGAATCGCGAAGGGGATCCCAAAATCGTCCCCACCGAGTTCATCCTCTTCCTCTCCGGCCGCCACCTTGCCGGGAAGCTCGCGAGCAACCTTGTCCATCATCCTCCGCCATTATTGTGCCTCTGAGATCCCCTCATCGCGAGCTTTCTCATGAACCTCACCTTTTCTTTTTAGGATCGCCGGAGTCGCCGACGTCGTCCTCGCCGGAGCTCCAGCTCTCCTCGCACCGCGGCGGGTGTCGAGGAAGAAGAACCAGGCCGCGTACCACTTCGCCTTGTGAGTGGGCCGCTGGCTGGGCCGCGACCTGCGCTGCACGGCCAGGTCTGGGCCAGATCTGGCCCGTTCATGTTTTTCTTTAAAAGGTCTAATTCTTGTTTAAGTTTCCTGTGAATTTTTGCAGTGTAGTTTTAATTCAATTGTGCTAGATCTATGATTGATAATTGAGTGATTCAAAAAATTTAGAGTTCCTATGTGTTTTCTTAAACATCTAGAACTGGTGTCTTGCAAAAATACCTTTTTAACTGATGTCTAGATTAAATATTGTAAAAAGTATCTTTTTCACTAAATATTTAATATCTAGAGTTTTATAACTCCAAAATTTGCAAACTAAAATTCTATGGAAAGCCTGAAGTGATAACTTTCCAGATCTGTTGGCCTTGTATACAAATGAAGTCTAAAACAAAAATTCTATTCGTTCTTGTAAACACACCAGTGGCACTTTGGTGATTTTTGTAGATTTTTGTGAAATGATTTTTAGAGTAAATCCATTAGCTTGTCTTCTATATGTGTAGGAGAACATATCCCTAGCTTGGTTTGAATTTAGGAGTCACTGATTGACTGTGGTGCTAATTATAAGGTTTAGGCCTTTTCTGCCTACTTTTATTAGGACTTTATTAATTGTTGTGTTATAACTTTATTGTTATAGATGTGTTTCCTAGCATGTTTAGGGTGGTAATCCACTGTTGTGATGTGTTTCCTTAATCTTGCTAGCATGTTAGGAGAGCTACTTGTGAGTCATGTATTTGCTAGGGTTTTATTCCCTATATAGCTTTTCTCCTAATAATTAGGGGTTTGTTAAGCTTGATTATTTTGATGTGAGAATATTGTGTGTGATTAACATGTATGCCTTGCTGGTAAATGATTGTTGTGGTACTGTTGCTTGCATGTTATTATTGTTTAGTAGGTTATAATATGTTAGTACTGTTAGTGGTATTTGTTAGATATGTTGGTGTGAGTAATATGTTTGCATTGCTTGATAAACTTGATGATCCTTGAGTTGAGTACTAGCTTAAGTATCTTCTTACTGTATCCACCTTAGCTTGGTGAGATATTTTGAATTACAAATATTAATTGGTGGCTTAACTTTTGTCTGAAATATTTCCTGATTAGGAAAAATGGTTGTTAAGTGTTTGCATTAGGATAACTCGTATCTTTTAATGTTGTTGCTGTAGCTTTATTAAAAACATTGTTCAAAGCTTGTTGTTAAGACAGTTTTCCTTGAGGTGTCCTTAGAGTAACTTTTAGTTTGTTGCTTGATTGAATTAGTGTGTTGGTTTGATTCTTGGTTTGTATATCACTTGTGGTCTGGTTTGCTTATTGTGTGTTGTTTTATTTTCATGTTTGCGACGCTAGATATAAACGCTACCGGAGTGGTATTTGGAGAGGATTTGTGGAAGAAGGATGGGAGTTTATTTCTTAGTCAGTGAGAAGAAGTCCAGGAGCATTATGCTGAATTCAGGCAAGCTATTCTCTGAGCTTGCATCTACATACATCTATTTTGGTTCACATGTTTTACTTATAAAGAGCATAAGTGATTTATGGGGTGTTTGCCACTAAAGCTATGATTTTGTAAACCTTTTTTCCAAAATACAAGTATATTATTTTGACACCCTATATGGAGATATTAGATGGAAATTCTTTTTCAAACTATAGGATGGGAAAAATATTGTTTACTCAAAACTCCTTTAAAAAAACTTGTGTGTGGATATGGAATGCCGAGATGTCGGTGTTGAAGTGGAGAAATGGAGAATGGAGATGTTTATGAAAAATGCACATTGTGTCTTTGTACTATGACGACCAGCCGATAATCTGTGCGACCACATTTACCCACATATGGCAAAGGGCGTAGTCATATAATTTGCTCATATTAGTATGGGATGCCTCAACAACGAGGATGACCTCGTTCCATGAGGGGATGGTGATGGCGACCTACCCCCTGACCTGGGTCCTGGCATCTGAGGATGGGGGATTGAAGGGTTCGCTCGCCGGGCAGAACTACGAGTCCACACACTTAGGTTTCCCGACGGGGAATCTGGACTGGGTGTCGATGGAAAGGTGGAAAATTTCGTAGCGGTAGGGTCCTATACTAGCATGAGCAAAGGACAGGCTATGGTCGGTGGCTCAACTTCGCATACACCTTGTATGGCGGGACGTGGCTGACACGATGAGTTACCGGATGGGTGTGGGAAAAGCGTGCTACCTCTGCAGAGGGTAAAACTATTCGAATAGCCGAGTCCTCGGATATGGACAGTTGGGAGGCTGTCCTCTGACCATGTGCAAGTTTTGCAAAGTTTGGAGATTTGAAAATAAAATGGAGATGTGTTGTATCTGCAACTCTACCTACGGGCTGGTATGAGATTGCTGGAGAATGATTTGACCATGAAGGGTCTTGGTCGAAAAAGGCGGAGTTTTGGGAGAAACAAGCAAAATGGTGATTTTTCGGGAAAATGTTTTAAAAGAAACTTCTTACCTATTTCAACAAAGATATATTTCCGGGAAAATGTTTTAAAAGAAACTTCTTACCTATTTCAACAAAGATATATTTTCGGGAAAAAGTTTTAAAAGAGACTTCTTACAAAGACGGAGTTATGGGAAAAGTTCTAAAAGCCTTCTTTCTTTTTCAATAAAGATATAGAGATTTCAAAACGAGGTTTTATTTAAACAATAAAAAGAGTAGTGCATGCTCATTCCGGGGGTAGTTTGCGAGTACATTCAAATGTACTCATATTGGTTTCGTCCCTGGCTATTGTCTTGGCCAGATTTTGAAGATGAGCAGTCGAAAAAGAAGACTTCACTGACGTCAATGCGAACTAGGGCGCTTCCCATCAGCTGCCTGTAGGGTTTTGGCAAATGACTTGGGCTCCACGTTGTTTGATGATTTCCGCTGCAAGTACCTGTTGAGGTTACGGCTTCAATCCAGTAAGTATATTCATACGGTATTTATGGGTGTTCGGTGATGCCAATTCGAGTTATGTGCAACAACAGACTGATCATGGGATTGTTGCAGGAAACATAACGAGTATCTCGGATAGCTAATCCGGGATCCTCACACCCGGGTCAGGGGGTAGGTCCTCAGACCATCCCCTCATGGAACGGGGTCATCCCCGTTGTTGAGGCATCCCATATTAATATGAGCAAACTATATGACTACGCCCTTTCCCATATGTGGGTAAATGTGGTCGCACAGGGTATCGGCTGGTTGACGTAAGTACAAGGACACAATGTGCATTTTTCATAAACATCACCATTCTCCATTTTTCCACTTCAACACCGACATCTCGGCATTCCATATCCACACAAGTATTTTCAAAGGAGTTTGGAGTAAACAATATTGTTCCCATCCTATAGTTTGAAAAAGAAATTCCAGCTAATATCTCCATATAGGGTGTCAAAATAATATACTTGTAATTTGGAAAAAGGGTTTTCAAAATCATAGCTTTAGTGGCAAACACCACATAAATCACTTATGCTCTTTATGAGTAAAACATGTGAACCAAAATAGATGTATATGTCGCAACAGTGGAACATGGGGTTCCCCTAGTACTGCCAAAGTGGGTCCACCCCATGTGGGCCCAAGATGAAGATGGACAAGACCAAGACTCAAGTCAAGCTGGCGGGTTCAGCGTCAAGACACGCATGGCCTACGTCGACTAAGGGCTCCGGTCCTGGGGGCCTTCCGGGTCCTCGAATCAAGCAAGAAGGCCAGGAAGGACCCGAGAGCCCGAGTTCCCGGCAGGAGGCCAGGCTCCCTCTCGGATACTTCCCTACGTTCCTGTGGATAAGCACTCCACCTCACCACAGAAGACTTGGGAAGCAAGGCGAAGTCAGCGCGGGCGGGAAGCACGTCCCGTGGTGGTGTCAGCTCCTGTCCACGCCCAAGGCGGACGCTCCCACCTAACCCAAAGGAGACGCTAGGCTGAGGAGAGGCCACGTCTCCCCCTAAGCTAGATGAGGAGGGTCCTTCACCCCGAAGGTCCCTCATGCCCCTCACGTGACCCTGTGGCAACCCCTTAGCCTATAAAAGGAGGACCAAGGCACGGGAGGGGGAGGACAAGATAGAACGAGGTCGAACCAAGGACGAACACAGGCTAGAGCCAGAGCAAGACTAGACTAGGGCTGCGGAGGTAGAGAGGAAGGTGATCTCCCCCGGGTCAGGATCTGTCCTTCTTCTACCTCGGGCCAAAACCCTTCCGGGTACCCTGTCCGGGAGGTTCCATTGTAAGCCACACTATGAAGAACTCATCAATCCAGACATGCAGGAGTAGGGCTTTTAGCCTCCGGGCGGCCTGAACCTGGGTAGCTCCTTGTGTCCCTTTGGTTGCGTGCTTTGATCGTGGAGAGGAGAGCTTGATCTAGACTCCGCCCAAGAAGACGATTCTCAGCCTCCTTCGCGCCCTGTGCCGAACCTAAAAGGGGGTATCCTATACTCCCGGTGTCCGTGCAACGAGACACGACATCTGGCGCGCCAGGTAGGGGGCGCAAGTGCTGGATTCGTCTTCTTCTTCATCAACCTCAAGTTCATCGTCAAGTTCATCGTCAAGTTCATCATCAAGTTCTGCGTCAAGCTTTCAGTCCGTGTGAAGATCTGTTCCAACGCCTTCGGGACGGCGCTAGTTTCGGCTCTCGTGAAGTGAAATACCGAATCCGACATTCAAGATGACAAAGAAGAGAAAGGGAAAGGCAGCCTTTGAGTTCCTGCGGTACCCCGGCCTCGGTTTCGTTCTTGACGAGTCCTTGCTGGCACCTGCCGCTAAAGATTGTGCCTTCAGAGTCCACTTCGTCCCTCCAGCCGCTTATGTCAGCTCTCTGGTCAGCACGGGAAGACCTGAGGAAGGTGCCACGAACATTGATGTCCCTCTTTCCCCATGGACGCATGGAGCGAAGGAGGAACTGTGTTCAGACGCGCCGACCACAGTGCCGCTTCCGGAGGAGGAAAACCTCGACCAAGACACAAAAAGCGAGCCTCGGCAAGAAGATTCTCTCATCTACGTGCCCCAAGAACTCCAGATTCCTCTGCGCAAAGACGGCCAGCCTGGAGTGTAGTGCATGTACCACAGATCTGACCGGCACAGTCTGGAAGATTGCCGACAGTTCAACGACATCCAGATACGCCAGAAGAACGGTGATTGCTATTCGTGCGGAGAACCAGGACACATCAGCCGAGATTGCCCTCTTAACAAGAAGTCCAAAAAAGCCAAGAGGAGTGCCGCAGCTGGGATTCCTCAGAAGGAAGATCTTTCCGGACCTTTGCTGATGCATCCACCCAGACTGAAGAGCTCCCGGAACCTTGCTTACTACCGGAGCCCCCACAGATACAAAGTAGTCAAGGGCAAGCTGCAGCTAGCTGGGATCAAACCTTCATTTGCGGAGACGTGGCCCACGGAGAATGGGATCTCCCGGGTCACATCGTCACGATATAGCCTGGACCAAGTGGACCCCCTCAGAAGTACCGGATTGCTAAGTGGCTAGCATCAGGATCCCGCGAGTAAAGCAGCTTCAGGGTCTCCGGACCGGCGTCTCTGATACGCCAGCAAGCTGCCGGATCACCAGTTGGGTGGTCTCCGGGTAACTCGAGCAAGTAGCACAAATGGTCTCCGGACCGGCGCAAGCCAGCCAGTCATGCCCTTGGTCGGCATTGGAGGCTATCTCGGTTGGAAGCCTTGTCCCCGCCAAGAATTGCTGGGCAAGGCAGAATTATGTCTGAAACACGGCATAGAAGACCCGCCTTGGCGGCAGCACGACAGAACGATTACCGAGGTAGACAGAAGGAGTCAAAACGCGAGCTAAGTATAAACGTGCTTGCACGGGCTTGTTCCCGGGTACATCAGTTTTATGTGCTTTGGCTAAGGCGAAAGCGGGCGTTCTCCTGGGACAGCGCCTTCGCGATGACACTGTCAGTTTCCCTCGGGCAGTGGAATCGTGGGCTGAGGTCCGTGCGGTCAGGAAACGGTGGGTCCTTTGGGGGGTTGCGCCCTGTGTCCGCACTTCAGATCAGTCTGAGTGCCCACGGCTGGTTAGCGCTCACACCTTTGGATCCTTCCCGAGAGCGTAAAGCCCCCACGAGTACAATAAAACTTATATACTTTGGGAAGAAGTTATTTACATTCAAAAGCATGAGTTCATAAGCCAGTTGGCAATATCAGTACAAAAGCATGGTTCACGGCCCCTGGTATTGTCCTTTTCAGGACTTCACAGGTTCACGGGTCATCTTCTCGGGAAAGGTGCTTCAAGATCTCCTCCACCTGGCGGTCACGTCTGGAGGAAGCGGCGTCCCGGGTTTAGGCGCCTCCAGCTCGGATAGCAAGGAGAGCTGCGGGTGTCGCTGGCGAAGCGCTGTGACGAATCGGGTCGTCACCTGCCTCACTGCTGTTCCCCAGCAAGGCGAGTGGCTCTGCTAACCTGTTCCTTGATACCTTTGATGAGCGAGGCCACGTACTTCAAGAATCCGGGATAGCGGGCGAAGGAAGTGGAATGGTCGGCCATGAGGACGAGCGGAGAAGGCACTCCCAAGTTCGTGAACTCCTGCACGATGTCCAAGGACCCGTGGTTCATCTGGAGCAAGACGTTGTGGTCATCACGGCGGTGGTGAACAAATCGCTGTCGCTCTTTCTCAAGTGCACCCTTCGCTTCCGCCAGCTCTGCCTGCACTCCCGTCAGCTGGTTGGACACCTGCTCGTGGTGCTGCCACGCAATCTGAGCTTGGGATTTGGACGCTTCCATCGCCGCACGCCCATCAGCCAGCTCCTTTGTTTCTTTCTTACGAAGGACAGTCATGCGCGCATCTTTGTCCTTCCAGAAGTCAATTGCATCGCCCAGTTCCCGAATCTTCCTTTCCATGGCGACGCGGCCAGCCGTGGCCTCTTGCTTAAACTTCTCAGCTGTTTTGAGGGCCTGTTTCTGCGCCTCAATCGTGGCCGTCATCGCCTCAACCCGGGCGGACAAGCTATCTCTTTCGCCCCTGGCTCTCAGGAAATCCGAGAAGGCTTGTTCCCGCCTTTCCCTCTCGCTCTTGAGCTCGCTCTGGAGTTTAGAGACCTGCTTGTCTAGCGATGAGGCGGCTCTGCTTTTGGCTCGAAGGTCATTTTCAACCTCGCTGCGAGCCCAGCCAGCCACGTTCTCCAGGCCTTGTTCGAAGCGGTCCTGTCCCGCTCCATCATGATCTGGAGCTCCTCAATGGTGCCAAGGTAGTGGCGCTCTTCATCTTCCAGCTCGGCCTCTCGTCGCTCTAGCTCTTTCTCGCGGCTGGCCACTCGCTGTTCCCAAGCATAGAGCAGCTCTTCGTCCACCGCCAGCTTCAGTTCACGGGCGCTACGAGCTTCCTCCCCGGAGGGGAGCCGCAGCTCGCGAGCCTGCGAGTGCTCCCCGCTGTCGGAGGTCGGGGGCACCAGCCGCGCCATTTCGGCACGGGCAGAAGACAAGAACTCCGAGACGCTAGAGAACGTCTTGGAGAACCCGGGGCCTTCCTCAACTCTCCCGGGTTCAGGGCAGGGGTCAGCGTTCCCGACGGCGGAGCCCCCGGGGATGTACCCGCCTGCTGCGAGTCCTCGCGGTCCGAGGGTCGCCTGGGGATCCACGTCGCGCCTCTACCCAGGGCCTTTCGCGCGGACAGCTTCCGCCTCGTCTGCGACGACCGGAGCCACCCCTGGTCCTTGAGGCGGACTGGGGGCTTGGGGGCTCGGAGTCGCCTCCGTCGGAGGTGCCGGTGGAGCTCGACGCTTCGACGTCCTCGCCTCTCCGGGGTCGCTTGCTTGGCCACTCCGGGGTCGGGCTCCCGTGCAAGAAATGAAAGTCAGAAGTCAGGACGGCGGCAGAAGAAAAACAACTCCGCTTTCAAAGACAGATGTCATCAAAACTTACCGGCGGGCTCTCTTCGATCCGGAGAAGCTCCATCTCTTCTGCACCAAGTCGTCAAAGAGGTCTGGTGGCTCTAAGTTGACGAGGGAATATTTCCCCGGCAACAGTGCCAGAAACAATGCTTGTACGTCACACGTCAGTTGGGAACCCCAAGAGGAAGGTATGATGAGTGCAGCAGCAAGTTTTCCCTCAGTATGAAACCAAGGTTTAATCGAACCAGTAGGAAAACGAGGTTTGCTTCGAAGGTGTTGGTGAAGGAGTGTAGTGCGGCGCAACACCAGGGATTCCGGTGCCAACGTGGAACCTGCACAACACAATCAAATTACTTTGCCCCAACTTAACAGTGAGGTTGTCAATCTCACCGGCTTGCTGAAAACAAAGGGTTAAACGTATCGAATGGAAAATGATGTTTGTTTGCATAAAACAGTAGAGAACAATGATTGCAGTAGATTGTATTTCAGATGTAAAAGAATGGACCGGGGTCCACAGTTCACTAGTGGTGTCTCTCCAATAAGATAACTAACATGCTGGGTAAACAAATTACAGCTGGGCAATTGACAATTGATAAGTGCATATAACATGCATGTGTGAGTTGTGGTGTCTACTATGAGATTCATTTGGGCATTACGACAAAGTACATAGACCGCTATCCAGCATGCATCTATGCCTAAATAGTCCACTTTCCGGTTAACATCCGTACCCCTTCCAGTATTAAGTTGCAAGCAACAGACAATTGCATTAAGTAATGTGCGTAATGTAAACAATACATTCATCCTTGAATAAAGCATTGCTGTTTTACCCCTAGTGGCAACAACACATCTACAACCTTAGAACTTGCTGTCACTATCCCAGGTTAAATAGAGGTTGAACCCAACTATCATGCATAAATACCCCCTCTTGGAGTTACAAGTATTCACTTGGCCAAGGCTTCAACAAGTAACGGAGAGCATGCAAGATCACAAATGACATAGACATGATAATATAATATTCAGCTCCACATAGGTATCAATATAAGTCAGATCCCAGCAAACACAACATGTAGCATTACAATAAGATGATCTTGATCATGATAGGCAGCTCACAAGATCTAAACATGATGGCACAAGTGGAGAAGACAACCATCTAGCTACTGCTATGGACCCATAGTCCAAGGATGAACTACTCACGCATCACTCCGGAGGCGGGCATGGCGATGTAGAGCCCTCCGGTGATGATTCCCCTCTCCGGCAGGGTGCCGGGAAGAGCTTCAGAACCCCCCGAGTTAGGGTTGACGACGGCGGCGGCAGCGAATATGTTCTGGATGAAAGGCTCGGTGTTTTAGGGTTTTCACGTCTCGGGGAATAAATAGGCGAAGGGGCGATGTCGGCGGACCCCCGAGGGGCCCAAACCACCAGGGGCGCGGCTGGGCCCACTGCCGCGCGCCTGTGGTTTGGCCACCTCGTGGCTCTCCTTCGTCTCTCCTTCGGACTCCGTGTACGTGTGGAAAAATAGGGACTTGGCCTTTTGTTTCGTGCAATTCCGAGAATATTTCCAGAAGTAACTTTCTGAAACCAAAAACAGCAGAAAACAGGGAACTGGCACTGTGGCATCTTGTTAATAGGTTAGTCCCAGAAAATGCATAAAAGTGATACGAAGTGTATATAAAACATGTAGCAAATGGTATAATATAAGCATGGAACAGCAGAAATTATGGATACGTTGGAGACGTATCAAGCATCCCCAAGCTTAGTTCTACTCGTCCTCGAGTAGGTAAAACGATAACAACAAATAATTTCTGAGGAGACATGCTTTCACACAATCTTGATCAATATATTGCAAGGCTCATGTCATGAATGAAGTGACTCAAAGCAATGATCTATAGTTTGCTAACAAATAGATAAAGAGTAAACAATGAATCATATAAGCAAAAACTTTTCATGAATAGTACTTTCAAGACAAGCATCAAAAAGTTTTGCATAAGAGGTAACTCATAAAGCAATAGATTCAAAGTAAAAGGCATTGAAGCAACACAAAGGATGATTAAGTTTCAGCATTTGCTTTCAACTTGTAACATGTATATCTCATGGATAGTTGTCAACATAAAGCAATATAACAAGTGCAATAAGTAAATATGTAAGAATCAATGCACACAAAGTTGACACAAGTGTTTGCTTCTAAGATAGAAAGGAGTAGGTAAACTGACTCAACATAAAGTAAAAGATAGGCCCTTCGCAGAGGGAAGCAGGGATTAAATCATGTGCTAGAGCTTTTTAAGTTTTCGAAAGCATATAGAGAGCACAAAATAAGTATTTGAGAGGTGTTTGTTGTTGTCAACGAATGGTAGTGGGCACTCTAACCCCCTTGTCAACCAGACTTTCAAGAGCGGCTCCCATGAAGGACGTTATCTCTACCAGCAAGGTAGATCATCCCTCTTCTCTTTTGTTTACACATGTATTTTAGTTTCTTTATAGATGACACTCCTCCCAACCTTTTGCTTACACAAGCCATGGCTAACCGAATCCTCGGGTGCCTTCCAACATTCACATACCATGGAGGAGTGTCTATTTGCAAAATTAAGTTGCTTACTGATAAATCAGGGCAAAACATGTGAAGAGAATTATTAATGAAAGTTGTAATTAATTGGGGCTGGGCACCCCGTTGCCAGCTCTTTTTGCAAATTATTGGATAAGCGGATGTATATGCCACTAGTCCATTGGTGAAAGTCTGTCAGAAGTAAATGACAAGATTGAAAGATAAAACACCACATACTTCCTCATGAGCTATAAAACATTGACACAAATAAGGAGTAATAAAGTTTTGAATAGTTTAAAGGTAGCACATGAAATATTTACTTGGAATGGCAGGAAATACCACATAGTAGGTAGGTATGGTGGACACAAATGGCATGGGTTTTGGCTCAAGTTTTGGATGCACGAGAAGCATTCCCTCTCAGTACAGAGTTTAGGCTAGCAAGGTTGTTTGAAGCAAACACAAGTATAAACCGGTACAGCAAGAATCACATAAAAACATATTGCAAGTATTATAAGACTCTACACTGTCTTCCTTGTTGCTCAAACATTTTACCAGAAAATATCTAGACCTTAGAGAGAACAAATATGCATCCCAAGTCTCAACAAGCTCTACGGTAGTTCTCCACTACTAGGCTTTAACTACATGATGCAAGAGCTTAAACATGATCTACTTGAGAGCTCAAAACAATTGCAAAGCATCAAATCAAAACAAGACAATGATCTACAAGAATGCATATGTCTTTTCCAATACCAACTACTACATGTAGCATTTTCTTTCTTCCAAACAAACACCAATCAATTTATTTAAACATAAACTCTCCAAATGATAATATAATGCAGCAAGAGAGTATTTATAAACAAGTGCTAACAGCTCGAAGAGATGCATGAAAAACAGGAGCTAAAAGCACTGCAGTAGCTAGTTAAGAATACTCAACAAATATAAGTGAAGAACATGAGTATTCACATGAAAAAGCGGAGCGTGTCTCTCTCCCACACAAGGATTGCTAGGATCCGAATTTATTCAAACAAAAACAAAAATAAAAACACACAGACGCTCCAAGTAAAGCGCATAAGATGTGAAAGAATTAAAATATAGTTTCACTAGAGATGACCTGATAAGTTTGTTGATGAAGAAGGGGATGCCTTGGGCATCCCCAAGCTTAGACGCTTGAGTCTCTCTGAATATGGTTGGGATGAACCACGGGGGCATCCCCAAGCTTAGGCTTTTCACTCTTCTTGATCACATAATATCACCCTTCTCGCTTGATCCTTGAAAACTTCCTTCACACCAAACTCAAGACAGTTCTCATTAGAGGGTTAGTGCATAATCAAAAATTCTCATATTCTGTAATGATACAATCAATCCCAAAGCTTCTGGACATTAGCTACAGCCACCAATGCTTTGTGGAGCAAAGAAATCCACACAAACACAGTAAAAGAGCGAATGCAAAACAAAAGGCAGAATCTGTCAAAAACAGAACAGTCTGGAATGACGAATTTTTTCGAGGCACTTAAGTTGCTCAGATGGATCTGGCCTAAAATAATGAAAGTTGCGTACATATCTCAGGAATATGCGTGATTTTTTCAGAATTTTTTGAATTTTCTACAGGGAGATAAGCTCAAATCCGTGACAGCTAAAAATCTGTCACTGCGCAGAAATCCAAATCTTGCATCAACTTTCAATATAGAACTTTACTTGGCACAACATTGCGATAAAATAAAGATACAAAGGAGTTGCTACAGAAGTAACAAAACTCCTTGACTCAAAGAAAACAAAAATAACAGCAAATAAAAACGATGGGTTGTCTCCCATAAGCGCTTTTCTTTAACGCCTTTCAGCTAGGCGCAGAAAGTGAAAATCAAGTGTTTCAAGTGGAGGAGCATTGACATCAATACCAAGGGCCATGTGCCTACCTCTCTTACCCTTAGACTTACTCTTTGGTTTGGGGAATACATGGCCGCACCTTGGTGTGGAGGTAAGATTCAGAGTGCCTTTTCCCACATCTATGGTTGCTCCCATTAATTTGAGCAGAGATCTTCCAAGTGTAATTTGTCCTGTCCCTGCACATTCAATAACAAGATAATCAGTGGACACCGTTCTCCCAAGAAAGGTTGTAAACACACCCTCAGCTATCCCCTCGGGAAATATAACAGAGTTATCAGTAAGAGTTATTCCTTCTCCTCCTTCAGCAAGTCCCCAAAGATTCAAAGTTTCATAAATGCTTTTAGGCATAAGGCAAAACTCAGACATAATATCACAACGAGCATAAAAGGTTTCACCACAAATAGCAACCTTTACCGTAGGGACCCACATCGAAGGTTCAAAATTTGTTGGAACATAGTCAAAATATTCCCGAATTTGATTATAGCCGTCCTTTAAACAAGATATATGTGTCTCAAGAGTGTTTAATCTAGCATGGATGCTAACAAGGGCCGAATCAAATTTATTAGTTGAGCTAGAAGTTGCAATCAACTTTTTTATGGCATTAAAAGCTTGGTCCCCATCACAGTGAAGGAAATCTCCTCCCACAATAGCATCTAAAGCATATCTATAACAAAGGGCTAGACCAAAGTAGAAGCTAGTGAGAAGCAAACTTAAAGTCATTTTAGGATCAGTTTTACCAAAGGAATCATTAATTCTAGACCAAGCTTCTTTAAAATTCTCCTCACTCCCTTGTTTAAAAGTGAAGATCAATTCCTCAGGTGACATAGCAACAGGCATGGAACAAGACATGATGGTGACAAGAACAAAACAAAACCGAAATAAACAAGTAACTAATTTTTTTGTGTTTTTGATAAAAGAGCAAACAAGACTAAATAAAAATAAACTAAGCAAGACAAATAACAAAGTAAAGAGATTGGGTGTGAGAGACTCCCCTTGCAGAAGCAATTCGGTTTTCCCCGGCAACGGCGCCAGAAAACGTGTTGGTGGCTCTAAGTTGACGAGGGAATATTCCCCGGCAACAGTGCCAGAAACAATGCTTGTACGTCACACGTCAGTTGGGAACCCCAAGAGGAAGGTATGATGAGTGCAGCAGCAAGTTTTCCCTCAGTATGAAACCAAGGTTTAATCGAACCAGTAGGAAAACGAGGTTTGCTTCGAAGGTGTTGGTGAAGGAGTGTAGTGCGGCGCAACACCAGGGATTCCGGTGCCAACGTGGAACCTGCACAACACAATCAAATTACTTTGCCCCAACTTAACAGTGAGGTTGTCAATCTCACCGGCTTGCTGAAAACAAAGGGTTAAACGTATCGAATGGAAAATGATGTTTGTTTGCATAAAACAGTAGAGAACAATGATTGCAGTAGATTGTATTTCAGATGTAAAAGAATGGACCGGGGTCCACAGTTCACTAGTGGTGTCTCTCCAATAAGATAACTAACATGCTGGGTAAACAAATTACAGCTGGGCAATTGACAATTGATAAGTGCATATAACATGCATGTGTGAGCTGTGGTGTCTACTATGAGATTCATTTGGGCATTACGACAAAGTACATAGACCGCTATCCAGCATGCATCTATGCCTAAATAGTCCACTTTCCGGTTAACATCCGTACCCCTTCCAGTATTAAGTTGCAAGCAACAGACAATTGCATTAAGTAATGTGCGTAATGTAAACAATACATTCATCCTTGAATAAAGCATTGCTGTTTTACCCCTAGTGGCAACAACACATCTACAACCTTAGAACTTGCTGTCACTATCCCAGGTTAAATAGAGGTTGAACCCAACTATCATGCATAAATACCCCCTCTTGGAGTTACAAGTATTCACTTGGCCAAGGCTTCAACAAGTAACGGAGAGCATGCAAGATCACAAATGACATAGACATGATAATATAATATTCAGCTCCACATAGGTATCAATATAAGTCAGATCCCAGCAAACACAACATGTAGCATTACAATAAGATGATCTTGATCATGATAGGCAGCTCACAAGATCTAAACATGATGGCACAAGTGGAGAAGACAACCATCTAGCTACTGCTATGGACCCATAGTCCAAGGATGAACTACTCACGCATCACTCCGGAGGCGGGCATGGCGATGTAGAGCCCTCCGGTGATGATTCCCCTCTCCGGCAGGGTGCCGGGAAGAGCTTCAGAACCCCCCGAGTTAGGGTTGACGACGGCGGCGGCAGCGAATATGTTCTGGATGAAAGGCTCGGTGTTTTAGGGTTTTCACGTCTCGGGGAATAAATAGGCGAAGGGGCGATGTCGGCGGACCCCCGAGGGGCCCAAACCACCAGGTGGCGCGGCTGGGCCCACTGCCGCGCCTGTGGTTTGGCCACCTCGTGGCTCTCTTCGTCTCTCCTTCGGACTCCGTGTACGTGTTGGAAAAATAGGGACTTGGCCTTTTGTTTCGTGCAATTCCGAGAATATTTCCAGAAGTAACTTTCTGAAACCAAAAACAGCAGAAAACAGGGAACTGGCACTGTGGCATCTTGTTAATAGGTTAGTCCCAGAAAATGCATAAAAGTGATATGAAGTGTATATAAAACATGTAGCAAATGGTATAATATAAGCATGGAACAGCAGAAATTATGGATACGTTGGAGACGTATCAAGGTCCGGCAAGGACAGGCTCTCCTCCCCTATCTCCATATCAGCAAGGGGAGGAGGGATGGCCTCCGACACCTGATCAGACTCCTGCAACGATGGCGAGCTCGGCGGCACAGGCTGCTCTGGGAGTTCGTCACTTGGCGGGTTTGTCGCCGCCCCGGAAGGAGCGCCGGGGCCCGCCCGCAAGGTACTCCCGGAGGAGTCGCTTCATCGCCTTCGTCATCCGAAGTCCCAGGTTCTTCAGGGGAAACGTCCCCGTGGGCAAGGCCTTGTTCCCTTGGCCTGCCTCCTCGAAGACTGCGTGTTTTGGGTGCCGGCGGGGGCTCGATCTTGGTAGTACCCGCCACCCCGTACTCATTACACTCTGGCATCGAAGATCGGATACCGTCGGCGGCCGGATCTTCGAACAGCGGCAAGGTCTCATCCTGGAACTCGAAGGGTACCCATGGCAATATGTAGCCCATGGACAGAGCCCAGGTGGTCTCTGTCAAGTGGAATCTAGACCGTGGAAGGCTGCTGCCCACCTGATTGAGTTCCCAGAGCGGGCGGCTCCGGAACTGCAAAGGGGCAATCCCCCTGTGAAGAAAATCTGCCAGTATCATGGCAGCCGTCACTCCCCTTGCGCGGAGCGCAGTCAACCTGTTGACGACCGGAACCAGTGCTTCCCCTTGAGAGCTTCTCTCCTTCGAGTGTGCCATACGCCTCAGAAGTGTAGCCGATGAACACATCGACGCCGCCAAACGGCACAACTCCGCATCCGACAATGTAGTCGTCTGCGGGGATGTAGGACTCGTCGCAGCTGATGTAGTGACTGTCGCCGTAGCGAACAGCGCGACCGACGGCGATTGTTTCGCCGATGCCACCAAGAGTTCCCGCCTGGAACGTGACGCCTGACGCCTTAGGCCCACGGTGGGCGCCAACTGTCGTCGTATCGGCATCTTGGATAGGAGACGGGGTCCTGCTAGCCGAGGGTGAACGTAGGGCAAGAAGGTGGACGTCGTCAAGGTCAGGATTGTACACGGCGGTTTACCCAGCTTCAGGCACCACGGCGGTGGCGGTGCCCTACGTGCTGCTATAACTCACTATAAGGCAATATCGCCGTGAACAGTTACAATGAGTTGATTGTGTATCTAAGAGTTGCCCTAAAGGCGTCCCGAGGTCCAGCTTATATAGGCGGCTGGACCTAGGGTTACAAGGGGAATACGTATCCAGCAAGTATACGGAGTCCTAAACCTAGCCGGCAAGTATGCCGCCTTCCGTCTTGGTCTTGGTGGCTTCATGGGCTTCAGTCTTGGGCCTCCTCCTTGCCGGCATCCGCCTTCCTTGGTCGTCAGCTATCTGGGCCGCCCGGTAGGCAAAGCCTTCACCACCACTGCGGGCCACCCTGGACTAGCCGGATTGATCCATGCTGGTGATACCCCTAGTAGGTATATCCCCAACAGTCGCTCCGCTGGATAATATGGAGTCATCAGATGGGGATTGGTCCCGTTAGCTTCGACAAAATACCAGTTGTGCCTCCATTCTCCAACCGAGGCCATGGTGAATGTTTCCGGGTACTGGTGCGCCGCATCTCTCCGGAGCAGAAAGAGACAACGCCAGCGATCCACTTGGACTTCCCCAGGCGTGGAACGAAGAAGTGGCGGAACAGGGCCACCGAGGGCATGACACCCGCAAATGCCTCGCAGGCATAGGCAAAAGTAGCAAGCATCATTACGGCATTGGGGTGCAAGTGCAGCATATGCAATTCGTAAGCCTCCAAGATTGCTGCGAAGAACTCGGAGAACGGAGGAAGAAGGCCGACGACGGAGAAATCGTGGAAAGTAATCACCTCCCCTTCTCGTTGAGGACCGCTCCCAGGGCGCACCACCACTCCCTCAGTACCGCGGAAGCTCGCGGCCAGGGATTGGCGGACGCGTTGGATGGCTTTCTCTGACGCATACTCACTGGGAGAAAAGAGGGCCTGAGTCACCCTCATCGAGGGAGGCGCTTCGGCCAGGGAAGCCTCCATCGCCATCTTCTCGGCGGCATATTGCGACATCTTCCTCACTCCTGTCCTATCTCGCTTAGGCGGCATGGGCTGGGGGCAAGAATAAGGAGCGGCGGCGGCCAAGGCGGGAGGCGGCGATTGGCGAAGTAAGGGAGAAGGAGTCTCCTGGGCGGCTATTTGGGGATTTCGGCGAATCTGGAGAGGTAACGGCTAAAGTGGAAGCCAGTCGCGGCTTATAAGGCATCCCACATGTCACGTCGCGGCCCCATTACTCCGACAGACGTGTGGATGGAGGGGGCGTGCCGATTTCTGCGCGTTTCGCCCGTTGGATTCCAGGATAAGCAAGGGGTCCGTATGAATCGCAACGTTCGCCGTGGTTCAGTCAACAGGACCCGGGGGCTCGTCTCTACCTCGCCTCGGCGGGTCCCCAACGGAGCTGAGAAGACCAGGTGCCCGGGACCCACTTTGACCTATCTTTAGGCCATGGCCCCGGCAGCTGGAGCAAGAGCCGCCGGGACCATGCCCGGGGGCTACTGTCGCAACAGTGGAACATGGGGTTCCCCTAGTACTGCCAAAGTGGGTCCACCCCATGTGGGCCCAAGATGAAGATGGACAAGACCAAGACTCAAGTCAAGCTGGCGGGTTCACCGTCAAGACACGCATGGCCTACGTCGACTAAGGGCTCCGGTCCTGGGGGCCTTCCGGGTCCCCGAATCAAGCAAGAAGGCCAGGAAGGACCCGAGAGCCCGAGTTCCCGGCAGGAGGCCAGGCTCCCTCTCGGGTACTTCCCTACTTTCCTGTGGATAAGCACTCCACCTCACCACAGAGGACTTGGGAAGCAAGGCGAAGGCAGCGCGGGCGGGAAGCACGTCCCGTGGTGGTGTCAGCTCCTGTCCACCCCCAAAGCGGACGCTCCCACCTAGCCCAAAGGAGACGCTAGGCTGAGGAGAGGCCACGTCTCCCCCTAAGCTAGATGAGGAGGGTCCTTCACCCCGAAGGTCCCTCATGCCCCTCATGTGACCCTGTGGCAACCCCTTAGCCTATAAAAGGAGGACCAAGTCACGAGAGGGGGAGGACAAGATATAACGAGGTAGAACCAAGGACGAACACAGGCTAGAGCCAGAGCAAGACTAGACTAGGGCTGCGGAGGTAGAGAGGAAGGTGATCTCCCCCGGGTCAGGATCTGTCCTTCTTCTACCTCGGGCCAAAACCCTTCCGGGTACCCTGTCCGGGAGGTTCCATTGTAAGCCACACTATGAAGAACTCATCAATCCAGACATGCAGGAGTAGGGCTTTTAGTCTCCGGGCGGCCTGAATCTGCGTAGCTCCTTGTGTCCCTTTGGTTGCATGCTTTGATCGTGGAGAGGAGAGCTTGATCTAGACTCCGCCCAAGAAGACGATTCTCAGCCTCCTTCGCGCCCCGTGCCGAACCTAAAAGGGGTATCCTATACTCCCGGTGTCCGTGCAACGAGACACGACAGTATATAAATGCAAGCTCAGAGGATAGCTTGCCTGATTCCAGCATAATCTCCCTGGACTTCTCCTCACTGATCAAAGAAATAAACTCTGATTCCTCTTCAATAAATCCTCTCCAAATACCACTCCGGTAGCGTTTATATCTAGCGTCGCGAACATGAAAATAAAACAACACACAATAAGCAAACCAAACCACAAGTGGTGTACAAACAAGTAACAAACCACAAGCATCAAACTAATCATTCAAACAACAAACTTGGATCATCGACACCCAAACTATCTTAGGCTAAGATGAACAACAAGCATTCTTATTTAAACGGGAAATACTTCAGACAAAAGTTAAGCCACCAATTAATCTTTGTAATTCAAAATATTTCACCAAGCTAAGGTCGAGACATTAACAAGATACTCAAGCCAGTACTCAACTCAAGGACCATCAAGTTCATCAAGAAATGCAAACATGTTACTCACACCAACATGTCTAACAAATACCACTAACAGTACTAACATATTATAATTGCTAAACAATAGTAATATGCAAGCAACAGTATCACAACAACCATTAACCAGCAAGGCATACATATTAATCACACACAATATTCTCACATCAAAATAAACAAGCTTAACAAATTCCTAATTATTAGGAGAAGAGCTATATAGGGAATAAAACCCTAACAAACACATGACTCACAAATAGTGTCGGAGACTGGTCCCAGGAACTAGGGGTGTCTCTCAGAAGCCAGGAAACGAGTAAGGGGCTGAACACAACGTCAAACAGATCCTCAACAACCTCGGCGACGGTGCTCGTCGAGCTCGGTGAAGAACATCACGACAGAGAGGGAACACGAGCCGCTACCCAGGTTCAGGCCCACTGTGAGGTGTAAAAGCCCTACGTCCTGCTAAGATGTATTGCACTGCTTGGAGAGGTTCACAGTACAAGCGTGCTTGCCGAGGGCACAGTTGTGGCTATGGTGGACTATGGTGGAATGAGCTCCGTCTTCTCCTTCAGACGTAGCTGCTCAGGTGTTGAATGAGTTGGTGAATGCGGGATCCCCTTCCTAGGTCGTACACTGGCTCCTTATATACTGGGCTTGGTCCTCTTCCCCGAAAACCTCCGGCGGGAAGGGATACCACCATGCCGCCGAGTTGGAGCACAGCGCACAGCGTCGGGGGCGTCCATGGACACGGTCCATGGCAGAGAGCACGTCGTCTTGGCAGAAAAAGCCACCGTTCAACCAGGACGGTGGGCTGGCGCTGCAGAGCTTTGGGGCGTGCCCCACGGTGACGTCGCAGTTGGAGCGTAGCGGCGGCCGGCCGCTTTATCACCAAATTGGCAAGTCTTGGAGTTCGCTTTGCTTCCTCCAGCTCCTTTGACCGCTTTATACACGAGAATGGCAACTGCGGCGTCTTCGTCATCGCGCGTAGGCGCGCGCGTCACTCTGCGGCGGGCGCAGAGCCCATGTGCGCTCTGCAGCGCCGCAGGAGCTTGCTTCCACTTGAAGGAACCCCGCGAGGGCCTGGAGCCTCGCCGAGGCTCTGTAGTCGTTGACTCCTCACGAGGGAAAACCTCCCGAGGGTAGCGCGGAGACACGCCAGGGCACGATGATCTTCTAGGAGAGGCCTTTCCGAGACAGAGGTTCCTCTCGAGGCCTCCTAGGCCAAACGTCTAGTCCTTAGCAGAAATGCTCAGTCGTGCAAAGAAACCCTCGCGAGGGAAAAATCCTCGCGAGGTTCGTCAGGCTGAAAGCCTGGTCCTTAGCAGAATTTCATGCAGAGCGTTTGAGGGCTGTGGCAGGCCGGCCCATGGTACCCTGGTTTCCATTGGGCCGACATTAGCCCCCGGGCAAGCGATGGGCACGCTGGAGCTCCCCAGGCGGAGGCGAACCGTCGTGGGCCCAAAGAAGCCTGCGAAGCCCGAGACACGTGGAGCGTCACAGCCGGACACGATCCCACGATCTCCTCTGAAGTAACGGGCGTAGTGGTGGGTCCCGCCACATCCTGGTAACGGCTCGATGAGCCGATATAAGGCGAAGAGCTCGGCGCAGGTGGCCATTACTCCACTCGTTCCCCTTCCAACTCCTTCTTCCCAGCGCTCAATCCCCAAACTTCTCCTTCGTAACCTTGCTGTGATGCCGCCCAAGAAGGCCACCGCTGCCACGAAGGGCAAGGCAGTGGTACAGGGCGGCGAGCCTGCTGCGATGTAGCGGGACGGTGACTTCGAGCCAGCTCTGTCCGGCTCCCGCTTCGAGAAGGAAGCGCAGCTGGACAAGGTGCGCCACATGGCGGCCTCGAAGATTAACGAGCACGGCGCCACGGTGCTCGACCGAGCGGGCAACTCTCACGGTAGCTTCTACCCCATCTTCATGCACACTCTCTTCGCCGGGCTCGTTCCTCCCTTCTCCGATTTCTTCCTGGCGGTTCTGGAGCGCTACCAGATCCAGGTTCTTCATCTCCACCCCAACTCCATCCTCGTCCTCGCCATCTTCGCCTACCTCTGCGAGGCGTACATCGGCATCCCGCCTTCGGTGGACCTCTTCCGCAGCTTCTACGCGCTCCGGTTCACGGTGAACAAGGAGCGGTCGGGGTGCGTGTCTTTCCGCATCACCGACGGCATGAAAGGCGTCTACATCCCCATTTTGCGGAACGGCGAGAACATTGTGACCAGCGTGACGAAGAAGGTGCAGGACTTCCGCAAGCGCTGGTTCCTCATGCAGTTCGGGAGCCAGAGCGCCTTCTTCGAGCTGCCTGAAGCGCCTCCGACGAAGAGGGCGAGCTGGTCTTCCAAGGGGCTCAAGGGCGCGACACTTGGCCCTATGGTGAGGCGCTTGAGGGACCTCCGCGAGGCTGGCCTCACCGGGCAGATGGTGGCCAAGGACTTCGTGAGGCGCCGCATTGCTCCGCTCCAGAGGCACGCGGACGCGATGTGGCTGTACTCCAACCAGAGGGACAAGATGCGCCTGAGCGCTACCCTCTACACACAGGAGGTGCGCGCCCTCGTGGAGACCCTCTTCACGTCCCCAGACATCCCCGTGCCCACCGACCAGACTGTGCCGCTCCATCGGATCGATCTCGGGCGTCGTGTCTCGCACGTGCAGGCGATGCCGAAGTTCGACCAGTGGGGCCTGGTGCCTAAGGGGCACGTTGGGCCTCGCGAGGACCCGGAGTCGGCGGCGCAGGGGGCACCAGCTGAGGGCGACGAGGAGACGACGGAGACGCCCGCGGAGTCTGACGCAGGCGCAACTGGCGCCTCGGGAGGCGCCGCTTCCTCGGCGGAGAATTCGAGCGCCTTGAAGAGTGCGGCGCCTGAAGCTGAGATCCACGAGATCTCCTCGGGCAGCGGCGACCAGTTCGTGGTTGCCCCCTCGCAGCGTGTCGAGGGGAAGGAGGAGAGCAACGATGACGATGCTTCGTCGGGCCACTGCGAGCCCCGCTCCAAGGCGATCCACGACAGGAACGCCGGAGCCCGGGAGGAAACAGAGGCACGGACGAGCGCGGAGCCCAGTGCTCCGCCCGTGCGGCGTTAGAAGAGGAAGTGGGTCGACACCGCGGCGTAAGTTTTTGTACTCCCTTTCCTGTTTGATGTTGATCTTGTATAGGCTTCTCGAGGGGTTTCTGAGTCTTTTCCTCTCCAGGCGCCCTGAGGAGCCAAAGAGGCGGAGGCTCCGGAGACTTGGAGAGATCTCCAGCTCCGCTGCGGCGTCTGCGGCGCCTACGGCTGAAGAGGTGCACCCCGAGGCCACCGCTTCCTCTCTCGAGGCTGCGGCGCCGCCTCCTGAGACAGAGGAGCGCCGCGAGGCGGAGGAGGAGGTAGAGGTGACGATGCCGTCACCTGCGCGGCCTGATGCCTCTCCTATGCGGCAAGAGAAGACGCCGGAGAAGGATGCGGCAAGGACCACGCCGCCGGCGAAGGAGGGCGCGGCGGAGACAGCTGCGTCTGCAGAGGCGCACGCTGACGTCGAAATGGAGGACACCACTGTGCCGTCGCCTCCACCGAGCCCGGGCCTTGGAGGGCCTACGGTGGGCACTGAGGCTGCCGCGGGGACGACCTCAGCAGAGAAGGCCAACCCTGCTCCTGGAGAAGAGGAGAGTGCTCCCCAGGGGCAGAAAGATGGTGGAGCTGATGGTGGGGGTGCCTCGAGCCCCCAGAAGGCTCCCAGCGCAGAAGGCGAGGGGGGCTCTCGCCAGAGCCCCCAGAAGGCCCCTAGCATGAAGAAGGGGGAGGCTCCCACCAGAGCCCCCAGGCGCGCCTCGAGGACACTCAGAGCCCAAGGCGCGATGCCCCGGGGTCCTCGGCAGGCGCTGGCGCTTCCAGGCCCTCTGGAGAATCATGGGCCCTAGCCTTGCGGGGTCAGCGCCCAGTCGCAGCTCGCCGAGAGGCTGTCATTCGCTCGGCAAGGGAGGTGTTCGATGGGCTCGAGGCCCAGCTCGCTGAGTAAGATCGCGCCAGGGCAGAGGAGGACGCCGAGCTTGCGCGGGGCTGGGCTTGCCTCCAGGAGACCGTGGAGCGCTGCCGCCGGAAGGACGAGGCAGCCCAGGCGCAACGCGAGGCGGCGTTGCGCTCTGCTGAAGAGATCCGCATCAGCGTGGTCCGCGAGGTCGAGGAGACCCTTGCGGACCTGGGTGCTAGGCGCGAGGCTCTCGAGGCGGAGACCGAGGCCAAGCATCAGGAGCTGGCGGCGCGCGAGGCGGCGGTCTCAACCAAGCACAAGGAGCTTCTGGACCGCGAGGCGGGGATCATCGCCGAGTCGGAGACCGTGCGGCAAGGCCTGGAGAAGCTCCGCGAGGACCTGCGCGTCCGCGAAAACCAGATGGTGCAGCGCGGAGCAGAACTGGATGCCTGCGAGACCGAGCTACGCAAGCGCGAGGAACAGGTTGAACAGATCGAGAAGGATCAATCTGCGCAGCGGGAGCACCTGGAGTCTCGCGAGAGCAAAGTTACTCAAGACGAGGCGTTCTACCAGAAGCGCCTCGCGCTGACCAACGAGAACCTCCGCAAGAAGGAGGAGCAAATGGCGGAGGAGTCCGCGACCAAGGAGAAGCTCTTCCGCGACAACTGCCGGAAGGAGTTCGCGGAGAAGGCCAAGAAGCAGGAGGAACGCTTCACGAAGAGGCGCAACGAGCTTGATGCCCGCATCAGGGAGCTTGAGGCTCAGAAGAAGCGATTTGACTCCCGCCTTCAGGACGCTGTGGAGGCTCGGAAGCACGCGGAGCAGGACCTTGCCTCCTTGACGCAGGACATGAACGAGATGCAGCAACAGGTGGGGCCTGTTGTGGAGCTCGTCGAGGAAGCTCGGCAGAGCGCTCTGGCTGCGCAGGTCTTGTCGCGCTAGCGGGAGCGCATGTTTGCTTCCTTGGTGAGGCGTGCGCGGGCCGTTGCGGGCCGCCTGGGGACAGAAGCCCCCAGGCTTTCTGTCGAGGGGAACTCCGACGTTGCCACCTAACTCAGCTTCTTCGAGCAGCTTCTCACCAAGCTTGAAGAGGTCATGACGAACCTCGACGACTTGGTCGACACCGAGAGCCGCGAGCTCCTTGGCGTCGCGGTCGGCCAAATCTTCGCCAACCTTGCACACCTCCACCCCGGCTTCGACTTCGCGTCTGTGATGGAGCCTCTGGAGAAGGAACTTGCCTCAAAGCTGGACGCCTCGGTGTGGGACGACGTGGAGAAGTATATTCAACGCTTCAAGAGGGTCGAGGTCGAGGAGAGCGACGACGAGGCAGGCGCTGAGGAGGTGGATGATGAAGCTGTCGACGGCGACGACGACAACCCCGCTGCTTAGGTTGCCCCTGTGGAGAGATGTGCTAAGGGCACCAGTTATCTTAAGACTTGTTGCTTTATTTTGTAACTAGCAGGGTAGCCCGCGCATTTGCGCGGCTAGATTTATTAAACACGTTCAATTTGATATTGTTGCTTCATAACTTACTTAGACCCGTGGATATTTGTTATTCAGTTTATTATTTTTTTTTGCTACATTGACATTGGCATAAAACATCAGACTACGGTACTTATATTTTCGTCAATAGGTATCATGATATTTTCCTCATTTTGAGTTATGAGCAGAATTTTAGTTACCAATTGCAGAAGAAGAAATTGTAAAAACATACTTAGTGCGATGAAACGGAATCAAATCTAACAAAATCATATTTACATTTTTCTGATATAAGAACAACGTTGTATAGTTTGTAAGAATAGATAGAACATGATGTATTCCAAGTTTTCATTTGGAACACCATAGAGAACGGTCACCTATAATGTTGCAGTATGTTTAAGCTTCTAGAAGTTTGCTGCTACCCAAAAACTATACAATAAATTATTTCTATCAGTACCATGAATATCTTATATTATCGCTAGCAAATCTAATTTAGTTGTGTAGAAATTGAAGGAAATATTAAGAGAACGCAGTTTATGCAATGTACTATTGATGGAACAATGAGCATAGATACTACGTTTCTTACAAAAATTTGCGGGCTATGAACTTCAGTATGGATGTAAATCACTGTCTTGTCGTCTCCATGGAAGTCAGGATCCGCTCACCAGGCTCTGTACCTTTTTAAATCAATCCAGATTGTTAAAACAAAAGGATAGCTACACCCAATGCTGCTAAGCCAATAAGCCAATAGTATTTGTAGATCATTTAGAAAAGAGGCCAGGATGCTTGTCACTTGCCTAAGATTATCGGCAAAGCCAAGCCAGATATAGAATGCCGGACAATGCTACGGCAGATTGCTCCGCAAGCTTTGCATTAGGATAGGCGGTGACAATGTGGCCTGTCTGAGAGAGAAGGCCAGAAGGGGAACCAACACAGGGAAGCTAGCAAAGAAATATTCAAATTTTATTAAGCTGACCAAACTATTTGAAAGTTGATGAGTAAATGACAAACACTCTGAAAACACAATGACCATACTAACGGAAAATACTTCCAAAAGATTATTTTGACATTGCCTCTTCAATGAACATTAGTATGAGTAGCCTTTCGTGCAGCTCCTACGTTTTTTTCCCATAATCATATCGGGTGCAAAAATTACCATGTTCACTTTACCTTTCTTTAGATTAATTTAGGAGACACCAACCCGATTGGATTTCTATATTATGCATAGCAACAAATGCAGTAACCTGCAAACCATGACAGATACATCCTTTCATTTGTTTTGCAGCCTTTCATAGACATAACATGCTAAGCTCGGAAAGACTGGCAAGTGGCAACAACCTGAAGACATGGAGGAAAATACCAGGTCAATCATATGTGATTTTTCAGCACTGAAGCTAACAAAATTCGACCTGGCTGAAGCGTACATCAAAAAACTCCATACACTTTCTTCTCGTAATCCATCAAACGGTTTGTGTGAAAAATAACAAAACAATGACTTGACATATAGTAAATGTCTCGTAGTAAGTTGACCTATTTCTAATCTCTACCCCATGAAAGTAAAATTGCCCTATTTATTTGAAGAAAAATAGCAATAGTTAATTGGTACGCCAGATTAATTACCAGAAGTCGACCAACCTGATGCAAAAGCCGCTAGATTAGCACAAGTTGAACGTTGCCATTTGTTGTAGATCATTGCGTAGCTCTTGCTGGTGCTTAGCTCGACCCTTGATGTTCGTTCCTCAGAGTTTAGACATGATTTTACCGCTGAATTTCTCTTTTCCTATTCTTGTACCTCTTCATGTATTGTTCATCGTGTTGATTCTAGACCATGCATATCCTGACATGCTGTCCTGTGGGTAGACCAGGATGATATGGAATATGGATGTTGTACTTGCTTTAGAACTCCATCTGTGTGTAATCCGTATCTTAGAGATGAAGACTTTCCAATTAAACGTGTGCATTGCTTGCATATGTCCACCAATACAGACGTGTTTTGGTCATGCGAATAGACTACGGAAGGTAATCCCATGAACTAAATCCATCCAGCATGCTGTATATATGCCCCTTCAGCTCCGTTCATACACGTCCAGCTGCTTGCTTCCCACGCTATTTGCCTTTTTGCGCCGCCCATCGGAAGAGACTAAGCTGAGCGCATAGGCGACATTGTAGCTGAATAAATAGCTGAAAACAGCATAGGCAACAAACAGATTTTGATGTTACTGTGGATGAAGATACCTGAAAACAGTGTGATGTTATTTTTCCAAAAGTTGTCCTATGTTGTTCAAATAATATTGTTTGAGCTAATCAAAATATGCTAATGTTGTCAGGGAGTATGTCGATAACCAATAGAGAGCACCTCATATAAGGGAGCTTTACTGATCTAAGCATAACAGTATAACACCAACAGTTCTTACCCTCAAGTTCGAAAAAATCTGAAAGTCACAACTGATTTACTTATGTGCATAAAACGTACATTGAGTGAGTTCTGAAACTGTACATTTGTATTCTGATCACCTTTTCTCAAGCGGATTCTTGACAGAAATCCAATGGCTCTGAAGAATAGAACAAAAGGGCGCCAAAGCTTGTACCTAATGATTAAAATCGAAGCACCTTATAAGGCATGCTGTGAATTGACTCTTTGTGATGCAACATAGGATTACTACATATTCGGGACAAAGAGGGCAATTGTGACTCACCATGAAGAGACTCTTGGGAGAGTTACATCCGTATACATAAACGTCAATATTTATTTAATTTTCAACTCAATTTAACGCTTTCTTGTAATTTATCTCCCTTTGCACACTTGCACAGCTTCAAAAGCACTTGCTTGTCATCCGCAGTGATGTCCTTGGCATATATATTGAATTGCAGTAAGTATATTTGGATCATCTTCAACGTCTTCTATCATCTTGATCCCAATGTGACCTATCCTGCTCTTGCTGCTACCTTCTCGTTCTCATGCTATGAGTAGAATTGGTTACCCAGAGTATCTGTGAATCACGTAAAACAATTGAGGCAGCTCGACAGGCAGGTTCTGTGGCGCTGGAGATGCACTTCCTTACACGGCTGGGCTATGTACGTTACACCAAGAACCGGCCGTCCTTGTCGATTGTGTGCCTTGTCTTCCGTTTTCATCTCGACATCAGACTGGGAGGAGTGAGTGTGGACCTTGCTGTTGGCCACTCGCGGCGACTGAGTTTCACGGGCCTATGAACCAGCGACGATGCGCGGCCGGGCCGCCGTCAACTTTCGCGACCTGATTGATCACCTGAAAAGCTGGTCTTGCTACATCGATCTCCAAACTTTGTCTATCTTTGCTTGTGCTTGAATCTTCTGTAGAAGGCCGCGGATGTT
The DNA here is from genome assembly GCA_947311845.1 of Poa pratensis. Taxonomy (NCBI): domain Eukaryota; kingdom Viridiplantae; phylum Streptophyta; class Magnoliopsida; order Poales; family Poaceae; genus Poa; species Poa pratensis. Next base: position 69,381,972 of record CAMZMU010000047.1, read on the forward strand.
AACTCACACCGATTACGTTCACCTCTACATGACTTCATCGATCCATACATATGTTGACTCCAAATAATAATGCGTTTGATCACTACATGTCAATCGATTGTCTATTTGTGTGGCTGTGGAGTTCAGATCCGTCGGGCTCCAACTTTACCAACAACACGAACTTCGTGCTTCGGCAGGAGATTTTTTTTTTGAGCCGTGTCCTCCATCTTCGGCGAGGACGACATGAAGCTCGTTTTCCTTGCCGGTGTTCGTCGCGAAGGGCAAAGGGCCAGCCATCCATGTATGGGCGTTTGTGGCGTAATAACGTGCAGCTGGTTCCGGCAATCCGCGTGTACGGCTGCCCAATGCAAAGCCCCGATCGGCAATCGGATCCTGCTCTGAGCTAGGCATGGCCGCTGCCGCTCTAAGACCTAGAATTGAGGATTTTCATCAGATCTAGCCGAGCTCGCGAGAAGCTTTTTTTTCTTTTTTCTTAACGATCCCTAACTCCCACGTGATGACTGTATTTCAAGTAGTCCGTGACGTGCACGAATAGGAAAGGCATGGTCTAGCCAAGTCGTACGTGGCTTTTCCGTGACAACTTCTATGTATTTGACGATGGATCTCAGCCCTAAAAATATCATAACGTGAAAGTTGATTAATCTTCACAGCTGATTGTTTGTTGTTTTAATAATATAATAGATGGTTTGTAAAGACACTTTTGTTTTGTGCAAGTGTGAGTGCCCCTCGGGAGGCCTTTTATCTGTTCCCTCATGTCTTTTTCGCTCTACGTCGTTAGGACCCTGCTCTTAGCGCAAATAGCACCGCCGCTTCGGTATGCCGGAGTCAGGGCTCGACAAGGCCGGGGGGTGCGTAAGGCTTAGAGAGGTAAGAGCCCTCGACGCGATGCTCGGGAGCTCCCCTTTGACGTGCAAGCAGCCCATGAGGCGTAAGAGAGAAAAGAGAGGCTCGAGGGGCGACAAAACCAGCGAGAGGGAAAAGAGCTCATGAGGCGTAAGTTCTGGACTTAGCTTGGCGAGACGCCTGCTCGTAGAGGGTGTTGTGTTCCTGGTGAGGTGTTCTCCCTCTCGAGGCTGCCTGAGGCTGGTTTGGAGCTTTTGGAGCCCTGCAAGGCGTCTTGTTCCCTGCGTTGGAGAGAGAGGCGAACCCACAAGCAAAGCATAGTTGTACAACTCATGCGCGCTCATAGATTTCCTCATGGGTATCTCACGAGGAGAATAAGCACCAAGGTCCTTGGTGAGGTGACGTGCATGGGAGCTAACCCACGAGTCAGAGCTCTTTGGTGAGATAACGGTCGTGGGCGGAGAGCCACGAGTTAGAGCTCGGATCCTTTGGATTTTACGATGCTGCTGGGATGCTCCCGAGACACAGGCACCGTGCTCAGCCCCCGCTCGCGAGGTGCGCATGGGGAAAAATGTGAGCGCGAATGAAATGTAAGAAAACAAACTCACCAAGCAATATTACATAACGGCGCCGAAGCGCAATAGGTTCATGATGACCTGAAATTGTTCATTACACTTGGCGAGGCCAAGACAAAGTCCGCCATGTCTGGGCATGGGGTTCCACATGGAGTGGCTGAGGCTTCCCGCGGCCCGTGGCGACGCGTTGTAGGAAACTCTCAGTGGAGATGGCCCTCGTGAAGGGAAAGCTTGGTGAAGCTGGGAGGTGAAGACGCGTGCTTCCCTCTTGAGACAAAAAATGCCTGCCGCGACGTGATCACGGGTAGAACTTGCGTAGGTGCTCGATGTTCCATGGATTTTTGATTGGATCGCCGTCTTCCGTCTCGAGCCGTACCGCGCCGGGCCTGGCGATGTGCGCGACCCTGTAGGGGCCTTCCCACATGGGTGAGAGCTTGTGGAGGCCCTCTCTGGAGAGGATCCTCCTGAGGACGAGATCGCCTGTCTCGAGGGTGCGCGGCCGTATGTGGCGGCTGTGGTAGCGGCGCAGGTCTTGCTGGTACTTTGCCGCTCGGAGGGCGGCACGGCGGCGTAGTCCATCGAGCAGCAGCAAGTCGTCGTTGTGGAGCTCCTCTTGGTTGTCCTCGTTGAAAGCAAGGATCCGTGGGGACCCATGCTTGATCTCGGTGGGGAGGACTGCTTCAGCGCCATAGACGAGAGCGAACGGCGTTTCTCCAGTGGGCTTCGTGGCGGTGGTGCGGATGGACCAGAGCACGGAGGGGAGCTCTTCGATCCAATTCTTGCCGTGGGCCTTGAGGCGATTGAAGCTTCTTGTCTTGAGGCCTTTGAGCACTTCTGCGTTCGCCGCTCAGCCTGCCCGTTGCTTCGTGGATGAGCCACCGAGGCGAAGCAGAGCCGTGTGCCAAGACTCTCGCAGTAGGCCCTGAAGATGCCGCTGGTGAACTGTGAGCCGTTGTCGGTGATGATGCGATTTGGCACGCCGAAGCGACAGGCCAGGCCTCTGATGAATTTCACCGCTGATCTCGCCGGGATGGTGCGCACCGCTTCAACCTCCGCCCATTTGGTGAACTTGTCGATGGCGACGTAGAGGTAGCGGTAGCCCCCGCTGGAGCGTGGGAAAGGTCCCAGGATGTCCAGCCCCCAGACCGCAAAGGGCCAGGAGAGAGGGATGGTCTGGAGCCCCAGTGGGCTGGTGGACTTGCTTGGCGTGGAATTGGCATGCCTCGCAAGCCTGGACAACGGTGGTTGCATCTTGAAGCACTGAGGGCCAATAGAACCACTCCTGAAGACTTTCCCTGCAAGGGTGCGTGATGACGAGTGGTGGCCACATTCTCCACTGTGTATGTCCTTGATCAGCTGGCGGCCTTCTTCAGGGGGGACGCATTTTAGTGCAACTCCATTTGGACGCTTGCGGTACAGGTCTCCCTCGTGAAGGCAGTATGACTTGGCCTGGCGAGCAACTCTCTCTGCTTCTGCATCCTCTTCAGGGAGGACTCCGTCCCTGAGGTACTCCTTGAGCTCATCGATCCAGCCCGTCTCTTGATGCGTCATGGCCAGCAGCAGGCGTTCCCCTGTGGGTGGACCGCAGCTCGGCGCTCCAGATGTTGGTGGTGGTGGGAGCTCTTCGTCCGTGTTCATCTCGACCGCTTCTTTTGGCTGTTTCACCGATGCCTGGTGAGTCTCTCCTCGAACACGCCCGCCTGCTGGGCTTCTCTGCGTGATGCTCGCCTGGCGATGTCGTCGGCCTCCTGGTTCTCCCTTCGTGGGATGTGCCTGAGCTCCATCCCCTTGAAGTGTTTCTCGAGCTTGCGGACCTCCTCGAGGTAAGCGGCCATGTGGCCGTCCTTAGGTGTATAGCTCTTGTTGGAGAAGTTGACGAGGAGCTGGGAGTCGCCCTTGATGAGTAAGCGCTTGATGCCGAGGGCGATTGCGGCTCTGAGCCCGGCGAGGAGGCCCTCGTACTCGGCGATGTTGTTGGAGACCTTGTCTGTCGTGAAGCACAGCTGGACGGCGTAGTAGAGCTTGTCGCCCTTGGGTGAGGTCAGGACGACGCCAGCCCCAGCGTTCTGGCATGCGAATGCTCCGTCGAAGTGCATGGTCCAGTGGCTTGGCACTGTGTCTCCAGCTGGCGTGGTTTCTGCCTCATGAGGCTCTTCTTGCTGGTGTCTGTCCACTCGGCGACGAAGTCAGCCAATGCCTCCCCTTGATGACCCTGGTGGTGTCGAAGCGCAGGCCAAAAGGTTGCAGCTCAATGTTCCACCCTGCGACGCGATCAGTGGCGTTTGGATTGCGCAGGATCTGCTCCAGAGGGAATGATGTGACCACCGTGATGGGGTGGCCCTGGAAGTAGTGGCGCAGCTTCCTGGAAGCGATGAGGAGCGCGAGGAGGAGCTTCTGCTGCATAGTGTACCGCTCGCGAGCATCTCGCAGCACAGTGCTGACGAAGTAGACGGGATGCTCGACGAGGGTTGTCGATGGTGACGCAGCGCTGGGCTCCTCGGGAGCCTTGTCGAGCCTCTCTTGAGGTGGACCCTCGACGAGGGTGCCTTCTGGTTGCGCGGGCTCGGCATGGGGCTCAGGGCCTGAAGAGGGTGTTCCTTGTCGGGGGGATCTGGGCTTGGCGTGGGTGTCCTTCTTGGCGAGGACTGGCTCTTCCCTTTCTGCCACCAAGGCTGCGCTCACTGTTTGTGGAGTGGCTGATAGGTACAGCTTCAGATGCTCGCCAGGCCTTGGGGCAACCATGACAGGTGGGCTAGCCAAGTACTTCTTCAGGTCTTCAAATGCCTTGTCCGCCTCGGCGTCCACTTGAACGTGCCAGACCGCTTCATGAGCTTGAAAAATGGCAGCGCCCTCTCGCCGAACTTGGAGATGAAACGGCCGAGGCTGGCCATGCATCCCGCGAGGCGCTGCATGTCCTTGAGGCGACGAGGTGGCTGCATCTCTTCTATGGCTTTGATCTTGTCAGGATTCGCTTCTATGCCGCGGTGAGACACTAGGAACCCGAGGAGTTTGCCTGACGGTACCCCGAAGACGCACTTGGCGGGGTTCAGCTTGATGTTTACTTTGCGCAGGCTGGCAAAGGTCTCCTCGAGGTCCTCCATGAGGGTGTGCTCTTCGCGAGTCTTGACCACGATGTCGTCGACGTAGGCTTCTGCGTTTCTTCCCATCTGAGCCCCCAAGGCCTTCCTCATGAGCCTCTGGAAGGTGGCGCCGGCGTTCTTCAAGCCAAAGGGCATGCAGACGTAGCAATACACACCACAAGGGGTGAGGAATGCTGTCTTCTCCTCATCCTCCTTCGCCATCTTGATCTGGTGGTAGCCTGAGAAGGCATCCAGAAAACAGAGGAGGTCGCAGCCGGCGGTGGAGTCCACGATCTGGTCTATCCGAGGCATGGGGTACGGGTCCTTGGGGCAGGCCTTGTTGAGGTCGGTGTAGTCGATGCAGAGCCTGCCGCCCCCGGTGTGCTTGGGAACGACCACCGTGTTGGAGAGCCATGTGGGGTGTGGAACTTCCTGATATGTGTGCTTCTTTCAACTTCTCTACTTCCTTGATGATGAACTCTTGCTTCTCTGGCGCCTGGCGCCGTGCTTTCTGCTTCACGGGGCGTGCGTTTGGACACACGGCTAAGTGGTGCTCGATCACCTCCCTCGGTACTCCGGACATCTCTGACGGTGTCCATGCGAACATGTCAGAGTTTGCCCTGAGGAAGGCGACGAGCGCGCTTTCCTATTTGGGAGGCAAGCCAGCGCCTATGGTGACGCTAGCCCCCGAGCCGCTGGCGTCCAATGACACCTTCTTCGTGGCTGCCTGCTCCTGTGAGAACAGCTGCTTCTTCTTCGCGGGCCTCTCGAGGGGCTCCATGTCCTCATCAGCGGGGAATGCCACGGCAGCGGCCTTGTAGGCGGTCTCGACAGAGCGCATTGCGTCCTGGACTTGACCGTGGATGGCGATGGTGCCGCCGCTGCCTGGAAGCTTGACGATGTTGTACGCATGGTGAGTGACGGCCATGAACTTCGCGAGGGCGGGGTAGCCGAGGATGGCGTTGTAGGGCAGGCCAATGTGTGCGACGTCGAAGTCGATCTGCTCGGTGCGGTAGTTCTGCGGCGTGCCGAAGGTGACCGCGAGCCTCACCTGCCCCAGAGGTGTGGTAGAGCCACTTGTCACCCCGTGAAGGGCCTAGAGGGCATAAGCCACTCGTAGGGCACTTGAAGCTGCTCGAAGGTCTCGACAGAGATGACGTTCAAGCCCGCACCCCCATCTATGAGTGTCTTGGCGACGGCGATGTTGTTGATGATGGGAGTGCACACCAGAGGGATGGTGCCTACAGCCTTGGTCGACTTGGGGTGGTCCTTGGAGTCGAAGGCGATGGTGTACTGCGACCACTTGAGGGGCTGGGAAGCCTCAAGCCCTGGAAGCGCTGCGTTGACCTCGCGAGAGAATTGCTTGAAGTGGTTGTTGGACTTGGGCGCCTGGGACCCGCCGAGGATGCAGGCTATTGCCCCCTGAGGGGCCTGGTAGCCCCCAGGGTTCTCGTCGGGGAGGTTGCCGTTTTGCCCAGCGTTGTTCCCCCGAGCCCTCTGCTGGAAGTTGTGGCGTCCACCTCCGCGGCCACCACGGCCTCCGCCGCGGCCGCCGCGGCCCTGGTTCTTCTCGCGCTCCTTGCTGAGCTGCTTGAGCTCCCAGCAGTCCTCAGTTGCGTGGTTGTGCCTGTTGTGGTAGATGCAGTATGGGCGATTGTCCACCTTTTTCTCTTCAGCCGCCGGAGAGGCCTCGCGAGGCTGCTTTGCGTCAGGCTCTGCCGCGAGGATGGCGGTGGTCTTGCGCTTCTCGGCAGGCTTCTTCTTGCTCCTGGACCCCTCAGGAGGGTCATCCTCCACTTCCTTCTTGACGAAGAGGAGGCCCTCTTCAGCCTTGGCGCACTTGTCAGCCAGATCAAAGAGCTTCACCACAGAGGAGAGGGTGTCGTGGATGCCGAGCTTCTCGAGCATCCTGTGGTTCGTGACGCCCTCCCTGAAGGCGGAGATGACGTGCGAGTCCGGGATGTTCGGAATCTTGTTGCGGACCTGGCTGAAGCGCTGGATGTATCTGCGGAGGGTCTCGTCAGGCTTCTGGCGCACCGCGCGAAGGTCGTTGTAGGTGAGCGCGCGTTCGTAGGTGCCCTTGAAGTTGGCGACGAAGACCTTGCAGAGGTCCTCCCACGTGTCGATGGTGTTCTCGGGGAGGTTCATGAGCCACGAGAGCGCGGAGTCCTTGAGCGCCATGGAGAGCCAGTTGGCCATCACCTTGTCGTCGCCTCCCGCAGCCTGGATGGAGACGGTGTAGAGCTGCAGGAACTCCAGAGGGTTGGTCCTGCCGTCGTAGCGCGGAGGGAGGTCTGGCTTGAACTTCACGGGCCAGACGACGCGGCGCAGGTTGCGGGTGAAGGCGGTGCAGCCCGTGGCGTATGTCACGGCGCCACCAGCGAGTACGCCGCGGTTCTGGCGACCTGCAGCGGCGATCTCCTGCACGACGCGGTTGTGGCGGTCCCTCTGGCGCTCGATCTCCACGCGGGCATCCGCCGGAGTCCGCTGCACAATCTGGCAGTCGTGCGGCGAGGATGCGTGCGACGCGGCGCGGTGGTTTGCTGCCGGAGCTGCAGCTGGAGGAGGTGGCGGAGGCGGAGGGGGAGGAGGAGCGCCGTGCGCTATGTTCCCCTCGCGTCCGGAGTGGCGCACCAGCGAGCGAGAGGGCGCTGGTGCTGCAGTAGTGGCGGCAGGAACGGCGGCGGCGTTGATGAGCTCCTCGAGACGCCCGAGCCAGTTGTCGTGGCCCGCCTGCGTGGGACGGTAGCGTAGCAGCTCTTGCGCCATCAGCAGCGCGGTGGCTGGACTGGGCGCCGCTCGGCCCATCGTGGAGGCGCTCTCGCGCCTGGATGGGTGCCGGGAGGAAGCTCCCTCGTCCTCGCCGTCGATGCCGCCGTCGTTGCCGCTGCCGTTGCCGCCGTCATCCTCAGGATGTTCGACGCGTGGCTCGGCGTTGCGCTCTGAAGCGCGGTTGGCGCGTGGGCGACCACGCGGGTTGTGGTTGGCGGCGGGCTCGGTGTTGGCCCTGCCGGACGTCCGTCGCGCAAGACGCGCAGCTCGCGTGTCAGTCATGGCGCGGAGAGGTTGAAGAAGTTGAAGACGCGCCTCAGCCCCCTACCTGGCGCGCCAAATGTCGGAGACTAGTCCCAGGAACTAGGGGTGTCTCTCAGAAGCTGGGAAACGAGTAAGGGGCTGAACACAACGTCAAACAGATCCTCAACAACCTCGGCGACGGTGCTCGTCGAGCTCGGTGAGGAACATCACGACAGAGAGGGAACATGAGCCGCTACCCAGGTTCAGGCCCACCGTGAGGTGTAAAAGCCCTACGTCCTGCTAAGATGTATTGCACTGCTTGGAGAGGTTCACAGTACAAGGGTGCTTGCCGAGGGCACAGTTGTGGCTATGGTGGACTATGGTGGAATGAGCTCCGTCTTCTCCTTCAGACGTAGCTGCTTGGTGTTGAATGAGTTGGTGAATGCGGGATCCCCTTCCTAGGTCGTACACTGGCTCCTTATATACTGGGCTTGGTCCTCTTCCCCGAAAACCTCCGGCGGGAAGGGATACCACAATGCCGCCGAGTTGGAGCACAGCGCACAGCGTCGGGGGCGTCCATGGACACGGTCCATGGCAGAGAGCACGTCGTCTTGGCAGAAAAAGCCACCGTCCAACCAGGACGGTGGGCTGGCGCTGCAGAGCTTTGGGGCGTGCCCCACGGTGACGTCGCAGTTGGAGCGTAGCGGCGGCCGGCCGCTTTATCACCAAATTGGCAAGTCTTGGAGTCCGCTTTGCTTCCTCTAGCTCCTTCGACCGCTTTATACACGAGAATGGCAACTGCGGCGTCTTCGTCATCGCGCGCAGGCGCGCGCGTCACTCTGCGGCGGGCGCAGAGCCCATGTGCGCTCTGCAGCGCCGCAGGAGCTTGCTTTCACTTGAAGGAACCCCGCGAGGGCCTGGAGCCTCGCCGAGGCTCTGTAGTCGTTGACTCCTCGCGAGGGAAAACCTCCCGAGGGTAGCGCGGAGACGCGCCAGGGCATGATGATCTTCTAGGAGAGGCCTTTCCGAGGCAGAGGTTCCTCTCGAGGCCTCCTAGGCCGAACGTCTAGTCCTTAGCAGAAATGCTCAGTCGTGCAAAGAAACCCTCGCGAGGGAAAAATCCCTCACGAGGCTCGTCAGGCTGAAAGCCTGGTCCTTAGCAGAATTTCCTGCGGAGCGTTTGAGGGTTGTGGCAGGCCGGCCCATGGTACCCTCGTTTCCATTGGGCCGACAAATAGCTCTCCTAACATGCTAGTATAATAAGGAAACATGTCACAACAGTGGATTACCACACTACACATGCTAGGAAATACCTTTATAACCATAAAGTTATAACACAACAATTAATTAAAGGCCTAATGAAAATAGGCAGAAAAGGACTAAACCTTATAATTAGCACCAGAGTCAATCAGTGACTCCTAAATTCAAACCAAGCTAGGGATATGTTATCCTACACATACAGAAGACATGCCAATTGGATTTACTCCAAAAATCATTTCACAAAAATCTAGAAAAATCACCAAAGTGCCACTGGTGTGTTTTAAGAATGAATAGAACTTTTGTTTTAGACTTCATTTGCATACAAGGCCAACAGATCTGGAAAGGTATCACTTCAGGCAATCCATAGAATTTTAGTCTGCAAATTTTGGAGTTATAAAACTCTAGATATTAAATATTTAGTGAAAAAGATACTTTTGACAAGATTTAAGCTAGACAACATTTTAATATATATTTTTGCAGACAACTAGTTCTAGCTAATTAAGAAAACACATATGAACTCCACAAAATTTGAATCACTCAAACATCTATCACAGATCTACCACAATCGAATTAAAGCTACACTGCAATTTTAAACAGGAAATAATACACATATTAGATCTACTGGAAAAAAAAAGACAGGCCAGGATCTGTCCAGCCAGCGGCCCAAGCCCATCACGAAGGGGTACGACCTTCTTCTTCCTCGTCGACACGCAGGGATGAGCTGGAGCTTCGGGCAGGGAGCAGGCGAGGACGGCGTCGGCGACTCCGGGGTTCCTAAGAGAAGCGATGATGTCCATTAGCTAGAGCAGAAGAAGAGGATCACGGGGGTGCAAGAATGGCGAAGAAAGGTGGACGGAGCTGCTCGCGAGCTTCCTGGAAAGGTGGCGGCCGGAGCAGAAGAGGATTAAGATGTCCAGCTCGATTCGTAGCGTCCGAGCTCGATTCCTTGGACGTAGATGAAGTAGACGTCGCGGCGGAGACGATGGTCCTGCCCGATCTGTACTGGGCGGGCTCAAACGACGGCGATGCGCGACGGCGGCTTGGCTAGGGTGCGGCCGTGTGGAGAAAAAGAGAGGAGAGGGGAGCAGGTGGGGGAATGACTGCGGGAGGGGGGAGCAGAGGAGCGTCGAGGCGCTCTTATCCTACTCGCAGGGCAGCAGAGAGGGGGGGGGGGGTCCGGTGCGGTGCGAGCTGGAGTGCAGGGATGGCCGCGGTCGGCGTCGGTGTGCTCTGGTCGCGTGGTCTGGGCGAGCTGGGGGACAGCGAGGGAGAAGAGACCCGCTCGCGGAGGAGCAGGGCAGGCTCGGCGTCGTGCGCCCCTCGACGCGGCTGGAGGGGGCGGGGGCACGGTAGCGCGACGCACGGCGAGCACTGGCGCCATGCCGTGCTGCTGCTACAGGAAGGCTATGGCGATGGAGCTTTTGCAGAAAACCCCCTGCATGTTTCTGAATTCTTCTGTTTTTATTTCTTTGTTTAAAACCAGTAGCATTTTAGGGAATTAATTAAGGCACCAAAACATTTTATAAAAATTTGAGAAAATTCAGGTAGCCTCCCATATACATGTAGAAGCTCCACGAAAATTGGTGTTTGAAAATAAAATGTTTTGACCCATATGTGTTCATAGGGTTTTAAGTATGTTATTTTTGGTATCTTTATTAAATAGTATTTGATACTCCTTTACTACTTTTAAAGCAAGTGATAAAGTATTGTTTTGAACTTTTGGAACTTTCTTGACAAATATTGTAACTTCAATTAAGTTATATTTTCATGGAGAAAATATTGGTTTGAAAAAAATAGAGAAATAGGGAAAAATAATTTATTAAGATCATTCCTTTATTTTATGATCTTAATTTCCTTTTTGTTGAATGAGTGACATGGAGTTGAGATGATTATTATTTCATCTCATTGCTAGAATAAGGAAAATATAATTGTTTTTATAGAATAGATGAATAGATATAGAGGGAATTTAAATAAGATCATTTCCCTTAATTTAGGATTTCAACTTAGGTGTGAATAATTCTAGAGGGTTTGTTTTTATTCAAATCACCCTCCCAATTTGCTGCCAAGTGTGTTCTAATTTTAGTATTAAACACAACTGAGGAATTATCCTCACAAGCAACAAACACACAATATCAATAACACAACAATATCAACAACACAATCAAGACCACACAATTCAAACCACAAGAATAAATCATACCACCATTTCCATAATTAACAATACTATCTTGTAGAAATGATCACACTCAATTATGACAAGTTGATGTTTTAAAGAATATCTCAACTCATAACTTAATAGTTTTCAAAAGATTTGATAAAGAGAAATATGTGGGGTAATATATTTCCCACTAGTGTTATTTTCAAATGGAGTGGAAATAAGAGTGTATAAAATGGGAGTTGCATACACATGCAAAATATCAAGGTTGAAATACAGATAGGAGATAACATATAGATCTCCATATTTTTGGGAACACATAATTTTGGGAAATCACTTTTACTTTCTCAATAATGGATGTTTTAGTTGTTGCTAAACCAAGCATCATTGAAATGGACTTTGGCCAAAATAAGAATGGTAAAGATATATGGAAGATATTCTTGTCATAACATGATCACCAAAGTTTAATATATATATTTACTTAGGTTGGGTTGTTTGGTTAGTATTTATTGGTCAAACAACATCAAGTCACACAAGTCAAGCAGAGCAATGGGAAGAAAATACAATCATTACAACAAAAGTTTTTGTTGGCCCTCATTTTTGGGTTAATAATTCTTATTATGAATTTGGGATGTTACACATATCCCATCACCATCATCTGCAGCATCTTCATCATCAGAATCTTCAGCCATGTTGTCCTCATCGGGTTGTTCACCATGGTCTATCCAGTTAGTGTAGGTCGGATCCATCCCATTCTGAAGCAAGTGCATATGGACATCCTTTCTCTTTCTCTGAGCATTATTCAGACATTTCGTACACGGGTAAGGGATTCTTGAGTCTGGGTGAGCACCATCGAAACAAAATTCCTAGAAACTCTTCATGCCACTTTGCCACTCCACAGAATCTCAATCCTTTTTCATCCAGCTCTTGTCTCGTGACATTATGCCTTATCTCCGTATAGCCGGTCTTGTTAAAAAACCAATAGGAGCAACATTAGTTTACAAGTAAGTATTTCCAAACAACAGATACATGAGAGCGACAGGTATCACGGTCTTCGAAATCAGTAAGAATTGCAAGCGATTACATTAGACATTACTTCACATTGCAGCTATCGTGGGTACCCACTATCGCGATCAGAACACAGCGTTCGATTTAAAAAAACCTGAGTAGTAGGTACCTAAAATCCTGAAATTGCTATGAAAATTAAACTAACACTTACACCTGAAACTGACGAAACAGACACTCATATGTGAACCTAAGCAGCTAGACTATCCGACAGCAATTGCAATCGCTATTGACTACATCTGTATTGGTACAAACCTTGTAATTTCGTCTGACGAGCGGCGGAGGCAGCAAAGATAGGTTGATCAACCGTTTACGCTATTCCAATTCGGATGGCGGCGAGGTCGTAGTGGCGGATTGGTCGGTCGTGCAGGGCCGATACGGCGGCGACGTCGTCTGAGGGTGGATAGGGCGGCGGCGGCGTGTGGGGGCAGGGCAGTTTGGAGGAGATCTGGCGGAGCTACGTAGCCCTTTCGCTCGGCCCATGCCCCACCCCCAGATTGGGCCTAAAGATTGTACAATTTGTCTTCACAGCCCATTTGCCTTGTGAATAATATGTTCTTCCTTGTTAATAACGTTCAAGTATTAGAAATGATATATTAACTTTTAATAATTTCCATTTCTGATTAAATTTATTCATTTCTATATTTGTAAGTGCATTGTTGTATTGATATTCAAGAAACAATCATTGCAACGAAAAGATTAAATAATCATGGGCGTATTTTTGTGCGATGCAGTTATGTTTCTTCGCGCGCTTATTTATCCGATTATTTTTGTCCGTTTCCGGTCCAATGATCTTACAGTACGCAGTGAATTGTCCATCAAAAATTGACAATACTCATTGAGCATGCGTGGTTTGCCCCTAATTCACATTTATAGAATCCATATTATTCAATAAACAAGCAAGTAAAGCAAAAAAGGGAAAAGCTCGGCATAGAAAAGAAAATGCCATCACGCAAGTAGTAAATCTCAAAAACATAACGTAGTAATTCATCTAGAATTCGAAGAATTACAACTAGCAGCACGATAAGCGTATGTAGTTTCTTAACATCAGTGAATTCGACAATCCAATATAGAGTCTTAACACGGATTTTTATCGTAGCAACGGGGCTGCATCCATAGTTGGACACAGAAACCATCATCACTGACTTCCTAGTACAGACCAATTTCAGGCACATGGGTAGCAAACAAGTAAAGCCCTTCAGTCCCCAGGTAGAGCAAGAACAGCATCTTGTCACCCATCTTGAGATGATTTTCCTTCGCCATGAACTCTTTCATCCGCTGACACACATACGACCATCAAGCTCAGAAATTGAATATGTAGATGTCACCTCAGTTCTCGGGTGACAAAACATTTTGTGATGGTACCATTTTTTTCCATTTGTGCAGGAATCAAACGGCTTGGGATTTTCTGTTGCATGCAAAGACTTAAAGTCAAGAGAACAGCTAGCGTAAAATAAACATGTTAAAATAAAGGAAAATAGAATTAGTGTACAATATATATATATGGCCTCACATAGTACTTGCGCATAAGAGAAGATGTGTTCTTAATGATTACCACGTGTTTATTGTAGTTCTCGCTGTTTTTCTAGTTTAGAGTATGCAGCACACCGAAAACCAATTCTCCTTCCTCATACTCTCCAGCTCTGTGGAACAGTACAAGGTAATCCAAGTTTTCAACTATGTTGATCACCGTCTGCATCATCCTCCAATTAATCATGGTCCCATCAGTGCTAGAGAGTGAGTCAACAATGGGACGCCTCTCAGGGGACATCAGGTAGTATGCTGTTCAAATTTAATACAACTGAAATTAGTGGAGTACACATGTTGCAACCAAGTAATATAGTCATGGTTATGTGCACAACATAAATTTGTTGAATTAAGTAGGAAACTTACATGGATGGATGATTGGGTCATTTCCAGTTATGACCTCAGTTTGCCTGCTACATGTGTCAGTTTTGAATATTAGCTCCATACGAACCTTAAATTGGTAAACTCTGCCTAATTCTTTCCAAGATTGAGTAATAAAGCCCTTTATCTAAAAAAAATTCTTTCCAAGATTCTCCATTCAAATAGGTTATCCCATCAATGCTGGTAAGCTCAACACTGAATGAAAAATCTTCCTTGGTTTTTAGTGTAGCTTGAAAACTTGTGTTCTCGAATGGCAGAATAGCATGCATGTCTAGGAAATATGTTCTGATGTAGCAAGGGATCACCTGAATAAGAGCATGCATTTTATTACATTATGAGCCAGTACAAAATTGGACTTACAAGAAGTAGATATATATCCTACAAGAGTAACTGTTTGTACTTATTCCTATAATTGGACACTGAAGCAATTGTCCTGTACTGCAAAGACCTGAACATGCACTCATAGTTTCAGATTGGTACCTTCAAGTATCAAAATTACATGTAGGTACTAAAAAAAACACACGTGCATGACTAATAGAGATCACACTCACAACCTTTTTGCTAGCTAGATCTGGTACGTATATTACATGAATGATTAACACATGACACAATGAGTACTAAGACTGGTAGATCTGATACGTATATTACATGTGAATAACCACAAATAAATCAAATCCCATGTGTACATGAGTATGTTAGATGCATTACCGTCTTCTCCTCAAATCCCTCTACAAGGGTTATCACGCAATAATCATGTGTCATGGTCTTCGACCGACTGCCAGACATCCCGAGTTTTCAAAACAAACTGGACACTGCAAAAAAAAATGAAAGTCATCAGATCTTGATCTGATAATCATGATCATTGCTTATCAAGAGGAAAAGTGAGGCGTAGAGTAGGCACGGCTTTGCTTGGCGCCATCGGTCGAAGAGGAGCGTCCGGTAGATTGCGTGGTCAAAGTGTGAGAGAGGTAGTCGTGGCGGCAGCGAGAGTCGTGGCGGCGGCGGCGAACCACGAGGGAGGCATGTGAAAGAGGAAGAGGGTTTTTCACAGAGGTAATAACTACCTAGGTCTAGGCCGTGAGGCGTAGAGTAGGTTTCGATGGGACAATTCGACGCGCTAGCCAAATTGTCAGTAAGATAATAAAAATTAGGTTTATTAGTTTGGGCCCACTAACTAGTGAGTGGTTAGTACAATTTCGCGTCGTAAATGTACCCACACAGCACATGGTTACCCTTTTTTATTGCGAATTCACACGGTAATTAGTGTTTATTTCGCGTCGTAAATGTAACATCCAAACACAAACTTTCTACTCACACATATATAGTACTTCCAAATTTACATGCAACATAAAACTTGTTCTGCTAACATAGTACTTCCATACTAAAACGAGTATATACTTATCCAGATGACTTCTCTTGTAGTAAAAAAAAGAGTATATACTACTTGAGATGATAATGAGTATATACTTCTTTGAGTGTTAAGCATACTTCTCCTGAAGAGAAAAAAAGTGAGTATATACTTCTCCGGATGACTTCTCTTGTAGTAAAAAAAATGAGTATATAGAAGATGCAGTATATACTCGATCTCATCTCAAGTAGTATATACTCACTTATCATCTTGTAGTGTTAAGCAGTGTTAAGCATACTTCTTTTGTAATCCTACTACTATGAGTATATATAGAAGTGTTAAGCATACTTCTTTTGTAATCCTACTACTATGAGTATACATAGAAGTGTTAAGTAGTATATACTTATACTATGAGTATATAGATTACAAAATGAGTATATACTAGATATAGTAGACATAGTAGTGACTAAAAATGAGTATATAGAAGATGCACAGACATAGTAGTAGGATTACAAAAGCCAGATGACATAGTAGGTCTTCAGTTCTTCACACATGCATATATACAACATAAACATATATAGTAAGACAACGACATGTTGCTGGAATAGGGACATCTCTTGTCCTAGTCCCAGGACTCCCAGCCACTCTTCCTCTTGTTGGGGTTGTAGGAAGAAACTGCCACCTCCCAGGACTCACTTGGCTGCTGAATGGTCTTGTTCATGGGTCGTGGGAGGTGCGCTGTCACATTCTGCAGGTGAACCTGTCCCTTGTTCACTACGCTGATAATGCGATACAGTTCGTAGGTGATATATCCATCCAAGATAGCGTAGTTCAGGTTTTTCTCTGAAAGTGGCTTCCATTCCCAGTACAAATGCCCTTCGTGTTTCTGCATGTTATCCTTCATACCTTCCTTCATCTTCAAGAACTTTTTGTGGATGAGCTTCCCAGCCATAGCTGCCATTCCAGCCCTACCGTATCTAGCACCTTCAATCTTGTAGATGTCCTGGATGTCGATGTGGTACTCGATAGGAATGTGCAGCCAGTCGTTACTAAGCACTCGTCTGTCCCCTCTTATGTCCACCCCAACGAAAGTAATGCTCTTGTTCTTCAGAAAATCCTTTAGGCTGCGTGGAACACCCGTTTTACACCTACATATATATCATAACGCAAAAATGTAGCTAATATGGGATTAGGAACTTGTTTTATATTATATATATGCAGTGTAGTGAACAATTTAATTAGATGAACAACTAAATAATAATACGTATAGTACAAGCTAAGCACTAATTAAATGTTGGGGAACGACTGTACATTTGCAGATCAATCTAGCATGCCAAATGTTGGGGAACTAGTACACATTGCTAAGCACTAAATGTTGGGGAACTAATATATAGGAAGAACTTTGACCACACAAGAAAATTTGCAGATTAATCTTGCATGCCAAATACCGTCAGAACAATGGTTGCCAAATTAACAGAGCGGATTTTAATTTTATTGCGCGCATGTGCTGTTCGTAGTTGATACCAAAAATAAAAATAAAACTCTTGGCACTCTCAAGAACAAAGGTCGTACTCAGACTTCAACAAATTATTTTGGGGAAATGATAGTACCTGATCTTGTGAAAGACGAGCACATGCTCCCTCATGGCGAGCTGCATCACCGACACCTTCCTCTGCGTACTGTTGTACTCGATATCTAGGCCGACGAACTTGATCTCCTCGTCCGCGAGCCAATGCTCGTACTTCTCGAGGATTAGATCCATGGTTGCGGCCTCGTTCGTGTACACCGCCTCGATCCATGTCTCGCCGTGAACATGCACATAGTTGGTCTCCGTCGTTTCCTTGCCGTCGTCGATGCCAACCCAAAGATGGGGATCATCGGAGTCCTTGCTCGAGTTGGATCCCATGGTGGAGGGGAAGAGAGAGAGAGGCGCGTGAAGGAGAGGCGAGAGGACGTGGTGGAGGCGACAGGATAATGGTGGAGACTGCTAGAGGTGAGAGGAGGGTGGAGACTAGAGAGGACACGCCGGCGGCGAGAAGTTATGTTGTGGGGTTTTTTGGGTAGTGGTGCAGAGGCGAGAGGATAGTGGTGGAGACTACTAGGCGAAGGAGGCGAGCAGACAACGCGGCGGCTCTCTTTTTCGCTCTGCCGCGGATCTTCTCCTTTTCGTTCTAGAGCGGTTCCTTTTTTTTATTTGTGCAGCGGTTCCTCCCCTGCGCCCACCGGAAGCTGTTCAATTAATTGTCTATCATCTAATTGTTCACTGTTTATAAGGGATTTATAACTGCTAGTGCAAATGTTGCAACCTGAACCTAAGCATCCCATACATTTATGGAGGCAAAACTAAGTAGATTGAGGGCTGTAAGGGCAATTCGATAAATAACCCAATATTTTATCAGTTTTATAAACAAATCATTCCCACACATGAACCATAATAGACTTGTAGCTTCAATAAAATCTTGCCACACTTTATGGAGGCAATCATAAAAACGATGGCCTAGGAACGCATACAAGAAATTCAGGACGATTGACAGTATTGATGTCACAAATATTACACGATAAAAAATAATAATCAGTACTAAAATTACTTCAAAATAAAATGTTTTATCTCAAATGTTGTTGTTTCCCAGAAATTTAATAAATGCCACTAGTCTTCAACGACGAGATCGGTAATAGCGTGCCCGGACGAATGACCTCGGCACTTCTTGACAAATATGACCTAGATCGGTAAATGCGTGCCCGGACGAATGACCTCGCCACTTGTTGACCCAGATGACCTAGTACGGTAAAAGCGTGCTCGGATGAATGACCTCGCCAGTTGTGGACCCAAATGACCTAGATCGGTAATAGCGTGCCCATACGAGTGACATCGCCACTTCTTGACCCAAATGACCTAGATCGCGGTAATAGCGTGCCCAGACGAGTGACATCGCCACATGTTGACCCAGATGACCTAGATCGATAATAGCGTGCCCGGACAAATGACATCGCCAGTTGTGGACCCAGATGACCTAGATCGGTAATAGCGTGCCCGGACGAGTGACATCGCCAGTTGTTGACCCAAATGACCTAGATCGGTAATAGCGTGCCCGTACGAGTGACATCGCCACTTCTTGACCCAAATGACCTAGATCGCGGTAATAGCGTGCCCGGATGAGTGACATCGCCACTTGTTGACCCAGATGACCTAGATCGATAATAGCGTGCCCGGACAAATGACATCGTCAGTTGTGGACCCAGATGACCTAGATCGGTAATAGCGTGGTTGGACGAATGACCTCGCCACTTTTTGACCCATATGACCTAGATTGATAATAGCGTGCCCGGACCAATGACCTCGCCAGTTGTGGACCCATATGACCTAGATCGGTAATAGCGTGCCCGGACGAAAGACATCGCCACTTCTTGACCCAGATGACCTAGATCGGTAATAGCGTGCCCATACGAAAGACATCGCCACTTCTTGACCCAGATGACCTAGATCGGTAATAGCGTGCCCGTACGAATAACATCGCCAGTTGTGGACCCAAATGACCTAGATCGGTAATAGCGTGCCCGTACGAGTGACATCGCCACTTCTTGACCCAAATGACCTAGATCGGTAATAGCGTGCCCGCACGAATGACATCGCCAGTTGTGGACCCAGATGACCTAGATCGGTAACAGCGTGCCCGGACGAATGACCTCGCCACTTCTTGACCTAGATGACCTAGATCGATAATAGCGTGCCCGGACAAATGACATCACCAGTTGTGGACCCAGATGACCTAGATCGGTAATAGCGTGCCCGGACGAATGACATCGCCAGTTGTAGGCCCAGATGACCTAGATCGGTAATAGCGTGCCCGTACGAAAGACATCGCCACTTCTTGACCCAGATGACCTAGATCGGTAATAGCGTGCCCGTACGAATAACATCGCCAGTTGTGGACCCAAATGACCTAGATCGGTAATAGCGTGCCCGGACGAGTGACATCGCCGGTTGTGGACCCAAATGACCTAGATCAGTAATAGCGTGCCCGGACGAATGACATCGCCAGTTGTGGACCCAAATGACCTAGATCGGTAATAGCGTGCCCGGACGAATGACATCGCCAGTTGTGGACCCAAATGACCTAGATCGGTAATAGCGTGGTCGGACGAATGACCTCGCCACTTTTTGACCCAGATGACCTAGATTGATAATAGCGTGCCTGGACCAACGACATCGCCAGTTGTGGACCCAGATGACCTAGATCGGTAATAGCATGCCCGGACGAAAGACATCGCCACTTCTTGACCCAGATGACCTAGATCGGAAGTAGCGTGCCCGTACGAATAGCATCGCCAGTTGTGGACCCAAATGACCTAGATCGGTAATAGCGTGCCCGTACGAGTGACATCGCCACTTCTTGACCCAGATGACCTAGATCGGTAATAGCGTGCCCGGACGAGTGACATCGCCACTTGTTGACCCAGATGACCTAGATCGGTAAAAGCGTGCCCGGACGAGTGACATCGCCACTTGTTGACCCAGATGACCTAGATCGATAATAGCGTGCCCGGACAAATGACATCGCAAGTTGTGGACCCAGATGACCTAGATCGGTAATAGCGTGCCCTGACGAATGACATCGCCACTTCCTGACCCAGATGACCTAGATCGGTAAAAGCGTGCCCGGACAAATGACATCGCCAGTTGTTGACCCAGATGACCTAGATCGGTAATAGCGTGCCCGGACCAATGACATCGCCACTTGTTGACCCAGATGACCTAGATCGACAATAGCGTGCCCGGACAAATGACATCGCCACTTCTTGACCCAGATGACCTAGATCGGTAATAGCGTGCCCGGACGAGTGACATCGCCAGTTGTGTGACTTTCAAGGCCGGTCAAAGTAGTAGACCGCGCGTTGATGCATGTAAAATGCATACCTGAACTTTGCATTATTTTTACTCATATTCCAGTCATATTTGCATCATATAAGGGTTATATCACTGTTTTATAATGATTTTGGGAACTAGTAGACAACCCGTGCATTCGCACGGGCTGGTATTATGTTCCGATTTTTAGGCTTACTGCGGTTTTTCAACTTGGTTTAAAATTTGAACCTATGTTAAACTAACTATAATTAGAAAGTAAAAACATTCTTACAATATGACGGTGAAATTACAAATATTCCTAATAAGAATTTTAAATTCTACAGGTGTAGCTTTTGCGTGATCTACTCTACTATTGACTGAACTTATAAATGACCATCTTCGTAATTTTAAAATCACTAAAATGCTTTATTTTTTCGTACCATATTATATCTATCTCTCCCTATTTGAAACTGAAGCGTTATTTATTCAAAATTATTTAGAAAATGAGCAAACGGCATGGCATGGGCCTGTACATTTTATTTATTTGCATTAAAAATACCCTTCGGTGATAAGCTATAATAAAATCTTAGATTTATTTCTCCTTATCATTTGTGACTCCATCCATCACGATTTAATAGAAGGTATTAGAAAAAAAATTCATCGTCCATATTAGTCCAAGGAGTGTGCTAAGGTGTGTGCATATCTATATCTATCTATCTCCTCCGTTCGTGCTAACAAAAAAATGTGTACTACTTGTCTTGTTCACAACTGACAACACTTTCGTGGAAAAAACTACAGAGACATAAATGACTTGCATTAAATATATATCCTAATGTACCTGAAACTTTCTACTTTGTATTATCATCGAATATAAGGAGATGTATAAGAAAACAATGCTTTAAGTAAAACCATGGATGAAGTAAGCGTACCTTGGATAGCAGCTGGTTCGTAAAGAATTGGGATATACGCTGTAGGAATGACAACACGCTGGATTTAAATCTGACACGCAATGTTAACTAAATATGGACAATATTAGGGTTGGTTTCAGATAATATATTGACTTATGGCCGCCAAAAAAATAGGAATACCACACACACAAAAGAGACAATCGGCTGACATGCCAACGCACAGAATACAGACTTTAAGTGCGTGCTCTCGTATGACTGCGCAGCTCCTATTTCCCCTAAAGGATTTTAAGTCTTGATGCATAGAATATGGAAATAGCCGTACGAATAACCTTGCTGGCAAAATAATTAATCTAGCTGTGAGTTTATATCTGCAGCAGGAAAAACGAAAAGAAATCTACTGAACGCAAACCCGCGGCGCTGGCGACGTACCTTAGGAAAGTACACATTGCATCACACCCAATCGATAATTAGGTGTTTGCACCGTGAGAGGATCCAACCAATGCATTCACAAACGAACATAACTATTTCTCTTGAATTTTATAGATCAGAGTATTGGACGGACCTGAACCTTACCTTATATGCTAGGGCTGATGGGTGGCTTATGTTAGAGTCTGGTCGTCCGAACTTCGGCCATCACAGGTGCAGAGACGTAAACCGTTTGATCACGATTAGCCAATGGGAAAAATCCTGTGCATGCACAATTGCACGAATTAATTATGTACTGATCGGAGAATGCATTGTTTGGGATTCGAACTCAAGCGGAGAAATATACGTCCGAGAGGAGTTACGCCTGTGCGTTTGACAAAGACATTAATTTAACGGCTTTAGATAGATTATGGTTAGATCGGACGGATAAAATTTATAATCTTCAGAATTAACGTGGTGCCTCGTATGGTGCCTCCAATTAGTAAATATAAGATATTTGATATGTTTCCTATTTTTTATAGAATTAACCCTGCGCAGGCAGAAAAAACCCTATTTCTATATTTTAATGTTTCAGGGACCCAAACGACGTCCAAATGACCTGAAAATTTACGAGCATCAGTTTTTTGAAGGAAAAAGCGTGGGAGCGAAGGAAGCAAGCAAGCGGAGGCCCGAGGGCCCAAATGAGTGGGCCCACACGGCCCAAGTACCTGGCCGCGTGGGACCCCCCCTTTTGGCCCTCGGAGCTCCGTTGCCGTCGATCTTTCCTCCACCGACTCCGTTTTGACCTAATACCGCCTATAAAAATAGTCCCCCGACGTTCTCTGGAAGGAGCGCCGCTGAAACACAGAAACACCGAAACAGAGACCTGGAGTTGCAGATTGGAGGGGGAAAACTCCGGCGTGGCGCTGCCGGCGTGGTCTCCATCTTTTCCAACGACTTCTCCACCGTCTCCATGATGAAGAGGGAGTAGTCCACCCCTGGACTATGGGTTTGTGGAAGTAACTTATGTATCTCTCCTCTCTCGAGATTCACTAATTAGTACCGTATGAGCTGCTGAACATGATTACGGTCATCTATGTAATACCTTTGTGGTGGATCTTTTTATGAGTTAATATATGTTTGAGATTGCAATGGTTTTGTTTCAGTTATGAAATAGATGCATATTATGTACCCCGTTCTTATTTACTTGTCATGATCAAGCATGTTAATGAGAGCGTGTGAGGGGGAACATGTGCTTTAGTTGGAGTAACGGGGGGTGGCTAGTGCAGTGAACGTGAGAGAAAGTTCTGCGATCCACTTGAGTATCTCTACCTTACCTTGTTGCCTCACTAGGGATAAAAAGAAATACCATGCTACCGGAGATGTGGGTGTGACCATTGCCACTACTCCATGACTAGATCTAGCATGTTCTTATTTTAACTTCATGTCATGATACTTATTGCTATACTCTGAGTTATCTTAATTACTGAGGTGTTATAATTTAGTTCGCATCTTGGTGGAGTATAAGAGAGACTAATAACCAAAAGGTCTCTATGTTAGGACGTGATGCCCATATAATTATAACTTGTCATTAAACTGTTGTGTTGCAATCTCATATGACAACTCTAGTGTTCCATTGTCTACCACTTTATTAAAGAGAGAGTGTATTTGTGAAACCATGAACCCCAGTCCATTTTTAATCATAAGAAACACCTTTCCAACCACTTTTACCACTTTTCTATTTTCTGCCATTTAAAAATCCGAAAATACAAAAACACTTTTCCATCTTACATTCATCATATAAAACCCAAAAATATCATTTATCATTGCTACCACCATCCTTGCATATTTATTTACCACCACTGCATATTTATTTCTTGTTTGCATTGCATATTATTTTGATATCATTCTCACACCTTGTGCTTGACAACCACTAGGTGAGGTTGAGGACCAAAACATTTACTTTGTTTTGTAGGTAACCAAAAGAAGGATAGGAAAGATAAATCTTCACTACTGATTCCCCGAGAGTTCGATATTAAACCCTCGAGTCACCCCTCGTGGAGAAAACACGTCTTCCACTTACTACACACTCTGCACTTGGAGTATCAAACTAACCCATTTACTTTTCACGCAGGTAACTACGTGAAGGGCCGTCAAGAGTGCTTTCTGGCGCCGTTGCAGGGGAAGATACGAAGCTTCCTGCAGAATATTTTTCCTGTCAACTACACGCCATCAAGACTGTTTTCTGGCGCCGTCGCCGGGGAATCATTGCTGAAAGGTTAATCCAAGGGTCCCCTGCACTAGTTCTGTTTTCTAGCATCGGGTTTATACAAGGATATCTCACCAAGTCAACTTCATCACCAACTTGTGCTAACACCTAAGCTTGGGGAGGTTGCACCTACGTGAGCATCATCTTATCCATCTTTACCTTCAAAGCAATTTATCTTGTTTTGTCATTGTCTTGCATATTTATTTTCAGTTTTGCATAAAAAATTAAAAAAACACATAAAAACTTGCATAATGTAAAAGAGAACCTTCTGGCCATTTAGTGTTAAGAACTTTCCTCAAGATATGAATATCCCTGTTGAGAAATGTGAGGTAGATCCTAATCATGAAAGTAATTTATGAATACCGTTTTTATGGGAAACCAAAAGAAGATCACATACCTCATCTTAAGAAGTTTAATGAAAGGTGCAAAATGTTAAATTTGAGCCATGCTAATATTAAAATTAAGCTTTTAACTTACTCCCTAGGTGGAAAAGCCTTAGATTGGATATTGAGATGGCCACCTGGAAATTTTAGCACTTGGTTTAATTTAAAAGCTGCATTCATTGAAAGATTTTGTTCCACTGAAAAGGTTTGTAATCTTAGACAAATAATTATCACCTTTAAACAAGAAGAGGATGAACCTCTAGTGAAAACATGGGAAAGATTTAGAGGTATAGCTTTTGGAATGGAACATGGTCTTAGGGATTGGATGCTCATGCATGTGTTTTATAGAGGATTGTCTGAAACCTCTAAAGTCTTTTTGGATAATGAATGTGAGGATTCTTTTATGAATACTGCTGCTACTGACACTCACTATCTACTTGATGGCTTGCTTTTGGAAGTAAGAATTAAAGAAAGTTTAGAAAAAGCCCAAGTACCTGAAGATGTGTTTGATGACAGTTATGAAATATTTAACCTATATAATAGGGAAAAGAAAGTTGAAGAAGTTAAAATGCTTAGTGAAGTAAAGGAACCATTGCTTGACCTAGAGAATTGTAGCTTGCATGAATTAATATCTATCTTACAAAAATTTGCAAGTGATCCTTCTATTAATGTTAACCAAGCTGGTTTTGGTTCTTATATTGCTAATCATGTCTTGAAAGAAAAGATTGCTAGGTACAACCAAGAGGCTATGATACCAAGTAAGCTTGGGGATGTATGGATTCCCAAAGTCCTAGTAACCATTGGAAAAGAGACACACCATGCTATACTTGATCTAGGATCTAGTGTCTCTGTTTTATCTAAAGAACTATATGAAGTACTTGAATTGAAAAATCTTGAAAAATGCTCTATCACTTGCTGATGATTCCATTAAACATTCTTTAGGGAAAGTAAGTGATGTTATGGTAGAGTTACATATGACATTTGTGCCTGTTGATTTTCTAATCATGGATATGGGGAATAAAACCTCTAGTCCAATTATTCTTGGAAGATTTTTTCTTTGTACTACAGGTGCTATCATTGATTCAAAAGAAGGGAATGTGAAGTTTTAGTTTCCACACAAGAAGTGCATGGAACACTTCCCAAGGAAGAGGGACACACAATCGTTCAAGCTCCCTCATGAGCTTCGTCCTCAATAAACATCAAGTAAGAAGCCTAGCTATATGGCTATAAAGAAAGCGCTTTACGGGAGGCAACCCGGTAGTTTTTATTTGTGATTTTCTTTGTGTCCTCTTGCTGTAACAAGAGACTTAGTGTTTTGTTTAGTTTATGGAATTTTTAATAAAGTGCCAAGTTTTACTCATTTTGGTGTGAAGAAGTTGCTTATAGCGTTCGGAGATATTATTCCTGCACGAATCTGTGCACGGTATGATTTTTAATTCTTGTTCTGTATCTCCGAATGAGCTCATATTTGAACTTTAGTGGTAACTTTTCATCCTCTGTATGCATGATTTGTTTCGGAATTTTCCTACAAAGTTAAGTAGGGTATAAAAATACGTTTAGCTGCTGCTGTTTTTCTGGATAGATTCTGTCCCATCTTGTTTGATGCATGCTTAGAACTTTTAACATGAATCTTTTTTATCCAATTGAGTTTATGAGTAGGCATACAACATTATACACTTTCTGTACATTCATATGAATATTTGTTCAAGGATTATATGCAGCAAGAAATCTATTTGTTTATCACTACTAATGTGCCCCACAGAAAAAGAAATGGGAGAAACGGTGTTTTGAACTTTTTTCACAGGGATTAGAGGAGATGCACCAAGAGCTATCCAAGGATGGTGAAGACCATAAGCTTGGGGATGTGAATACAACCCCACTGGACCTACACACTCTCGGTTTGCACACGTCTAACTTCTGTTTTTCGATCGAAACACTTTATCGCATAAACTTGGAGCGTCTTTTTGTTTGTTTAGGTTAGATTTTTATTTTGTAAGACCACCACACTATCATTTATATATGAGAGAGTTACTACAAATTTGGGTTGAATTATGTTGGATGCTATTATAAGATTGGGAAAAGGGATGTAGGAGTTAATTTTAAAAGATACATATAATTGCATGATTCATGAGCTTGTTAATGAATAATAATTTGCAAATATTTTATCAAGAGCTATCTTTTATTCATGTTTTGATGCTAAATGTTATTTTACCTTGTTTTAACATGGATTAGTTAGTTCTATGGACACTCATGCATGCATTTAGATGGTCAACTTTCTCCCTCCTGCTATCCCAAAAATTCCAACAAGCAAAAATTTGTTTCCAACACCTTCAACCAAAGTTTTTCCAGTGAGTCCACCATATCTACCTATTAGCTTTATGCTATTCCGAGTATGTTTATTGGTGCCTGGTTGACGGGAGAGTATTTGAGGATGATGATGATGGTGATGATGAGTACTTCCCCGGCAACGGCGCCAGAAAACAGCTTGATGGCTACGTGTTGGTGAACCCCAAGAGGAAGGTTATGATGTAGACAGCAGAAGTTTTCCCTTGAATAATCTACCCAAGGTTTAATCGGACCAGTAGGACTTGACGATCAATTGGAAGGTTGTTGATGTTGACTCCCCCTGGCGCTAGGGAGCTTGCACCAACGTGGAATCTGCACAGACACAAACCAGAACTTTGCCCAACACGAAACAGAGAGGTTGTCAATCTCTCCGGTCTTGCAGAAACAAAGAGTTAAACGTATGGTGTGGAAAACAGCAGGAAAAACAGCAAGTAACAGGAAACAGATGATTGCAGCAGGTTGTGTAAACAGTATGAGGAAATTGGACCAGGGTCCACAGTTCACTAGTGGTGTCTCTCTCAGAACAGATAACTAGCATGTTGGGTAAACAAATTACAGCTGGGCAATTGACAAATAGAGAGGGCATAACAATGCAATACATGCCAAGATGTCTACTATGAAATCTAGTTGGGCATTACAACAAAGTACATAGACCGTTATTCCAACCGCATCTATGCCTAAATAATCCACCTTCAAGGCAGCATCCGCATCCATTCAGTATTAAGTTGCTAACAACAGATTATTGCATGAAGTAAAGTGTGTAATGTAATCAATACAAGTGCCCTTGGACACTGCACCAATGTTTTATCCCTAGTAGCAACAGCACATCTACCATCTTAGACCTTTCTGTCACTGATCCAGATATCTAGAGACTGAACCCACTATCGAGCATAAATACCCCCTCTTGGAGTCACAAGCATCTACTTGGCCAAAGCATCTACTAGCAACGGAGAGCATGCAAGATCAAGAGCACATAGATAAACAACTTGAATAAACATGGTATCAATATTCATCGGATCCCAGCAAACACAACATCTAGCATTACAATAAGATGATCTTGATCATGTTAGGCAGCTCACAAGATCTAAACATGGAGGCACAAGGTAGAGAGACAACCATCTAGCTACTGCTATGGACCCGTAGTCCAGGGGTGGACTACTCACGCATCACTCCGGAGGCAGGCATGGTGATGTAGAGCCCTCCGGTGATGATCTCCCCTCCGGCAGGGTGCCGGGAAGAGCTTCAGAACTCCTCCGATCTGAGATTGACGATGACGGCCGCGACGGAACTTTTCGTGGAATATGATCGACCGTAATAGGGTTTTCGCGTCGCGGAGAATATATAGGCGAAGAGGCGGCGTCGGTGGCCGAGGGGGGCCACCACGCCATAGGGGGGCGCGGGCCCACCCTGGGCCGCGCCCTAGTGTGGCGTGGCCCCCTGGTGGGTCTGCTCCGACTCCCCTTTGGACTCCGTGATCTCCTCGTGATATTATTGACGATGTCTTTTGTTTCGTCCAATTCCGAGAATATTTCCTTAATAGATTTTCTGAAACCAAAAACAGCAGAAAACAGGGAACTGGCACTGTGGCATCTTGTTAATAGGTTAGTCCCAGAAAATGCATAAAAATGATATAAAGTGTAGCCAAAACATGTAGCAATTGATATAATAACAGCATGGAACATCAAAAATTATAGATACGTTTGAGACGTATCAAGCATCCCCAAGCTTAGTTCCTGCTCGTCCTCGAGTAGGTAAACGATAAAAACAGATAATTTTTGAAGTGACATGCTACCAACACAATCTTTGATCAAATAACAATGTAATGCACATGATCTGAATGAAGTGATCCAAGCCAATGGTCTATAGTTTGCAAGCAAGTAAATAAAGAGTAAACATAAGTGATCACACAAGTGCAAACTTTCATGAATAATACTATAAAACATTTAGAGATATAATAGTCTAACATAATAGTTAGCTCACAGCAGCAATAATTCTCAACATGAAAGTGTTTGTATCAACACAAAGGAAGATAATAGCTTCAGCATTTGCTTCAACTTTCAACATGTATATCATATAGATAATGTCAATGCAAAGAATATGATCAACCAAACACAAAGTTATGTAAAAACTGTTATACTGGAGTTGACAATGATGTTTGCTTAAGTAGACAGAAAGAAGTGGGAAAACTGACTCAACATAAAAGTAAAAGAATGGCCCTTCGCAGAGGGAAGCAGGGATTAACATCATGTGCTAGAGCTGTAGTTCCCGAAGGCATATAGAGAGCATAAAATATTGTTTTGTAAGGTAATGGTGTATACAGGTGTCAACAAATCAGCAAATAGGCAATACTCTACTTCACTAGTTGATCAAACTTTACAAGAGCGGCTCCCATGAAGGACGTTATTTCTACCAGCGGGCAGATCATCCCTCTTCTCTTTTGTTTACACACTTGTGAACATTGCTTGACTGACGAATCAGGGGCAAAAAGATGTGAAGAGAATTGTTTGGTTAAAGTTGTAATTAATTGGGACTGGGCACCCCGTTGCCAGCTCTTTTTGCAAAATTATTGGATAAGCGGATGTATATGCCACTAGTCCAGGTGTGTAAAATTTGATCAACCAGGAAATAAAGACCACCTATCTACGTCCTTATGAGCTTTTCAAGTAGTGACACAAAAAGGATAATTGTTTTGAGTAGTTAGTAGATAGCACATGAAGAAATTTACTTGGAATGGTGAAAACACCACATAATAGGTAGGTATGGTGGACACAGGTGGCATGGATTTGGCTCAAGGTTTTGGATGTACAAGAAGCATTCCCTCTTAGTACAGAGTTTAGGCTAGCAAGGTTATTATAAGCAAACATCATTATCAACTGGAATAGCAAGAGTGTACATAAAACACAAGGTTTGACGAACCATAGACTCCCACTGTCTTCCTTGTTAACACATAGCCTTCATCCAAAAATTATCTAGACTACTATGGACTTCCAATTATGCAACAGATTATTATAGCAGAAAATCCTTATAGTAGTTCTTCATTAATAGCCATTACTTACATGATGCACAAGCTTAAACATTAATTACTTGACAGCTCAAAACAATTGGCAAGCATCAAATTACTCAAGACAACGATCTAAAAAGATTCATGTAAGCATTTTATACCACTACCACATGCATAGCATTTTTCTGGTCCAACCAAACACCAATCAACTTATTTGACAACTCTCCAAACAGATATAAGTGAAGCAAGAGAGTACTTTCTTCAAAAGAAACTGATAGCTCTAACAAGAGATACATGAAAAACTGAGAGCTAAAGCAATCACAGCAACTAGACAGGAATACTCAACAAGTATAAGTGAAGCACAAGAGTATTCTAATGAAAAAGTGGAGCGTGTCTCTCTCCCAAACATGAATACTAGGATCCAACAAGTATAGCACAGCAAACAAAACAAAACAAACTGAAAACAAAAACACACTGACGCTCCAAGGAAGAGTACACTAGCATGAAGCAATAAAAATATAGCACCATTAGAGATGACCTGATAATTTGTAGATGAAGAAGGGGATGCCTTGGGCATCCCCAAGCTTAGATGCTTGAGTCTTCTTGAAATATGCTGGGGAGGTAAGCCTCCCCAAGCTTAAGCTCTTCACTCTTCTTGATCATGTAATATCATTCTCCTCTATCAACACTTGAAAACTTCCTTCACACCAAAACTTAACAGCTTTTCTCATTAGCAGGTTAGTGCACTAAAAGATAATACTTCAAAGTTCTAGCAAAGACAAACTCACAAGCCAACTATTTTAAACATTAGCCACTGTTACTAGGCTCAAGTGGGCACTTTTACACGAAAAGAAACCACTTAAAAACTTGTAAAAGAGAGAATGCAAAATAAAAGACAGAATCTGTCAAACCAGAACAGTCTGTAATGACGAATTTTTTCGAGGCACTTACGATGCTCAGATGAAAACTTTTGAAATAATGAAAGTTGCGTAACATCATCAGGAACATGCACAAAAAGTTTCAGCATTTTTCGATTTTTTCTGATTTTCTACTGAATTAAACGGTGACGAACAGCAATCTGTCCCAATGCAGTCCCGAAAATAAAAACCAACTTTGCATTAGTAACTCTCCTTGGCACAACAAAACAGCAAATAAAAGATACAAAGGAGTTGCTACAGAGGTAAACAAGCATCCTTGACTAATACTGAAAATAAAATATAATGGGTTGCCTCCCAAAAGCGCTTTCTTTTAATGCCTTTTAGCTAGGCTAGAAGATTTTAATGATGCTCTCATAAGAATAAGAGTTGAAAAACAAAAGAGAGCATCAAGAGGCAATTATCAAACACATTTAAGTCTAACCCACTTCTATGCAAAGGAATCTTATAACAAAACAAATTATTGAAGCATAAAGCAACTAGCATAGAAAGATGAAACAAATATAACTTCAAAACTTTCAACATAAAGAGAGGTGTTTTAGTGACTTGAAAACTTTTACAACCATATTTTCCTCTCTCATAATAACTTTCAGTAGCATCATGAACAAACTCAACAATATAACTATCACATAAAGCATGCTTTTCATGATCTACAAACACATAATTTTTATTAAGCTCGAAAACAGTGGGGTTATTAAACCCACTTTTGACAATAGTAGTATAATTAATATCATTAGCAATATAGGACCATCATCAAGAGCATTATCATATATAACATTAGGGAGCACATTTTTACTTTCTGCAATTTCCTCTTTTACTTGAGTCAAGGATGTTTTTTCAAATTTATCAAAAGAGATATTTCAATAGAATCATGACATTCAACAGTATAGCACTCTTCCTCCTTAGATAGGCGTGGAGGGCAATCATATAATGTAAGAGTTAAAGAGTTACTATCATTAGAAGGTAGATCCTCCTTTTGTCCATCACTCTCTTCCTCTTTTTCATCCAATGAGCTTTCAGTTTTAGCAGT
This sequence comes from Poa pratensis, assembly GCA_947311845.1. NCBI lineage: Eukaryota > Viridiplantae > Streptophyta > Magnoliopsida > Poales > Poaceae > Poa > Poa pratensis. The sequence continues at coordinate 69,413,341 of CAMZMU010000047.1, forward strand.
TTCTTCTCCACAGGTTCCTGAAAGGTAGCAAGTTGTTCTGGAGAATAAATTTTCTCAAGAAATTCAGTGATATAAGGATTATCATTATAATATTCAAGGCAATAACCAAGTATAGCATAATTCTCAGTTCTATAAGGAGCATCATCATTTTGAATATAACCAGCAATTTCATAGGCACCCTTAAAAACAAAAAATTCTTCAATTCGCTCAAGATTACCAAAGTCATAATTTCCTTTAGCATAAGCAGCCAAAGTTTCATTATCATTATAATCACATTGGAAAGGGAGGTGTTTATGCCTTCTACAACATAAAGATTCATTAAAGCAGTAGGATTCATCATAAGTAGAGCACAAGTTTTTAGCAAAATAATTCAATCTACTTATTTGTTCCCATAAATATTTCCCTTTTTGAGACAAGCGGTATTCCTTATAGTAATTATGTTGTTCCTCCGCGAACCCACTTAGCCAATAAGATTTTGTTTCAAACAGAGAAGACATTGATAGCAAATAAATAACTAGACATAATAACAAACCGAAATAAACTAGATGCAAGAAACTAATTTTTTTTGGGTTTTTGATTTTTAACAGCAAGCAAAACAAAACTAAAACAAGACAAAAAACAAAGTAAAGAGATTGGAACTGAGAGACTCCCCTTTCCAATAGCCTCCAAGTCCCCGGCAACGGCGCCAGAAAACAGCTGGTGCCTGGTTGACGGGAGAGTATTTGAGGATGATGATGGTGATGATGAGTACTTCCCCGGCAACGGCGCCAGAAAACAGCTTGATGGCTACGTGTTGGTGAACCCCAAGAGGAAGGTTATGATGTAGACAGCAGAAGTTTTCCCTTGAATAATCTACCCAAGGTTTAATCGGACCAGTAGGACTTGACGATCATTGGAAGGTTGTTGATGTTGACTCCCCCTGGCGCTAGGGAGCTTGCACCAACGTGGAATCTGCACAGACACAAACCAGAACTTTGCCCAACACGAAACAGAGAGGTTGTCAATCTCTCCGGTCTTGCAGAAACAAAGAGTTAAACGTATGGTGTGGAAAACAGCAGGAAAAACAGCAAGTAACAGGAAACAGATGATTGCAGCAGGTTGTGTAAACAGTATGAGGAAATTGGACCAGGGTCCACAGTTCACTAGTGGTGTCTCTCTCAGAACAGATAACTAGCATGTTGGGTAAACAAATTACAGCTGGGCAATTGACAAATAGAGAGGGCATAACAATGCAATACATGCCAAGATGTCTACTATGAAATCTAGTTGGGCATTACAACAAAGTACATAGACCGTTATTCCAACCGCATCTATGCCTAAATAATCCACCTTCAAGGCAGCATCCGCATCCATTCAGTATTAAGTTGCTAACAACAGATTATTGCATGAAGTAAAGTGTGTAATGTAATCAATACAAGTGCCCTTGGACACTGCACCAATGTTTTATCCCTAGTAGCAACAGCACATCTACCATCTTAGACCTTTCTGTCACTGATCCAGATATCTAGAGACTGAACCCACTATCGAGCATAAATACCCCCTCTTGGAGTCACAAGCATCTACTTGGCCAAAGCATCTACTAGCAACGGAGAGCATGCAAGATCAAGAGCACATAGATAAACAACTTGAATAAACATGGTATCAATATTCATCGGATCCCAGCAAACACAACATCTAGCATTACAATAAGATGATCTTGATCATGTTAGGCAGCTCACAAGATCTAAACATGGAGGCACAAGGTAGAGAGACAACCATCTAGCTACTGCTATGGACCCGTAGTCCAGGGGTGGACTACTCACGCATCACTCCGGAGGCAGGCATGGTGATGTAGAGCCCTCCGGTGATGATCTCCCCTCCGGCAGGGTGCCGGGAAGAGCTTCAGAACTCCTCCGATCTGAGATTGACGATGACGGCCGCGACGGAACTTTTCGTGGAATATGATCGACCGTCATAGGGTTTTCGCGTCGCGGAGAATATATAGGCGAAGAGGCGGCGTCGGTGGCCGAGGGGGGCACCACGCCATAGGGGGGCGCGGGCCCACCCTGGGCCGCGCCCTAGTGTGGCGTGGCCCCCTGGTGGGTCTGCTCCGACTCCCCTTTGGACTCCGTGATCTCCTCGTGATATTATTGACGATGTCTTTTGTTTCGTCCAATTCCGAGAATATTTCCTTAATAGATTTTCTGAAACCAAAAACAGCAGAAAACAGGGAACTGGCACTGTGGCATCTTGTTAATAGGTTAGTCCCAGAAAATGCATAAAAATGATATAAAGTATAGCCAAAACATGTAGCAATTGATATAATAACAGCATGGAACATCAAAAATTATAGATACGTTTGAGACGTATCATTTATCATGATATTTGTGTTATCTATACCTCTGAATGAAAATGCTTATGTTGTTGATTGTTATGGGAAAAGTTGGTTATAGAGCTCTCTCGAACTTGATGCACACTTTACTTTCATTGCATAAATAAAATATGACCCATTGTGATTAAAATTATGATGTTGTGGGCTTGAAAAATGTCTTTGGTTGAGATTTAGCTCATATGTGCTGTCACATGGCAAGCTTTCAACATTGCACTTCATCTCATTTAGTTGATATCATGTACTTTTGTTTATGGATGCTTACCATGGGTGAAATAAATGTGGAAATGAAGTGAGTTTAAATGAGTTTGTATAAATGGTTAGAGAGACGCCTGGGCCGCTAATCTAAGCCGTGCATGATTCATGGTGGAAATTTACTTACATGCTATGGTGAAACTTCTGTGATAGCTTACAATAAAAAGCTATCTAATGGTAAATAAAAAGGGTGTTGAGATTGTTCATTGTGTTTGTTTGTCTTGTCATTTTGATATGGGCTTGTTCCATATCCTGGGACAAGAGGTACCCCAGTTGACGCTCTTAATGATACTATTGTTACTTACAATGATATTTAACTTGAACTTGCTTTGTTTTCCAAGTTGAGTAACACATGGAGTAGGTACTTGTATTCAAGGGGCATGAGACTTTCAACCTGTACTTTGTCAAGCACACTACTCATATTTGTTTTCATTTTAAACTTAATCATTCAAGATGATATGATAGGGGAATGAGAGCTTGACACCAAGGATTACCATATTACAATCATTGACTTAAGTAGAGAAGTTCAGAAGTTAGATGAAATTTATTCATGCTTTACCTCTACTCATATATATATCTTTCCAAAGTGTCCACCTTTTATATTCAGATTTTCATCAAATACTCTATGACCATTATAGGATGTTTTTACTTATTATTATGCATACATGTGGTCCATAGTACTTTTTCTCTTATGTTACACTTTGTGAATTATCATTGAACATCCTTGCATTGAATACTTGATATCACTTCATAATCTATCTTGCATATTGCTACTCCATTTAAGAATGAACCATTTGACTCTATGTAGTAATAATAATCATCTTTGATATCCATTGTTAGTATTAAATTGCAAAGTCTATGTTAGTTTTATCACCTTCATACTCGAGGACGAGTATAGGTTAAGCTTGGGGATGTTGATGCATGTAAAATGCATACATGAACTTTGCATTATTTTTACTTATATTCCAGTCATATTTGCATCATATAAGGGTTATATCACTATTTTATAATGATTTTGGGAATGTTTGATATGTTTCCTATTTTTATGGAATTAACCCTGCGCAGGCAGAAAACCCTATTTCTATATTTTAATGTTTCAGGGACCCAAACGACGTCCAAATGACCTTGAAATTTACGAGCATCAGTTTTTGGAAGGAACAAAGCGTGGGAGCGAAGGAAGCAAGCAAGCGGAGGCCCGAGGGCCCAGATGAGTGGGCCCACACGGCCCAAGTACCTGGCCGCGTGGGACCCCCCTTTTCGCCCTCGGAGCTCCGTTGCCGTCGATCTTTCCTCCACCGACTCCGTTTTGACCTAAAACCGCCTATAAAAATAGTCCCCCGACGTTCTCTGGAAGGAGCGCCGCAGAAACACAGAAACATCGAAACAGAGACCTGGAGTTGCAGATTGTGGGGGAAAACTCCGGCGGGGCGCTGCCGGCGTGATCTCCATCTTCTCCAACGACTTCTCCACCGTCTCCATGATGAAGAGGGAGTAGTCGACCCCTGGACTATGGGTTTGTGGAAGTAACTTATGTATCTCTCCTCTCTCGAGCTTCACTAATTAGTACCGTATGAGCTGCTGAACATGATTACGGTCATCTATGTAATACCTTTGTGGTGGATCTTTTTATGAGTTAATATATGTTTGAGATTGCAATGGTTTTGTTTCAGTTATGAAAGTTGATGCATATTATGTACCCCGTTCTTATTTACTTGTCATGATCAAGCATGTTTATGAGAGCGTGTGAGGGGGAACGTGTGCTTTAGTTGGAATAACGGGGGGGTGGCTAGTGCAGTGAACGTGAGAGAAAGTTCTGCGATCCACTTGGGTATCTCTACCTTACTTTGTTGCCTCACTAGGGATAAAAAGAAATACCATGCTACCGGAGATGTGGGTGTGACCATTGCCACTACTCCATGACTAGATCTAGCATGTTCTTATTTTAACTTCATGTCATGATACTTATTGCTATACTCTGAGTTATCTTAATTACTGAGGTGTTATGATTTAGTTCGCATCTTGGTGGAGTATAAGAGAGACTAATAACCAAAAGGTCTCTATGTTAGGACGTGATGCCCATATAATTATAACTTGTCATTAAACTGTTGTGTTGCAATCTCATATGTCAACTCTAGTGTTCCATTGTCTACCACTTTATTAAAGAGAGAGTGCATTTGTGAAACCATGAACCCCGGTCCATTTTTAATTATAAGAAACACCTTTCCAACCACTTTTACCACTTTTCCATTTTCTGCCATTTAAAAATCCGAAAATACAAAAACACTTTTCCATCTTGCATTCATCATATAAAACCCAGAAATATCATTGCTACCACCATCCTTGCATATTTATTTACACCACTGCATATTTATTTCTTGTTTGCATTGCATATTATCTTGATATCATTCTCACACCTTGTGCTTGACAACCACTAGGTGAGGTTGAGGAACAAAACATTTACTTTGTTTTGTAGGTAACCAAAAGAAGGAAAGGAAAGATAAATCTTCACTACTGATTCCCCGAGAGTTCGATATTAAACCCTCGAGTCACCCCTCGTGGGGAAAACACGTCTTCCACTTACTACACACTCTGCACTTGGAGTCTCAACCTAACCCATTTACTTTTCACGCAGGTAACTATTTGAAGGGCCATCAAGAGTGCTTTCTGGCGCCGTTGCAGGGGAAGATACGAAGCTTCCTGCAGAATATTTTTCCTGTCAACTACACGCCATCACGCGTGCATGTAAATTAGGGTTTGGGTTTTAGTGCCCGCCCGGGAGTCGGAATCCGATACAAATTTATTTGTGTCCTTGCGTATGTATATAAATGAGATGTTACATGGAAAGAGCCAATATCCAACTCCGATGTGTGTCCCGCTTCACGCACATAAATTACCCCGCACGACGTTTCTGCACTTATAGGGAAAAATTCCCAATCAACGAGAAAGAGATATTTTGTGATAAGTTCGGATCAATTTATGATTTGTATGTTCCTATGACCTACCCTATAAAAAACAAGTAACAACATCACATGTGAGATGGATTTTCAAGGCCGGTCAAAGTAGTAGACCGCGCGTGCACATAAATTAGGGTTTGGGTTTTAGTGCCCGCCCGGGAGTCGGAATCCGATCCAAATTGATGTTGGGTCCTTACTTATGTATATAAATGTTATGTTACATGGAAAGAGGCAATATCCAACTCCGATGTGTGTCCCGCTTCACGCACATAAATTACCCCGCACGACATTGCTGCACTTATAGGGAAAAAATTCCCAATCAACGAGAACGGAGATATTTTGTGATAAGTTCGGATCAATTTAGGATTTGTATGTTCCTATGACCTACCCAATAAAAAAAAAGTAAAAACTTCACATGTGATATGGACTTTCAAGGCCGGTCAAGTAGTAGACCGCGCGTGCACATAAATTAGGGTTTGGGTTTTACTGCCCGCCTGGGAGTCAGAATCCGATCCAAATTTATGTTGGGTCCTTACTTATGTATATAAATGTGATGTTTCATGGAAAGAGCCAATATCCAACTCCGATGTGTGTCCCTCTTCACGCACATAAATTACCCCGCACGACGTTTCTGCACTTATAGGGAAAAATTCCCAATCAACGAGAACAGAGATATTTTTTGATAAGTTCGGATCAATTTAGGATTTGTATGTTCCTATGACCAACCCTATAAAAAACAAGTAAAAACTTCACATGTGATATGGACTTTCAAGGCCGGTCAAAGTAGTAGACCGCGCGTGCACATAAATTAGGGTTTGGGTTTTACTGCCCGCCCGGGAGTCTGAATCCGATCCAAATTTATGTTGGGTCCTTAATTATGTATATAAATGTTATGTTACATGGAAAGAGCCAATATCCAACTCCGATGTGTGTCCCGCTTCACGCACATAAATTACCCCGCACGACGTTTCTGCACTTATAGGGAAAAAATTCCCAATCAACGAGAACAGAGATATTTTGTGATAAGTTCGGATCAATTTAGGATTTGTATATTCCTATGACCTACCCTATAAAAAACAAGTAACACCTTCACATGTGAGATGGACTTTTAAGGCCGGTCAAAGTAGTAGATCGCGCGTGCACATAAATTAGGGTTTGGGTTTTAGTGCCCGCCCGGGAGTCGGAATCCGATCCAAATTTATGTTGGGTCCTTACTTATGTATATAAATGTTATGTTACATGGAAAGAGCCAATATCCAACTCCGATGTGTGCCCCGCTTCACGCACATAAATTACCCCGCACGACGTTTCTGCACTTATAGGGAAAAAATTCCCAATCAACGAGAACGGAGAAATTTTGTGATAAGTTCGGATCAATTTAGGATTTGTATGTTCCTATGACCTACCCTATAAAAAAGTAAAAACTTCACATGTGATATGGACTTTCCAGGCCGGTCAAAGTAGTAGACCGCGCGTGCACATAAATTAGGGTTTGGGTTTTAGTGCCCGCCCAGGAGTCGGAATCCGATACAAATTTATGTTGGGTCCTTACTTATGTATATAAATGTGATTTACATGGAAAGAGCCAATATCCAACTACGATGTGTGTCCCGCTTCACGCACATAAATTACCCCGCACGACGTTTCTGCACTTATAGGGAAAAAATTCCCAATCAACGAGAACGGAGATATTTTGTGATAAGTTCGGATCAATTTAGGATTTGTATGTTTCTATTACCTACCCTATAAAAAACAAGTACAAACTTCACATGTGATACGGACTTTCAAGGCCGGTCAAAGTAGTAGACCGCGCGTGCACATAAATTGGGGTTTGGGTTTTAGTGCCCGCCTGGGAGTCCGAATCCGATCCAAATTTATGTTGTGTCCTTAATTATGTATATAAATGTGATGTTACATGGAAAGAGCCAATATCCAACTCCGATGTGTGTCCCGCTTCACGTACATAAATTACCCCGCACGGCGGTTCTGCACTTATAGGGAAAAAATTCCCAATCAACGAGAACGGTGATATTTTGTGATAAGTTCGGATCAATTTATGATTTGTATGTTCCTATGACCTACCCTATAAAAAACAAGTAACAACTTCACATGTGAGATGGACTTTCAAGGCCGGTCAAAGTAGTAGATCGCGCGTGCACATAAATTAGGGTTTAGATTTTAGTGCCCGCCCGGGAGTCGGAATCCGATCCAAATTTATGTTGGGTCCTTACTTATGTATATAAATGTGATGTTACATGGAAAGAGCCAATATCCAACTCCGATGTGTGCCCCGCTTCACGCACATAAATTACCCCGCACGACGTTTCTGCACTTATATGGAAAAAATTCCCAATAAACGAGAACAGAGTAATTTTGTGATAAGTTCGGATCAATTTAGGATTTGTATGTTCCTATGACCTACCCTATAAAAAAAGTAAAAACTTCACATGTGATATGGACTTTCCAGGCCGGTCAAAGTAGTAGACCACGCGTGCACATAAATTAGGGTTTGGGTTTTAGTGCCCGCCCAGGTGTCGGAATCCGATCCAAATTTATGTTGGGTCCTTACTTATGTATATAAATGTGATGTTTCATGGAAAGAGCCAATATCCAACTCCGATGTGTGTCCCTCTTCACGCACATAAATTACCCCGCACGACGTTTCTGCACTTATAGGGAAAAATTCCCAATCAACGAGAACAGAGATATTTTGTGATAAGTTCGGATCAATTTAGGATTTGTATGTTCCTATGACCAACCCTATAAAAAACAAGTAAAAACTTCACATGTGATATGGACTTTCCAGGCCGGTCAAAGTAGTAGACCGCGCGTGCACATAAATTAGGGTTTGGGTTTTACTGCCCGCCCGGGAGTCTTAATCCGATCCAAATTTATGTTGGGTCCTTAATTATGTATATAAATGTTATGTTACATGGAAAGAGCCAATATCCAACTCCGATGTGTGTCCCGCTTCACGCACATAAATTACCCCGCACGACGTTTCTGCACTTATAGGGAAAAAATTCCCAATCAACGAGAACAGAGATATTTTGTGATAAGTTCGGATCAATTTAGGATTTGTATATTCCTATGACCTACCCTATAAAAAACAAGTAACACCTTCACATGTGAGATGGACTTTTAAGGCCGGTCAAAGTAGTAGATCGCGCGTGCACATAAATTAGGGTTTGGGTTTTAGTGCCCGCCCGGGAGTCGGAATCCGATCCAAATTTATGTTGGGTCCTTACTTATGTATATAAATGTATGTTACATGGAAAGAGCCAATATCCAACTCCGATGTGTGCCCGCTTCACGCACATAAATTACCCCGCACGACGTTTCTGCACTTATAGGGAAAAAATTCCCAATCAACGAGAACGGAGAATTTTGTGATAAGTTCGGATCAATTTAGGATTTGTATGTTCCTATGACCTACCCTATAAAAAAGTAAAAACTTCACATGTGATATGGACTTTCCAGGCCGGTCAAAGTAGTAGACCGCGCGTGCACATAAATTAGGGTTTGGGTTTTAGTGCCCGCCCAGGAGTCGGAATCCGATACAAATTTATGTTGGGTCCTTACTTATGTATATAAATGTGATTTACATGGAAAGAGCCAATATCCAACTACGATGTGTGTCCCGCTTCACGCACATAAATTACCCCGCACGACGTTTCTGCACTTATAGGGAAAAAATTCCCAATCAACGAGAACGGAGATATTTTGTGATAAGTTCGGATCAATTTAGGATTTGTATGTTTCTATTACCTACCCTATAAAAAACAAGTACAAACTTCACATGTGATACGGACTTTCAAGGCCGGTCAAAGTAGTAGACCGCGCGTGCACATAAATTGGGTTTGGGTTTTAGTGCCCGCCTGGGAGTCCGAATCCGATCCAAATTTATGTTGGGTCCTTAATTATGTATATAAATGTGATGTTACATGGAAAGAGCCAATATCCAACTCCGATGTGTGTCCCGCTTCACGTACATAAATTACCCCGCACGGCGGTTCTGCACTTATAGGGAAAAAATTCCCAATCAACGAGAACGGTGATATTTTGTGATAAGTTCGGATCAATTTATGATTTGTATGTTCCTATGACCTACCCTATAAAAAACAAGTAACAACTTCACATGTGAGATGGACTTTCAAGGCCGGTCAAAGTAGTAGATCGCGCGTGCACATAAATTAGGGTTTAGATTTTAGTGCCCGCCCGGGAGTCGGAATCCGATCCAAATTTATGTTGGGAACTTACTTATGTATATAAATGTGATGTTACATGGAAAGAGCCAATATCCAACTCCGATGTGTGCCCCGCTTCACGCACATAAATTACCCCGCACGACGTTTCTGCACTTATATGGAAAAATTCCCAATAAACGAGAACAGAGTAATTTTGTGATAAGTTCGGATCAATTTAGGATTTGTATGTTCCTATGACCTACCCTATAAAAAAAGTAAAAACTTCACATGTGATATGGACTTTCCAGGCCGGTCAAAGTAGTAGACCACGCGTGCACATAAATTAGGGTTTGGGTTTTAGTGCCCGCCCAGGTGTCGGAATCCGATCCAAATTTATGTTGGGTCCTTACTTATGTATATAAATGTGATGTTACGTGGAAAGAGCCAATATCCAACTACGATGTGTGTCCCGCTTCACGCACATAAATTACCCCGCACGACGTTTCTGCACTTATAGGGAAAAAATTCCAAATCAACGAGAACGGAGATATTTTGTGATAAGTTCGGATCAATTTAGGATTTGTATGTTCCTATGACCTACCCTATAAAAAAAGTAAAAACTTCACATGTGATATGGACTTTCCAGGCCGGTCAAAGTAGTAGACCGCGCGTGCACATAAATTAGGGTTTGGGTTTTAGTGCCCGCCCAGGTGTCGGAATCCGATCCAAATTTATGTTGGGTCCTTACTTATGTATATAAATGTGATGTTACATGGAAAGAGCCAATATCCAACTACGATGTGTGTCCCGCTTCACGCACATAAATTACCCCGCACGACGTTTCTGCACTTATAGGGAAAAAATTCCCAATCAACGAGAACGGAGATATTTTGTGATAAGTTCGGATCAATTTAGGATTTGTATGTTCCTATGACCTACCCTATAAAAAACAAGTAAAAACTTCACATGTGATATGGACTTTCAAGGCCGGCCAAAGTAGTAGACCGCGCGTGCACATAAATTAGGGTTTGGGTTTTACTTCTCGTCCGGGAGTCAGAATCCGATCCAAATTTATGTTGGGTCCTTACTTATGTATATAAATGTGATGTTACATGGAAAGAGCTAATATCCAACTACGATGTCCCGCTTCGCGCACATAAATTACCCGCACGACGTTTCTGCACTTATAGGGAAAAAATTCCCAATCAACGAGAACGGAGATATTTTGTGATAAGTTCGGATCAATTTAGGATTTGTATGTTTCTATGACCTACCCTATAAAAAAACAACTAAAAAACTTCACATGTGATACGGAATTTCAAGGCCGGTCAAAGTAGTAGACCGCACGTGCACATAAATTAGGGTTTGGGTTTTAGTGCCCGCCCGGGAGTCCGAATCCGATCCAAATTTATGTTGCGTCCTTACTTATGTATATAAATGTGATGTTACATGGAAAGAGCCAATATCCAACTCCGATGTGTGTCCCGCTTCATGGACATAAATTACCCCGCACGACGTTGCTGCACCTATACAAGAAGATGCACACCAGTGACGCTGTTCAGCAGTCCTCCAATCGTCTCCAGCAGAGGCGCCGCTTCCGCCATTTCTTCAGTCGAAAGCTCATGGTCCCAGGCCTTCGTCCTAGCGGCTATACCAGCAGTCGAAAATGCTAGGACCCCTTCCTGGTCGACGCGCACATAAAACCACCTTTTCCTCCACCCTTGCGCCAAGTCGACTGGCTTCAGGGCAAAGTATCGGGTGTCACTGCGCACTTGGATCTGAAGGCCTCCAACTGGATAGGTTCGGCCGCCTCGGTTGTTGGGCCGGACCATGAAGATAGACTTCCAAATGGCCCAGCTGGGAGCAACTCCCAGGAAGCACTCGCACAATACCATAAAACAGGCAATGTGCATAATGTCGTTCGGGGTGAGATCATGGATCTGCACCCCGTAGGCAAACAGCAAGCCACGAACAAAGTCGTGGAGGGGAAAAGACAGATCCCTAGGCAAAAACTCCGCAAATCAAACGCGCTCATTTGCGCGAGGCTCGGGGAGTACCTCTTTCGATGGCGTACGGACAGTAAGCTGGTCCGCCGGCGGCAGCAGTCCGTCCTTGTGGAACTTCTCGAGATGTGCCGCCTTGATCGTGGACTTCATCCAGTCGCCGTCGCTCTTCTTGAGGTCGACGGCGGACGCAGATGCGCTTGCCGCAGTCTTCTTCCCCTTCAAAGCGGCCGCGTCGGTCGCGGGCGCGTCGGCGGCAGCTTTCCTCTTGGGCGCCATGGTTGTGGTGGCTAGGGAGTGAATACGGAGCTCGGACACAATAACAATGGAGGTGGAGCAAGAGGAAGACGATGGAACAGGGGCGGCGCGCAGAGCAGATGGCGAGTAAAAATAATGCCAGCGCCGTCCCTCCTATTTACCACAGATCAAAATCGATCACAGCCGTTAAAATCGCAATCGTGCGCTCCGCACGCAATCCCACCGTACACGTGGCAGGCGCAGAGGGCAACCGTCGCAGGCCACTCCGCCCACTACGCACGCAAAAATAGGAGCCATCATCACGCCTCCGTAAAAAGTGGGCCAGAGTAGTCAAATGAAAGTCCAAACGGCACCGTCGTTCGGTCAGCGCTGCACAAATGGGCCCACCTATGTGTCACGTCCCATCCATCACAGCATAACACACGCCACCGCGTGTCAGGAAGCGCAGTCGCCATAAACGTCATCCCTGACGTCATTACAAGGATCTATTCAGAAATACAATCGAATCTGCCCAACGCATATTGGTCATTCGACTGCTTTGTTTGGTTCGGGTGTAAAAAATCAATGTTAAAGCTAAATTGGTCACTCGACCGTTCCTTCGACTGAGGCATATTACTCCCATCGGGAGCATATTCAAAAATTCTTCGACTGGAGATGCTCAAGATAAAATGATTTTGAGATTATCCTCTATTACAAGCAATACAACATAATCTCGGGGGCTACTCCCATCGGGAGCACTGTCGTGCACCCGATAAAATTACGGCAAAAAAATTCTTCGATTAACATATGCAAGGTGAGAGGATCTGAGATTATCCTCCATTGCGAGCAATAAAGCACAATCTCGGGGGCTACTCCCATCGGGAGCGCTGTCGCGCACCCGATAGAATAACAACAAAGTGTTAGTCGACAAATATTTCGACTCAGTTCATATACAAAATCATACTCGAAACATCCCGAGTTGCGTCCGCCGCAAATATCTCGGATGCTGCACGCATAGTGCAAAGGTAAGACCTGCCGAACTTTCGAGCTGGGCTAAGGACCGTTCCAGCAACGTAAATCCTTATACTTCCGTGTCAGCAGACATGATGAAAAATCCTAACGGACGCGTTGGGTAAAATTCAAATCTATACTGCAGATCGACTCAGTAAGACGTCCGCGGCCTAGTCGAATCTGACCAGTTTGTTTCAGATTCGAGTCCAGGGACTCGAGTTTGATTGAAAGCTAGTCGTCACGTGCCTAGTCGAATCTGACCAGTTAACCAGTCCCGATCCGTCGAGTGTACTGGGCCTGCTAAGCTATTATCCCTTGATCATCATAAGCAAAAACCACAGTCGATGAGATACTCGACATAGCCAACATGTGCTATTCATACAGGAATTCCAATTATAATACAAAGCATATGACGTGCACTTACGAAAGAGTCCATGCCCGATTCTTCTAGTCAGACAAGTACTCGGGGGCTACTGACATGGGTATACATCTCGGGTATCCTACCATGAGGGTACCTGGTGCACGTGACGACTAAGTCCCAATAGCGAAGAGCCTATTCGAAGCCCAAGACCAGAGGCCCAAGAAGATGGAGTACCCTCCAAGATTAGTCGCAGGCATAGTCGGTTAGGACTTTCTTTATGTGTAAATCAGGTCAGTTACGTACTCCCGAGACCCAGCCTATTTAAGGACTGGGAGGGGTGCCGATCTAGGACCAAGCCGTACTCAAACCACCAAAGCTATAGCGAGATCGACATCTCGCCGGAGCCACCTTGTAACCGCATAATCTCACACGATCAATAACAGACAAGCAGGAACTAGGGTCTTTACCTCCACCCGAGGGGCCTGAACCTGGGTAAATCTTTGCCTCTGCTTGTCAGCCGACAAAACTACCAGTACTACCACGTTCTCTCCCCATAATCTCAACCCTAGGTCCTTAACCATGGGATTTGATGAGTGTACCCCTCGTCACTCGCCGTCAGCGGCTCGGGCTCCAGCTTCGCTGGGTGCCTCCGCCACGCCTCGGAAGACGGACTCCGCCGTCGACACGTCGGACAAGGCCATCTCTGCTTCGCCAGACATTGTTCTGCGGGGCGTGGAGAGGCAAAGGAAGAAGAGGAGCGGAGCAAGGCGAGAAGATGTGTCAAGGGAGTTGGAGTCTGGAGGGTCTTTTATAGGCCTCCCACGCTCCACCTACCCCTTGGCGCTACGGCTGCTGCAGTAATGGGAGCGCGTTTTGCAAAGAACTTGTTCTCATTCACACAAGCGCGACACGGAGACAAGGAAGAAACAAGATCTTCTTCATTTACAAGGACTACAAAGGGACAATCTTTTTACAACAAAAAGGTTGGCTCCCATCGAGCAAGGAGCACCGCCGTACAATAGAAGACGCTACTTCCAAAAATACGTCGTCAAGGCCGCCGGGGAGAAGGTCAACGAGATCTCCATGGAGCCCGCCCGAAGCTCCTCGCCTTCAAGAAGACGAGCTCCCCTCGACCTTGATGTCAGATGAGTTTTCCTCATCTTCATTCTCGTCGTAGGAGCTCGAACTGCCGCTGCTGCTCTCCATGCAGCACTCCACGCGTTCGCCATCGACACCGAAGATCTTCACGGAGAGCGTCGCATCTCCGTCGTACCGGAACGCCAAGCATTGCCCCCGGGACAGGCGGCGGGCACGGGAGAACGACTTCCACCCCTGACCCAGAAGCATGGCGCCTTCAGCGGTGCGCTCCGCCAGGGCCCAAGAGGGGCCATTGGGGCAGCCTTCCACTTGCAGCCAGAAGCCGGAGGGTCTGATGTCCTCCGACGCCGTCGCGAAGGAATCCGGCAGGAGAAGCCGGCTGCGAAGCCTGTGGTTCAGATCCACGATGAACTCGAATGGCGCGAAGCTAGTATGAACCATGCTCCTGGTAGGAGGAGCAGCGGTGCCGCGGCCTCCACGGCCGCCGCGACCGTGAATCCCACGACCTCGCGGAACAGCTCGACCACGAGTGCAGGGGCCGCTATCCGCAGCAGCTGAAGAAGAACGAGGGCGCCTAACTCCTCTCCTCGGTCTCGCCATTGGCGCTGGCAGCTTGTGGGGAGGTCTGGAGTTGGACTGAGGAAGAAGATGAACAATAGCGCAAGGGGCGCGCCTCGCTTTTATAGCCGCGGCGGCACCTCTGTCAGGCGTCTCCTCGGTTCTTCCGCTACTAGGAATTGAGGGGGCCATCGCAGTTACTCCCCCAAGCGGAGTAACTCCAAGTCCTTCAAGGCCATTAATGAAGCAGAGCAAGGAAGACCAGGTGCCCGGGGACCCACTTTGACCTATCTTTAGGCCATAGCCCCGGCAGCTGGGCAAGAGCCGCCGGGACCATGCCCGGGGGCTACTGTCGCAGCAGTGGAACACGGGGTTCCCCTAGTGCTGCCAAAGTGGGTCCACCCAATGTGGGCCCAAGATGAAGATGGACAAGACCCGGACTCAAGTCAAGCTGGCGGGTTCACCGTCAGGACAAGCAAGGCCTACGTCGACAAAGGGCTCCGATCCTGGGGGCCTGCCGGGTCCCCGAACCAAGCAAGAAGGCAAGGAAGGACCCGAGAGCCCGAGTTCCCGGCAGGAGGCTGGGCTCCCTCTCGGGTACTTCCCCACGTCCCTGTGGATAAGCTCTCCACCTCACGCTGGAAGACCTCAGAAGACTTGGGAAGCAAGGCGAAGGCAGCGCGGGCGGGAAGCACAGCCCGTGGTGGTGTCAGCCCCTGTCCACCCCAAGGCGGACGCTCCCAGCTAACCCAAAGGAGGCGCTAGGCTGAGGAGAGGCCACGTCTCCCCCTAAACTAGATGAGGAGGGTCCTTCACGCCGAAGGTCCCTCGTGCCCCTCACGTGACCCTGTGGCAACCCCTTAGCCTATAAAAGGAGGACCAAGGCACGGAGGAGGGAGGGTCGAACCAAGGCACAAGTCCAACCAGAGCAAGACTAGACTAGGGTTGCGAAGGTAGAGGGGAAGGTGATCTCCTCCGGGTCAGAATCTGTCCTTCTTCTACCTCCAGCCAAAACCCTTCCGGGTACCCCGTCCGGGCGGTTCCACTGTAAGCCACACTATGAAGAACCCATCAATCCAGACATGCAGGAGTAGGGCTTTTAGCCTCCGGGCGGCCTGAACCTGGGTAGCTCCTTGTGTCCCTTTGGTTGCATGCTTTGATCGTGGAGAGGAGAGCTTGATCTAGACTCCGCCCGAGAAGACGATTCTCAGCCTCCTTCGCGCCCCGTGCCGAACCTTAAAGGGGTATCCTATACTCCCGGTGTCCGTGCATCGAGACACGACAGATTCCATGTGTAGGTTGGCGTAAAACCTTGGTGGAATCCTTGTGTTTTACCAACCCTATATTATTTTGAGTTGAAATATAAAAGTAAAAGAAAAATCATTTTATGAAAGAAAAATCGTTTATGCTATACAAATTTTTTTGGTTTATGCAAAATAAACCCTCAGCCTTCCGTTGACATCCCTAAGCATGTATTTCCATTATATATCCACTCACTCTTGTGCAACTTGCGAGTACATTCAATGTACTCACCTGCTACGTGTCATGTGCAGATGAAGAGTGAGGACGACTAGGATCACGGGCCTATACTCAACAAGCCCTAAGGCGTTGATGGAGCCCAAGACGTTTGTTTATGTTTCCGCTGCAATGTGAGCCAACCACTACGATGTGCAACTTGTATTGTATCGTGTAACTCTGGATTCTCGAGTAAAAAATGACATATCTTTTTATCTTGATATTCATTTGTTACTGTGTGTACTAGTATGATCCAACGATAGCAGTGTAAACACAGAGATTCGAATCCTACCGGGTTCGGGTCGTTACACCCTAGGTGGAGCCTTGTGTTGAGTTGCTTAACCATGCTTAGATGTATTTAGTTTAGTGTGTCTAATCAACTTCTAGGTTTACTTTAATTTGTGAGACTGATTGTTAACTGATCTGGCCCCGGGAGATGATTTCAATTCTCTTTTAATTATTTGGTCAGCGCAGTTATCCAGCGATTGGAAGTTGTTTTGGTCTACGTCATCCCACCTGATCTTTTTGAGAAACCCTCTATTGTGGGCAATTCTCCACTCCTTCCTTCGTGGAAGAGTTTTTTTTTTTGCATGGTAATACAATTCTCATTGATAAATTAAAGACAAGATACAAAGTATGTATACACCGATCTTACAGATCTGAAAAGATAGGATAACCTATGTGACAAACCAACATCTATCTCTCTTCTTCGGCACCACCGTAGCAGCCACCAAAGAAAGATAAGACAGATGACCCCTTCACCCGAGCTCGACGTGGCTCCATCGCTGGTCATCAGCTTTTCGGACCTCCAAAGTAGTTTGCCATAGGACAAACCATTGCCGTTGAAAGAATCAGACCGGGCAGCACGACCCTGGACACGGTATCGAAGTTCAGCACTGGCACCCCCGCACGACGACGTCAGAGTAGGGAACCAGAATCATCAACCTCCAACCACAAACCCAGCATAAGGTGCACCATCTTCCAGCTGTCACCAGTGCAGACCACCGTCTGCACGTACTCCTGGACGAATCCTCTCTGCTCCACCATGGTCCAGAGACAAAGAAAGGTGTCACGTTGTTATCCTCCTTTACAAAGTTCTTTCAATAACTTGTTCGCTTTATGCAAATTAACCGTAGAAGCCTTAATGGATAACTTGCGGAGTACGAAATGTGCTCACCTTGCAATTAACAATCTTTACAGAGATGAAGCTTAGAAATAGTTCCCTTCAGGAGAAATACTACTTTGGGAATCGTTAGGTGTGTGTGCCCGGTCAGAAGCCTGTGTGGCTAATGGAGGCCCATCTACTGAAGTTTTTCAAGTTTTCCACTGCCATTTTGAAGAGTTTGTAAAACTTTGTCATAAGGCAATTGCTACTCTATTTTTATCAACTAATAGTTTGAGTGATTCTTTGTTATTACAACTGTAATCCTGTGTGCACTAGTAAAATCCTAGGATAGTGCATATTCAACACATGGGATTCTGGATGGTTGTATCCGGGGTCTTTCAAGCATGTACAATGGTAGAGAAGGCAAGCCTTTTCTTAGCTATCCACATCATTTAGAGAAGGCTAACGATATAAGTTATACAATGCATTATCTCTTATTGCCGTCCCTAACAATTAATGAGAATTAATTAAATTTTAGTATGAAATTGTTTTTCTAAGGGAAGACATATGATATAATGGAGAAAATAGTCTTCTCTTATGTTTTATATAAGAGATCATCTCTTACCTAAGAGAAGATAACCTTCTCTTTCTTCATTCTCCCTCCTCCAACTAAGCGAAAGTCCGACATGACAACTCTAAGAGAATACTGACGTCACCCCATTGTACATGCCCTAAGGGCACCTCCAACCGGTCACCGTAAACGACCAACGCAGTCCGTTTTTGTCCGAACGGACATGGGAGGGGCTCCAACGGCCCACCGCATATAGACCGGTGAGGGTGGACACGTTCGTTTTCCCCCAAACCTGGCTCAACTTTGGTCCATGTTTGGGGCGAAACGGACAACCTCTCGGTCCGCCCTTTGTCCTCCCTTGTTTGCGCCGGGCCTGGTCGCCAGCCGCACAACCCCGCCTCCCCCCAAACCCTTCCCTTTCCCAAGCCCTCCCACGACCACCCCTAACGTCACCGCCGACCCAGATGGAGGACCACGGCCTTGCCGGCTCAACGACCGCCGCCGTCCTTTTGAAGCCGAAGAAGGAGCGAGTCCCAAAGTTGGACAAGAGGGCAGCCCGGAGAGAGAGGATGCGGCTGCGCACGGCCGAAGCGAAGGCCGCCAAGGAAGCGGCCGAGGAGAAGGAGAGGCTCGCCACCATCTAGGCCCGCGCCAGCGCGGACATCATCGCCACCCAGGCCACCGCCCGTGCCGTGCTTCTCCTCAAGGGGGAGGTTCTTGATAGTGTGTTTGCGGCCGCCGGCCTCGCCCCCACTGTGGTGGCCTCGGCGGGGAGCTCGGTCTCCTCTGCGAAAGGGAAGCCGCCAAGGTCCTCGTCGCCTGCCCTCTCGACGGCCTCACCGTCCATTGTCCAGCCCGCGGGTGCCCCGTCGCGGCTTGGGTCCCTAGAGGCGTCGCCAGAGATTTCTTTGGACCATGCCGTGCCGCCCATCGACCTCAACTTGATTCCGAGTGCCTGCAACGGGCGGGTGCGTGGCAATGCGAAGGCACGGTCATTTTCGGCCTCGGGAAGCATGCATGAACCATGTGCACTCGATTTCGATGACATGCTGCCCATGAAGCCGGCCAACCTGGCCTACTTCGACAGTGACACTAATCATGTCATGTAGGACATGATATGCGAGGGAGGCATGTACTACAACAATGAATACGCCGAGACACAAGACCCGACCGCGGGCATGGCCGAGGTCGAGACTCAAGGGGAGACACAAGCCGATGTGGTCTCCTTTGATGAGGAGCCACTAGAGTTTGACGAGGAGCACGCCCGACTCAATGCCAACCTCAAGAAGAAGAATCAACAGACAGCGTCGTACACGTACAAGGAGGACCAAGTTCTTTGCGAGGCTTGGATGACATGTGGGCAAAACTCAATATGTGGTGCTCAACAAAAAGGCACCGTGTTTTTGGAGGAGGGTATGGAAGCATTTCGATGAGCAAAGGAAGTTGCCTCCATACAAGATTGAGAGTGATCGTTGGGGTTGAGGACATGCTTCTTCAAGCATTCGAATTCCACAAGAGAATGTACAAGTCCAAGTTTACCTTGCCCCATTATTGGGAAATGATCAAGGGATGCCCAAAGGGGTCAAGCTCTACAACTCCTTGAAAAAAGGGGACGACTATGGATCGAAGAAACGATCCAACAAAGATGAAGATGATGATGTGGAGCTCGGCCAAAGCTCCGGGGGGGGGGGGGGGGGGGGGCCGTTGCGGCCGAGGGGACACAAGTCCACCAAGCAAGATGGCAAGCGCGAAGAAGTCTTTGAACACCGGCAAGGAGGAGTCAACCGCCGCAAGATATGTGGAGAAACTCAAGGACAAGGAGGAAGCAATGGCATGCTATTCAGAGATGCAGGAGAAGAAGCTAGAGATCAAGCATGACCGGATCAAGGCCGAGAAGAACAGGGTCAAGCTCACCATGATGGCCGAGGAGAACCGGATCAAGGCCGAGGAGAACCGTGTCAAGCTCACACCGATGGCCGAGGAGAACCGGATCATGATGGTCGACTTGAGCATCATGGACCAGGAGCAAAGAGCTTGGATCCTCAAGAAGCAAAAGATGATCCATGAGCGTGATGATGTGTGATCTCTTTCTCTTTTATTTATCATGTTATTTGAACTAATTTGTATGTTGAAGTATGTGTCATTTTGAACCTTTGTACGTCTTGTTGGGTGGACCAATCTCTACTATATAATATCGTTAAAGGTGATGGTCGGCGGCGGTAGGTCACAGTAGACACGATACGTACTAGGAAAAAAAAATCCTCCGCAACGGATTCGATCAGAACACGTACCACAGCAGCCACGAGACATACTAGAAAAAAAATCCACCGTAACGGATTCGATCAGAACGGGAAACTAGCGATGACACGATCCGAACGGAAAAGCGAGACACAGAAAAAGGCCACCGCTATTAGTACCAGTTTTGCACGTGGCAACGCTAACGTTCGTCGCCGCCCATGGCAGCGGCAGCGCCCGACGGGAAGGGCGGCTGCCTAGGTCGCGCGGAAGAGCTGGATACGCCGCCTCCTCGCCTGAAAACTCCAGTGTCACGTATTCCTCCGTTCATCCATTGTACGCGGTACTTGCATGGAACCGTCTTCATAAAAACGAATAGATTGCTTTGCTCGGTTTTGGGTGCCATGGCCGGATCTTCTCCACGACGGGTTCACAGCGGAGCCGGCCATGGTCGGCGCGCGTCGTCGCCGTTTGTGCCCGCTTCGTCGTCGAGGGTATGGAGGCGTCGGGAGTGGTCATGGGCTTGGTGACCGCCGCCACGACATACGCTTGGATCTCGAGCACTCACAGGCTGGTTCTTGCCGCCGAGCACGTTGTCCAACCTAAGCGCACTGGAGGCGTTCGTGATCGACGTGTTCGCCAATCTCTGTCTTCCACCACACCGGAGTGACGTTGTTCTGCAGGCGAGCGTGTGGATTCAGCTATTTTTTATCACGTCTCCGTCTTCCGCGAACTCTACTGACTGCCTTCCAAATTGAGCTGTCGCTTTCTCAGTTCTTGCGCCACGCCCGCTTTGTGATTCACAACAGCTCACAGTTTCGGGCTATGTTGCTTGACTGAATGCAATGGGGCTGAACCTGGGTGTACTGCAGATGCGTTGATTCTCCGTTTTCCACAGTTCTCCATGCAAGACAAGCGCCATGAGCATGGTGCTGAAGGTATCTCCACTAAGAAACATGAATGTGAGACCGAGTGTACATGTTAGTATCCCCTGTATAGATCCCACGGGAGGTTTTACATAAACATGCCCATATATGATTTACAAAAATACAAATCAGTATGTATACAACGTTCATGGAGTCTGAGCTTGTGGTGACAGTTACAACAGAAGGAATCTCACAGTCCCTATATGATTTGAATCTTGTCATTCGTGTGGACCAGTTATAGAGAGGTAAGGTATGCTGGGAACAAGCTCTTTATATGTCGGGTTTATCATGCATTCATCACAGATATGCCTTAATGTGTTATTCTCACAGTCGATGGTTTGTTCTGAAATCATTAAATTGATGTCATGTGATTTACACTGCTGCCAAACTTAAATCGCCATGGGATTTTCATTATTAAACGTTCAAAATGGATGTTTTGTGATTTTGCTCTTCCTTGGATCAAAATTCAAAAGACAGGTTAATCAAGTAGTCCATGCTATTTGAATTTGATTGGTAGTATGAGTATAAACATATAAAAAATTGTTCATTGATTTAATATTGGTCCGTGGCAACACACGGGCATTTAGCTATATCAATATAAAAGGCAAAGCTTTTGCCTCGTTTCAACAACAATATGGTAGACACAACGACCGCCATCAGTGGAAAAGAAGATGAGCGCCAAAACGTGTGGAACGCGGTGTTGAAATAGAGGATGTGGATCTATGTGAGTGGGTGGTGTGGGAGAGAGGCGGATTGGGCCATGCTTGTTGGGTTAGGAGCATACGATATTTTTTTCCCGTTGCAACGCACGGGCATTTTGCTAGTATTTGTATTATTTTCTATGCCTATTTTTTATTTTGTTTGCAATTTGGCAAAGATGCAAACATGGCAGCCCAATTTTTTTTAAACAATGGTCCATTTTTGCGATGGGCCGTTGAGGGCACCACTCCCTAAACGGATAAAGGCTGCAACTCTTTCCATGGTCCACCCTAAACAGACCAAATCGAACACACATGGGTGTCCGTTTGTGGTGTCAGGTTGGAGGTGCTGATGTAGCCCAACCTAGGCCCATCACCATGTCAATTGCTTCAACACATCACAAGTCACCATGGACAACAAAACTGAACTCTTTCCTCTACGAGATCCCATTTCGTGCCCCTTTGGATGGTATACTACATGAGCGGCTACCCCTTTGCCATGCTAGGTACCACATGAAGAGTACGAACATCTGGGAAGATGCCGAGGAAGCCCAAGCCTCAAGACCATCCAAGGCGTACGCATGGAAGAGGAGGAGGAAGCGTCTAGACGAAGGAGAGGAAGAAGGAGCAGGCAGCTCGGCCCGTCCTCCAGCCGGCCAAGGCCGGACCCCAGGCCGGACCACAACCCGAAGGCGCCGGTCTCCCAGCCGGCCTAAACTGGACTCAGGTCCGGGCCACCTTCCGACCAGAGACGGCCGGACCCCCAGCCGGCCTCGACCGGGCTCAGGTCCGGACCAGCACCAGACGCGGCCGGCCTCCAAACCGGCCTAAACCGGCCCCAAGTCCCCACCTCAAGACGGTCTCCTTCCTCCCCTTGTGAGGATGGTTCTTCCCCTAGTGGAGAAGATCCCTCTTGTGGATTCAAGACCTCTACTTGTAGTTTGACTACTTGCCAATCTTTCATCTCGGGGTGACTTTATTGGAGCGGTTTGGTTGACCGTTGGAGAAACAACCGTCCAATATCCCTTCTTGTATCTACTTGCTGATCTCCCACCTTCGTGTGGATTCTATTGGGCCGGTTGGACCGACCGGTAAGGGAAATGGTTCTTGTATCGTGTGTGTTCTTGTGTTCGGGGCGTTCTTCGTGTGTTCTTCGTGTTTCTCCGTGTTCTTGCGTGTGTTCGTCCACACCCGCCGTCAATCCGTGAAGATCGGGCCACCCTAGAAGTCCTCACTTCACCTGGTGCCCTAAGAGCATCTCCACCGGCACCCTCCAAACGACCCCACCAAAGGCCCATTGGGGGTCCGGATGCCAAAACAGCCACCAGCGGCACCCCCCGGCCGGCCCGAGCAAAATCGTGTCCGGCACCCCCAAAAGGGCCCCCAACTTTGGAGGCCCTCTCGGGGGCGCCGGACATGGGGCAGACATGCCCTCTGACAGGTCTGGCCCGTCCGTCATACACACAGCGCCGACCTGACCAGATTCATTCGCTCCCCACCCCCTCCTTTTTTTTCTCCTCTCGCCGGCGATTCGCACCATCGCCGCCACTCTCGTGGCCGTCTCCTTGATTCGCAACTCGGGGCCCAAGCCACAGTGCTCACGCAAGCTTGCTTGCCGCCGCTGCCCGCCGGCCTCCGACCTCTTCTTGCGCCGGTGCAACTAATTCAGCCCGGTATGGCTCTTCCTCTCTCCCGCCCCACACGCAAGTTGTTCGACCATTTGTTCATAGGCTCATTTTCGTTGATTGCTCATTTGTGGCCTTGATCCATTTCTAGGCTATGGAAAGCGACGACGAGTTCATGTTTTTGCAAATGATGGCGGAGGATGTCGCCCTTGCGACCGACGACTAGGAGAATGAGATGGTCATGGCCGCTAGCGGCAGTCGAGGCAGACGCGACGCGGAAGTTTGGAGGATCAGCCAAGGGATGGAAGGCCAACAAGGAACGTCACAGAGAAACTGGGCACATGCTCTTGTACACCGACTACTTTGCCGAGAAACTGGCGATATTTCCTCATGAATTTCGCCAGCGATTTAGGATGAGCAGAGAAGTGTTCAGGAGGATCGTGCATGGCATTCGGGAATACGATGACTACTTGTGCACCGGCCTCCTTGGGTTTTCATCTATTCAGAAATGCACGGTGGCCATATGGTGCCTTGCTTACGGAGTTCCCACCGATTCGTTGGATGACTATGTCCGTATGTCTGAGTCCACCACCGTCAAAGCCACCTACAGGTTTTGCAAGGTAGTTGTCAAAGTGTTTGGAGAAGAATACCTGAGATCACCAAATGAGGCAGACACGGCTCGTCTCTTGGCACAAGGCCAAGCAAGAGGATTCAGGGGTGCTTGGAAGAATCGATTGCATGCATTGGAACTGGAAGAACTGCCCGTTCGCTTGGCAGGGGATGTATAAGTCTGGACATCACGGAAAGTGCAGTGTCATACTTGAGGCCATGGCAGATTATGATCATTGGATCTGGCATGCGTTTTTCGGCACGGCCGGTGCCGCCAATGACATCAATTTGCTCCAACGCTTCCCGATGTTTAAGAAACTTTGTGAAGGCTTAACTCCACCATGTGACTATGTGATTAATGGCCATGAGTACACCAAGGGGTACTACCTTGTCGACGACATCTATCCTACTTGGTCAACATTTGTGAAGACTATCTGTAACCCTGTCGGCGAGGCAGATTGCCATTTTGCGAAGAGGCAAGAGTTTGTCCGCAATGATGTGGAGCGGGCATTTGGAGTGATCCAGGGCAGGTTTGCCGTCGTCCGCTACCCTTGTCTCTCATGATTGCTAGATCAATGAGACCACGAGTGCTTGTGTTATCATGTACAACATGATCATTGAGAGTGAGCGTGATACGAGGAAGCCATTGATCACGAGGTGTTTGATTTCCAGGGCCGTATGACCCATCCACAGCCGGGCGTGCCGACACATTATGCAGAATTTTTTGCCATACATCGGGAAATTCGTGATGGAACAAGGCATCAGCAGCTACACGATGACCTCGTGACACACTTGCGGGCTATCAAAACAACTCAGCCGTCGTCGGCTTGATATGTCATGTTTTAAACTTGAATTTGCATTCAAATTTAAACTTGTGTTGTAATAATTTATACTTTTATATCTTCAATTCGTATTGAAATGCAAAAAACAACCGCCGATTGCCGATGTGGTTTAGATGAAAAAAAATTAAAGTTGGCCTTCGGAGTGCGCCGTTGTGGGCAACACCCCCAATTGGCGCGACACATGTCAAGCATCCCCAATTGGGTCTGTTTGGAGGGTGTTGGTGGAGATGATATAATAAGAGCATCTCTAGCAGATACCGGATACGCCCCCGACCCGTAAAATAACCGCTATTTTCGGGGTCCGGGCGAAAATTCTGCCAGAACAGATACCTTATACGGCACAGTATCCGGAAATTTTATCCGGGGAGCAGGATGTTTCTCCCTCGGTACCGAACCTGTTCGGTTTTGGAGAGGATTTTTCCTGTGAACTGGAAAGCAAAGCGACGGTTGGCGGGAGGGAAGTTTCAGCCCAACAGTCACTGACCGTCGCCAGAGTCACCGGAATCCGGCGAAAATCAACAACGGCGCTCCGATTCCGACCAAATCTTTTGCGATTCCTGACGATTCATCTCGATTCAGACCGATCTCAGTACTCTGGGACGGACTAGAAGTGCAGAGCTCGCCGGCCAAGGACGCCACGGCGGCGCGGACAGCACACGGCGGCGCGAGCGACCACTCGGCCGAAACTAGCTAGCTAGCTTGCGAGCGCGTGGATCAGATCGATTGATCAATCCAGCGAGCTAGCTAGCTGGCCAGCGCGTGGATTGGATCGACTGATACATCCATCGAGCTAGCTCGCTCGCCTCTGTACGCAGCGTTCCCTCCAGCGGGCGCGGCCAGAAGCGCATACGGGCGCGGCGCGGCGAGCGCAGCCAGGGACGCGGGCGGGCGCGGCCAGGGGCGCGAGCGGGCGTGGCGCCGGCGAGCGTCGTCAAGGAAGGGGATGGGATGTGGAAGAGGAAAGAGAAAAAGAAAAAGAAAAAGGAAAAATAGGAAAGGATAAGATTTTAGGGGCCGGTATCCGGTATCTATCCTGTGAGAGAAAATTTTTGTACTTTAAACAGTTTTCCGGTTTTCCGGGAACAGGATAACAAATATCCGGTACCGAGTTTTACGGTATCTGCTAGAGATGCTCTAATGCGCTATTCTCGTGGACAAATGGCTTTGGACGCCTGCTAGAGACGCTGTGTATTTTTTTTGATAAACGTATCTGGATTAATCTATATCTATACCTAATAATAAAAGCATTAAGGTTTCTTGTGGTACGTCATTTTTTTTTCCGATTTTACCCTCCCACCAAACCACATATTTACCCACCACTACCACCCATAAGTTAAAACGGTTCTTTTTTTCGTGTCGTTATTCCGTGTCGTTATTTCCCCGTGCGCTGCTCGACCGGCCTAGCCCATCAACAGACGTGAGATCAGAACGAGGAACAAGATCGAAAATATTGGACACGCACGCATGATTCTTCCTGGTCTCGGCATCCCGCAGACCTGATTCTCGAACGCGGCGAGCACGGCCGGATGCAGGCGCGGGCGAGAGGTTGCCGTAGAAGTCGAGAAGTCGCAGCACCGGGATCGCGAGGAGCGCGTGGAGCCGGAGCTCGCCGTCGAGGCCCATGCCGTTGAGGTTGACGGCGATCGACAACGCGGCCGCTGGTCGGCGTCACGACAGGGTGCCATCGATCTGTTCCAGACAGCCGCCTTTGTCCTGTCGTCTTGGAAACCATGAGCTACGGACGAGCCCGGCGCGGCGACGTTGCGTGGCATGCTCGCGCGGTCAGCGGCACGGAGTACAACTTGGGACGCGCCATGCATCGCGGCACCAGAACCACGCTCCCCGCGCTCGTGCGACAGAATATCGACGGCTCTGCAGGAGGTCCTCACGCATCTGGACGGCGCCGATGCCGGCGACCCAGACAGAGTCGGCGGCGGTGCAACCGTGCAAGCGGGATTGGAGGGCAGAATACCGCAAAAGGACATGTGGAAGCCGTTCTGGCCACGTGGGGTGGACATGGTGGCCTACTCCATCAACGACCACGCTGCCGTTCGTGAAGACCGATGTGCGTTGCATTCACCTTGCAGTACATCACACTGTAATACTGCATTTTCATCTAGGCTTGCAAGGAGAACGGGGTGAGGCTTTGCTCGGCCATGGCTGTCACGATGCAGCTAGCAGGAGGGGTACTCCATTGCGGCCCTGAGCAATTTATCGATCTCGCGCACGTCAGGCGGTTGGTGTGGCCGCTTGTCGCCTGTGCCATGCCAATAATCGCTTCTGTCCGATCATGTCGCTTATTTACGTATATTTCGTCAAGGTACACCATGTCTAATCCCACCCCGTGTCGTCTAATTTAGCCATCAGATTAATTAGCTGCAGTTCATAACTAAGATGGAATATATAATATTGTATTATTTTGTGGAGTATATGAGTTCTGGAAAGTAAAATCCTTCTCTCATGAGAATGAGAAATATATATTCTCTAGGGCTGACTTCAAACAATTGGTCCTGAAAAAAGCG
Organism: Poa pratensis; assembly: GCA_947311845.1. Taxonomy (NCBI): domain Eukaryota; kingdom Viridiplantae; phylum Streptophyta; class Magnoliopsida; order Poales; family Poaceae; genus Poa; species Poa pratensis. The sequence goes on from CAMZMU010000047.1 coordinate 69,441,021, forward strand.
TGGGCAATTCAGAGCAAACTAGATTATAGGAATTCATTTTTCCTTGATATTGTTTTTAGAACAAGAAACTCTATTTGTTCATCTTTGTGGTTGTGAGAGTCCATCTTGGACCCGGTTCAAGCTAGAGTTGCTTCTCTGACTGCAACATTGGCAGTATAATTTATCTAGCCATCCAAGATACTTGATGTTTCGTAATTTATTTTTACTCGCTCACATGATGGAATATGGCAAATTATTTAAGACAAGTGAGTTCAGAGGCGACTCTTCATGGTAAATATTATATTTAGAGGTCGTATAGTGCTCAAAGGCATCGATATTTTAGTTGGATGAACTTATAATATATCTCCCGTTGCAACGCACGGGCACGTTTCCTAGTCAAAGATTACATCGGAGTACACTGGAAAAATCCAGACATGGGACAGCTGTCCCCCTTTTGCAGAAAACACCCCAAAGAAAGAGGAAAAAACGCACGCGTCCCTAGGGAATCCTGCAACTCCATATCCGCCGTTGACCTCGCCGTCGCAACGCCGATGAAGAGGAGGACGAGAAGGACCAGGAGGGCCACTGAATCGCCTGCACAAGCCGATTGGGAATCAATCCCGTTGAAGTCGCCGCATGAGCCGCTCGCCGAACTCGACGAGACCTTGGCGTCGAAGATGGAGCATCGGTGGGGGGCACGCCCCGACCTGAGCAGGAGGTCGAGCCGGACTCGGCGTGAACGCCAGCCTCGCAGCTCGCAAGAAATCCAACAAGGGGAAAAGCATCCAGAATCTCCACATCCGCACCATCATCTTCCCCACCTCGGAGATTTGAATAGGCCAGACATGGACCACGAAACCCAGCGAGCTTATTGAAGGGAGACCTCGACTCCAGCCACTCCGGCGTCGCGCGGCACCACGCCGCCATCGCCAGAGGACGCGTCGCCGCCAACCACGAGACGCCGCTCGGGGGCGTTCGCAGCATGCTCCCAGTCAACATGTCGCCATACGCCATATAGGCAAAAGCTAAAACTAATCCTACTAGTAGTATATACAAGGAAGGCCAACCACCGGATCCATCTCCTCGCCGGCCGGCAGCGCCGCCGGAGAGCGGGGCAGCAGCTGAGTGCGGGAGTCGACTCTCAATGGGGAGGGTAAGGATAAGGGTCGGGCCCTGTGTTCTCAGATCGTTAGAGACGCTGTGTAGACGTGTTGGAGTCCGAGTCCAACTGGCCTTTATTTGGACAGGACACAATCACACAACCGCTTGGGAGGCCGAGTCCTAACAGTAGCCCCACGGATATCTGGCCAGCCATGTCCATGGTCGCCACGACCTTCGTCGGGGTGCGCGCCTCCCAACTCTCCTCCTCCGCCTCGTCCTCATCCCGCCCACTCCCGGTCCTCGCCCACCACAGGGGAAACGGTAGGGCACGTCTCAAGGTGCGCGCAGCCAGGATGGAGTCCACCGGCGTATCCGTGGGCTTCCGCGCCCCACCGTTCGAGGTCGTTCCATCGGCTCAAGTTCTTTGCTGATTAATTTCCTGCCAATGTTTTTAATCAAGATTAAAGCTTGGTGTTGCTGATCATGCAGCTTCCTGAGCCTCTCACTGGGAAGATCTGGACACTGGATGACTTCGAGGGTAGCCCTGCTTTGCTTGTCAGTAGTTTTTGGGATGTCCATATACCCCTTATCAGTATTCCTGTCATGTCTTGAGCCGGTCATTATTGGGGGTGTTGAACAATAATTATCTTCTCTCTTTCAGGTTATGTTCATATGCAACCACTGTCCATTTGTAAAACATCTGAGAAAAGATATTGCAAAGCTCACCTCTTTCTACATGGAGGTAAGGACATAGGAAAAGTAGATGAAACTCTCTCTTAAATTTGTGCTTGTAGCCTTGTTGTATTGACATGGATACAATGTGATGCAGAAAGGACTCGCTTCTATCGCCATATCCTCAAATTCAATTGTGACACATCCCCAGGTTATCAGTTGCAACTTACAACCAATGAGCATGATTACCTTTTAGTTCCTTTCTGCATTGTTCGTGGTGAGAGCATTGTCCACGAATTGAGCCACTGGTCTATATGGATTTCTTAAAAGAAAGAAGGACACATCTGCCTAGCAACCTCGGGAGCGACCTCTGTTGTCAGCTGCTATGCCCGATAAAATAGGTGGGGATCTTCCAATTTTTGTGAAGAGTGGATCTGGCTATTTAGGATATAACTCAACCTGAAATATTGGGCATTACATAATCATATTTTTCAGAAGAAACAAGGTTTCAACTTCTATTCTCTTCTTTTACCCAAGAAGCGTTATATCGTTCCAATATTCCATCAAACACAAAGGAAACTAATATTCCATCCATCCAACTTATTTACAGCCATAGATATAGGCAAGCATAAGTTGGAACAGTAGTGGTCTTATATATCTCCCATTCTCTGCTTATAGCTGGTACCCAATCCCATAACTTAGTAACACAAAGGTTTATTCAAGTGCTGAATCTACTGATGATGGCAAATGTGGCGGATTGTGCATCTGCATTTCACTTACGTGATCCACTCAAATGTCCTCTTCCTCTAACCTCAATCAAAACGAGCCGTCCATAGCCAATCTTTCCATGAGCTATAGCAACTGTACACAAAACAACCCTTGAACCGGCAGACGTAGAAAGTAGAGTCAGTGATGCAGAAAAATCGCCCACAAATCCCACAGAAAAATAAGACCAGTGAATATCAAGAAACAACAAAGCAGCAATACGTTGCAATATAGATTGGTTCTTTCATATACACAGATCTTATCCACCTCTTCATCATTATCATTCAGAATGTGAAGATGTGGATATCTGCATATGAGAGAGGAAGAGTCTACACAGAAGGAAAAATCTGTACCTACAGGTTGTTGTTGTTGTTGACAAAAGGTGGATCTGCCACTAGTAGGAAAACCCTTAGTTCAGTCCTTGTATCAGTGGCATCCTTTTTTTCGCGCCAGTGGCGTGTAGAATTTAGGCGTGCCACCGTTGTTCGTGCAGATAAGGATAACACGCCACTGGTACATGGGCCCCACGAGACCGCGTGGGTGAAAAGTCTCAGTGGCGCGTGGTTTTCGGTATGCGCCACCAGTAATTTTGCAACGGTGGCACGCCCGCCTGGCACGCCAGTGGCAGGTGGCGAGCGGTGGCATGCGCGTTCAATGCGCGCCAGCAGTTTTCACCGCTCAGAACGACGCATGGACGTGCAGGGTCAGAATTGGCCCACCTGGCAGCCTCTCCCCATTAATATACGCGCTCTAGAGCCCGAGAAGGCAGCCTTTTCTCCCGTGGGCACACCGCCGTTTGGAGTCCTCGTCAAGTCGACACCACTGGTGCATGGCGGCGTTAATGCCATGGTGCCGCTTAGGATTACGGGCGCTGTAAAAATCTCCCTCGCCGGAGAGACCAAGGCCAGCTCTGGCCCAAGGTGAGAGGTGCGACGGCCTGGGACCGGTCTAAATAGGGGCCCATATTAGATAGACAAGTACATATACAGTGTAGAGTAGAGGAAAGAAAAAAATGACCTAGGTGTAAAAAGGGGCCCATATTAGATACTCATCAAAGGGGACTTTGAAATCGTAGAGCCAGCCATGGGAGAGACTACCACCTTCTTCTCGCTGCACCCTTATCGCCATTCCCAGATCGAGATCCCCCACTCCCTCTTCTTTCAATGACGAGCAACCAGGAGGCGAGCGGAGGTTCCAGGGGCGGGCCCACCAATACATTTGGCCGCACACCGCACCCTTGGGATGCCGATGGCGGAGGAGGTCACCCGCTACGGCCTTCTCGTCCCCCCCCCCCCCCCCCCACTCTCGGCTGTCGGGCCGCTGGCACATCAGCGCTGACGGTCTCGCCGTGCCGCCTCTCCCCGAGAATGGCACTCCCGATCTAGAGCTCCTCATCCACCGAAAGGTGGATGGCCCTCCCGGACGAGCTCAAGGCCGACCCGGATTACTCCGTCGACAACCACCGCCAGTGGTTGTCCATGCTGACGGCGGAGTGATGCCGCGATATCGGGCGCAACGAGGGGCGGCCCGAAAGCCCGGCTAAGAAGACCGAAATGGTCGCAAGGACTCATGGGAGGGGCCATCGACGAGGTCCTCGCCGCCATCCGCGCAGGACGGCTACTCTCCGCGCCGGCGCAGGAGCCGGGGCCATGGCCGGTATACTTCCCGTCGGAGCTGTTCGGGCAGAGGTGGTCGTGGACCGGCCCGTTGCCCGAGCCGAATGAGGAGGAACCAGGAGGTAGAGTAGGCCACCGCCACCACCGGCGGCGGATTGGCCGTGGCCACAGCCCGTCTTCATCGACCTCGCCAGCGACGACGAGTAGAGTAGTAGTTGCCACCGGCGGCCTTTTCGTTGTATTTCCTTTTTTTTTGCTGTTAGCGACTTTTGGCGCGAAATGTGTAAATTATCGCCCGTTTGAATGTACTTTAATTTTAAAATTATTAGTTTCATTTAATATCCAGATTAGTTCTGAATTTCAGTTTTAATTCGCCAAAATTCTACCGGTGTCTTCTTCACATGCCACAACTACCTTGCTAGTGGTGGCGCGTGGGTAACTCGCCACAAATGTAAAACTTACCAGTGGCATGCCACCGGTAGGCGTTAGACGTGGCGCATAACCAGTGGCGTGTCAAAAACGCACCACTGTAAGGCTTTTTCCTACTAGTGTGTTGGTGTCCTTCCCCTCTTCCTCCTCCAGGTCCCTCCCCTCCATCTGCGTCCAGTACACAATCACAAGTCTTCACTCCGCCTCCTACAGCAGCGCCTTGTACGTGTCGTGGGTCTCCTCGAGGTGCACGCCTGCGCTGCCATGCGGAATTACTGGAGCTCCTCCTAGGCGGCTAGGCGATCCAATGAGCGCCGCCACCAGCGTCGACGACGGCTGCGATGAGGGCACCAGAGGAGTCGAAGAGCTCATGGTCGGGGCACTGAGCGGGTGGGGGAGATGTCGGTGACGTTTGCTGCGCGATGTGTGGCTGCTGGATTTAGAAGTCGCCGTCTGGGGCAGGCCTGGGCTCGTGGGGACTGCAGCGCCGTGTCCTTAGCAGAAGGCCAGAACCGAATCGTAGCGCGAGTATTGGGGGATATGACTCGATGTGGACAACAGGACACGTATTTTACCGGTAAACACGGTTAAGAGCTGAACCGTTCGATATATTGGTTTGATGGCCAAGATTTTTTGAATCACCGTCTCTCTCTTTTTATGTTAGTGGTGATGATTGAAGCCAGCTAATAAATCAAATTACACTTATATGAAAGAAATGTAGTGAAAGAACATGCTCCCATTTTAAACGAAACAAACTTACTATGCTGAGATTCTTTGGAATAATTTGTTTTCCGTTTTCTCTTCTTTCTTTCTTATCCAAATATTTTTTAAGAAATGTTGGTGTTGATCGATGTGGAACCTGTCTACTCTGTGATTATTATTTAAATGTCTCACTGGTACCTTTGATTAATCGAACTGCATAGATATCTATGTTTTTTGTTGTAGTATCAATCCAGCTCGTCAATATATCCCGCAGATTTAAATTGGAGTGATAAAAATAGTCCTCCTACCTATAAGTAGACATTCTCAGAATAGGTTATTTGGATTAAGTCATGTAGCTGTTGCTATGGGCCCTAACCTGATAGATATTCTGCAAAGCAGTGATGAGCGTTCCTTTCAGAAGGATGTGGTAGAAATATTTCTGGCTCATACTATTATGTATCATCTCGTTACAAAGGATATGTATTTTAACGAGTTATTCTAAATATTAGTTAGGACATTGCTGAAGTAACCGCTTAATTAGGGAGATGTGACTGTTTTTGCTTTACTCTTTGGACTGATGTATCTTGATGCTTCTGTATTAGTACATGTTATTATATTATGGTTGATGCAAGTTGTCAGGTTTTCCCATTTGAACGCATATTAAAAATTTAAACTGCAGGATGGTCCTGAATACATGGCTCGGGAAGCAGAAATGTTTAACTACTCATTTCCGTATCTATATGACGAGGTATGGCCAAAGATATGATGCAGTCCATGTGCTTTCTTTAATCTCCATAACCTTATTTGCTTACTTTTATTTGTTGCTACTGCACCTTGCAGTCGCAAGAAGTTGCTAAGGCTTTTCAAGCAGTCTGCACACCAGAGTTTTACTTGTTCAAAAAGGTAACATTATCAACTCTTATGCTAATTGTTTCTGATTCATGATGCTTACACGGCCAACTTCTTTTGTGTACCATGTCATCGTGCCTCTTTTCTGATCTGTCTAACCATTCTTGTCTTGGGGTGCCAGGATGGACGAAGGCCATTTGAACTATTCTACCATGGTCAGTTTGATGATTCAAGACCCAGTAGCAATATACCAGTCACAGGAAGGTACATGTTGTAAAATCGATGCGCTAACTCTTCACTGTCTGTTGTGCTCACTTTCGCTTGTAATTCGTAGGGATTTAAGCCGTGCAATCGACTGTGCACTTAGTGGCCAAGAATTGCCTTTAATTCAGAAACCAAGGTTTGTTATTTAGGTTATGTAGAATCTGAGGAAATTGCATATTCCACCAGTTTTTTACCCCTGTTTTGCACAAACCACAAGTTGGATGTCTTTGTTGAACATTTCACACTGCTAGAAAAATGGTCTGTAGTCCCGGTTCGGCTGGGCTTTCAGTACCGGTTGCCGAACCGGGACTGGCCAATCGGGACCAATGCTGGTCCCGGTTGGTCCACGAACCGGGACCAATGCTGGTCCACGTGGCCAGTTCTGGCTGGGCGTGGGGGGAGACTCATTGGTCCCGGTGAGTGTTTTTTTTTTGTATTTAGGGTTTAGGGTCTCCCTCTCGCCGGTGCCCCTCTCCCTCTCGCCGGTGCCTCCGTCGTCTCCCCCTTCTTCGCATCGCCGACGTGCTCTCCATCGTTTCCATACGCATATTATACGCTCTACTATATACACAGTACACGTTGATGCATATATAATTAATATTCGATCTCTTGCGAGAATACAACTATTTAATTACATGGACTATATATCACATATGTAGTTCATCGTCCGAAGCATAATGTTCTCCCCTTTCATCGATGACCTCCCTAAGCAGAAATCCCGCCAATTCCTCTTGAATTGCTCGTATGCGCCGTTCTGGGTCGAGCTTCTCCCGCATTTTGCTCAAAGAAGTTGTTCTCCGCTCAGAGGTCAACTCGCGAATGAACTCGCAAACGTAGAATCCACATAAATTACTCCCCGGTGGCTGCTGCGGACTTTTCACCGATATATAAGTTAGCTCATCTTTGAATGGACCTTCTACATTCTGTTTGAATAGTGTCCAACACCTGCTTTGGCAAAGAAAATGAACAAAGGAGTTATTAATTACTTGATATCAGGAAACAAACGAAAGAGGCCGATATAATGCGATAATGATTGAAATTACTTATTGAGCATTTCTTTCATTTCGGTCCACGTCGCTTGGTCCCAACTTAATGAGTCGTGGACTTCAACTATGGACTTGTCAACTTGAATGCTTAGCAGAATCTAGTGGAACCTGCGGACGTTTACATAAAGCAGACATGCATAGCTCATCAATTACACTTAACATCGAGAAAGCCAAATAAAAATATGTACAAGACAGAAACACTCACTTGAAGTTGTAAGGAAATAGTATTTCCGTACAGAAGTTTTGCTTGATTAAAGAGGTGGTCAGGTCATGCTCCACGTCTCTGGGGTGATTGTGTAACGTATGTTCTTTAACGATATATGGGTCAACGAACCCAACCTCATAATGTCTAGATGCTTTGCATTCCATCATCTTCATTCTACATAATAGCGTACAAAAGGATATATATATAGTCAGGATAATATAATACAGGCAATGAACGAGCTGAGCTAGAGACTTAATTACGAAAATAAATCACTTACAGACAATAGCAACTGAGGATAGATTTGTCGAGGGCGCGCTGATTGAATAACTGAAACAGTTCAGTCATTTGAACCTGTATACTGTAAGGTTTGAAGTAATGCTCCACTCGAACGTCCACCGCAATCCACTCCTTCGCACCCTTCTTTGATGTGTGCACCATGTACCAGTTGTGCAGATTTCGCATATGTGTTGATAGACGCGTGAGCTCCTCATTACTGACCATAGACTCCCCTGTGACATATTTCCGTGCTATCTCTAACACTGGTTGTTCTTCATAGCCTAAAAGTTGACCAAGAGTCATACCCATGGCGGTAGCATTTTCCATGGCCTGCGATACAGTGATACCATGTTCTCTAGCAGCAGCTATGGCTCTGGGGTCCAATAATTGCAGGTCCTTATCCATATCGGCTCTGAAGTCCTTGTCGATATCGGAACACACTATGAGCGGGGGGACCGATTGATTTTTCTGCTGTCCGAGCTGGGCAATTTGTTTCCCGCTTTTTGCACTTCTTTCCTTGTCCTGCTCAGACTGGGCACGTGCTAGCTTACTAAGTTCACGACCATAGTCAGATTGCAGATTCATCGATATTTGGGATGGCTACGCAAGGAAGGACTTAGCCCACATTTTGGATTTTTCATCGTATACCGACATATCTTACTCCTCCCTCCTTTGGCTGATGCCATTCTCGAACGGTGATCGGGATGTAGTCCCTAACAAGAACTCCGCATTGCTTTACCATTTTATTTTTAACACCAGGGGGAGCAGTCGGTGTGCCGTCTTCAGCGACTTTTTCGATCCTGTACCTTTCTTGGTCGCCCAACTTTTTGGCTGGGCCTCGTTTTGTCCTTACAGAAGATTTGCTCGATCCGGAGGGCTAAAAGAAGAAAGAGCGTTAATATATGTATATAGACGGCAGAGGCTTAATTAATACAATCTTCGGTTTCATTAATATATGTATATGCACCTCGCCGGAGTTTGCAACATTTAATGTTCCACCGGAGCCTTCGGCTTCTCCCTCGTCGGCTTCTCCCTCGCCGACTTCTCCCTCACCCCAGCCGTCGGGTTCTACCTCACCGGAGCCGTCTCTTCGGTTGAGAGACTCATCTCCCTCACCGGAGTTGTTCAGAAACTGCGAGGTGACATCGCCAACATCTTCCGGCCCACGGATTATATACTCAAGGATGCTTTCCTGATTTTCGTCTCGTTCCATAGTTTCTGCAAATTAAGAACAATGCACAAAACTTTAGTTGTGGGTAACTTGTTCCATATGTCAAGATACATCTACCCACAAACTCGTATAGGTCGGAACTAGTATCGTAAACTCGTAAGGTCGAAACAATTTTTTTCCCTAACACAAAAAATCCTAAGTGTTTGAATTTCTAAACCTAAGAAAAAAATTCTTTAATTCATACATTCATACATTCATATATTCATACATTTAAAAAATAGCAATTTCTTCTAAACCCTCACCGAGAGGGGGCGGCGCGAGCGGGGGCGTGGAGGCCGGGCGCGGCCGGCGTGGAGGACGTGGCCGGCGTGGAGGGCGTGGCCGGCGTGGAGGGCGCGGCCGGCTTCGGGCTCTTCACGTACTGCCGCACTGCAAATTTTTAATTCATAGCAAACAACTTTAAATTTCATTGCAACTAAAAATAACATTGCTTTGATAAATTTTCAAACTTTGCTAAATTTTCTTATACACTAATAAAATAATTTTCTTATACACTAAATTTTCAAACTTTGCTACTAAAATTTTCTAACTTAGCAATATTTCAAACTTAGGAATATTTCAAACTTAGCAATATTTCAAACTTTACTATGTTATCTAAATGACTTAGCAATATTTCTAACAAAATTGCTACACTAATAATAACCTAAAATAATCTAAACAAAATTGCTAAGTTTCAAAATTGCTAAACTTTCAAAATTGCTAACTTTCAAAATTTCTACACTAAAAATTGATAACCTATAATAACCTAAACAATAATAAGCTAAACAAAATTTAAACTTTACTAAAAATGAAAAAAAAACCTCAAATGTGCGTGTAGGCCGAGGCGGTGGCGGAGGTGGCCGGAGGCCGGCGATGGCGGAGGTGGAGGGCACAGCGCGTGGAGGCCGCACGGACGGGCGGCGCGGCGCGGGCGTGTGGCGGCGCGTGGGGCCGCGCGTGGCCGGAGGAGCTAGGGCGGCGCGTACGTGGAGGAGGCCGGCGCGTGGAGGCCGGCGTGGAGGTGGCGCGTGGAGGAGAGGTGGCGCGTGGAGGCGGCGCGGCGGACGTCGACGGCGGCAGCGGGGTGCGGCGTGGGGCGCGGCGCGGAGGTCGGGCAGCCTGCCGGCGTCGTTTCGCTCCGCGTCGCGCTTCTCCGTCCTTCGTCGATTTGGGTGAATGGGGAAGAAGAAAGGGCGCAGGCAGTTATACAAGGGGTCATTGGTCCCGGTTGCTGCCATGAATCGGGACAATGCCTCTTTGGTCCCGGTTCGTAGCAGCAACCGGGACCAATGCCCTGGCAATTAATGCCAGATTCGCTCGCGCGTATATGGACTCATTGGTCCCGGTTCTTCGTATAAACCGGGACCAAAGAGTCCTTTTTCAAAATTATTTCAAACTTTTCAGTTCTGAATGTTGTTCCCGCCTTTTTTTTCTTATTTAGGTGTTTGAATATGAATTTCACATGGTTTTGAATCTGAAAAGACTTTCAACATGAAAAGTGTTTAAATTTGAATAAACAATCCAAAACCATTTTCTGTTTTCTAAAATAATTATTCTAACTATACAAACTATTAACCATTTTGCCATTTTCAATTAAAAATGCATTAACTTTATTGCATATTTTGAATTGACAAAACTTTCAACGTGAAAAGTGTTTGAATTTGTATAAATAATCCAAAATCAATTTTACATTATTATTGTCATTTTCAATTTAATATGGATAAATTCATATCTTTAAATCCGTAAGTCGAAATTCGACAAATAATCCGTAAGCAGAAGTAAATGCAGAACAATTTCAGTGAACCTATATTTGTAAGATGAATGTTTGGTGTTGTAAAATGCAGAAGAAACCAGATAAAAATTATTAATTTATTTATCTTTTGCATAACTAACTCAAAACCAGATTACTTATTCAGATGCTAAAGATCATTAGTTGGAAATGCAGAGATAAAGAATACATTTTACACGATCGTCGTCGTAGATAGACAAATATTTTACACGATCGTCGTCGTACATAGACGAACCATTTGTCCTAACCAACGATGTGGCTCAGGTTAGTCATACTCCTGCCTAGGCCTATAATACTCGTCCTCGTAGTCGTCGTAGTCGCCGCCGTCGTCGTCGCTGTCGTCGGGCGGCGCTCGCCTGGACTGGAAGCGAGGGTAGCGCAGGCGGGGGTTATCGCCGGCCGTGATGTAGTTCATGACGCTTTGGAGAGTCCGGCCGCTCCACCACAGCCGACGGCCGGCCTCGTTGAAGTTCGAAGGAGGCGGGCCGTCCTCCTCGTACCTGGCGAGCGCCCTCTCACGCCGATTGATGAAGAAGGCGTCCGAAGTCGGGCGGTAGTCGGGATGCCAGCGGGGATCCATCCGCTGCGCCGGAGTGAGCTCGAGGTAGTAGTGGTTCGTGATGGCCGCCCGGCGCGCCAAACCTTGAGGGACAGGAGGGACCGGCACGCCTCCGGTGCTCAGCCTCCAGCCGGCGGGGACGTCGTAGCCGGGCGGGCAGGGGTAGTTCGAGGCGCAAAGCGCCTCCGCCTCCGAGTAGGTTAGAGTGGGTACGGTGGAAGCCATGGGAGAGTGATGAGGTTGCAGATATGAGTTTAGATGTGCTATGCCAATGGAGGCCATGCATGACTACATATATATAGTGAGAATCCCACCAATAAGGAAGAAGCACACGGATCGTGTGTTTCTTTCGAGCGCTTGTGAGCCGTTGGATCAGGGGTGTGTTTCTTTTGAGGGATTGTGAGCTGTTGGATCAGCAGTATCACGACCACTTCGTGAGCCACATGACCCGGTTGGTGTTACCAACCGGGACTAAAGAAGCACACGGATCGTGTGTTTCTTTCAAGCGCTTGTGAGACGTTGGATCAGGGGTGTGTTTCTTTTGAGGGATTGTGAGCTGTTGGATCAGCAGTATCACGACCACTTCGTGAGCCACATGACCCGGTTGGTGTTACCAACCGGGACTAAAGAAGCACACGTACCCTATATATAGCCCCCCTCCCGGAATTCCAGCGTCACTCACTCACTCACACAAAACATTCCAGCGTCACTCGGAGAGGCATCTTTGGGCAACCAGCGGCAAGACGTCTCTGATGACCTGCGACCGTTCCAAACGGTTGCAGATCATCAGAGATGTCTTGCCGGACGGTTGTAGATCATCAGAGACGTCTTACCGCTGCTTGGATCGAAGTGGCGCTCAAACACAAAACATTCGGGTTCCCTAGCTACGTCCTACGGTGCATTTGATATGCGGGCACTCACGAGCCACCGTCGGGCTGTATGCAGGGGGAACCGTGTGTTTTGTTCCAACTTTTTCGAGCGCGTGTAAGACGTTGGAGTTTTCTTCTGAAGGCTGTACCTAACGAAGCTGAGGTTTGAGAGGTTCCCACGGGAGGTGTGGGAGCCGACAACCACCTACCACGCGTGTTTCACCGGTCGTCATGCAATTAATTAACAGAAAACAAAAAAGAAAACTCACATGTGATATAACCCATTTCTTCTAGGTGGAAACTCCCATTTCGTGTATTATGGTTTTCACCACATAAAGGTTTAATACATTACTACACATCACATAAAGGTTTAATACATTACATTGATTTACATAAATGCCATGAACCCTTCTTCGCGTATGTCCCTGGCCTATGATCGCTTCGGCCGTAACCATGGAGCATCTTCATTATTTAACGGGATGCTTGGGTCAGTTTTCACTGTGAAGGGCGGAATTTCATCAAACTTATCATAATCTGCTGACATGTCTGTCTTGTCCTCGACTCCCACGATGTTTCTTTTCCCTGAAAGAACTATGTGACGCTTTGGCTCATCGTCTGATGTATTCGTTTGCTTATTTTTTCTTTTTTTCGGTCTGGAGGACATGTCCTTCACATAGAAAACCTGAGCCACATCATTGGCTAGGACGAATGGTTCGTTCCTGTAACAACCAAGATTCTTGAGATCCACTGTTGTCATTCCGTACAGCTGGTCTACCTTTATCCCTTCTCCCTTCATGTTGACCCAACTGCACCGAAACAAAGGGACCTTAAAAGTAGGTCCATAGTCAAGTTCCCATATCTCCTCTATGTAACCATAGTATGTGTCCTTTTGCCCATTCTCGTCTGTTGCATCAAAGCGGACACCACTGTTTTGGTTGGTGCTCTTTTTATCTTGGGCGATCGTGTAAAATGTATTCCCATTTATCTCGTACCCTTGGAAATTCAATACAGTCGAAGATGGTGACGCGGCCAACAAGTAGAGCTGATCTCCGACAGTGGTGTCATTCATGAGCTGTAATCGCAACCAACTGCCGAAAGTCTCCATGTGTTTTTCTTTAATCCAGGAGTCAGCCTCCCCCGGGTTCTTGGAGCGTACATAATTCTTGTGTTCCTCGATATACGGAGCCACGAAGGTGGAACTTTGTAGAACTGTGTAGTGTGCTTGAGTTAAAGAATGCCCGTCCCTACATATCAGTGCTTTCTTTCCTAGCGTGCCTTTTCCACTCAGTCTCCCCTCATGCCGCGATTCAGGAACACCAATCGGCTTAAGGTCAGGAATAAAGTCAACACAGAACTCAATGACCTCCTCTGTTCCATAGCCCTTTGAGATGCTTCCTTCTGGCCTAGCACGGTTATGAACATATTTCTTCAAGACTCCCATGAACCTCTCGAAGGGGAACATATTGTGTAGAAATACAGGACCGAGAATGGCAATCTCGTCGACTAGGTGAACCAGGAGATGCGTCATAATATTGAAGAATGATGGGGGGAACACCAACTCGAAGCTGACAAGACATTGGACCACAGCCTTCTGTAAACTTGGTAGAGTTACTGGATCGATGACCTTCTGAGATATTGCATTGAGGAATGCACATAGCTTCACAATGGGTACTCGAACATTTTCCGGTAGAAGCCCCCTCAATGCAACCGGAAGCAACTGCGTCATAATCACGTGGCAATCATGAGACTTCAGGTTCTGGAATTTTTTCTCTGCCATATTTATTATTCCCTTTATATTTGACGAGAAGCCAGCCGGGACCTTGATACTGCTCAGGCATTCAAAAAAGATTTCCTTCTCTGCTTTGGTAAGAGCGTAGCTGCTTAAGTATTGACGCCCTTTATCCGTCTGCTTGTTGTATGGGTCTTTCATACGTTGCTGGTCCTCCCGTGCTTCTGGTGTATCTTTTGTCTTCCCATACACGCCCAGGAAGCCTAGCAGGTTCACGCAAAGATTCTTCGTCACGTGCATCACGTCGATTGAAGACCGGACCTCTAGGACTTTCCAATAGGGTAGCTCCCAAAATATAGATTTCTTCTTCCATATGGGTACGTGGTTGTCAGCGTCATTCGGAACAGATAGACTGCCAGGACCCTTTCCAAAGATTACTTCTAAATCCTTGACCATGTCATATATAACATCACCATCAGGGAGGTTAGGCTTCTTCCGGCGATCTGCCTCACCGTTGAAATGCTTGCCTTTCTTTCTTACGGCATGACTGTTCGGAAGAAATCGACGATGCCCCAGGTACACGTTCTTGTTTCCCAAATGTATACTTTCAGTCTTATCTAAACAGTGCGTGCATGCATTGTATCCCTTGTTTGACTGTCCTGAAATGTTACTAAGAGCAGGCCAATCATTGATGGTTACGAACAACAACGCTCGTAGGTCAAATTCCTGTTGTTTGTGCTCATCCCACACACGTACACCTGGTTCGGACCACAACTGCAAAAGTTCATCAACTAATGGCCTTAGGTACACATCAATGTCGTTGCCGGGTTGCTTCGGGCCTTGGATGAGCACTGGCATCATAATGAACTTTCGCTTCATGCACAACCAAGGAGGAAGGTTGTAGATACATAGAGTCACGGGCCAAGTGCTATGACTGGAGCTCTGCTCCCCAAAAGGATTAAAGCCATCTGTACTTAGACCAAATCTTAAGTTCCTTGCGTCATCTGAAAATGTCGGGAACTCTCTGTCGATTTTTCTCCACTGGGACCCATCGGCGGGGTGTCTCAACTTCCCGTCTTTCTTACGCTCTTCTTTGTGCCATCGCAACAACCTGGCATGCTCTTTGTTTCTGAACAGACGTTTCAACCGTGGTATTATAGGAGCATACCACATCACCTTAGCAGGAACCCTCTTCCGGGGGGGCTCGTCATCGCACTCAACATCACCAGGGTCATCTTGTCTGATCTTGTACCGCAGTGCATTGCATACCGGGCATTTATCCATATTCTCGTACTCCTCACCGCGGTACAGGATGCAGTCATTAATGCATGCATGTATCTTCTGCACATCTAATCCTAGAGGGCAGATAGCCTTCTTTGCTTCGTATGTAGTCTCGGGCAATTCGTTATCCTTTGGAAGCTTCGGCTTCATTATTTTCAGTAACTTCTCAAATCCCTTGTCAGAACAACCAGTCTCTGCCTTCCATTTCAGCAGTTCCAGTGTGGTACCGAGCTTTGTGCTGCCATCTTCGCAATTTGGGTACAGCAACTTTTTGTGATCCTCTAGCATGGCCTCCAACTTTAGCTTCTCCTTTTCTGTATCGCATTCTCGCTTTGCATCAGAAATGACCCCACCAAGACCATCAGCGGGCTCATCTGATGCCCGATGTTCACCTCCTTCTTCTTCAACGTCTTCCATTACAGTATCACCGCATTCCTCAGGGAACATAGGATAGTTGTCATCATCCTCCTCTTCTTCATTGTCTTCCATCCTAACCCCTCTTTCTCCGTGCTTGGTCCAACAATTATAGCTGGGCATGAAACCTCTCCGAATCACGTGGTCTTGAATGGTTCTCGGGTCAGAGTACTCCCTGACGTTCCGACACTTCTCACATGGACAAGGCATAAAATTATCCACTTTGTTTGCCTCAGCCACTTCGAGAAATTTATGCAGGCCTGCAATAAACTCGGAACTGCGTCGTTCGCCGTACATCCATCGCATCCGTGCATCCATCTGCATCATATAATTAAGTTTATCAAATACCATTACAATAACATCTTGAATAGTGAAATGACCACCGTACATCGACACGTGCAATATTTCTGTATCAATTACAGATGAAAAGGATAAAGTTGCTAACCTCGGCCGAGGATATCATCTTGTGTGAACTTAAGTGTGGCTCGGGCATTTCATCGAACACATCTTGTGCGTGGCAAAGGAAAAAAAAACTAGCACCCACTTCCCACCAATCCAACCAGAAAAAAAAGAGGAGAGAAGAGAGGGGTGGGTTATTTATAGGCAGGGGAGGGGTATTGCCACGAACCGGGACCAAAGCTCCGCGGCACGCCACGTGTCCGGCACTGGAGCATTGGTCCCGGTTTGTCCCCAACCGAACCGGGACCAATGGTCCACGGGCCCTGGCAAATCGAAACGGGACCAGTGCCAGGCATTGGTCCCGGTTTTTCTATGAACCGGGATTAATGCCTGGGGTGGCTCTGGACGAAAGGTGGTTTTTCTACTAGTGTCACTAGTTCTTGGTATAATATGTTACAGGTTTCATAGTTGGTTATCAAATCAACGATTTACTCTGGTTAAGAGCAACATTTACAGCTGGGCCCTGCATGTCCACGCTACACTATAGAACGCTTAAATATTCATAGAAAAATCATTAGTCGTCAAAAAATTATGATATTTTGTGTGGATACATTCTAGGCTTAAATTATCTGAAACATCAAGTTTTACTAAATAAAAGTTTGGTCGGTTTATTTTTGCAAAACAGATACTTGTGACACTAAACAAATCATAGGAAAATATTTGTCGTCCAAAAATTAAGAAATTTTATGGGAGCTTTACTGGGTGTAATGAACCAATTTTTGTAAATCGACAGTCCAGCAGATTGAAAAATTATTCTGGGTGGATTTTTTTTAACTTATTGTTATGTGAAGACAAGATTAATGCAAACTTCTGGATGGACAATTTGTGTTCAAAAACAGTTTCATTACACTGTATACAGCATTCATAAAATAAATGTTTCATGGAGAATTATTTTCATATGATTTAATTAATATCCTGGCAGAATTTGTTTGCAAAAATAAACAGATCAAGCATTCTTTGTAACATTGATGTTTCATAGAAAATGGGTCAATTACATCCAAGAGTGCATCCACACAAAAATCATAATTTTTGGTTGAATAGTTATTTTTATTAAGTTTAAGCATTTTGCAAATTTTGTGCATAAATTGGAGAGTTGAAATTCCGGAGCACCAATCAGTTTTGTTGTCAATCGGCTAAATTGCACTTCCTCCGATCGGAAAAGGTTGGCATAGATTTCTTAAAATATGGATGTATCTAACACTAAAATATGTCTAGATATATCCATATTTAAACAAATTTGTGTCAATCATTTCAATCGGATGGAGTAGATT
This sequence comes from Poa pratensis, assembly GCA_947311845.1. Classification (NCBI taxonomy): domain Eukaryota; kingdom Viridiplantae; phylum Streptophyta; class Magnoliopsida; order Poales; family Poaceae; genus Poa; species Poa pratensis. The sequence goes on from CAMZMU010000047.1 coordinate 69,458,506, forward strand.
AGAAGACAACTGGTGGAAGATGCAACAGATTTGACCAATAACAAGTAAATGTGCAAAAAAAAGACGTCCAACTGGTCGTTTGTGCAAACGTGGATGAAAAACCGGTGGAATGCGTAATTTCCTCTGTAAAATCTTGAGTGTTTATTCTTCCTTTTAACGTTTTTTTTATGTCCTAGCAGTGTCGGGTGCAGCATCAAATGGAACCCATGAAGCGAAGGTAAAAGTGTCAGCGAGGCGAATCATGCAGCTCAATTGTTCAAAGTTTGAGAGTAAACCTGATAGTTTCGTTTCTATGAAATAGAACTTGGGCGAGGCCCTTTACCTCATAAACAAATAGAAAATGGAGAAGAATCTTTCTGTCTGATGTTGCAATATGACTGACGTGATAACCAACTACACTTCGAAACCGTTGCGATCAGAAATTAAACGATTTACATATTGTAGTTTGATCGAGGACGGGGAGGCTCTGCATTTAGAACTTCAGAACCAAACATCTAATAGTCTTTAACATTTGACCAACCAGCAAGTGCGACGCTCGCGATATATTCCTTATTTCTCACCCACCAAGGCACCAAGACCTGAATGTCTAACCAGACCGTGTTGAACAGCGGGAAATCACATCATAAGTGCACCGCGATAAAGTCCAACCAAAGTGCACGGTGGGGATTTTCTGACTTAGCCCAGCCTGACTTTGGGTCATTGACAGGTGGGCTCCCCGTCTGGTGAGTCCCTTGCACCAGTGACTCAAAGTCACGGAAAAGTTAGAGAGACAAAGTCAGAGAATCCGGGCCGCAAAGTGCAATGCCCAAGGACGCAAATTTGGTCAAGCTGGTACCACATGAGGCACGATCTCTCTCTCTCTCTTTTATATACATAGTAGTATAGTACATCTTAATGGTTAATGCTAAAAGTCAGGCGTATATTCTGAGTTTCTCATAAACAACTTCAACTCCCTCTTCTGAACGTCGGTTGTAGCTTCTTCGAGCTCCAACGATCTCCTTTCTATGCCGACGATGATCTGTTACGTTGTCAGCGCGTTGGGAAGCGAGGAGTGAGTGCCGAGCACCTTGCCGCCGACGTCCGGGAAGCTCTCGTGCCCGGGCAGCGGCCCTACCCGCCCGTCCTTGTCGACCTTGACGGGGTACCTCATGAGGTGCCCCTTCATATCCGACATCTCCGGCGACACATAGCACGCCCAATTATCATCTGCCATCTGATTCACCAACTGGACGCACTCCATGGATTGCGGCCGACGGAAGCACTCCTCCACCGTGCCCAGGTGCTCTGCCCACAGAGACATCCGGTACCCATACACCTGTTGACAGAAAGCAAGTGGTTAAAAAAGATTCAGCAGCTTTAGCCATTTTTGCAAAGATTCATAGGTGAGGCGTGCCTGTCCTCGTGGAGGGTCTCTGCTTCCTGCCCAGCTGTAGTGAGGCTGATAGGCACCCATGGCAATCTCGGTGTCCCGCAAGCCATCCATGGACCTCTGGTTTATATTGGCTGAGCCGATGAGAACGAACTCGTCATCGATGATCATTCCTTTCGAGTGCACGTAGATCATGAATCTCCTCAACTTCTGAGCCAAACGCTGGAGGGAAGAAAAGATAAGACAACCTATTCATACCAAGCACATCTAATATACATTTTGAGCAAAGAATGAAACATAATTTACCATGGGGGAGTTCTCATTAGAATGGCTTGTCGTGGAAGCCTCACTTGAGATTTCACGCTTGCCGAGGCAGTAGAAATTCAGGTACTCTTGTGGGTGGGCATCATCTAACCCTTCCTTTCGGAGAGCATCTGCGATAATCTTGTACATCATGCACATGGTTTGCCCCTTGACGAGATAAAGCGACCAACATAAGGTTGCAAGGACGATGAATCATGATTTATTCAGTACCAAAAGATCAATGGGTACACTTCCCGGGAGAGTTAAATTCATGACAAAACTGCGATCGGACGATGTGGTACAAACCTGCCAAAAGAGGATCTCTTGCATAACAGCAGTTGTCGGATTGCCTTCAGGCCACATTGGTATAATGATGTAAGCTGCGAACGGCTCTTTTGCCTTGATCTTTCTTGCAATCTTTATGGCCAATTCAATTGGTATTAGGTTCTCTGCACCTGTTCCCACACGAGTATACAAACATAAGGCCTTAACCTTGACATAAAGATATCATCAGAGGGTACATACTTTCATCATGAATGTTGTGAAATGTTTAACTAAAATAAGCTTATTAATTTGTTGCTATAGTGAACATGGTAACTAACAACGGTTCTAGTACTGCAGCGTGTGAAGCTCGGAATATTACGCAATCCAAAACCATGTAGCAATCCAGAAATAATGGTGACACAAATATCTAACGTTTGAAAGGTGAGGGCAGAGCAAAAGGCAAAAAACAAGATGAAAGTGATTAGCATATTTGACAAACAAATTCATTACCTGCATTTCTATGTGAAGACCAGTAGTATGAAGATCCAATAAAATACTGGTTTTCAATGTAGATAAAGTGTTGTGCAGATCTGATAGCTTTTACGTATGCATTGTGTATGCTCTTGTCTATCTGCAGATTCTTTGCACAGACAAGATTCTGCATAACAAAGGATAAATGAGCATCCCACTGCTATGAAACACCGTTGGACATAAAGCTTGAAGTTTAGATGAAGTTAAATACCCAAGTTTTTTTTTTAAGAATGAGCGTAAAGAATCATATTCCGTAGATATTCCAACTGGTGAAATGGGCACTACCTGTGACTCCGCTTCTTGAACGAGTTTCGGAAATCCCTTCACTGATCCTGAATCAATGGATCGGAAAATCTAGCCAAAACAAATGAAGTGGTAAAGATTTATCGAATAGACTAAAACGAAGTATAATTGCACAAAGGTGATGCATCTATGATTTTTTCATGTATAACGAATAATACCTGTACATGCCAGTTTTCTGGGTCCTTCTCTTCACAAACATGTGCATTTAACTCATCTGCAGAGGGCGAAACAATCCATGACATCCGGTTTATTTTGACCAAGGTATCGTGGTGCCAACTTACAGCTCTTCTGACACTGACTTTCCATTTTGCAGATCTTCTCCATCTCTGTTCAAAGTTTGTAAGTATGTCATATGCAGCTGGACCCTCAATTTTGCAATGTAAATCATGCCATGGCTGTCTCGGTCCATCAGACTTATTCACCTATAGTTTTGGAAAGAAGGATGTTTTAAACTTTAGGTTCAGAGGAATCAGTGACATAGTTACTTAGATGTTGAAAAATTACAGGGAATGTGGGATTATGAAAATCATCCTTGAAGACAGTATTAAGATCCTTAAAAAGCCTGTGTTCAGGTGTATCATATCTGCCGTCACACAAGTCAAGACCACCAATAAAAGCTGTTATTTTTCGATTGTTTCCTGTGGCTTGAGTGTCTACAATGACACATTTTTGATGATGCGTAAACAAAGTTCCTACAACCTGGAGAAGATAATTTGCTTCAGAAACACCAGAATAAATAAGCGTTGTTGTAAATAAGTAGTATCAATGAATTATAACTCTGATAAAGGGTATACTGAAAACAAATTAAATTAAATCATACACCAAAATTTTGGGAAATTCCTAAGATTTAATACATATAAATATTGTTGGATGATATGTGAACCCTTAAATTAATGGCCTATATGAGATCGAGAGTGCTGAAGACACTTTGCTCAGCCACTGAGAGCGGACACAGAACTGATTTAGGCTCATGTTTTCAGGTATAGCCTACCAATCCTCCTTGTTTGGCAGATATGTGAACCCTTAAATTAATGGCCTATATGAATTATCTTGTTCCCAATTCATAGCTTTTTTTCATCAACTATTTGGCCGACTTTATTCTTTTCTCTCACACTACGCCTTCTCTCCTATTAGTCTGAATCTGCCACTACATTAACTCAAGCTTTTCTCTATTAACCCACCTCCCTTAGGCTACATATCTTTTCGTTACCGCCTCCAACCAAGTAAACAGACTACACCAACAATGTCCGTATGTACCTGTTATACTTAGATTTTACTTTTCCAGCAAGAAAACATATGCTCTAAGGCGCATGACCCAGAGAGTAAAGTAAGCAACATTGGGTTGTTACAAGATAACTACAACCATGAGGATAGCCGGATCGATGAACGCCGCAACTATATTTATTAATAGTGCGCTGGTTGGGTCGTGAACTTAAAACCTCTTGGCTCTCATACATATTGAATTACATACAGATGGAGAAAGACGAGCAATATAATTCAATAGATATATTGATTGATACGTGTAGTGCGGGTGCCCCAAATATAGAGGGAACATATTTGACCCTTAAGTAATAAGATTTATTTATATGACTATTGTATAATATGGCCACACATATGACAGTAAATAAAAATTACCGCTTGATATGCAAAATCTAGATACCGTTTATGTATGTGACGAAAAGGGAAGGAAGACACAACATCCACACCTGCTGCTTGAAAATACTCATTTTGTTGCTAGCATAGCGAGGAGCCAACACACAATGGACACCTGAATGCCTGAAAAACTTCCGAGCTTCCTCATCATGTGTATGCATGAGTCCATCCTGCATGAGCCTACATCATTTCTATCAGACTACTCTTTTCTTAAGAAAACAACAAAGTTCATGTATTGGGAACAACATGATCCGCAAAGAAAAATGTATTTGGAACAACATCAATACAAACTGGACATGCGGGTTGGTTCTTCTGAGTTGGATATTTACCTAGTCAATAATCTGATTTAAGCCCCCCGCAAAAAAATTATCTTATTTAAGTAGAGATAGAATGGAAACTGAAACTTAAAGATTCTTGCTCCTTTGGGTATTTATGTTGACAACAATCCTATCTAAGTTCAAGTGATTACAATGACACCAGAAACATCAAACAAGAGGGAAATAATTGCACATCGAAAATTTTCTATACCACTTAACTTATTACAATTATCAATATTATTCATTTTTAAATAAAATGTATGCTTTCGTTAACACTGGTCTCTGCACCAACTAAGCATGTGTAAAGCCATATTACTACAAATCCGATAACGCAGGGAAAAAAAGAGAGAAAATAATACGTCATCGCATGTTGCCAAACACAATACATGCCAACGCCGAGTCCTTTGTAACCTCTAAGCCGGAAGCTACCAAGAGATCATCCACACGCAAAAATTACGCATCATTCACCCAATTTTTCAGAATTTTCAAAGCAATAATGACATATTAGACAAGATCATCTACACACTGGCATCATAATTGATAATGCAATGTGAAACAGTTCAAGCAGTAACATGATTTCAACATAGCAATTTCAGTCAAGGAGCAAAAGAATAGGTTCAAGGGTGATAAAATGGACAATGCCGAATAAAGCCTACCGTTTTCAAGAGAAATTTGTCATGTGATGTTTTGTCATCCCAAAGCAACACGATAACACGAACTCCTTCTTGAACCTTGCTCTTCAAAACCTCCCCAATGGTCTGCGGGACGCCACTGGGCAAAGGTTTTGTCGATTCCCTTAGAAGGTTGATAGGGTGAAATAAAGACCAGCCGATTATGTAAATGAGGTGATGAGCCTCGACAATTGCATGACAAATGTCTTCCCAGCATCTATTTTGTTCATATGTCCTCCCACCTTCAATTTCAATGTTAGGACGAAAATCATTGGGAACATGGGCATCTTGATATAGACTAACCCTACCACCCTTGCGAGAGGAAAATAAGCATTTGGCACACCAATATTCTCAGCACCGGCAGCACCAACTCCATCCTTGTACAACGGATTCTGGTCAAATGGCTTATATTGGATAGACAAATGCAGTTCAGGAGATGCCTTCATAGGGTTACTATAGTGACCAGAGATTGGAAACCAACCACTGACCATATCCCCTGGCGTGATCTGTTCAACTGGTATTGAAGCGACACCGATAAGCTCAGCCCCGAAAACATCATTGTCCTTTACATGAAACTCGAGTCTGCTAACTGAATGAGCAACCTGAACATAGAAGTGTTCATCCCATTTAGGATTCTCTGAGTTGGCGATGACTCGAGTTTGTGCCACCGTGGCCCCTGAGAGACAAACCGAAACATATGGATCACTAGTGATGATCTTCCTCACGTCTGGATGTGGATCAGAATTCCCGCAGTTAGTCCTGCAAGCACCATAGCCAGTGAAGCATTTTCGCATCCTTTCGGTCATGAGATCCATATTGGGAAGACATTTTGCTTCTACTATCTGTATATCCAAGTCTCCATGTAGGAGCATACTAGTCCCAGATTCAGCAGAATGTTTCCCCATTGTATAAGGAACGAGAAAAAAAACACCACGATAAGGTGAACCAGAAGCTAAACTATGATTTCTCCTTCAGAGCGCATCCTTTGCAATCCAAATCACATTATCGGATCATCCAAATGATTTACCTGGAGAGTGCCACATAGTTTTTAGAAACTATTTCATAAAAAGGCATGAAAGATTAGACAATGTTGACAACAATATTATCTGCGAATCCCTTTGTTCAGGCAATGGTGCTAAATTTGATACGTTTATTCTGGATTAAGGTACCGAACGAAGTTAGTAATACAGGGGCCTATGATGCAATTTTTTGCCTTCTCTGAAATCACTTCGTAGCATGCTGGAAGAGCCATTGGATCTGATACCATAGTGAGTTTTTAATACTTACAAATTCTAGCAAGTTTAGCAAAACCAACACCCTCATGGCTTGCCATGCCCCGTTTGTATAAAATGAAAATTTTGGACGAAATAGGTCGTAGCCCCGCTATATTAATATAGCAAACACCCGATACAACCAATAGATTTGCAATGCTGGGCGGCAGCAAACATACACCCGAATAAAAGAAGAAAAGAAATGGAGACATAGGCGGATCGACTAAACGATGGTGACCCGCAACCGCTGCGCCCTCTCCGACAAAGTACCACCACGCTCCTAGCACCGAATCGATGAGTGCCAGACAACACCTTCAAGAAGGAATGCCACGCTGCTGCCCGGACCAACATAGGTCCTAGGGTTTCCCCCGGCACTGAGGAAAGCGGACGAAGGGTAGCCACAACGTCCTTCGGGAAGGAAAGATGCCACCCGAAGGCGGCACCGCGTCGATGTCGGACGAACCGACAAGGATTTCTCCCGAAACCGCATCCACAACGCGGACGATCCGTAGCATAAGAGCCCCGCGAGGACGAACCTCGACACCACCAGACTAGCCACCCACCAACATGCGCCACAACGATCCCGAAGCCACCAACGCCGTCTCACCGAAGAAGCTGTCCGGAGGTCTGTAAGAAGAAGATGCAGAAAAAGGAATGAACTGGGGTCAGCAATACCGCGACCGGCGGGAGGGACCAACCTCCACCGCCGAGGACGGTAGTCGACCGGACGTGGCAGCAGAACACACCAGTCCTCGTCAGGTCCGTAATGCCCCCTCGGGGCACAACAGTCCTAATAGGGTCCGGCCGGGCCCGAAATGGGCCCGTGAAGCTCGCCGCCGCGCTGCAATAGGCCGGCCGCCGTCCCAGCTGTCCCCTGCATCCGTCGCCACGCCTTCAGCTGCAGAACATGCCGCAGGTCAGGCCGGCCCGTCACAACCCAGATGGGCCCGTCGGGCCTAGATCTGGGCCGCAGGGACGGCCGGCTTTCCGTTGCCTGTCATCGCTGCTGCACTGCGCCGCCCGCAGGCCGGGCGCGTTGCCGCCGTCCTGCCACCACCCGGCCGAGGCCGGGCCGCCGTCGCCCTAGGAACGCCGCCGCCGACGAGGGGGATCCCCGCCTCCACCAAGCACGGCGCGGGGAGAGACAATCCGCCGCCGCCGGCGCCACCGGGCCACGCCCGGCAGCCTCTGCCGGCGGCGGCGACGGGGGAGGGGGCTAGGCGGAGGAAGGGGCGGGAGACGCGCCGCCGCCACGGGGGGCGAAGGGGGTGCGAGGGAGAGGGAGGGGTCGGGGTGGGGGAGCCGAGGGCGGCGCGGGCCGGCCGCTGCGGGCGCTGGTGCCGCTGCCGGCGGCGGCTAGGATTAGGGTTAGGAGAGGAGAGGGGCTCGGGGAGGAGGCCCTTTTCCAAGCACCCTCGTAAAATGAAAATTTTCCCCAACAGAAATCTTTGTTCGATTGATCTCCTTTACCTACAACCCTATTAACCAATTAAAGTTTCGGACCTTGCATATTCATTTTTTTTCAATCATGACAATGGCGAACACAAGATTATACTTGGACAAAAGAAAGTGGTCTCACGGAGATTTGTGGTTTCGGAAAATATCAGATCGGTAGCGGGGCAAAATTTTCAAATGTCAGATTTTCATTTTGTGCTCGCAACAATAGCCAGGACCTGAATGTAGCTAGAGAAACAATAAGATTGCTCTAACAAGAACAAGGATAATATTTTTAACAAGAACAACGATAAGGGAGAGAAACATTACCGCAACGGAGGCAGGAGACTCACATGAGAGAGAGAGAAACGCAGCCAGCCACTGAAGCAGAACGCGTCCGCATGCGGGAAGGGAGAGAAAAAAGAGGAGAAAGAACAGAAGAGGGAACGATCATGGAGGTTGAACTTGCTAATTAAGGTGTCGTTGGCCTTTTTGCGTGCGGCGCGGACAATAGTGGGTGGCATCTCCCGTCCTCCTAAATTTGGACTCCCTAAAGTGTTATAATAATACAGACTATATTTAGGTTGTAACGTTTCTCACTAATCCTACAGATTAAGGCATCCGGTTCTTTTTGTGCTGCTCTCTTTCCCAAGGCGTTGGGAGCAAGTTTTAAAAACCGGACCGGCGATCGAACCGGCGAGAGTCTCGGTTCGCGGTTCAGCGGTTAAATCGCAGGTTCGTTCGGTTCACTTGCCAGTTTTTTAAAAATAGAATTGCAAATAAATATTACTCCCTCCGTTTCAAAATATAAGGCGCCCTTTAATTTCGCTGGTCAACGACGTGCAACTTTGACCATGATTTGTACATATAATATGCCCCCAAAATTGTTATAAAGATATATGAAATGAAAGAATTTTGCAAGACGAATCCAACGGTACCATTTATACATTATCAATCTATATATTTTGTTATATATTGATGGTCAAAGTTGAGCATCAAAACCATCTTAAAATAGCGCGCCTTATATTTTGGGACAGATAGAGTAATAATCTGTTAGAAAAATGAATGTATTTAATAAATATGTGTCAAAGTATGACAAGATCTTGACACAGACCTGGTGGCTAACGCAGATGTACAGTGCGCTTAACAGACTGGGGAGAGCTCTGGTTTCGGGTTTTTTTCCGGTTCAACCGACGGTCCGGTCCGTGATGCGGCCATCCCGTTGTGTGTGTAGGACGGCGACCACAAACACGCCTATCTCTTCCCTCAAAACAAAACAAAACAAAAAAACACGCCCAAGTCGGGTCCTCTTTCAGCGTCGTGGTTGGGCGTTACGTGCTTCTCAACTGTGGCCCCCGACGACTGCTCCGGATTTGCTTCATTATATGTCGCACTAGTTTGACAATTGACTTACTGGGTTCATCGTGTTCTACGGTCTGATATTTGCTTCCACACGGAGGATAAAAAAGCATATGTTGGTGGTCCAGTTATAAGTGTATCAGTTGAGTGAAAACTGTCGTCCAGCATATCGACAATCGAGTCCATGAACGTACAGAAAATATGCAGAGCCTGGTAGAATAAGCGGGTCCCTTAAAACAGAACGTATCCTTATTAAACTTCCTCAGATGACTTGCACAGTTCAAATAAAACCTGCCAGACTACTTGCAACTCCCGCAATGTTTGTCTGCCGATTTGCCTAGTTCAAAGTATTGTATCAGATGAGACCACTGGTTGAACTCATTAAGGAACAACTTGTGTTCGCAGTGTCTTTTACAGTGATATCTACTAACTCAGAACTTGGCAACATAGCAACTTCATTTCTTTTGCTTGTTTCCCCCCACGTTCAGCTGCTGGAGGTTGAGCAACAGGTCATTCGAGTCGAGGAACACCTTGTTGGCCGAGGAGGCAATTATGTGAGAGATCTCCCTGGCAGCTTCAATATGCCTGAGAGCAAGGAAAGCAGGGTTGTTTGCAATGGCATGACCAATCAGCTCTGCACTTTTAGCCTCACCCTGTTGACAAAAGCACATATAGTTTTAGAGGTCGGCTTGATTCCAAAATATACAATCGAGACCACTGGATCCTTACCTGTGCCCTGATAACTGCACTTTTCTTATCCTGCTCAGCTTTCTCAACAATGAACTTGGCACGCTCAGCCTCTTGAGCAGCAACCTGTTTGGCTTCAATGGCATGAGTAAACTCCTTTCCAAAGCTCAGGCTAGTGATGGACACATCGTCAAGGGCAATGTTAAAGTTTCTTGCCCTCTCCGTCAGTATCTTCCTGATCTCCCTACTCACAGCCTGAAATTGGTGTGGAAAAGAAGGAAAAACGTCATCAAACACAAGCAATACATCCTGCGAAATATAACGAGCAAAGCCTACAGAATACAAAGGGTGAATCACCTCTCTCTGAGTGATTAGCTGACTAGCATTGTATTGGGCAACTACAGCTTTCAGCGTTTCATGAATGATTGAAGGTAAAACCCTCTCATTATAGTTCTCCCCCAGAGTTCTGTAGATAGTTGGTAGCTTCTCTGGCATGGGCCTAGTAAGCACACGGAGACCAATTTTCACCTGCCCAAATAGATGCAAGTTCATACAAATACATGACAACACTCATGTGTTCATCGTCCAGACTAGCTGCAAAAGAAACTGGGAAGGCAAAGGTGACAATTTGAACATTCAGTGTCTTCAAAATATGACTGTGGCCACTAATTTCTATTGTAGTTTATGTATAAAGCCAAATAAGAAGTTTCTATTTTGAAATACATTTCAAGACAAACCAATTAACATGATTTACAAGTTTCCAATCTAAATAATCAAAACCATATAAGCAGTCAAAGTTTGACTCAAGGTATGTCCAGAACACTTCTTTGTGAACTAGAGGGAGTATTTAGGTTTTTGTATTTGGCCAACCAGAACACATTTTGATAAGTAAAAAAGGGTTGTCAGGTTATTAGCACACCAAAGCATTACTTTTGCAAAGAAGTTCAAAAGACCTATTCATAAACAATGCTCATCTTAACATGTTCCCATATATGTTGACATGAATAAAATATTAAGGTATATGACTTCTTTATACAATCCATTGTAGGAAGAACATTAAAAGCAATACCTTATCAACACTCCAAAAGACATTACACTACTGGAAATAGATATGGATAGACAAACGAACATTACCTAAAACATGTGTAACACAAATACTCCATCATATAATGACGGCATAGAACACTACAATACCATCAGTGCATACTGGCTGATTGAGTAAACTGAAAAATGATAGTTGTAAAAGATAAATGGACTAACAATGACAGTTTATATAACTAAAAATAACCTGATTTATTTATGAAATATTAATCTAAATTACAACGCCAGTGCTTAAAGCTTATAAAGTTGCAGCAGCCAATAAAACCTTCACAAGATTGTCGATCGACTAAGCACGAGTAGGCAAAAGTTTCAGTTCGGCTTGACCATGCAATCATGAAGCAACAAACAGGCATACATGTCAAATAGCAAATATCAACATTTATTTACACAGTGATTTGGACCCCAAAAATGCAAAGCCAGAAATGAGAAAAATGGCAACATGGGGACGAATTATATATACCATCCGGAGATCCTTGCTACCAGAAGTACTCTCAACAAGATTGGGGCGAGCACGGACATCATAAATGGTTGGCCTTTCAATCAATGGAATTATGAAGTGAGTCCCTTCAGGGTATACCTGGAAGCATGCAGTTTCAATTAAATGTTAAGTTAGGAAAATGGTCATTCAGACATTTTGAGGGGATGCAATACCCTCGGAGATATTAAATGCCACACTGCTAGCTTCAGAAGTTTAATAGCTTCACGTGTTTGTGCACTCAGAAATGCTATCAGGACATGAAAAATCCTGGCGCGTCACTTGTTAAAATGCGACTCACAAGCTCATCTTCGAAGTCGAGACCAGTTTTAATTCGATCGGAAAGTACACTCCTATAAATTAAAGATAAATGCATGACGAATTATCCAACATGAAGCTTGCACGCGCACAATAAAGTTAAGTCTGTGCATGCTATAGCTCGAGCTAGTTCCATTTTCAAATAAGTCTCTTATTTACATAACTTGAGCTCCTTAACTTACATTAAACCAATATTTAAATGAAGGTAGAGCTAACCTGAAACACAAAATACGCTTAAACTCTGAAAGTCAGGCAAAGGTAAAAAGTTCACTTGAGTTGTTGATTGGCAAGTATGTAAATGTAATATATTGCAAAAACATATTTCTGAAGAACTTGCCACCTATACTATTTTACTGTTTGCAAATTTCCTACCTATATCATAAGTCTAAGAATGTTTTTTAACCATTGGTTGTTTGAAGAATGATGTGCCACATGATCATGTTTATTTCATTACCCCGGTAGAAACAACCCAGATTTCAGTTACTTTTCACAAAGGGGGGAAATGATCGATAACTCCATTGGTTTTAACTGTGATCAAACAACTACTCCCTCCGTTCCATTTTAATTTACTCACATATATCTAGATATGGATGTACCTAACACTAATACGTGTCTAGATGCATCCATATGTAGATATATGTGCGTCAATTAAAATGGAACGGAGGGAGTAGTGGCTAAGGCATGTACAACTTTTTGCAAATGCATTGCATTCTCATTTCACAAGATGCTAGTAGGTAGACTTTGTACGGACTGTTAATTATTGGGAATTGGCCTGTTCAAGTATACAACAGGAAATAACAATTATATACACAATCCAAGTATGTAAACATCAATTTATTAAACTCACTCCTTTTTTTTCTCCTTCATATGGCTTGCATGTCACAATTTTACATAAGTTAGTGGTACAACCAGACATTGCTCCTTTTAAGCAGATCGCAAACCAAAAACATATAAATCTAATTTGGAATGACTGATAGAAGGTGCAAAAACGAAAATTTATCAGAGATATTACTTGTTTGATGCCCTGGATGCGGTTGAAGACGATGGCGCGGTGGCCACCCTCGACGTTGTAGAGGCAGTTCGTGGCGGCGTACACAACGGCGCCGCCCAGGAGTAACACCTTGGCCGCCGTGCCGGTGCCCGCCGGCGGAACCGGCACCCGGCCGCCACCCTTGATATTCATATCTGCGCCTCCTCGGGTTGCCGAATACGAGCAGGTCGTGGTGAGGACGCGCCGCTGGAAATGTGGGGGGAGGGCTTGGGCGTGTTTGGTTGCCCACTGCAAGCCTCGTGCAGAAACTTGGGGCCGCGTTTTTGGCCTGTTTGGTTGCCTAGGCTGCACCGTGTTCCTGTACAGCGCGAACCTTAAAGCAGTGTCGGGTTAGGCCCAGGGGGAACGCTCGATTCGGCCGTTTCCGTGGAGCCACCCTCGCGTAGGAAAAAAATTGGGCCATCTTGCACGCGCGGGGAAGGGGTGGGAGATGCCGCGTCCCTTCGAGAACACGCGCCATAAATCCCCTCACCGCCCATCTCCCCCACTCACTCCACTCACTCGTCTCCTCTCTCCTCTCTTCCTCGGCGGTTCCTCTGTCGTCGGCACCTCCACAGCTCCGTCGCCTGCATCTTCGGTGGGAGAGGAGGGCATGCCTTCCGTACTGCTTCGTCGACCAACTAGATCTGCGTCGGCAGCGACGCCCGCGCTGCTCACCGTCTTCCTCGAGGGCTTCATCCATGGCGGTAATGATGGTCTCCACCCCTTTAGAGCTTGTTTGTAGCGTATATCTGTAGATCGTGGTAAATTTATCGGCGTAGGGTTACATGCACAGTAGATCTATCTCGTTTTAGGGTTCGATCTGTCAAGTTTTGCATGTTTTCGTGACCAATTTTTATATGTGCCGATGATGAACAACATATGTGTCTTAGGGATTAGGGGCTCCGTTCCGAAAACAAGGTAAACAAGATGTCTACATTGTCTTTGGCACGGTGCTCCGACCCCTATGAACACTTCGTGACTTTGCTAACTGAGGCCATCAATAGATCTGCTAGAGGCTATATGTTGTTCTAGTTTCATTTTCTACTTTTCACCAAGCCAATGATTATAATGTGACATAACATATGTGCAGGGAGGTGACTTGTATAGGACCTTGAGTGATTTACATGTTAAAATCTTGTGCATACCTCTTGGTCCTGTACAGAGTCGTCTCCCTGGGATCTTTGTTTGCTATTTCTTATGAGGCAATCTTCTGTTGTTGTGCCTATGATGATTTGTTCCACTTGTGAGCCAGTTTAGGTTATGTCAGCAGTAGGCAGCTCCAAAATTAAGAACTAATTAAGCACAGCTCATTTTGTCTTATACTTCATTTTAATGGCTATTCTGGTGCTGCATACTTGTGAATACCTTCGATCTGCTCAACTGAGGCATCCTTCTGTTTTACTGTGTTGTCGCGCCTATGATGACCTGTTGAACATGTGAGGTAATATAAACACTGTCACCACTAGACATCCAACAAAACTAAGAACGATGCACAACTAATAGTGTGTTCTACTTGCTTTTGTTGGCTTGTCTGGTGGTGAATACTTGTGTAGGCCTTGCACAACATAACTGAGGCTATGTAAGATCGTTTGGCTTTTTTATGATGCAATTTAGTACTATGATGATATTTGACACACAAGTTGGCTATTTGTTTTACAGTCAGCGAAGGGCAAAGACGTTCTTCAGGACAATCAAGGAGCCAGTGCTTCCAAGAGGAGGAAGGTCACCCTCGGGCACTTCCACGATGATGTCTCTCCAACCCGCTTCTGCAAGGTTATCCGGGTACCTGGGTTGAACTTGCTGCCCATTCCTCCAGCGTTCCGTCATCATCTAGGAGACATCCCTAGAGAGATCGTCCTCAAGACGAACATTGGCTGCAACTGGATGGTCACCGTCGTAGACCATAATGGAGTTGCAGCGATCGACAACGGATGGGCACCATTTGCCATGTGCCACAACATCAAGGCCGGGCACTTCATCACCTTCAAGATGCTGAAGCCAACTGTCTATAGAGTGACCATCTTCATCACCGATGGCGCCGAGATTTTGAAGAAGTGTGTTGAACATCCTTGAACCTGTATCTGCAACCTACCAGCAAGAAGTCCTGAAGTCTATCTTTACTTGCCGTTTAGTTGATGTATATGAACAAACCCATGAACTTTGCTTGTTTAGTTCGTCTATGACTAGTTGCTGTCTATGACCGCAATGGCCGTTGTTTTAAGTTTATGATCGACTTTCTATGAGTGTGCCTATGCTGGTAAGCTCACCACTTCTTCAAAACATCTTGCTTTGCATCTGAAGTTCATCATACAGGCGACCAAACAACGCGTGCTACAAATTGTGCAGCCAGCCGAACGGGCCTGGCCAGAAGATTGTTGGCAACCAAATGGGCTGCACAACATGGCTCAGTCCGCGGTTTTTCAGGGCCAGGCCGCCAGGGCCACCGTTGCAAAAGGCCTCAAAATGATGCGAGCAACCAAACAGGCCCTTGGCGGCTGCTATGTCGTGTTCGGCTGCTATGGCGTAGAAATGGGATTTTGGGACTAGAAGATACCCCGCGCGTTGCTGAAGAAATTTGTGATAATAATTGTATGATAATTTGAGGAGTTTCATCAAGTGAAACGACAGAAATAAATCAAATAAAGTGTTTGATGAAATGATATTCATATATGACATTGTTAACTTGTTGTACATCCTAACAACCTAAATTATGCATATCTTACTAAAGTAACATGACTAAAAAGTTAGAAAGAGTTCATAATAACTCTAGGTAAATCATACAAAGATGTCATGATGAATCATCTACATTCACGCACCTAGATAAATTATGTGGGCATGAAATGGTTCCACGAAGCTACAACATACTCCCTCTGTCCCGGTATATAAGTTTTGCATGTATCTCTAGGTCGTGAATTTGAGCAATATAATATATATTTTATAACGCAGAATTAACCATTAGAAAATAGAACATTTGAATTTTCTAAGGATATGTTGTATAAAATATTTCTCTTATTATCTTGGTCAAATTCATGACCTAGTGATACGTGTAGGACTTATAAACTGGGACGGAGGGAGTACCAGTTGTATGGACTAAGCCATAGATTACAAAGAATTAATAAATTAAACTCCGAACTGATAGGAAAGCGTTTGTTTCTAACTTGAAAAATGTACAACTATATTGGTGATGCTCAACATGAATAACGCCCACATACAATTTAGTGTTTAGCCAAATCAATAATGATTTATTGATGCTAAACATCGGAGAAGTACATAGGGAGTCTACTTAATGTAAAGATTTGTGTCAGTTTTAGAATCCCTCAGATTACCTAGGGATTTGGCTAAGCTTGCAAAGACTTAGGCTTAGTTTGGTAGCACAGTATTTTCTAAACTGAAGTGTTTCAAAACCAAAGTATTACAACGCCTGGCAAAGCAATACTTCAGTTTTCTCCCCTTTCTAAGTTTTGAAAAAAGAGGGTTGGACCTATTTCTCCAATACTTCAAAAAAACTACAGTTTTAGACAATACTTTAGTTTTAAAACCACATTTTTTATTGAATCCAAACACCTTAAAGTATTCAATACTTCAGTATTTTCAAAAACCAAAGTATTCTCGGTATACTTCAAAAATACTTTGATGCCAAACGGAGCCTTATAGTGCCTTGATCATTTGGATTTGATCAATCTGTAATGTTTAAGATCAAACGATAAGGAATTTGTCTCATCAAAACAACGCTACGCTACATGGTTCTCTTCAATCGCATTGGGGATTACAAATGTTCAGTAGTTAACAAAACAACAGATGAACACTATTCTTGCTGCAAGAACTATTGGAAAACTTACCTGGTTATGTACTCACAATAATGTATTTGATGAGTAATCCAAATATATTCATTAAGCTTTACTCCTGTAGGACTGAACTGGCCTTTGGCGGGGAAAAAGATTATTGACATAGATGCCACAAGCAAATAAGATGGTGTGGCATGCAATTAATGAGGAGAGAGGCAAATGGAGTAACATAGTTACTTACCGTAACATAACACTTCCCAATGCAAAATGAGTCTACAAAGTAATAAATTAATGTATGGCTCTATGTTACCAAAAATATGACTTCCCAGGTTGTAACGTAGAGTAGTAATATGTGCATGCTACTACTCTATGTTACTCCCCACTATGACTAGTCTGAGATGAGTGTTGGAGGAGGTTGAGTGGAGGATAGACGTAATTGGGGATTTATTATTGGCTGTTTCAATGGAGAGAAATACTACTATATGGAAGGGGAAGTGAAACGAAAGGTAAATGGGGAAGGTGAACGGACAACATGGGGAAAGTGCTCTTCCGGTAGAAGCCATGTATGTCGTCTATTCGGTTCACGAGAAGAGATCAAGCATACATGCATTTAGGTAGTGGAATGTACTTATGGAAACGTGGCCAGAAGGGTTTGCCGACGTGGAATGTTTGATGAGGTGGAATATTTGCTGAGTTGTCATAGCTGCATGTTGAAAGAAATCCTTGTAGTGGGTCATTCCTATTTAGATATAGAAGATAGGTGCAGATTCCTTCACACATAAGGTTATTTTTTTGGAACAAGAGACGGGTCCCGAAGGACACAGTAGCAGCTCTATTAATATTTCAGATCAGTACAGTGAGGACCCGGAGGAATTTAAAAGTACAACTAGGTCTCAGGCTACATGTGGGAGTGGGCTATCCACGGAGCCCACTACCCAAGCCCGCTTAATATCATACATGGACACCCACAGGTAAGTGTCAAAATTACGTGAGATATGTGGGACTACCCACGTTCCCCACATCGAGCCCATGTATCGTTCCCCACATAGTTCCCACATCGAACTCCGTCGACAAAGAGGCGATGAGCCGCCCGACCACCGACGACTACCTTCCCATGGTCAGACCGCCGCCTCCTCATGCTCCACGAGACGGAGGTCTTCCCTCCTACAGCTCATCCCCTCCCTCAGATCCGTCCCCAGCTCAAACCCAAGCGCACCAAGCTCGAACCCAAGCACCGGTGAAAGTAAAGATGCCAACGAGGATGAGGGGAGAGATCCGGAAATCTACGGAAACCAAACTCGTGCGGGAATCGATGATGTCCTGGTGGAGCAGCTTGTTTGCAGCAAAATCGAGAGGGACAGATTCGGTCCAGGCGAGCTGATGTCCGGCCGGGCCAGGGGCCAACTGATCGGTCCACCAGGATCAGAATTTGTGTTTGTGGGCATCTCATTTGTTGGAGATATGCCCTACAGGCAATTAATAAAGTGATTTTATTTGTCATATCTCAATTGTTCATAATATGTTTTTGTACCATGCTATAACTGTATTAAGCGGAAACATTAATACACGTGTGATATGTAAACAACCAGTACCCTAGTAGCCTCTATTTAACTTGTTCGTTGGGCAACAGATGATCAAGGTTTCCTGATCATGGATAATTACGTCGGTTGACAACGGAGTCATGTCATTGGGTTAATGACATGGTGGACATACCCAAAAGATATAGAAACGTAGTGCTCATACCTTCGACTGTGAGATCATATCAAATCGTTGCTTCGGGAAGATGCTTTGATCGCATCAAATGGCATGTCTTATATAGCGTGACAATAAAGGTGACACTTTCGGGTATCCGAAGGAAGCAGTGGAGGCGAGTGATCAAGAGCGGGATTTGCTGATCCACATAGCAGGATAGATACTCTGGCCTACTCGGTGAGATTACATCAATGAGCTTGCAAGCATGTGACTAGGTCACGGGGATGTAATATCACAGACGAGTAAAGATAGATTTGTCAGTGATGAGATCATGCTTGGTAATCGTGATACCAGAGAACGATGCTCGGACAATCTAAGTATCGCTAGGCAAAAGGATGAGACTGGACGTCTGAAGGTTCAAACGATAAAAAGACTTTCGTGGATGCTGATCCATGTAAAATGCATACATAAACTTTGCATTATATTACTTATATTTCAATCATATAAGGGTTATATCATTGTTTTATATTGATTTTGGGAATATTTCACAGTTTCACTATTTTTCTGCAATTAACCCTGCACTGGCAGAAAACCATATTTTCTATATTTTTATGTTTGAAGGACCCAAACGACGTCCAAATGACCTAATATTTCACGGGCATCGGTTTTTGGAAGGAACGAAGCGTAGGAGCGAAGGAAGCGAACAGACGGAGACCCGAGGGCCAAAAGAGGTGAGCCACGCGGCCAGATTCCTTGGCCGCGTGGGGCCCCCTAACTTGGGCCTCGAGCCTCCGATGTCGTCGATCTTCTTCACCGAGACTCCGTCTTGACCTAAAAACGACTATAAAAATAGTCCCCCGATGGCTTTCAGAAGGGAGCGCCGTAGAAACACAAAACCACGAAACAGAAGACCTGGAGCTGTAGATTGGAGGGGGAAAACTCCGGCGGGGCGCTGCCGGGGTGGTCTCCATCTTCTCCACATCTCCACCATCATCACCATGATGAAGAGGGAGTAGTCCACCCCCTGAACTTTGGGTTTGTGGTGGTAACTTGATCTAATCTCTCTATGTATGATCATTGTTGAAGTCCATATGATGTGCCTTGCATAAGTATGGATCTATCTATGTAATTCCTATGGTGGATATTGTGGTATGAGATGATATTTGTTATGCATTTACCGTTGTGTTGGATCTTTTATGACTTGTCATACTTTGGAGATATTCTATGATGCATGTGATGGTTCGATTTATGCATAATGCCTTGTTTATCCATGTCATGAGGTGATTGACACCACCAAGTGTAGATAGATGAGAGAGATGTGGTCATGCACACGAAATATGAATCATTGCACTAGTGTTTAGAATATTGTCCATTATGAAGTATGATGTATGTAGGTACGGGATGGCCGATGTGACAACGGCATATGTATTGAGTGACACAATACATCCCAACATCCTTTATCTGGGGGTAAAAAAGAAGAAGTATGATGTGGGAGTGACAACAAACCATGCTAGCCTTACGAGGGTGACCTAGCAACACAAATGATTATTTTCTTTCAACTATGTGTTTTAGGACATGCAGCCGTCATAGAAGTTTACTGATACGTCTCAAACGTATCTATAATTTCTGATGTTCCATGTTGATATTATACCAATTGTTACATGTTTTATATATACTTCATAGCATTTTTATGCATTTTCTGGGACTAACCTATTAACAAGATGCCACAGTGCCAGTTCCTGTTTTCTGCTGTTTTTGTATTCCAGAAAAGCTAGTCTGGAAATATTCTCGGAATTGGACGAAACTTGGACAGAACCTCCTATTTTTCCAACGCGAAGACGAAGTCCAGAGGAGACACGGAGGGGAGCCACGTGGCACCCACACCATGGGGCCGCGCGGGCCCCCTGCCGCGCCGTGGGGTGGTGTGGGGCCCTCGTGGCTCCACAGCCGCCGCCCTTTCGCCTATTTATTCCTCCCGACGCGAAAACCATAAATACCCAAGCCATTATCCACGAAAAGTTCCAGAGACGCCGTCGTCGTCAACCCTAGCTTGGGAGGGTTCAGAAGCTCTTCCCGGCACCCTGCCGGAGAGGGGAATCATCACCGGAGGGCTCTACATCACCATGCCTACCTCCGGAGTGATGCGTGAGTAGTTCATCCTTGGACTACGGGTCCATGGCAGTAGCTAGATGGTTGTCTCTCCACTTTATGCTATCATGTTTAGATCTTGTGAGCTACCTATCATGATCAAGATCATCTTATTGTAATGCTACATGTTGTGTTTGTTGGGATCCGATGAATATTGAATACTATGTCAAATTGATAATCAATCTATCTTATATGTTATTTATGATCTTGCATGCTTTCCGTTACTAGTAGATGCTTTGGCCAAGTAGATGCTTGTAACTCCAAGAGTGAGTATTTATGCTAGATAGTGGGTTCATGCCTCCGGTAATCTGGGAGAGTGACAATAACTTCTAAGATTGTGGATGTGCTGTTGCCACTAGGGATAAAATAACCGATGCTTAGCTTAAGGGTACGCCGTTAGGTCTAATGCATTTGTTTACTTTACGCACATTACTTAATGCAATTATCCGTTGCTTGCAACTTAATACCAACGGGGAACTCGGTATGACAACCTGGCGGTGGATTATTAGTCATAGACGCTGTTGGATAACGGTCTATGTATTTTGTCGTAATGCCCACATGAATATCATAGTAATCATCATGTCATATATATGCATTGTCATGCGCTCAATATTTTGTCAATTGCCCAGCTGTAATTTGTTCACCCAGCATATTAGTTATCTTTTATGGAGAGACACCACTAGTGAACTATGGACCCCGGTCCATTCTTTTACACTGATAATACAACCAACTGCAAACACTGTTCCTTTTCATTCTCTGTATTTTACTACTGTTTTCCACACCATACGTTTAATCCTTTGTTTTCAGCAAGCCGGTGAGATTGACAACCTCACTGCTTCGTTGGGGCAAAGTAGTTTGATTGTGTTGTGTGCAGATTCCACGTCAGCGCGCCACCAACAACCTTCAGAAGTGATTTCTTGCTCCTACTGGTCGATTAAACCTTGGTTTCATACTAAAGGAAACTGCTGCTACACTGCTTCATATCTTCCTCTTGGGGTCTCCTAGCAAACGTGTGATCCACGCTATCATTTACCATTAAAGCATGACAATTGTGTGTACTTTTTATCTATAACATGATAATCACCATAGATGGGTGAGAGGATTGAGTGAACCCATGAACCCATGTCCATTGTTCCTATAAGAGAAAACCTTTGTCTTGTCCTCTTCCATTGAAGAGGATTGGGACACTTTTACATTCTTGTTTTGTTACATTAAACTTCCATCCATTAAATCAACCATCTTGTTCTTTAAACTGTTTGGTGCATAATCAACTAAAACTTGTGACACTTTAGTTGTAGGGAATAGATAACTTTTCCTTCTTGCTCCTGCGGATCGATACCCTACTTCCACATTGAGAGGTGCTACAGTGATCCCCTGCTCTTGGGGGTTATCAAGTACTTTTCTGCCGTTGCCGGGGAGCGTAGCGCTTAAGTTTCTATTCTTGTGTGCACTAGACTTTAGATTTATTTTATCTTGTTTTATATCTTACAATCATCTAAGCTTGGGGAGGTTCCTTTAAACTTGTTTGGTTGTGAGTTTCTCATTAGCTTTACTTTTAGTTATGTATCAGTTTATACTCTCCTTATTTGAAAAACACAAAAAAATTAGTTCATTTGTTATGTTCGTGGAATGTATGAGTCACGTACTTATGCAACCCCCTATGGTTGGATCAATTAATGTTGATCAAAAAAGGTTTATAATGGAAGCATTAAATGTAATTGGCCATGGATTATGTGATAGGTATAATGTATCTTGCTGCATAGATCAATATCCTAAGCATCTTAATTTTCAATGCAAGCTTGAGAGTATGCCTATAATTGCCTCTTACCATAATAATGAAATTATGACCACTGATATGAAGGCAGCCGAGGAATTTACTATTGTAATGGGAATTCTTGAGATAGTTATGTTTAATATAGATAAAGCTCGTAGCCTCACACCAAGACTTGCTACAACACTTGAACAACTCTTGAAACTCTTTTGTAAGAATACCTATATCCTTGAATATTATAACAATCTTGTTGCTATCAAGGAGAGATCTAATGGCTTGCAGGAACAAGAAGAATATAGAGAAGAGGAAAAGGTATTAGAGGATTGCCCATATCCTTACTCACCATGCTATTTTGATTCTGATTCTGATGATGATCAACACATTCAAAATGATATTATTATTGATAATAGCTTTGAAAGTGATGAGGAATTTGGTTTAGATATTCTATATGATAATGCTTTAGATGATGGTCCTATTTGAGAGCTAGGATCAAACAATAGTGATTTGCTGTCCAGAAAACAGATTCCTAAGCTTCACTGCGAAGAATGTTAAAAATCACAGAAGAGGAATTTTGACCTGATATTTTACGACAGCAATATTCAGTTGTTATTACACATTTCATTAGTTCAAAGTTTTCTGATTTGAGCAACATAAGTGCCTCTAAAAATTCGCTCCTTTCAGGCTGTCCAGTTTTTGACAGATTCTGTTTTTATTTTGCATTAGTCTCATTACTATGTTTTGTGTGGTTCTTTTGATCAAAGAGCAAAACATAACCTTAGTAACAGTAGTTAATGTTTAGAATCAACTCATTATATGTCTTTGCTGTACCTATGAGGATTTAATTTATGGAGACACTAACCCCTCTAATCAAGTTTTATGTTGAGTTTTGTGTAAAGAGAATTTTCAAGTGGAAGAGTTGAGGGTGATGAACAAAGATCAAGAGAGACAAACACTCAAGCTTGGGGATGTTACCCCTAGACTCACCCAACATATATCAAATAAGGACAAGAATTCAAGCTTGGGGATGCCAAGCCACCTCACTCCAACCATCTTGATATCAAGTAAGAAGCCTAGCTACATGGCTATAAAGAAAGCGCTTTACGGGAGGCAACCCGGTTGTTTTTATTTTTGATTTTCTTTGTGTCCTCTTGCTGTAACAAGAGACTTAGTTTTTAATTTTGTTTCTGGAATTTTTAATAAAGTGCCAAGTTTTACCCGTTTTGGTTTGAAAAAGTTGCTATTTGTATTCGGAGATTTTATTCCAGCACGAATCTGTGCACGGTATGATTTTTCATTTCTATTCTGTAACTCCGAATGAGCTGAAATTTGAACTGTAATTGCAACTTTTCATCCTCTGTAAGCGTGAATTTTTCAGATTTTTTGACATATTTAAGTAGGGTAGAAAAATGCGTTTTGCTGCTGCTGTTTTTCTGGACAGATTCTGTCCCATTTTGTTTGATGCATTCTTTGAACTTTTAACTTGAATCTTTTTGATCCAATTGAGTTTATAAGTAGGCATACAACATTATATACTTTCTGGACATGTTTCACATTTTTGTTTAAGGATTTTATGCAGCAAGCAATTCATTTGTCTATCACTACTAATGTCACCCCACAGAAAAGAGATGGGAGAAACGGTGTTTTGAAGTTTTTTCACAGGGATTAGAGGAGATGCACCAAGAGTTATCCAAGGATGGTGAAGACCATAAGCTTGGGGATGTGAAGACAACCCCATTGGACCAACACACTCTCGGTTTGCACACGTCTAACTTCTGTTTTTCGATCAATGCACTTTATCGCATAAACTTGGAGCGTCTTTTATTTTTGTTATTTCGGTTTGGTTTTTATTTGTGAGACCACCACTTTTCATTTATGTTATGAGAGAGCTACTGGAAATTTGGGTTGAATTAAGTTGGATGCTATTAAAAAGATTGGGAAAGGGATGTTTGAGTTGATTCAAAAAGATACATATAGTTGCATGATTCATGTGCTTTTTAATGAGTATTAATTTGCAAGTGTTTTATCAAGAGCTATCTTTTATTCATGTTTTGATGCTGAATGTTACTTTACTTTGTTTAACATGGATTGATTAGTTCTATGGACACTTATGCATGCATTTAGACGGTCAACTTTCTCCCTTTTGCTAGCCCAAAAATTCCAACAAGTAAAAACTTGTTTTCCAACACCTTCAACCAAAGTTTTCCAGTGAGTCCACCATATCTACCTATTAGCTTAATGCTATTCCGAGTATGTTTATCATGTTATATTGTATTATCTATGTTTCCAAATTAAAATGCTTATGTTATTGATTGTTATGGGAAAGTTGGTTAAAAAGCTCTCACGAACTTGATGCACACTTTACTTTTATTGCACTTAATAAACATGAACCATTGTGATTAAAATTATGAAGTTGTATGCTTGACAAGAGTCTTGGTTGGGAGTTAGCTCATATGTGCTGTCACATGGCAAGCTTTCAACGTGCTCTTAATTATATTTAGTTGATATCATGTACTTTTGTTTATGGATGCTTATCATGGTGCCAAATAAATGCGGAAACTTAGTAAGTTTGAGGAGTTTGTATAAATGGCTAGAGAGACGCCTGGGCGCTAACCTAAGCCATGCATCATTCATGGTGGAAATTTACAGCGTACCAAAGTGAACATTCAGTGATGCACGTCATAATAAAAAGCTATACAAATAGTAAATAAAAGAGTGCTGAGATTGTTCATTGTCTGTTTGTCTTGTCATTTTGACATGGGCTAGTTTCCATGTCCTGAGGCAAGAGGTACCCCAGTTGACGCTCTTGATGACGCTATTATATTACTTACAATGACTTTAACTTGAACTTGCTTTGTGGCCCGAGTTGAGTAACACCGTGGTGTAGGTACTCGTATTCACGGGGCATGAGGCATTCAACCCATACTTTGTCAAGCACATACTCATATTTGCTTTCACTTTAAACTTTAACCATTCAAGATGCTATGATAGGGGTAATGAGAGCTCCACACCAATGATACCACATTGCAAACATTAACTTAAGTAGAAGCATTTGGAAGCTAGATGAAACTTATTCATGTTTTACCTCTACTTATTTATATATCTTTCCAAAGTGTCCACCTTTTATATTCAGATTTACAAGAATACTCTATGACCATTATAGGATGTTTTTACTTTTTATTATGCATACATTTGGTCCATAGTACTTTCTTCTATGTTACACTTTGTGAATTATCATTGAACATCCTTACATTGAATATTTGATATCACTTCATAATCTATCTTGTATATTGCTATTCCTTTGAAGAATGAATCATTTGACTCTATGTAGCAATAGTAATCATCTTTGATATCCATTGATAGTATTAAAAAGCAAAGTCCATGTTAGTTTTATCACCTTCATACTCGAGGACGAGTATAGGTTAAGCTTGGGGATGTTGATGCATGTAAAATGCATACATGAACTTTGCATTATATTACTTATATTTCAATCATATTTGCATCATATAAGGGTTATATCATTGTTTTATATTGATTTTGGGAATATTTCACAGTTTCCCTATTTTTCTGGAATTAACCCTGCACTGGCAGAAAACCCTATTTTCTATATTTTGATGTTTCAGGGACCCAAACGACGTCCAAATGACCTAATATTTCGGGGATCATTTTTGGAAGGAACAAAGCGTAGGAGCGAAGGAAGCGAAAAACGGAAACCCGAGGGCCAAAAGAGGTGGGCCCACGCGGCCAGATTCCTTGGCCGTGTGGGACCCCCTATCCTGGGCCTCGAGCCTCCGATGCGTCGATCTTCGTCCCCGAGCCTTCGTCTTGACCTAAAAACGACTATAAAAATAGTCCCCCGACGGCTTTCGGAAGGGAGCGCCGCAGAAACACAAAACCACGAAACAGAAGACCTGGAGCTGCAGATTGGAGGGGGAAAACTCCGGCGGGGCGCTGCCGGGGTGGTCTCCATCTTCTCCAACATCTCCACCATCATCACCATGATGAAGGGGGAGTAGTCCACCCCTGGACTTTGGGTTTGTGGTGGTAACTTGATCTAATCTCTCTATGTATGATCATTGTTGAAGTCCATATGATGTGCCTTGCATAAGTATGGATCTATCTATGTAATTCCTATGGTGGATATTGTGGTATGAGATGATATTTGTTATGCATTTACCGTTGTGTTGGATCTTTTATGACTTGTCATACTTTGGAGATATTCTATGATGCATGTGATGGTTCGATTTATGCATAATGCCTTGTTTATCCATGTCATGAGGTGATTGACACCACCAAGTGTAGATAGATGAGAGAGATGTGGTCATGCACACGAAATATGAATCATTGCACTAGTGTTTAGAATATTGTCCATTATGAAGTATGATGTATGTAGGTACGGGATGGCCGATGTGACAACGGCATATGTATTGAGTGACACAATACAGCCCAACATCCTTTATCTGGGGGTAAAAAGGAAGAAGTATGATGTGGGAGTGACAACAAACCACGCTAGCCTTACGAGGGTGACCTAGCAACACAAATGATTATTTTCTTTCAACTATGTGTTTTAGGACATGTAGTCATCATAGAAGTTTACCATTAAAGCATGACAATTGTGTGTACTTTTTATCTATAACATGATAATCACCATAGATGGGAGAGAGGATTGAGTGAACCCATGAACCCATGTCCATTGTTCCTATAAAGAAAACCTTTGTCTTGTCCTCTTGCATTGAAGAGGATTGGGACACTTTTACATTCTTGTTTTGTTACATTAAACTTCCATCCATTAAATCAACCATCTTGTTCTTTAAACTGTTTAGTGCATAATCAACTAAAACTTGTGACACTTTAGTTGTAGGGAATAGATAACTTTTCCTTCTTGCTCCTGCGGATCGATACCCTACTTCCACATCGAGAGGTGCTACAGTGATTCCCTGCTCTTGGGGGTTATCAGATGCACAGGGACTATCATGGGTATCCAGATCCCGTTGTTAGTCATTGATCGGAGAACGTGTCTCGTTCATGTCTGTGTGATCCCGAACCATAGGGTAACACACTTAAGGGTAGGTGACGTTTTAATTAGATTGGATATGAGAGAAAGAAACCGGAGAACTCCGGAAGTGTTCCGGGACATGTCCGATGTTGATCGGAGGCAACGAAATATGTTTCGGAGCCCGAATGAATTAAATAATATGTATTTAATATTAATAAGTGTTATTAATGATTAAATATATTTTTTATTTAATTTATTTCAAATTTATAAAGGCATTAAACCTAAATGGGCCTTAAAAGCCCATTAGGGGAAAACCCCCATTTGGGAAATGGGGGGAGGGCCTAGCCGGCCTAGGGTGGGCCGAATGGGGCCCACCTAGGTGGCCGGCGCACCCCCGTGGCCGCGCACCCCATGTGGGGTTTAGTCCCACATGGGTGAGCCAAGGGGTGTGGCCTCCCTCCTCCACCTTTATAAGGAGGTGCCCCATGCCTTGAAATCCATCCCTTTTCTTCTTCTCTCCTACCTTGAGCGTGGTTCCGTTTCTGGAGCTGCGTACGAGGAGGGAAGTCTCTCCACTATACGCACACCACCGTGCTACTAGATCCAATCTTCCGCTTCCGCTGCTCTGCTAGATCTGGAGCCCGGAGGTCGTCATCTACACCGTACGTGTGTGGAACTACGAGGCGCTACTCGGGTGCGCTGGGAGTACGTCTACTTCCTCTACACGACCTTGAGATCGCCTTCATTGACAACGTTTGTGCGGGAACTTAATCCCGCTTTCGGTCTACAAGGGTATGTATTCCGTTCTCCTCCGTATAGTATATCTGCATAGTTATAGATCTTGGCTAGTTTCTGGTTATCGTTGGTAGGAATTTTTTTGTTTTCTGTCTACGATCCCCTTCAGTGGTATCAGAGCCGATCTATGCGTAGATATATCTGTACGGTTTTAGAACACATGTTGAATGTGGGCATCGATTCTATATTTGTTACCCTCTAGCGTGTACTTGTTTATATCGCGGCATTGTTCGATGAAGCAGCCTGGACCGACTTTACGCGTACTCCTACGCGAGACTGGTTCCACACTTGACATACGGCTTGTACCGTATATGTGGCTGGCGGGTGTCTGTCTCTCTTACAATAGTTGATATTTCATTTACAATGGAGGGTCCTGAAAGGGGTGTAATAGAGACAATTATTTAATCGATGTTGTGGTTGTTCGTAGGTAAGAAACGGTTCTTTTACGAAAGTCCTAGCAGCCACATAAAATATGCAAAAGATAAAGTAGAAAGCGTCTAAGTTTATTTTGCAGGGGCAATGTGATATGGTCGAGGTAAGTTTAGTAAATTGTTTATGAACTGTGGGTGCGAAGGAAACCATCGGCGCAAGACCATATCATGTCGCATTACATTTCATTTTTGATGTTATGTTATTGTGTGCATCTTATATTGTGTATATATATATGTTTATATATTAGTTACACGGCGGTAGTAATACAAGATGATCCCTCCTAAAATACCAAATAGTGTTCTCCCTTTAGCGTGCACCACCGAAAGTTCTCCGATACGAGGCAGGCCGTGACAATCGGGTGTCAGACGTATCTATGTTCGCATAACGTGGGTGTAAGCCACGTTGCACAAGCAATACGCTATAGGTTAATTTTGGCGAGCCTAGCATGTACAGACATGGCCTCGGAACACAGTGACCGAAAGGTTAAGCACGAATCACATAGTTGTTGTGATCGACATAGCGATGTCCAATTTTGAAGTTATGCTATCGGCCGTGACGATCGGGGGTAGTATAATGGATTAGGATTGTGTAATCACTAAAACGATACGAGGGATGTTCGTTTTGAGTGGGAGTTCTGGTTGTTTTATTTTACTAAAACTTGAACCCATATTTTATTATGAACAAAGTCTTATGTTTTTGCAAATTCCATTGTAGATGTCTCGCCCCACCTTTAACATAGGCATGTTCCTTGAGAAAGATAAGCTTAAGACCAATGGGTCGAACTTCATGTCCTGGTTCCGCAACCTGAGGATCCTCCTCACTCCCCACAAGGTGGCCTACGTCATTGAAGCCGCCATAGGTGACAAGCCCGCAGACGATGCTTGTGAGGACGACAAGAAAGTCTATGCGACCAAGATGGATGATTCCTCCTTTGTCCAGAGTGGCATGCTCTACGCCATGGAAGCCGACCTGCAGAAGCGCTTTAAGAAGATGAGTGCTTTTGAGATAATTACTGATCTCAAAGCTGTCTTTGCGCCGCAGGCCAAGGGTGAGAGGTATGAAGCTTCTGAGCTCTTCTTCTCAGCCAAGATGGAAGATCATAACAGTGTGAGCGAGCACGTGGTCAAAATGTCTTGCTACGTTCAACGCCTGAACGCAATGCAAGATTCCTGATGAGCTGGCGATTGATAGGGTGCTACAATCGTTGCCTCCTAGCTTCAAAGGCTTTGTCATGAACTATAACATGCAGGGCATGGCTAAGTCCCTGTCTGAGGTGTTGGTGATGCTCAAGACTGCTGAGGTGGAAATCAAGAAGGAGCACATGCTGTTGATGGTCCACAAGACCGTCGATTTTAAGAAATCTGGCGGCAAGGGAAGGAAGAACTGGAAGCCCATGAAGGATGGCAAACACGTTGCCAAATCCAAGGCTAACAAACCTGGTCCCAAACCTGGCGTGGAATGCTTCTACTGCAAGGGAGATGGTCACTGAAAGTGCAACAGCCCCAAGTACCTAGAAGACAGGAAGGCCGGCAAGATTGTCGAAAGAGAGAAAGGTATATTTGATATACATGTTATAGATGTTTACCTTACTAGCGCTCGGAGTAATGCTTGGGTATTTTATACCGGTTCTGTTCCTCATATTTGTAACTCTCAAGTGGAGTTGCGGAATAAACGGCGCCTGGTGAAGGACGAGGTGACGATGCGCATCGGCAATGGATCAAAAGTTGACGTGGTGGCCGTCGGCACGCTCCCTCTACATCTACCATCGGGATTAGTTTTGGTTTTAAATAAATGTTATTTTGTACCGGCTTTGAGTGTAAACATTATCAGTGGATCTTGCTTATTGCAAGATGGATATTCGTTCAATTCAGTTTCAAATGGTTGTGCTATATCGATGAATGATATCTTTTATGTTAATGCTCCTGAGAATAATGGTTTATTCTTGTTGAATCTCGATAGTAGTACTCACATCCATAACGTAGATGCCAAGAGGATTAGACTTAGTAATGATACCGCCATGTATATGTGGCATTGCCGTCTCGGTCATATTGGTATAAAGCGCATGAAGAAACTCCATCCTGATGGACTTTTGAATTCACTAGATTTTGGATCTCTTGACACTTGTGAACCATGTCTTATGGGCAAAATGACCAAGACACCGTTCAACGGTTTCATGGAACGGGTGTCAGACTTATTGGGATTATACATACAGATGTGTGCGGTCCAATGAGCGTGTCGACACGCAAAGGTTATCGTTATTTTGTAACCTTCACTGATGATTTGAGTAGACACGGGTATATCTACTTAATGAAATACAAGTCTGAAACGTTTGAAAGTTCAAAGAATTTCAGAGTGAGGTTGGAAATCAACTCAACAAGAAAATCACGCACCTTCCATCCGATCGTGGTGGCGAATATTTGAGTTTCGAGTTTGGCACACATCTGAAGGCCTGTGGCATCGTACCACAGCTTACGCCTGCTGGGACACCGCAACGCAATGGTGTGTCCAAGCGACGTAATCGTGCTTTATTAGATAGCGTGTGGTCTATGATGTCTCTTACCGACTTGCCCATATCATTTTGGGGATATGCGCTAGAAACAGCCGCATTCATTTTAAATAGGGCTCCATCCAAATCCGTAGCAACGACACCGTATGAGATATGGCATGGCAAGAAACCTAAGTTGTCGTTTCTGAAGGTTTGGGGTTGTGAGGCGTACGTTAAGAAACTACAGCCCGACAAACTCGAACTGAAATCGGAGAAGGTCGTCTTTGTAGGATATCCACGGGAAACCATAGGATATACCTTCTACAATCAAGCCGAGAGCAAAACGTTTGTCGCGAAGAACGGCACCTTTCTCGAGAAAGAGTTTCTCGCTAAAGGAGTGAGTGGGAGGAAAATAGACCTCGACGAGATAGTTGATCCTGAACTCGAAATTCCGAGTGGCACAACGGAAGCTGTTCCTGAACCGTCCTCCATAACAGATGGAGTGGGAGAAAATGTCGAGGAGGCTATTTACCTCATAGGTCTGGAAGAACCCGTACCCCTCCTAAGTGGTACGGCAATCTTGTTTGCACCGTCATGTTAATTGAACAAGACGAACCTACGAGTTACAAAGAGGCGATGGAAGGACCCGAGTCCGAGAAATGGCTTGAAGCCATGAAATCCGAAATAGGATCCATGTATGACAACAAAGTATGGACTTTGATGGAGATTCCCGAAGGGCGTAAGGCCGTCGAGAATAAATGGATCTTTAAGAAAAAGACTGACGCTGACGGTAACGTGACCGTCTACAAAGCTCGACTTGTCGCAAAAGGTTTCCGACAAATTCATAGAATTGACTACGATGAAACTTTTCACCGGTAGCGATGCTAAAGTCTATTCGGGTTTTGCTAGAAGTAGCTGCATATTATGATTATGAGCTATGGCAGATGGATGTCAAATCAACGTTCCTAAATGGAAACATTGAGGAAGAGTTGTATATGGTACAACCAGAGTGTTTTGTCGATCCACAGAATGCTGGAAAGGTATGCAAGCTTCAACGCTCCATTTATAAACTGAAGCAAGCATCTCGGAGCTGGAATCTTCGCTTTGATGAAGTGATCAAAGGTTTTGGATTTGTCCAAAATGCGGAATAGACCTGCATTTATAAGAAAATGAGTGAGAGCTCAGTTGCATTCCTAGTTCTATATGTGGATGATATATTACTAATTGGGGATAATGTGGAACTTCTGAAAAGCGTGAAGGAATATTTAAATAGTAAATTTTCGATGAAGGACTTAGGAGAAGCTGCATACGTACTAGGCACTAAAATCTATCATGATAGATCAAGGCGCCTATTAGCGTTAAGTCAAAGTACTTACCTTGACAAGATATTGAAGAAGTTCAGTATGCATTTGGCAAAGAAAGGTTTTCTGCCGGTTGTCAAGGGTAAGACGTTGAGCACAGCTCAATGTCCAGTGACGGCTCTTAAAAAGCCGATGTGGATGGCAATCGATATGCTTCAGCTTTAGGATCGATCATGTATGCCATGCTAAGTACTCGACCCGATGTAGCATTGGCTCTCAGTTTGACGAGTCGATTCCAAAGTAATCCTGGCAAGGATCATTGGATAGCTGTTAAGAACATACTGAAGTATCTTAAGTATACCAAGGACATGTTTCTTGTTTATAAGGCTGTGAAGAGGAACTTGGGTAACAGGTTACGTTGATGCAAGTTTCTGCACAGATCCAGATGACTCGAAATCACAAACAGGTTATGTGTTTAAGGTGAACGGAGGCGCTGTGAGCTGGAGAAGTGGAAGCAACCCATAGTAGCCAATCTACAATGGGAATCGGAGTATATTGCTGCTACGGATGCTGCAAATGAAGCTGTTTGGCTGAGGAAGTTCGTCATCGAACTCGGAGTGTTCCCAAGCGCGCAAGACCCTGTGAACCTCTACTGCGACAACACATGTGTTATTGCCAACGTGAAGGAACCAAGGTCTCACTCAACCGCCAAACACATTCGCTGACGCTTCCATGCGTAATGTAAAGATTTGAAAAATACATACGAACCTGAATGTTGCAGATCCGCTAACGAAACCTCTTCCACGAGACAAGTGATGACGTGAAAGCACACGTTCGTTGGGAGACCCCAAGAGGAAGGTATGAAGCAGTGCAGCAAACAAGTTTTCCCTCAGTGAGATACCAAGGCTATCAATCCAGTAGGAGTAAGAAATCACTTCTGAAGGTTGTCAGTGGCGCGCTGACGTGGAACCTGCACACAACACAATCAAACTACTTTGCCCCAACAAAACAGTGAGGTTGTCAATCTCATCGGCTTGTGATACCCTATGACGTAGTTACCTGCGTCAAAAGAATATGGGTTAGGTTGAGACTCCAAGTGCAGAGTGTATAGTATAGGAAAGACTGTTTTCCCCACGAGGGATGACTCGAGGGTTTAATATCGAACTCTCGGGGAACCAGTAGTGAAAGATTTATCTTCTTATCCTTCTCTTGAAAACCTACAAAACAAAGTAAATTGTTTTGTGCCCTCAACCTCACCAAGTGGTTGTCAAGCACAGGTTGTGAGTATGATATGAAAGATAATGAATGCAAAACAATAAATAAATATGCAATGATGATAAATAAATATGCAAGGATGGTGGAAACAATGATGGATGATATTTTTGGGTTTTGTATTGTGAATGCAAGATGTAAAAGTGTTTTTGTATTTTCGATTTTAAATGGCAGAAAATGGAAAATGCTTAAAAGTTGTTGGAAAGGTGTTTCTTATGATTAAAAATGGACCGGGGTTCATGGTTTCACAAATGCACTCTCTCTTTAATAAAGTGGTAGATAATGGAACACTAGAATTGACATATTAGATTGCAACAAAAAGGTTTCATGACAAGTTACTAATTATATGGGCATCACGTCCTAACATAGAGATCTTTTGTTTATTAATCTCTCTTATACTCCACTAAGATGGAATTAAATCGAGCCATCCTAGTATTAAGATAAATCAGAGTATAGCATTAAGTTCTATGACATGAAGTTAAAATAAGAACTTGCTAGATCTAGTCATGGAGTAGTGGAAAGGTCACACCCACATCTCCAGTAGCAAGGTATTTTTCTTTATCCCTAGTGAGGCAACAAAGTAAGGTAAAGTACCCAAGTGGATCGCGGAACTTCTGTCACTTTCACCGCACTAGCCACCCCCCGTTACTCCATCTAATGCACATGTTCCCCCTCACACGCTCTCATACACAAGTTTGATCAGAACAAGTAAACAAGAACGGGGTACATAATATGCATCTACTTTCATAACTGAAACAAAACTATTGCAATCTCAAACATATATTAACTCATAAAAAGATCCACCACAAAGGTATTACATAGATGACCGTAATCATGTTCAGCAGCTCATACGGTGCTAATTAGTGAAGCTCAAAGAGAGGAGAGATACATAAGTTACTTCCACAAACCCATAGTCCAGGGGTGGACTACTCCCTCTTCATCATGGAGACGGTGGAGAAGTCGTTGGAGAAGAAGGAGACCACGCCGGCAGCGCCCCGCCGGAGTTTTCCCCCTCCAATCTGCAACTCCAGGTCTCTGTTTCGTGGTTTCTGTGTTTCGGCGGCGCTCTCTTCCGAAAGCCGTCGGGGACTATTTTTATAGTCGTTTTTAGGTCAAGACGGAGGCTCGGGAAGAAGATCGACGGCATCAGAGGCTCGAGGCCCAAGTTAGGGGGCCCCACGCGGCCAAGGAATCTGGCCGCGTGGGCCCACCTCATTCGGCCCTCGGGTCTCCGTTTGTTTGCTTCCTTCGCTCCTACTCTTCGTTCCTTCCAAAAACTGACGCCCTGAAATATTAGGTCATTTGGACGTCGTTTGGGTCCCTGAAACATAAAATATAGAAAATAGGTTTTCTGCCAGTGCAGGGTTAATTCCAGAAAAATAGGGAAACTGTGAAATATTCCCAAAATCAATATAAAACAATGATATAACCCTTATATGATGCAAATATGATTGAAATATAAGTAATATAATGCAAAGTTCATGTATGCATTTTACATGCATCAACATCCCCAAGCTTAACCTATACTCGTCCTCGAGTATGAAGGTGATAAAACTAACATGGACTTTGCTTTTAATACTATCAATGGATATCAAAGATGATTACTATTGCTACATAGAGTCAAATGATTCATTCTTCAAAGGAATAGCAATATACAAGATAGATTATGAAGTGATATCAAATATTCAATGTAAGGATGTTCAATGATAATTCACAAAGTGTAACATAGAAGAAAGTACTATGGACCAAATGTATGCATAATGAAAAGTAAAAACATCCTATAATGGTCATAGAGTATTCTTGTAAATCTGAATATAAAAGGTGGACACTTTGGAAAGATATATAAATAAGTAGAGGTAAAACATGAATAAGTTTCATCTAGCTTCCAAATGCTTCTACTTAAGTTAATGTTTGCAATGTGGTATTCATTGGTGTGGAGCTCTCATTACCCCTATCATAGCATCTTGAATGGTTAAAGTTTAAAGTGAAAGCAAATATGAGTAATGTGCTTGACAAAGTATGGGTTGAATGCCTCATGCCCCGTGAATACGAGTACCTACACCACGGTGTTACTCAACTCGGGACACAAAGCAAGTTCAAGTTAAAGTCATTGTAAGTAATATAATAGCGTCATCAAGAGCGTCAACTGGGGTACCTCTTGCCTCAGGACATGGAAACTAGCCCATGTCAAAATGACAAGACAAACAACAATGAACAATCTCAGCACTCTTTTATTTACTATTTGTATAGCTTTTATTATGACGTGCATCACTGAATGTTCACTTTGGTGCGCTGTAAATTTCCACCATGAATGATGCATGGCTTAGGTTAGCGGCCCAGGCGTCTCTCTAGCCATTTATACAAACTCCTCAAACTTACTAAGTTTCCGCATTTATTTGGCACCATGATAAGCATCCATAAACAAAAGTACATGATATCAACTAAATATAATTAAGAGCACGTTGAAAGCTTGCCATGTGACAGCACATATGAGCTAACTCCCAACCAAGACTCTTGTCAAGCTCACAACTTCATAATTTTAATCACAATGGTTCATGTTTATTAAGTGCAATAAAAGTAAAGTGTGCATCAAGTTCGTGAGAGCTTTTAACCAACTTTTCCCATAACAATCAATAACATAAGCATTTTAATTCAGAAGTATAGATAATACAATATAACATGATAAACATACTCGGAATAGCATAAAGCTAATAGGTAGATATGGTGGACTCACTGGAAAAACTTTGGTTGAAGGTGTTGGAAAACAAGTTTTTACTTGTTGGAATTTTTGGGCTAGCAAGAGGGAGAAAGTTGACCGTCTAAATGCATGCATAAGTGTCCATAGAACTAACCAATCCATGTTAAACAAAGTAAAGTAACATTCAGCATCAAAACATGAATAAAAGATAGCTCTTGATAAAACACTTGCAAATTAATACTCATTAAAAAGCACATGAATCATGCAACTATATGTATCTTTTTGAATCAACTCAAACATCCCTTTCCCAATCTTTTTAATAGCATCCAACTTAATTCAACCCAAATTTCCAGTAGCTCTCTCATATATAAATGATAGTGGTGGTCTCACAAAAAAAAAACAAACCGAAATAACAAAAATAAAAGACGCTCCAAGTTTATGCGATAAAGTGCATTGATCGAAAAACAGAAGTTAGACGTGTGCAAACCGAGAGTGTGTTGGTCCAGTGGGGTTGTCTTCACATCCCCAAGCTTATGGTCTTCACCATCCTTGGATAGCTCTTGGTGCATCTCCTCTAATCCCTGTGAAAAAACTTCAAAACACCGTTTCTCCCATTTCTTTTCTGTGGGGTGACATTAGTAGTGATAGACAAATGAATTGCTTGCTGCATAAAATCCTTAAACAAAAATTCATATGAATGTCCAGAAAGTGTATAATGTTGTATGCCTACTTATAAACTCAATTGGATCAAAAAGATTCAAGTTAAAAGTTCAAAGAATGCATCAAACAAAATGGGACAGAATCTGTCCAGAAAAACAGCAGCAGCAAAACGCATTTTTCTACCCTACTTAAATATGTCGAAAAAATCTGAAAACATTCACGCTTACAGAGGATGAAAAGTTGCAACTACAGTTCAAATTTCAGCTCATTCGGAGTCACAGAATAGGAATGAAAAATCATACCGTGCACAGATTCGTGCTGGAATAAAATCTCCGAATGCAAAAAGCAACTTTTTCAAGCCAAAATAGGTAAAACTTGGCACTTTATTAAAAATTCCAGAAACAAAACTAAAAACTAAGTCTCTTGTTACAGCAAGAGGACACAAGAAAATCAAAAATAAAAACAACCGGGTTGCCTCCCGTAAAGCGCTTTCTTTATAGCCATGTAGCTAGGCTTCTTACTTGATATTTATTGTGGACGAAGCTCATGAGGGAGCTTGAACTTTGATGTGTCCCTCTTCCTTGGGAAGTGTTCCATGCACTTCTTGTGTGGAAACTGAAACTTCACATTCCCTTCTTTTGAATCAATGATAGCACCTGTGGTACGAAGAAAAGGTCTTCCAAGAATAATTGGACTAGAGGTTTTATTCCCCATATCCATGATTAGAAAATCAACAGGTACAAATGTCATATGCAACTCTACCATAACATCACTTACTTTTCCTAAAGCATGTTTAATGGAATCATCAGCAAGTGCAAGTTCAATAGAGCATTTTTCAAGATTTTTAATTCAAGAACTTCATATAATTCTTTAGATAAAACAGAGACACTAGATCCTAGATCTAATATAGCATGGTGTGTCTCTTTTCCAATGGTTACTAGTACTTTGGGAATCCATATATCCCCAAGCTTAGGTGGTATCATAGCTTCTTGGTTGTACCTAGCAATCTTTTCTTTTAAAACATGATTAGCAATATAAGAACCAAAACCTGCTTGGTTAACATTAATGGAAGGATCACTTGCAAATTTTTGTAAGATAGATATTAATTCATGCAAGTTACAATTCTCTAAGTCAAGTAATGGTTCCTTGACTTCACTAAGCATTTTAACTTCCTCAACTTTTTTCTCTTTTCTCTTTCTTAATAATGCATCCAAAGCTATTTTGAGATCATTCTCTTCTTTAACAGATTCTTCAAGATTCCTTTCCAAAAGTTCTAGCATAGAAAATATTTTGTCATTAAATTTCTTAGTTGCTCCCTTTTTAGACTTGGCATTGTTTGCTATCCTTTCCATTCTTGAAGCAATTTTAGAAAGGGTGTCATTAGTTTTCTTCATACTAGTTTTTGAGTAAAGGATGAAAGAGCGTATTTCATTTTTAGTAGGATACTCTTCCACATTGGTTTGTAGATCTAATATTGACCTATCAATAGAAACTTTTAGTTGTTTGATCCCAGTTTCATCTTTTGTTTCTATAGAACTCCCAAATAAATTTTCCATTAAATTATTAGCATGTGAGGGATTACCCGAAGCAAATCTTCCATTAGTCAATGAGTCTAGAAAACATTTCGACCAGCCATCTAGACCATTATAAAAATTTCTTATCAAAGTAGCAGGGGTATGCTTGTTGACACCATTTTTATTAATGCCCTTCATTCTATACCAAGCATCCATTAATGACTCTCCATAATATTGACCAAAATTGTTCATTTCAACACTAGAATCCATTTTGGTAAAGTTTTTATGATGTTTTTAATTTTTATGCAAAACTGAAAATAAAATGATACTAAACAATGCAAACCGAAATAACAAATGCAACACAAAATGCAAAACTGAAAATAAAATATGCAAACCGAAGTATGCAAGACAATAACAAAACAAAATAAAATGATTTGAAGGTAAAGATGG
The DNA here is from genome assembly GCA_947311845.1 of Poa pratensis. Lineage (NCBI taxonomy): Eukaryota > Viridiplantae > Streptophyta > Magnoliopsida > Poales > Poaceae > Poa > Poa pratensis. The sequence goes on from CAMZMU010000047.1 coordinate 69,497,591, forward strand.
ATAAGATGATGCTCACGTAGGTGCAACCTCCCCAAGCTTAGGTGTTTACACAAGTTGGTGATGAAGTTGACTTTGTTGTGAGATACTCTGCTACTAGTCCTTAGGCAACGGAACCAGAAAGTGTGGTGCGTGGCTTGAAACTAGTTGGATAAAACTTTACAGCAATGATTCCCCGCAACGGCGCCAGTAAACGTCTTGATACCCTATGACGTAGTTACCTGCGTCAAAAGAATATGGGTTAGGTTGAGACTCCAAGTGCAGAGTGTATAGTATAGGAAAGACTATTTTCCCCACGAGGGATGACTCGAGGGTTTAATATCGAACTCTCGGGGAACCAGTAGTGAAAGATTTATCTTCTTATCCTTCTCTTGAAAACCTACAAAACAAAGTAAATTTTTTTGTGCCCTCAACCTCACCAAGTGGTTGTCAAGCACAAGGTGTGAGTATGATATGAGAAGATAATGAATGCAAAACAATAAATAAATATGCAATGACGATAAATAAATATGCAAGGATGGTGGAAACAATGATGGATGATATTTTTGGGTTTTGTATTGTGAATGCAAGATGTAAAAGTGTTTTTGTATTTTCGGATTTTAAAATGGCAGAAAATGGAAAATGCTTAAAAGTTGTTGGAAAGGTGTTTCTTATGATTAAAAATGGACCGGGGTTCATGGTTTCACAAATGCACTCTCTCTTTAATAAAGTGGTAGATAATGGAACACTAGAATTGACATATTAGATTGCAACAAAAAGGTTTCATGACAAGTTACTAATTATATGGGCATCACGTCCTAACATAGAGATATTTTGTTTATTAATCTCTCTTATACTCCACTAAGATGGGAATTAAATCGAGCCATCCTAGTATTAAGATAAATCAGAGTATAGCATTAAGTTCTATGACATGAAGTTAAAATAAGAACTTGCTAGATCTAGTCATGGAGTAGTGGCAAGGTCACACCCACATCTCCGGTAGCAAGGTATTTTTCTTTATCCCTAGTGAGGCAACAAAGTAAGGTAAAGTACCCAAGTGGATCGCGGAACTTCTGTCACTTTCACCGCACTAGCACCCCCCGTTACTCCATCTAATGCACACGTTCCCCCTCACACGATCTCATACACAAGTTTGATCAGAACAAGTAAACAAGAACAGGGTACATAATATGCATCTACTTTCATAACTGAAACAAAACTATTGCAATCTCAAACATATATTAACTCATAAAAAGATCCACCACAAAGGTATTACATAGATGACCGTAATCATGTTCAGCAGCTCATACGGTGCTAATTAGAGAAGCTCAAAGAGAGGAGAGATACATAAGTTACTTCCACAAACCCATAGTCCAGGGGTGGACAACTCCCTCTTCATCATGGAGACGGTGGAGAAGTCGTTGGAGAAGTAGGAGACCACGCCGGCAGCGCCCGCCGGAGTTTTCCCCCTCCAATCTGCAACTCCAGGTCTCTGTTTCGTGGTTTCTGTTTTCGGCGGCGCTCTCTTCCGAAAACCGTCGGGGGACTATTTTTACAGTCATTTTTAGGTCAAGACGGAGGCTCGGGGAAGAAGATCGACGGCATCGGAGGCTCGAGGCCCAAGTTAGGGGGCCCAACGCGGCCAAGGAATCTGGCCACGTGGGCCCACCTCTTTCGGCCCTCGGGTCTCCGTTTGTTTGCTTCCTTCGCTCCTACTCTTCGTTCCTTCCAAAAACTGACGCCCGTGAAATATTAGGTCATTTGGACGTCGTTTGGGTCCCTGAAACATAAAAATATAGAAAATAGGGAAAATAGTGTTTAATTGTAGAGAATGAAAAGGAACAATGATTGCAGTTGGTTGTATTATCAGTGTAAAAGAATGGACCGGGGTCCATAGTTCACTAGTGGCGTCTCTCCATAAAAGATAACTAACATGCTGGGTGAACAAATTACAGCTGGGCAATTGATAAAATATTGAGCGCATAACAATGCATATATATGACAAGATGACTACTATGATATTAAATTGGGCATTACAACATGATACATAGACCGTTATCCAACAACATCTATGACTAATAATCCACCTTCAGGTTGACATCCGTGTTCCCAATCTATTATATTATTAAAACAACAAACAATAGACGGTAAAGATTGGCCCAGTAAAATTTTAGAATTTTCAGCGGTCAAGATGATTTGATTGACCGAGAACGTGTGCGCGCAGCCCAACCTGCACCGTACCAGGTCTCTATTCAACAACGTAGATGTCAGCAAAAAAACATAGATTGGTTGCAATCAATGGGCATTGTCGCTGCGTCCTAGGATCTAGGTCAGCGCCGCCGCTTTTTCTCCGGCCACCAGCGCTGTCCACCGAAGATTGAGTCGACCGTGGCGCGAGGTGCCGCGTTTTAGCAGAGATCAGGCGCTGTCCACCAGCGCCGTGCATCTCCAAAACTTCCCAGGACATGCTATTCGAGGCGAGGCTTGACCAGGGACGCGTGCTGCTGCTGCGGATATGGCGTTGCCCACCGTGGAGGCTGCATGTCGCCGTCGCGATTGGGATGTAAGAGAGGCCCTCGCAGTTGACGCATCGTGTTTGACCTCCTTCACGTTATCTTCCGTTGCAGCTGCAGCCATTGGTCCAAGCGTACAAGGACGTGGTCTCTACTGCCAGCAAAGGTATGATTTCATTATAATTATAGACTGATCAGTGGAGCTTCTACATATTTATAATAAATCTCGCAGCTAGCCAGGGATAAACAGCCGTCCTGTTGCTTCCCTCCCCTTTAGGCTTTTATCCCAGAGCTACTGCTCGGGGTTGGAAACCAAAAGGCTGGGTCTAATTCATCGGAAAAGAAGTGGAAATTAACAAGAAAACGGTTGCTGATATCATGTTTGTACATTGATGTGGCTGGTGTGCCTAACGAACATGTTCATAACCTAGATTTCTTGATGTACCAGAACTTAAAAGTGGATGTCTCTTCCTTTCTAATTGAATAATCAAAGCTCCTGCCATCCTTTCAAAATGATTTGATCGGCAATTTATTCTTCGTGTATAAATCTCTGAGGGGTGTCTTTTCAGCTAGAGATGAACGTTCCCGCTGGAAATTAAATAGGGTACCTATCCGGATAACTAACAATGAAGTATTTCAAACACCTGTGAAGCCCTTGAAGTATCTAATTTGGCTAACTACGTTGTTTATCCTACCTTTTATTTTACAGTCAACCATCGATATTTTTCAGAAGCACAGAATATTGCAGGTTTATGTCAGAAAGCTGACAACTAACCTTTTCGTACAACATCATTAGGATGGGTTACGATGGTCCAGCCAATTAATGACATGGCGAAGTGTATGTTATAGACTGTTCATGCATTCCCTTTCTTAAGTTATATGGAAGAATCAAGGGACAATTGAGTTGCTTCAATTACATCATCTGTAAGGAACCCTAAATAATTGGATTTCTTCACCGACATATTAATTAATTCTAACCTGATATACATCTTATGGCAATTTTATTTCAGAGCAAATCAGCTTTGCGTGGTGAACTTCTGGAAGCTGGAATTTTGGCGTCATCTCTACTTGGGAACAAAATGGGGAAAGGGCCTACTGGTCAAAGCCTCAGATACAACGAGGATCTGTTGTGGTTCTAGAATCAGGTATTTCTTTTCGATTCAAACTAGGGTTAAAATTGTAAAAAGATACACCTGAATGAATTTGGTAATGCTCTCAGCACTTAGACAACTCATGCTCTTATGCAAATCATGTTTTTATGTGATTGCATGGCCAGTCTTTCTGCCATTCTTTTAGATTGTATTTCCCTTAACGGTATGATTTGACCAACATTATATGTGCTGCTTCATTCAACGCTTATAATTCATTTCATCTGAAGAAAGGTTATGTAAGTCAAGTTGTTTTTTTATTGTTTTTTGGTTCTGAATATTGAGGCGTCGGTGGTACACTTCTATATTTACTACAACATCCAAGCAAGGATATTTTAGTGACCATCTTTTTTTAGCTTTTGACAGAGCACTCATCACAGTCAATACATTATATTACATACCCTCCTGCAGGTTAAACGACATAAGTTAATTTGTGCCTCTATATAAACACGTTCCCTTCTTGCTAAAAGGCAACATACAATCCTCTCCATGCAGGCAACCAACCATTGTTATTGTTGATCCATATTGCTGCGGGGCTCGGATGCAGCCGAAGGACTCTGAACATGAAGGGACGAACAAGCACGTAATTTCTTAATTCGTCATTTTATTTTTTAATTAGTTCCTTACATGTCTACCATGATTTGATTAATTATTCTTCCTACCATCTGCTCATGAATGTGACCATATAAAATGAATGTTACCATATAAAACATAACTGAAAGGCCCCGGCAATGATACATTTTCCAGAACTATATATCCTTGTGTTTCTCCCCGTAAGCCATCCTCGGCTGCTTGGATTTGGTTTCGTCATATGTTTATAGCCGGATACCAGTAGTACTCGTCCTCAACCAATGCAGGTTAGACTTCCTATATTATTGCAAGTCTTTTGTATTTTAATTCATTTCTGTTATGCAATTTGTACCTAAGAACAGTATATATATTGGTAGTATTTTTTCGGGGAATTTTTAAGATCAAAATTTCTTCTTATGTTCTTCCTTTATAAAGTCGATAGTGGGAAAGGCACTAACCTCCGTTATGGTTAATCTCAAATTCAGGTCAGATCAATTAGGTTGGTAATATTCCGAATTACACACCCTTATAAAACTCTCGCCTTTAATGGGTAACGGCTATAATTCCATCCGGTCTGGTGAGGCCGAGTTACAACAGTTTCGATCAAAAATGTTATTTCTTGCATTAATAAATTATAACGCCTAAGATGAAAAAAGTACCTTTTCTGACCCATTTATTTACTATCCAATGTATCTTGGGAAAGAAAATTTCTTACTCAAATGTACCATGGCGAGTCGGGCAACATGAACTATAGAATATGTGACTCAGTGATTTTTTTAACCATTAAGTGCACACTTTGTCTAGGTGAAACAATCCGGTAGCTGACGGTGAAGCCTTGGACGAGATGTATCTGATATCTAAAATATGTTTTTTTTACATATAGCTCTTGAATTAAGATGTAAGTGGCACAATATATCAGTAACAATGCAAAATTGATGGACAGTAAGCTGTCATATTATGGTCCCTGGTTCACAGAAGAATTGAATGATTATATATTTTGTTTCTCTTTTGTTTTTCGGAAATAATATATATTATGGTCGCAGTTCGTCAGAACTATCATTTTGTATTAACTTATCTCCGTATGGAACCATGTTCATAGATAAAGGTAAATACTTCTTATTTTTTATATCAGTTGTGTACATTTTTTTTATGTAAAACTTACCTGAGTGCCATAAATTTAGCGGTCTTAGTGTAGGTATTACATTATATGTTCTGTTAATCACTCCATTATGGACGCAATTAAATTTCCTAACAATTATATTGTGCTTGATATGCTTTAGAGAAAAAGTCATTACTTGACGATGCCTGAATGGAAAATAATACCAATATTTTTTGGCAAGAAAACATATAATTGCTGCTACCTCTACTTGCTATCTATGCTCGAAACAACAACTTAAGATTACATTCTCAGGTCAAAACAATAGATCCTTTTCTTAATATAATTCATTTTTTCCATTTTTGGCAGGCGTTGAATCCTTTAGGATATTGGTTGTTGAATACATGACAACAAAACTTTAGTAATTTAGCTTGATGTTCGGAGCTTTTAATCTTGCTCTTTTTATGTTTGACATAACCCAAGTTCAAATCTGGCATGGCGCCTAACACATAATATATTGCTTCATTTTCAGGCTTTCATCGTAACAATATAGATTATATTAATCTACTAGAGGTAATATAATTCACATGATTGATTAAGAAGGAGCATGATAGGTAGTGGATGTCGCTATTGTATTCACTACATCGCTAATCTTTGATAATGTTCCTACCAATGGCAAAATCATTCCAAGAGCGAGGAGTCAAAATACATTGCTGCAACTTGAGGAAGGAAAATACAAACTGAAAGGTTGAGTATAGCCTAAACATTGCACTTACTCAATTGTTGCATTTATAACATGTGAAAATGTGTGTGATCTAGCCGCGCAATTGCGCGGGCCACCCAGCTAGTTGGTATTAAGTTGCAAGCAACATATTATTGCATTAAGTAAAGTGCGTAATGTAAACAATACAATTATCCTTAGACAAAGCATTGCTGTTTTACCCCTAGTGGCAACAGCACATCCACAACCTTAGAAGTTGATGTCACTCTCCCAGATTACTGGAGACTGAACCCACTACCTAGCATAAATACTCCCTCTTGGAGTTAAAAGCATCTACTTGGCCAAAGCATCTACTAGTAACGGAGAGCATGCAAGATCATAAATAACATATAAGATAGATTGATAATCAACTTGACATAGTATTCAAAATTCATCGGATCCTAGCAAACACAACATGTAGCATTACAATAATATGATCTTGATCATGATAGGCAGCTCACAAGATCTAAACATGATAGCACAAGGAGGAGAGACAACCATCTAGCTAGTGTTATGGACCCGTAGTTCAAGGATGAACTACTCACGCATCACTCCGGAGGCAAGCATGGCGATGTAGCGCCCTCCGATGATGATTCCCCTCTCCGGCAGGGTGCCGGGAAGAGCTTCTGAACCCTCCCGAGCTAGGGTTGACGACGGCGACGTCTCTGGAACTTTTCGTGGATAATGGCTCCGGTATTTAGGGTTTTCGCGTCGGGGGGATTATATAGGCGGAAGGGCGGCGGCTAGAGGCACCCGAGGGGGCCACACCACCCCACGGCGCGGCAGGAGGTGGGCCCGCGCCGCCCCATGGTATGGCTGCCTCCTAGGTCGTCTCCGTCTCTCCTTTGGACTCCGTGTACGTGTTGGAAAAAATAGGAGGTCCTGTCCAAGTTTCGTCCAATTCCGAGAATATTTCCAGAACAGCTTTTCTGGAATACAAAAACAGCAGAAAACAGGAACTGGCACTGTGGCATCTTGTTAATAGGTTAGTCCCAGAAAATGCATAAAAATGATAGGAAGTGTATATAAAACATGTATCAATTGGTATAATATAAACATGGAACATCAGAAATTATAGATACGTTTGAGACGTATCAAGCATCCCCAAGCTTAGTTCTACTCGTCCTCGAGTAGGTAAAACGATAAAAACAAAATAATTTCTGAGGTGACATGCTACCATCATAATCTTGATCAAATAGTATTGTAAAGCACATGTTATGAATGAAGTGATCCAGGTCAATGGTCTATAGTTTGCTAACAAATAGATAAGGAGCAAACAACTGAATCATATAAGCAAAAACTTTTCATGAATAGTACTTTCGAGACAAGAATCAAAAAGTTTTGCATAAGAGTTAACTCATAAAGCAATAGATTCTAAGTAAAAGGTATTTAACCAACACAAAGGAAGATTTAAGCTTCAGCAATTGCTTTCAACTTTCAACATGTATATCTCATGGATATTTGTCAACACAAAGCAATATAATAGGTACAATATACTAGCATATAAAAATTGTTGCACCAAAGTTGACACTAGTGTTTGCTTCTGAGATAGAAAGAAGTAGGAAGACAGACTCAACATAAAAGTAAAAGAAAGGCCCTTCGCAGAGGGAAGCAGGGATTAAATCATGTGCTAGAGCTTTTTAAGTTTTTGAAATCATATAGAGAGTAAAAATAAATTTTGGGAGGTGTTTGTTAATTGTCAACGAATCATAAAATGGAAAAGTACAATATGACCCCTGCCAACCAGACTTTTAAGAGCGGCTCCGATGAAGGACGTTATTTCTACCAGCAAGGCAGATCATCACTCTTTTCTCTTTTGTTTACACATGCAGATATTTCACTGGTATCATTGCTTGTCTGATAAATCAGGGCAAAAATGTGAAGATAATTAAGCGGTTAATATTGTAATTAATTGGGACTGGGCACCCCATTTGCCGGCTATTTTTGCAAAATTAATGGATAAGCGGATGTATATGCCACTAGTCCGGTGGTAAAGTCTGTTTGACAGGTGACATAAAGACATTCACCCCGTCCTCATGAGCTTGACAAACATTGACACAAAAAGGAATAATAAAGTTTTGAATAGTTTAAAGGTAGCACATGAAAAATTTACTTGGAGTGGCAAGGAAATACCACATATAGGTAGTTATGGTGGACACAAATGGCATGGATTTTGGCTCAAGGTTTTGGATGCACGAGAAGCATTCCCTCTCAGTACAGATTTAGGCTAACAAGGTTATTTGAAGCAAACACAAGATATCAACCGGTACAACAAGACTCATATGAAAACATATTGCAAGCATTATAAGACTCTATACTGTCTTCCTTGTTAACCAAACCCTTTTACTAGAAAATATCTAGACCTTAGAGATACCAACCATACAAACCAAATTTCAACAAGCTTTACGGTATTTCTCCACTAATAGGTTTTAACCACATGATACCAAAGCTTAACACATGAACTACTTAATAACTTAAAACAATTGACAAGTATCAAATTATTTAAGACAGTGATCTACAAGAATATGTAAGCTTTTTTCATTATACCATCTACCACATGCAGCATTTTCTGTTCCAACCAAACACCAATAACCTTATTTCAACACAAACTCTCCAAATAATTATAAATGAAACAAAAGAGTACTTTATCTAAAAGAACTAACAGCTCTGAACAAGAGATGCATGAAAAACAGGTGCTAAAAGCATAGCAGTAGCTAAACAAGAATACTCAACAAGTATAAGTGAAGAATAGGAGTATTCACATGAAAAAGCGGAGTGTGTCTCTCTCCCAAACAAGATTGCTAGGATCCAACAAGTTGATCTCAGAAAATAAAATAACAATGCAAAAATAAAAGCACACAGACGCTCCAAGTAAAGCACATATGATGTGAAAGAATTAAAATATAGTTTCACTAGAGATGACCTGATAAATTGCTGATGAAAAAGGGGATCCCCAAGCTTAGACGCTTGAGTCTTCTTGAAATATGCTGGGGTGATCCATGGGAGCATCCCCAAGCTTAAGCTCTTCACTCTTCTTGATCACATTATATCATCCTCCTCTCTTAACCCTTGAAAACTTCCGCCACACCAAACTCAGAATAATTCTCATTAGAGGGTTATGTGAAGCTACTCCCGGCAACGGCGCCAGAAAATATTGCTTGATGACGTGAAAGCACACGTTCGTTGGGAGACCCCAAGAGGAAGGTATGAAGCAGTGCAGCAGCAAGTTTTCCCTCAGTAAGATACCAAGGTTATCAATCCAGTAGGAGTAAGAAATCACTTCTGAAGGTTGGCAGTGGCGCGCTGACGTGGAACCTGCACACAACACAATCAAACTACTTTGCCCCAACGAAACAGTGAGGTTGTCAATCTCACCGGCTTGCTAAAAACAAAGGATTAAACGTATGGTGTGGAAAATAGTGTTTAATAGCAGAGAATGAAAAGGAACAATGATTGCAGTTGGTTGTATTATCAGTGTAAAAGAATGGACCGGGGTCCACAGTTCACTAGTGGTGTCTCTCCATAAAAGATAACTAACATGCTGGGTGAACAAATTACAGCTGGGCAATTGATAAAATATTGAGTGCATAACAATGCATATATATGACAAGATGACTACTATGATATTCAATTGGGCATTACAACATGATACATAGACCGTTATCCAACAGCATCTATGACTAATAATCCACCTTCAGGTTGACATCCGTGTTCCCAGTTGGTATTAAGTTGCAAGCAACAGATTATTGCATTAAGTAAAGTGCGTAATGTAAACAATACAATTATCCTTAGACAAAGCATTGCTGTTTTACCCCTAGTGGCAACAGCACATCCACAACCTTAGAAGTTGCTGTCACTCTCCCAGATTACTGGAGACTGAACCCACTATCTAGCATAAATACTCCCTCTTGGAGTTAAAAGCATCTACTTGGCCAAAGCATCTACTAGTAACGGAGAGCATGTAAGATCATAAATAACATATAAGATAGATTGATAATCAACTTGACATAGTATTCAATATTCATCGGATCCCAGCAAACACAACATGTAGCATTACAATAATATGATCTTGATCATGATAGGCAGCTCACAAGATCTAAACATGATAGCACAAGGAGGAGAGACAACCATTTAGCTACTGCTATGGACCCGTAGTCCAAGGATGAACTATTCACGCATCACTCCGGAGGTAGGCATGGCGATGTAGATCCCTCCGGTGATGATTCCCCTCTCCGACAGGGTGCCGGGAAGAGTTTCTGAACCCTCACAAGCTAGGGTTGACGACGACGGCGTCTCTGGAACTTTTCGTGGATAATGGCTCCGGTATTTAGGGTTTTCGCGTCGGGGGGATTATATAGGCGAAAGGGCGACGGCTGGAGGCACCCGAGGGGGCCACACCACCCCACGACGCGACAGGAGGTGGGCACGCGCTGCCCCATGGTGTGGCTGCCTCCTAGGTCGTGTAACATCCCAAAAATATTACAAGTATTATTATTCCAAAAATGAGAGCCAACAAAACTTTTGCTAAATTATATGTGTTGATCTCATATTGTTGCTTGTGTTATTTAATTCTTGTTGATTGTGTGTTGCTTGCTCTAAATAAAAACTTGAAGAAAAGAAAAGAAATAAAATAAAAAGCAAAGCAAGAAAGATAATGTGACAAGTGTCACACAAAATTCTCCAAGTGAGAAATTATATTTATCCCAAACCAAATTCAGTGGAGTGAATATGATCCCTCTCACTTTTATTCCTACCACTTTCCCTCTTCAAATATCAAGTTTAAAAATCTAAATTTAAATTCAAAACCTTTCTTTATCTTTTTTAAACCCACACGTGCGTGCCGTGCACGCGTGCGCCGCCCGAGCAAGCTCAGGCCAGTCCCCACATCGAGGAAGCGCAGCTCATCGCCATGCGCTCCCTTCTGCTCCCCATCACCCCCACACCGTAGCAACACCGTAGCCGCCCCCTATGAAGAACTCTATCGAGCCCGGGAACCCCCTCCCTGCACCCAGTCCATGGCGAGCCCGAGCGCGGCAATAAAAGGCCACCCAAGCCTCGCCATCTCCACACACCACCCCAGCTTCTCTTGCTCACTCCACTCTCCTCAGTACACCGCCAGGAGGGCGGAATCGCAGCCGCGAAGCCGCTGCTGCCCTTTTCGTGCTCTGCAACCCGCCGTACCGAGGTAGAAGAAGACCACAGCAGCGCCGTGCTGCCCTTTTTCTCTCTTCTCTCTGGCCTGCCTTCGCATCACCACTGCACCCGCACTCACCCGCACGCTTTCCTTTTTGAATCGTGCACAGACGCGTTGCCAGGAGCTCGCCGGAGTAGCTGCACGTCCGCGGAACCAGAGGAGCTCACCGCCGACGAACCAGTCATCCCCAGCAAGCTCCACTCGCCCCACGACCTTCCCCGAGCCTCCGTGACCCTTCTGCACCATCCCCACGTCCTCCCGAGCCGCCTAGGTGAGCTTTCCGCAAACCTCGCCGTCGCCGGAGCTCCGGCGACGCCATTTTTATGTCGTCGATGAACTCGTGCTCCAGGAGCCGTTGGATCTAGATCCAACGGTAGCATAACGGTTCGATTAGATGAGAGGCTGACGGGCTGGCCCACCCGTCAGCATTTTATTCATTTTCCAGCACGCACTGAGTCTATGACGGGTGGACCCCATCTGTCATAATCCTCAACATTATCCAGAGAACTAATTAATTCGAATTTAGTCTTTTCTGAGAAACCAGTACTGGACCCATTTTAGAAATTCAATATCTTGAGATCTAGACATCCAAATAAATCAAATCCAATTGTTCTGGAAAGCTTAGAAAAATGTTTAACCAACCCAAGTGGATTAAATTTATTTAGATAAATAATAAAAATGTATTATTAAAAATACCACAGAAGGTTTAAAATCTAAACTTGTTTCTTTCTGATACTCTGTTAATCCAAATAATTTCAAACCAATTTTGTTAGCTTGGTACTGTGGTCTATTAGCTTCCCTAATTTTGGTAGAATTAATTATGCAGTAATAATTGTTTAGTATAAAGATGAAGTTAGAGAACCCTTCTGCACTAAAACAATTAAATATGTTTAATGGTTAACCCAAATGATTTAGTACCAATTTTGTTAGCTCACATTTAGTCATGTTTAGTTACCCCTAAAAGGATTTAAATTTAGGATCAACAGAACTTATTTGGTAGCTAAAACTTGATTATTAAGTTACTGGATTAAAACAATTATGTAGGGAGTTTGGTAACTCCAATTGATCCAAACTAAATTGTGTTGCCTTCTACACATCAGTAGGTTTCAGTAGAAATTTAGTTTGTATTTTTGTGACCAACAGAACTCAAGTTGTGTAATTAAACATGTTCAACAAGTTTCTGCCATGTTTTAGACATAATTAAATAATGTTTAATTCAATTAATTTGAAACCAAATTGTATTGTTTGGTGTGTGCAGTAGCTATTTGTGATGCTTATGATTGTTATGTTGTGATGATTGCTTGAGTAGTTTAGTGATTGTTTGTATTGCTTGTTTAACGTTTAGACGAGAACGTTGCCGGAGTCTACGAGGAGGGGGAATACTTTGATCAGCAAGCACAAGAACCCGAGAACTTTGCCGAGCAAGGCAAGCTACTTCACTGAGCTTGCATTTATATACATCTATTTTGTCACATGAGTTGTTCAATAGTACCAATGATTTATAAAACCTTTTTTCAAAAGTATATGGAAACTATTTTGCCACCTATGTAGAAATATAAGATAGTTATATCAAATTATAGGATGGGAAAAATAAATATTGTTTATTCAAAACTCCTTTGAAAATACTAGTGTGGTTATGGAATGCCGAGATGTCGGTGTTGAAATGGAAAAGTGGAGAATGGTGATGTTTATGAAAAATGCACAGTGTGTCCTTGTACTTACGTCAACCAGCCGATACCCTGTGCGACCACATTTACCCACATATGGGAAAAGGGCTTAGTCATATAATTTGCTCATATTAGTATGGGAGACCTCATCGACGGAGATGACTCCGTTATGCATGGAGGGATGGTCTGAGGACTTACCCTTGACCCGAGTCCTCGCATAGTGTGGTGAAGGAAGGTCCTTCCACATGTGGGGGATTGAAGACGGCCTCCATACTGTCATCGGGCAAAACTATGAGTCCTCACACTTAGGGTTTCTGACGGGTTACTGGACTAGGTGTCGATGGAAGGTATCATATGGGCAGAATCCTATACTAGCATGAGCAAAGGACAGGCTAGGGTCGGTGACTCAACTTCGCATACACCTTGTATGGCGGGATGTGGCTGACACGATGAGTTACCGGATGGATGTGGGAAAAGCGTGCTACTTCTGCAGAGTGTAAAACTATTCGAATAGCCGAGTCCTCGGATATGGACAGTTGGGAGGCCCTACTTTGACCATGTGCAAGTTTTTGAGAAACTATAAGTTTAAAAACAAACTGAAGTGGAGAAGATGTTACACAACTATACCAACGAGTTGGTATGAGTTTGTTGGAGGCAAATGGACCATGATGGACTATGGTCGGAAAAAGGAGGAGTTCTGGGAGAAGCAGATAAAATGGTGATTTCTTTAAAAAGATAGTTATAAAACTCTTCTTACCTTTTTCAATAAAGATATAGAGATGTTTTAAATAAATAAAAGTTTGAAATTTAAATAAAACTAGTGCATACTCATGTTGGGGTAGTTTGCGAGTACAATCAAATGTACTCATATTGGTTTCGTCCCTGGCTATTGTCTTAGCCAGGCTACGAGGAGGAGCACTACGCCGAGGAGGAGTATGGCGACTTCTACGCGAACTAGGGATCTCCATAAGTCAGCTGCCTGTCGGGTCGTCGTCGTTAGGATTTGATGTCTACTACGCCGTAGCTTCCGCTGATATTTTGGTTTGGCCCATGAAGGCACCTATGTAAGACTTGGTCTAAATGACCATTTATGTAAGACTTTTAATTCGGTATTGTAATGGATGTAAACTTTGGTATCCAATTCGGATTATGCGCAACGACAGACTGATCACGGGATCGTTGTGTTAAGCATAATCGGGTATTTCGGACAGCTAGTCCGGGGTCCCCACAGGTCGTCTCCGTCTCTCCTTTGGACTCCGTGTACGTGTTGGAAAAAATAGGAGGTCCTGTCCAAGTTTCGTCCAATTCCGAGAATATTTCCAGAACAGCTTTTCTGGAATACAAAAACAGCAGAAAACAGGAACTGGCACTGTGGCATCTTGTTAATAGGTTAGTCCCGGAAAATGCATAAAAATGCTATGAAGTGTATATAAAACATGTAGCAATTGGTATAATATAAACATGGAACATCAGAAATTATAGATACGTTTGAGACGTATCAACAAGCATGAGAAACACCAAGCTGCTATACGTGTTAGGCTTTTATCAAGTTGTAAACTAGATTAAATTGTACTCTAGTGCAAGTGGGAGACTGTTGGAGATATGCCCTAGAGGCAATTAATAAAGTGATTTTATTTGTCATATCTCAATTGTTCATAATATGTTTTTATACCATGCTATAACTGTATTAAGCGGAAACATTAATACACGTGTGGTATGTAAACAACCATGTCCCTAGTAGCCTCTATTTAACTAGTTCGTTGGGCAACAGATGATCAAGGTTTCCTGATCATCGATAATTACGTCGGTTGAAAACGGAGTCATGTCATTGGGTGAATGACGTGGTGGACATAACCAAAAGATATAGAAACGTAGTGCTCATACCTTCGACTGTGAGATCATATCAAATCGCTGCTTCTAGAAGATGCTTCGATCGCATCAAACGGCATGTCTTATATAGCGTGACAATAAAGGTGACACTTTCGGGTATCCGAAGGAAGCAGTGGAGGCGAGTGATCAAGAGCGGGATTTGCCGATCCACATAGCAGGATAGATACTCTGGGCCCACTCGGTGAGATTACATCAATGAGCTTGCAAGCATGTGACTAGGTCACGGGGATGTAATATCACAGACGAGTAAAGATAGATTTGTCAGTGATGAGATCATGCTTGGTAATCGTGATACCAGAGAACGATGCTTGGACAATCTAAGTATCGCTAGGCAAAAGGATGAGACTGGACGTCTAAAGGTTCAAACGATAAAAAGACTTTCGTGGGTGCACAGGGACCATCATGGGTATCCAGATCCCGCTGTTAGTCATTGATCGGAGAATGTGTCTCGTTCATGTCTGTGTGATCCCGAACCGTAGGGTAACACACTTAAGGGTAGGTGACGTTTTAATTAGATTGGATATGATAGAAAGAAACCGGAGAACTCCGGAAGTGTTCCGGGACATGTCCGATGTTGATAGGAGGCAACGAAATATGTTTCGGAGCCCGAATGAATTAAATAATATGTATTTAATATTAATAAGTGTTATTAATGATTAAATATATTTTTTATTTAATTAATTTCCATTTTTTAAAGGCATTAAACCTAAATGGACTTTAAAAGCCCATTAGGGGAAAAACCCCATTTGGGAAAATGGGGGGGGGGGGGGGGGGGGGGGGGGGGAGGGAGGGCCGGCCGAATGGGACCCACCTAGGTGGCCGGTGCACCCCCATGGCCGGCGCACCCCATGTGGGGTTTAGTCCCACATGGGTGAGCCAAGGGGTGTGGCCTCCCTCCTCCACCTTTATAAGGAGGTGCCCCATGCCTTGAAATCCATCCCTTTTCTTTTTCTCTCCTACCTTGAGCGTGGTTCCGTTTCTGGAGCTGCGTACGAGGAGGGAAGTCTCTCCACTATACGCACACCGCCGTGCTACTAGATCCAATCTTCCGCTTCCGCTGCTCTGCTGGATTTGGAGCCCGGAGGTCGTCATCTACACCGTACGTGTGTGGAACTACGAGGCGCAACTCGGGTGGCGCTGGGAGTACGTCTACTTCCTCTACACGACCTTGAGGTCGGCTTCGTCGGCTTCATCGACAACGTTTGTGCGGGAACGTAATCCCGCTTTCGTTCTACAAGGGTATGTACTCCGTTCTCCTCCGTATAGTATATCTGTATAGTTATAGATCTTGGCTAGTTTCTGGTTATCGTTGATAGGAAAATTTTGTTTTCTGTCTACGATCCCCTTCATCATTAAATCCACATATCCCACATAATAATATGTAGGCTTTAGTGGGTGCGGGCCTCCCGCCAGCGATCCCACCTACACCTTGAGGCCTTGTTTACTAGAGGTGTATTTTTATCCCCAATGTGATTGGGGATTAGAGGGGATTTGATGAAATTGTTGTTTTCACCCAAACCCCATAAAAACGCTCAATACCCTTCTAAAAAATACATAGTATGGCTTAGAGTTCTCAACCTAGCAAAAAATGAGGTGGTTGGTGGGGATATTTAGGAATTATTCTTTACAAAATCAGAGTAATAAACGGACTATAGGGGATTTTCAAGATATAAAAGCATCCGCTATAATCCCCTAGAATACCGCCAAATAAGTTAGAAATAAACAAGTCCCGACGGGTACGGCGCCAGTAGATACCCAGATCTGGCTGGCCGCGCCGCTGCTGGCAGTGAGTGTGTGACACCCCGCCTCCTCCAGCAAACCAAAACCCACTCTGTTGTGTCTCTCCTATATGGCTGGCGCAAGATCAGCAGCAACCAGACTCGCACGCTCCTCGCTACTCCAACTCTCTCGCCACGCCGTAGCGCCACCGAGCCACCGTCCCAATCTCCCATACTTCCCGCGAGGTACGGTCCTTTTCTCCCCCCTCTTCTGTATACTAGATCTTTCTTGGGATTGGCCCCTTCTGGTCTCCCGTCGTGCCCTATTAGCCTGCTTGTGTGCCTCCTAATTTTTCTCGGGTTGTTTTGAGGCGTATTGCGGCGAATTGGTTCTCTGAAGATGAAATTGGATGGTTTTGGGAGGAGGAGAATATTATGATCGATGAGCAATCACTAATTCAGTGGCTAAAATAGATCACCTATTTGTCAGAATGGTATGGCAGCTTACTAGGCGGATTACTCAGACGCATTCGCTAGGGTGTGGCGCATTTAGCTGCATATGTTCGGCAAATTGACACATTTAATCGAATTTGACTAGACTTTATGAAATTTGACGGAATTTTACATCATTAGGTATTGTATTGCCGCTGTTCTTGCCATGTCGTCCTGGAGTTTTTCAGTTTGGAGAAAATAATAAAATAGAGTAAAGCTCTCACAGTGTCACAACTACGAGGTAAAATGTGGCGAAGGGTTAAAACTTCCACAGCATCACAACCTGGGCTATAATAAACCAAATCCTTGAAAGATATAAAGACCGTGCAGACTGGGGATGATATTTTTTATTGTGGATCATTTCTCTTATGAAACATATCTGAATTTGTAACTATCAAATATATAAAGACAAAATTAGCAATGATATTTTTTGTTCAGAAATATGTTGAAGATAGAAATATTAAATCATGCAAAACCCGTAAAGGTTACAATTGATTCCTGAAAATTTCTTGCCTTCAAAGTGCTCAAGTTAATTTATTCAGACTTTGCTTTCGGAACTAGTCCGTGCAGACTCATTTGTGTTTTTGTGCGTAACTGAAACCAGCCACACAACCATTGATCAAAGTAAATTTTCAAACTAGAATTAGCAAGTCAAGGTATTAGAATCTTGGCAAAGTGAACGTGCCAGAAACATTCCACCATTTGTTTGTATCTCCTTTATCCATGTCAGACATCTCTTCAATTTATAAATATCCCTTACCTTTCTTCTCTTTACCTACTTCCTTGCTGACCTAATTTCGTAAAAGCATTCATGACTTTACACTCAATTAATACAAGACAGTGGAAATCTCGATCTATTGTGCTAAAAAAGGTGGCTGGAGAGTGGAGACCGCTTACTCTTTTTTTTTATTTAATTTTTTCAGGTTTAGGCGCCAACCTGAGAGCAAATAGTCTATTATTAATTATTATGTACTTTTTTTATAATTTGACATCAACATTTAAAGTAGTCTTAGGAGATTTAATATTTAAATTAGTCATTACTGTCGGAGTACAGCTGGTATATTGATTAGTAGACATAAGGTCCTTAAGAAAATATTTTTCTATCCTAGATTTACAGTTGATAGATGATACTCCCTCCATCACTTCATGTCACAAATAAGTGACGTTGGACATGCCTTCATTCTAACTTTTAAAACTTTAACTACGCATATCATTTTAATGATTCACAATGGAAATTTAAAAATCATATGTATAGATTTGTCTCAATAAGTAATTGTGGAATCGTACATTTATTTTGTCTTTATACATATTGAAAATAGAAATTAGTGGTCAAAGTTACATCTTGAAGAACGTGTCAGTGTCCAAATGTCATTATTTGTGATATGGAGGGAGTGTATATGTCTTTTATCTTACAATGTCCCTATGCAATATTTAGCATCTGATACCACATTTTTTGTTCACATTAGTTTTTTGTTCGTGGTTATTTTCCATTGCAGATTATTCAAAGATGTCTGGTTCAGTTGGAAACAATGGCTACAGCGCTGTTACACGTGTGCTGTTCTGTGGCCCTTATTGGCCGGCTTCTACTATGTATACAAAGGAGTATTTACAAAATTATCCATTTATTCAGGTTAGTGATGCATGTCGAAGTAGCTGCTCGTACTTTTTTTTGACCGTTTTACTGTAGGGAAAAACCCTACGGTGTAATTTTATAAATATATGAAGAGAAACAAGAAGTTTCCCTTAACGTCACAATTACACGGCCAAAAATTTCAAGGAGGGAAAAAATAAAAAGAGAAGGAAAAAGCCATCTAAGTGAAGGTGTTAAGCACCCAAGCCACTAACGGTTGCACCAACGCAGTGGGCACTCGATACTGGTGGAGAAGTAAATCTTGTTGGAAACTGGTTTTCCATCGGCTCAAAGAGGGCTGGATATCCTTGAAGATTAAATCATTCCTTGATCTCCAGATGTTCCAAAGGCCACAGACCGCCACTTCCATGAAGCAAGGACCAGGAAAAATACCCTTTGCAGTCTGAAATCTGCTCGAAATGTCTCTAGAGCAATCCCAATGAATGTGGATAAAGTCCCAGCATTGTGAGGCAAATGGGCAGGAGAAGAAGAGGTGGTCTCTAGTCTCGAGTAACGAAGAAGAGCACAAGACACACGCTGGTCCGGAGTCCACCTGCCAGTGCTTGCGAATCATCAGGTCCTTGGTGTTCAATCTGTCCATCTGTAGTAACCAAGCGAAGACCCGCAGCTTTGGAGTGCATCTTGATTTCCATATGGCCTGCAGCTTTGGAGCTGCTCGTACGTTAACTTGATTTTATACTAGAAGGCTAAAGATAACTGAAATGTAGCTAAAATGTACAACTTTATTTTTGCGAATGAACTGTACAACTCTTCAACTCATTTATAACTCTAATACCACATTGTAATTCTTTATCTTCTGTTAGCTACTCGTACTGTCTAAGGCTCAGATGACAGTTCGTTTAGGTTCTATTGGCCGTTGTGGTTGTAGTTGTAGTTGTAGCTCAGAGTTTGAGAGCACACGTGATGGCTGCACATGTCCTTGATAAGAATGGACACAGATCACATACTTTGATTTCCCCATTCCAATAGAAGGACAATCAAGCAATCTAGTGTATATAGGATTGTGCAAGGCCCTAATGATGATGTTTCATAGTAATGAACGTTCTTTGCATTGGTGCTAGATATATACTTTGTCTTTTTTTTTGATATAACAAAGTAAATTTGTAAGTGCTTGGTATTACTTAAATACTTTGCTAGTTAGACTGTATTGATTCCTTGTTTTATTGTTTACATGGATTACTCTGTGTACCCACCTTGCTTCACATTGTTATTTCTCCGTTTGGAGTGCGGAAAGTCCTTAATCCTGATAGTCCGATTCTAATGTAATGGTTGGTGTTTGCTTACGCTATAGTATCGAGTCTGTTTTCTGTGTGTACCAAATGTGACTATGCATGTACGGACTTGGTTCTGACCATATTTTAATGCACTCTTCAGGTTGACGAAGTAGGTCTTGAGCAGGTACCTGATGTTATTCAGAACTACCATATATGTGTAGTCAAAAATAGGCGTATTGATTCAGATATCATAGCCAAGGCAACTAAGATGAAGATTATTATGCAGTATGGTGTTGGTTTAGAAGGTGATTATAACCCTGGAGTAGTGGGTCTGGAGTTGATGTGTTATCTCACGTTCTTATTGATCTATCGACATAACTAGCTTTTCTTATATGGAGTATACAATTTTATACAGGCGTTGATATAAATGCTGCTACAGAACGAAAAATCAAAGTTGCACGGATACCCGGGAGTACGACAGGAAACGCAATTGCTTGCGCAGAAATGGCTATCTATCTAACTCTAGGTGTTCTGCGAAAGCAAGTACGTCGTATGGCTGTCAGTTTTGATCTCTTGGAAGCGCTCTCTATATAGTGGCCTAATTATTTTGATATTTCTATATGTTCGATGAAAGATTGATGCAAATATGAAGCAAGTGAGCTTATAGTATTCTGCAACACTAGGTCTTTGGTTGTAAATTACCTGTATTTAAAGCGTGAAGCAAGTGAGGATATAGTATTCCGCAGCACATAAAACATAATGGTTTAAGTTAAGTACTGTTCAGCTATACATTTTGGAGTTGTCATTATATAGGACTTGAAATGTCATAATGACATGCAAGCTGCAGATCTGGGAACTTATACATGATGAATCCTGTGCTTAGTATATTCTCCAAAAATAAACACACTTTCTGGTTCAAGTGGATCCTGTGCTTAGTATATTCTCCAAAAATTCAGGCAATTGAACACTTTTTTCGAGTCATACTTCATTAAGTCGTATATATTTACAGGATATTCATTCAATTTGTTTGATAGATAAGCCACCTTCCTAGTTTTTCATTATTTGGAAGAGAAGTACTATCTTGTTTTAGTTGTACAAATCTAACTTAGCTTCTGTCAATTGTATTGGACTAATATTTTGTACTTTGGGCTTAACTTGCAGAAGGAAATGGACACTGCAGTCATTCAGAAGGACTTGGGCCTTCCAGTTGGAGAAACAATATTCGGGAAAACAGTATGTTTTTCTTGTATAATTTACTTGTTATCTACTACCACATGAAGCATCCCATTTGTAGCAACTTGTGTTACTTTCCTAGATCCTCATCCTGGGGTTCGGAGCCATTGGCTTGGAAGTTGCCAAGAGACTAAGACCATTTGGAGTAAAAATTCTTGCTACAAAAAGAAATTGGTCATCAGATAATGTGCCTTGCGGTAAGCTGCAGTAGTTCCTGTGTCATTCCCTCTTCACCTCTCTTAAAACATGCCGATGCAGATCTTGATGGTCTGGTTGACAAGAAAGGTGGTCCAGAAGATATGTACGAGCTTGCTCGAGAAGCTGACATAGTTATAACTTGCATGACCTTAAACAACGAATCAGTTAATCCTTCTCTTTGTTTATTTTTAAATACAAATTCCTCCAGATAAATCTCTATTTGACTACGATTACTAAGCTATAATATTTATAGGTTGGGATTGTAGATCATAAGTTCCTCTCAGCTTTGAAAAAGGTATGTGTATCTGTCTCTGACATACTTATCTGGAATGTAGCAGATTTATTTACATCCAGTAAATAAACCATCATTCTTGATTCATCATATAAGAAGAAAATATGTACATGCGACATTTTAAATCTCATAATAATTTTCAAGGATCAGATTCTGCTGGCATATGCACTGAATAACACTTGAAAAATCCAAAATGATCTTGGGAGCATACCTTCCTGCTTCAAAGAACACATGTCCCGCTCCAGGTTTTTTTAATCCAAGAATATTCATAGATGTTTGTGGAATTATATATGTACATTCTTTTTCTGTAAAGTGTTAGTTTGTGCACTGTAAGAAGAAAAAAACTTATACATATTGTGTCATGTTTGCACTACTGCAGACGACACAATTGACAGGCATAGCCGTAGGCACTACTTATGGGATGCTTAGTTGACTATTTTAAACTAAAAAGATATCTCGTAGCCTGGACCTTAAGCCAGCAGAAATAAGAATCCTGTTTGTCATATAGTTTGGTTTGTATAAAAAAGACCCTCTTAGTATATTATTAATGAAACAACAAATAATCAGTCTTATCTTTGAGGCTCTCCTCTCCTATCAACCTAGCCATCCCAGGCTGATGGTATTATCCGGCAATAAACTAAGGTTCGTGACATACAATTGCTATTTTTGGCTTTAGCATTTTGCACTCTCACACAAAAGAACATATTTCCCGATAGAAAATTGGAAGCGTAAAAGACCGACAACATCGACTAAAAGGGGGTGGGGGTTAATAGGCGATAGTTGTCAATTTTACCAAATTGTTTTCTACAAGTTTCCTAAGAGCACCATAGCATGCAACTATACAAAGGTAACCATGCGAAAAAATTGATTTTACAAAGTATAAAAGTTGAGTTGAGAGGATCACAAACAGAAGATGTAGTGCCGACGTTCGGATTGGTGGTACAATTCCTACGTCCTCGTTCGAGAGGTTTGGACACAAAGTCCTAAGATCAGCCAGGTCTCGGGCACCAAGACAGTTCTGGATCCACATTTAGTTTTCTCACCAGCTCTCTTCCCATTACAGATTTTATGGAGAAAGATAACTTTGAGAATTTTGCTAAATTCAGTTTCTCGATCTAGTCAACTATCCCTCTTGGTAGTATGGCATACCTATTGACTCAAATAAACTAGGAAATCTAATCTTGATGAATGTCATCATTTTTCTCATTTTTGGGGTCATCGTTGACTATGCTCCAACTAGCATAGGAACTAAAACCTGACAGACCTTAATAAATTTATCAGTCCTTTAATTGCTTTGTCATTAATCAACAAAAAATCCATTACGGGTTCTACATGCACTTTCCAAGTGCATTTTTTTACAATCGACACATGGGATATGTTTTGTATTTTTGAAACTCTGAACATATGCACCTTGGACCAGATCGTTCATTCTCAGGAGCTACCTTTTTTTTGTAGGGATCATATCTCATCAATATTGCTAGAGGAGGCCTACTGGACTACGGGGCTGTGATTAATCACCTCGAGTCAGGTCATTTAGGTGGTTTGGGCATTGATGTTGCTTGGACGGAGCCATTCGATCCACAGGATCCAATTCTGAAATTCCCAAATGTTATTATAACACCACATGTTGCAGGAATCACGGAGTACTCCTACAGAACGATGGCAAAGGTCTGCACTTGTTTCTTTGCAATGCACATAGTTTTATTTCAGTAATCACTAATCAATCATGTCTTTCTTGCTAGTAGTTATATCTTGACTGCTGACTCCTATAGTTGCATTAGAGTATGATTTGTCTGTGTTAAAAGAATCTCTAGATTGAGAAGCACCACATGGTTGGTAAGAAAAAGCAATATCATGTTAGAAGAACTTCTTTTTTGCATGACTAGAAATATCACTAAACAAGAACCTATATGCTTGAAAAATGATTGGTTTCATTGTTAATATGCCACTCAGTGAACCTTCTATCTTTTCGGGTGCATTCATGATTTTTCCTTGTGGGCTGCGGCTTCCTAAAACTTTTGCAGTCCTAAAATTACTTTAAACGGTGCCTCACTCAACCCCTGCTTAGATAGTTAGGTGTGTGTGTGGTGTGCATTATCATTTCCTTCTTAATGAAGGAAGTCACCACAACATCATTAACTGTGTGTGTTGTTATACATGTGAAACCCTCAATATAGAAGAATATAACGGTGGCTGACATGTGACCATTCACCATTACCTCTCTTACTGACTTACACTCTGCCTTTTCGTTCAGGTTGTTGGTGATGTTGCCCTCAAGCTTCATGTTGGGGAGCCATTCACCGAAATAGAATTTGTCAACTACGCAAAGTGAGTAGATGGGGCATTGTTGATTAGTTTAAGGCGTATAAGTTGAACCATCAAATAAAGACTACTGTTATGGGTGAATACATTGCTGGAGAATCCTAGAAATTCAACCAGTCTGGTTACACAAATCATTGTTTACTGGATACAACAAATGAAGCTAGGAAGCATACAAGTTCTTGCGTCTAATATTGTGTATGATCTTCTGCTCCCTCCGTTCCAAATTATAAAATGTTTTAGCTTTTTTCTTTTCTGTATCACATGTATCTAGACGTGTTCCAGTGTGTAGGTTTACTCATTTCAGTCCTTGTGTAGTTACGACCGACTATCTGTTGATGCAACCACTATTTAAAAACTGTATTTCAAAATGTCAAAAGAAAATTTAAGCAAAATACCGGTGCTAGAAAATGATTTTCCACAATACAGATTTTTTGTGTTTTTTATACTGGTTACGACAAAAAAAAAATTGTCGAAACTTTGTGTGCGGACATAAATGTCCGGATGTACACCCGAAATTTTTGTTTGAATTTTCTAACATTTCGAAATGTATTTAAATTGTGTTTTTCATTACGGGTGCATTTAGACTTACTATTCAAAACATCGTCTTCTATCCAAAACATCTTATCACTACTATATAATATATATATAATAGCTTGAAGTAGCGTGCTACACTACTACAGTAGCTACAGTGCTGCTGTAGCGCGTAGTCGTTTTTTTCCCAAAACCTTCTCGCCCTCTGTAGCGGCGCACTGTGGCGTGCTACAAATTGCTACAGTAGCGATTCTCTTTGTAGATTTTTTCTTTTCAAAACCGCTAGAAAATATGTACACGAAAAATTTGCGCGTCCACGACTAGATTCCATTCCCGTGATTAGTTTCGAGCTTGGTCGACTCTGACTTCTTAATTTCGGATACAGATTCGCATAAACATTCGGCGAGTTTTATCCAATTCGTCACGCTCGGTTAACCGTTTAAATTTTCCTTTCACAAGTAGATAGATAACACCTTTCCAAACAATTTTCGTGTTTTAACCTTTTTATTTCAACGGACATATACCCATTTCTCTCTAATCTTCAGATCCGTTGTATTTTTGTTGTGCAAAAAAAAGACAAATTCTGACCGATTCCAAAATTTTGAATTTTTGGTATTTGGATCCGAAAACATATATCAAAACAAACCGTTTCAGCCCTCCCTCACCGCGCCCCCATCAACTCTACCTCCTTAATTTTAGATCCAAACTCGCAAAAAACATTTGACGATTTTTGTCAAATTCGTTGCACTCAAACATCCGTTTAAACAAAATTCAAAATAGTACATGCTTAATAAAATTTAAAACACTTCATAGATACTGTTTTAGGGTATTTAAACAATTTTTCAAAAACTACTAAATGATGCACATTTCAAATTTACAAATGCCCTTCAAATCTGAACATTTCGTAAACGTTAACAGAATTCAAAGCTGAATAAATTCCCAAATTGAACAATTTTCAAACACTGAACAATCTCGAAACGTAAGCTTTCTTTGCATTTCAATAATTTCCAAATCTGCGTAATTTTTAAATGTGAAAATTTCAAATTTAAATTTTACCACCCGGGCGGGGAAAATATAACAAACATTATCAACATAAACACAGAAATAAACATTATCTATTTACGGCATACGATCAAATTCCAAAATTTGAATATTTTAAAATTTTAAATGCATTTCAAATCTGAGCATTCAAAAAAACGTAAAGAAGAAAACACATACGAATAACTTCTCACTATTAACAATTTTAAAATTCCAACAATTCACAAATGTATTTAAAAAAAATTGATACATTATAATCTGAACAACTTTTGAATGTGGACATTTTCAAATTTAAATTTTTCACACCACGGTATTTACAAATATGACAAATATATCAACATGAACACAGAAAAGAAAAATTGCTCACTACTTATTGCTTATATGATCAAATTTCAAATTTGAATACTTCAATATTTTTAATGTCTTTCAAAACTAAGCATTCCATAAACGTAAATATAAATCAAATATGAATAGCTTCCCAATTTTAACAATTTTCCAAATTCGATCAATTTATAAATGTAAACTTTTTTCCAGTTCCAACAGATCTAAATCTGAACAACTTTACAGTGCGGACATTTTCAAAGTTAAAATTTTCACACCACGGTATTTCTTCTTCTAAACTATTTCCGAAATATGAACAATTTTTAACCATAAACTTTCTTTGCATTCCAATAATTTTCAAATCTGCACGATTTTTAAATGTGCATATTTTCAAATTTGAATTTTACCACACGTGCACGACACACAAAGTTGAATATTTTAAAATTTTAAATACCTCTCAAATCTAACCATTTTGTAAATGAAAAAAAATGAATATCTTCCCAGTTTGAACAATTTTCAAAATCTAAGCAATTTTTAAACATAAACTTTCTTTACATTCCAACAATTTCAACTCTTCACAATTTTTAAATGTCGGCATTTCGAAATTTGAATTTTTACCACACATACGCGGCGTATGCCGCGCTAAGTTGCCTAGTATTTCAGAACAGAGGGAGTACATCTTTGTTTGGCCTCTTTGATTAGGATTTTATGGTGGTTGTTTGATTCGTTATATTGAATTCAGAGGAATTTTTCTGAACGAACCCTTTTGCATTAGATTTCATAGAAAATCTAATATCCACACATACCTCTTTTTCAGAATTCTTTGTTTTTCCTGTGATGGAATCAAACAAATTTTAGTGCTGCGAAATCTTGTAAGATTGGAGTGAGCATGACATTATAATCCTGCGTTTTCTTATTCCTGTATTTTTTAAATCCTGGTGAATCAAATAGGTCTTGAATGTTTTGTTGTGAAGTTTCTTGTGATATTCGCAGGTTTAGAATCTTAAATGCATATTTGCAGTTACATATTTTATTGCCATCGTTAGATGACAGAGTTTTAAAAGAAAACAATGATCCTGGCTATATTATATGTTTTGCGTACAACTTATGAGAAAACGATATAATGATCAACCATTTCACGGAATAGCGGCATCATGATTTTAATAGTGGGTCACGTGGGTTTGTGTCAGCGAATATGCATCACAAAGCTGTAGTGTTGCGATGTTCTGAACCTAAATATGTTTTTATCTGAAACCGATGTCTAATATTTAATTTCTGTACCTTTGGCTCCAAATGCAATATAGATATCTGTCAAAATAAAATCTAAGGGCCTATTCGGTTCAAATGATTTTCAAGGGAATTGTATAGTATGTCAATCCGTAGGTATTTTTTCCTGTAGAATCCATTTGGTTTAAAGGAATGGACCCTCCAAAATTCATATAAATTATTTCCTACATTACAACCCTATATGATTTCTAGCAAGAGGTAAGACCTATTAAAAAAAATTGTCTCACAATTGTGACACATACTCGATCCCTGTAGAAAATTTCCGTGTTTTTTCTGCAATGCAACCAAACAACACTTGTTATTGAATCCAGCATTTTTTATTCTTGTCGGATTTCATCTATTTCTACAATATTCCTTTTTTTTTTGTGTTTTTCAAATCCCTCGAACGAAAGAGACCTTAAATATTTAGCTTATATAGGAGCAGATAATTTTATGGAAATATAGTAGGGTGTCACCATTGGTCTCTAGTTATTGGCTTCGTGTCGTGACGGTGATAATATCGCTTCACACATCTGTTTATTACGACAATTGATTCGGAGTCCTCCATATCTATACCTAATAATAAAGGCATTAAGGCTTCTTGTAACATCCCAAAAATATTATAAGTATTATTAATCGAAAAATGTGGGCCAACAAAAACTTTTATTATTTTATGTGTGTTGATTGTATTTTGTTGCTTGGAATGTTTGTTTGCTCTAATTAACACATGAAGAAAAGAAAGAAAACAAAATAAAAAGTTCAAACCATAAAATCATGTGACAAGTGACAAACAAATTTCTCCAAGTGAGAAATTGAATTTCTTTCAAAATAAAATCCATAGGAGTGATAATTAAGCACTCTCATTTTATTCCTACACTTTTCCCCTCAAATAAATATTTCAAAATTCCAAATTTGAATTTAACATCTTTCTTTATCTTATTCAAATTACCAAATGTGCTATGTTGCACTTGTCGAACAAATAAATAAACAGCACAACAAATCTCTACAAATATATGTAAAGCAAATTATGAAAATAAGTTTCAGAAATAAGAAATAAAAATTGGCCTAGACATTTGGTCGAACACGTGGTGAGCACCACTGTGTTCTTCCCAAATCAACCAAACCCGAGATCAAATCAATCAAATTCGAGGTTTATCCGTCGAATTGATGCCTGCACTCTCTCCCTCTCACCTCACTCATCTCTCTGCGCACGAGAAATCGAAGAAACGGGGTCGGGGAAGAGGAGGAGCGACAGGGGACAGGCGCGGCCGTGCGCACGTCGCCATGTCGCGCATGGCAGCGGAGGTGGCAGCGCCGTGTTGCGCAGCACCGTGCCCCCCTTCTCTCTGGTGCCTCCCTGCTCCCTCGCGAAGGAACACCGCACCCAACACGAACCCGAGCCCGCCGGATTGGCGTCGCCAGAGCATGCCCGTGCGCCGCCCAAGCTCTCCCGAGGTCGTCCCATTTTCGAGCAAGCGCAGCTCGTCGCCACGCCTCCATCCTTGCCCCCTGCCACCCCAGCACCGTAGCCACACCTCCACCGCCCCTATGGCGAGCTCACACGTCCCCTGGACCGCTCCCGCGCCGTGTCCACCATGGACCGGACCTCGGGCATAAATACCCCGCCCGAGCCTCGCATCCCCTCTCCAAGCCACACCACTGCCCCTCCCTTATCCACCACCTCTCGTACACCGCCATGAGGGCGGAGCCGCGGTTGCAGAGCCGCTGCTGCTCTGGTTCTTCCCCGAGCTTCGCCGGAGCCGAAGGTAGGCGACGACACGGCCGAGACCGTGCTGCCCTCTCCTTCTCACTTCTCTGGCCCGAACCTTCACCACCATGGACACCGCACTCACCCCACCCTTTTTCCCCTCTGTTTCGTGCATTAGAGCCTCGCCAGGACCCCGCCGGAGTTGCAGGCCGTGGCCGTCGAAACGCAGCAGCTCGCCGTCGACGCTACAAGCCACCCCAGCAAGCTCCACTCGCCCAGAAGCCTTCCCCGAGCCTCCGCCGTCTTTCTGCACCATCCCCGCATTCTCCCGAGCCCCCTAGGTGAGAAATCCATCAGCCACACCATCGCCGGCGTGGCGGCGCCGCCGATTTTATGTCGCCGCCGATGCCTTTGAACGTGAGCCGTTGGATCTAAATCCAACGGCAGCGTAATGGTTCGCGTTAGCTAGCCACTGACGGGCTGGCCCCACCCGTCAGCGATTTATTCTTTATCCAGCGCACACTGAGTCTATGACGGGTGGACCCCACCTGTCATAATTCTCAACATTATCCAGAGAACTAATTAATTCGAATTTAATCTTTTCTGTGAAATCAGTACTGGACCTAACTTAGAAATTCAATATCTCGAGATTTACAAATTCAAATAAATCGAATCCAAATGTTCTGGAAATCTTATGAAATTGTTTAACCAACCCGAGTGGTATCATTTCATTTAGATAAATAATAAAAATG
Source organism: Poa pratensis (assembly GCA_947311845.1). Classification (NCBI taxonomy): domain Eukaryota; kingdom Viridiplantae; phylum Streptophyta; class Magnoliopsida; order Poales; family Poaceae; genus Poa; species Poa pratensis. The sequence goes on from CAMZMU010000047.1 coordinate 69,527,141, forward strand.
TATTATTAAAAATACTACAGAAGGTTTAAATTCTAAACTTGTTTGTTTCTGATACTCTACTAAGCCAAATAATTCCAAACCAATTTTGTTAGCTTGGTACTGTGATCTATTAACTTCCCTAATTTTGGTAGAATTAATTATGCAGTGATAATTGTTTAGTATAAACTAGAAGTTAGAACACCCTTCTGCACTAAAACAATTAAATATGTTTAATGGTTAACCCAAATGAGTTAGGACCAATTTTGTTAAATCACATTTAGTCATGGTTAGTTACCCCTAAAAGGATTTAATTTAAGGATCAACAGAACTTAATTGGTAGCTAAAACTTGGTTATTAAGTTACTGGATTAAAACATTTGTGTAGGGAGTTTGGTAACTCCAAATAATCCAAACTAAATTGTGTTGTCTTCTACACCTCAGTAGCTTTCTATAGAAATTTAGTTTGTATTTTTGTGACTAACAGAACTCAAGTTGTGTAATTAAACATGTTCAACAAGTATCTGCCATATTTTAGACATAAATAAATAATGTTTAATTCAATTAAATTGAAACCAAATGGTATTGTTTGATGTGTGCAGTGGCTATTTAGAGCATTTAGGATTGTAATGTTGTGATGTTGCTTGAGTAGTTTAGTGATTGTTTGTATTTGTTTGTTTATTAATTAGACGAGAGCGCTGTCGGATTTATCGAGGAAGGAGAGTTTGTTGAATCTGAAGATCAAGACCAAGGCCACTTTGTCGAGCAAGGCAAGCTACTCCCTGAGCTTGCACCCCAAATATATGCATCTACATTGATAACATGATTTACTCTTAAGGCAAAGATTTTCTAAAACCTTTTCAAAAGTACATGGAAATTATTTTGCCACCACTATGTAGAAGTATAAGATAGTTTATATAAAATTATAGGATGGGAAAAATAAACTTTGTTTATTCAAAACTCCTTTGAGAAATACTTGTGTGGTTATGAAATGCCGAGATATCGGTGTTGAAATGGAGTATGGAGATTGTTTATGAAAAATGCACAATGTGTCCCTGTACTTACGTCAACCAGCCGATATTCTGTGCGACCACATTTACCCACATATGGGAAAAGGGCTTAGTCATATAATTTGCTCATATTAGTATGGGATGCCTCATCAACATAGACGACTCCGTTATGCATGAGGGGATGGTTTGTTGATCTACCCCTGACCCGGGTCCTCGCTCAAACTCTATGGAAAGATAAGGAGGAGGATTGAAGGTTCCACCATAAATCGCCGGGCAAAACTATGAGTCCTCACACTTAGATTCCGACGGGCTGGGTTAAGTGTTGATGGAAAGTGTCATATGGGCAGGGTCCTATACTAGCATGAGCAAAGGACAGGCTAAGGTCGGTGACTCAACTACGCATACACCTTGTATGGCAAGACGTGGCTGACACGATGAGTTGCCAGATGGATGTGGGAAAAGCGTGCTACCTCTGCAGAGGGTTAAAACTATTCAAATAGCCGAGTCTTCGGGTATGGACAGTTGGGAGGCCCTACTTTGACCTATGTGCAAGTTTTGAAAAGAGTTGAGTTTTAAAAGAAAAATGAAGTGGAGAATGTTTCCTACACCTATACCAACGGATCGGTATGAGGTGGTTGGAAGAAAATGGACCATGACGGGTTATGGTCGGATAAAGGAGGAGTTTTGGAGAAACTAATAAAATGGTGATTTTATTCAAAGATAGTTATAAAACTCTTCTTACCTTTTTCAATAAAGATATAGAGATGTTTTAAATAAATAAAAGTATGAAAGTAAAATAAAACTAGTGCATACTCATGTCGGGGTAGTTTGCGAGTACAATCAAATGTACTCATATTGGTTTCGTCCCTGGCTATTGTCTTAGCCAGACTTCGAGGAGCACTACGCCGAGGAGGAGTATGGCGACTTCTACGCGAACTAGGGATCTCCATAAATCAGCTGCCTGTCGGGTCGTCGTTAGGATTTGGTGCCTACTACGCCGTAGCTTCCGCTGATTATTTTGGTTTGGCCCATGAAGCCACCTATGTAAGACTTGGTCTAAACGACCATTTATGTAAGACTTTTTATTCGGTACTGTAATGGATGTAAACTTTGGTATCCAGTTCGGATTATGTGCAATGACAGACTGATCACGGGATCATTGTGTTAAACATAATCGGGTATTTCGGACGGCTAGTCCGGGGTCCCCACACTTCTTGTCGTACGTCATTGAAACTACCCCTAAAGTTGACTAAAATTACCCACCCTGCCACCCATAAGTCACGTACCGATTCGTTTTATTTTCATCCTTATCGTCAGACGTCGTTTTGTTTCGTGCTTACGCATCCGGGACTGCAAAAACGCCCCGAACGCACCACGCCGCCAGACATCAGGAGCTCCACCACGCCATCGGACTTCAGGGGCTCGACCACGGGGACATCGACGGATCGGCTGTGAGCCTGTGACCCAGTCCCGCATGTCACCCAAGCAAAAGCGGAGCAGTCAAACCCCTTCTCTTCCCCAAAGGCCCCAACAGCTCCTCTGCTTGATGTGCCGCCGCCGCCGGAGCCACTAATGTCCCTGTGTCCCGGCATACTTACAGTGTCTCTTAGGATGCAAAGCTGATACGTTTATGCAGGTACTCGATATGGATGAAGAGGCGGCAATGGTCAACCAGCTCGGTGTGCGGCGGAAGATTTTGGATTTACGACTATATGAGTTGAGGGTCGGGTTGTGGATGAATGGCGTTGGTCAGCGCCCGAACTGCGTCGCCGACAGAGAAGATGTGATTATGCTGCGTTCTTGAGAGATCGGGTATTAGAGAGGAGTGGGTCTGAGGGAATTGGGCTTCTATGTGCCGAGATTTGAGGAGATTAAGAGAGATTAAACAGGAGGATTAAGAGAAGCTGCTACTTTCATACTGTTTGTTTCAGAAGGAGATGACGAGTAGAGAGATTGAGAGATATGTGTACTTTGCTTGCGTGCTGTTACCTTGCTTGCATCCTGCTGCTTGTTTGGGAGCAGACATCTGAGAGTAGATTTTTTTTTGTTTCTCATTGCGTGTATGCTGCTGCTTGAGGGCAGAGAGGATGTAGGGGTGAAATTTAGTTTCTTTGTTATGCTTTCTGCATGAGAGAGTAGAGAGGATCGCCTTGCTGCATGAGAGAGTAGAGAGGATCGATACATTTATTTTGCTTCGTTGTGTTCGCTGCATGAGAGAGCATAGAGGATCCTGCTACGGTGCTGCATGTTTGATAGCAGAGAAAACTGAGAGGGGGTAGAGATTTACTAATGATTTTGCACCGGGGTTGTTGTACTTCCTGCCATCCCAGATGGCGGGAGGACACGTGTCGCTTTGTGGTCTTCCCGCCAGGGCCACTTTTGACAAAAGAATTGGGAGGGGGTTAATTTTGACAATTGCATTGAGCAGGGGCTATATTTGTAAAAAAATCGATGGGTGGGTACCAGCGGGATATTTTTCTTATTCTCCATCTATGCTTCAGGTTGAGGTTTCCTAGGTGGGTCATGGCCATGGGCAGCAGCATACTGTTGCTCAGGCTAGCGGTGATAGACCTGAATTCTCCTAGCATAGCTATCAGCTTAGTCAGGTTGTCTATCTACAATTTTTCTTTAAAAAGTTGTGTGCGGCTTATTGATTATTCAGATTTTATGTTTAACGAATGGCAGTCAATACTCAAATTTAGAATTGATTATTGATGGATTAAATATTTTTAAATTGCAATTGTTAAAGTACAAAGATGCCTAAGTGGACTGGGTGGCTCACCTTACAAGTTTGTAGTTTTACACCGTCACAATACATAGGTAAATTTGAGCCATGCGTTAGTTTTTAGTTTTACACCGTCACAACGCAAAGGTAAATTTTGAGCCGTGGCAACGCACGGGCATAGGTCGCGCGCGTGCGAGAACTCCAAGAAGCGTGCCCTGCAACGAGGCCGAGGAGACCAGGGAGCAGGCGCCGTCGGCGTCCACGCTACTCCGCACCTCCCGGGGGCAGCTCGCTGAGAGATCCTCCGTCAAGGAGACCCGCGTTGTTGGAGATGACATCAACGACGTCGGCTTGGGGAAGAAGGGAACCAGATGTGAGGAAGAAAAGTGGGGTGTTGGGTAGTTGATTTATGTCTAGAAGAGAATTAACTAGATGCTTTATTTAGTTTCGTGTATTATCGGGTTAGGGGCGCATGATATATTTTTTTCTCCCGTTGCAACGCACGGGCATGTTTACTAGTATAGGATCAAGTGGTCAACCTCTGGCATCAACGTTGGAAACATGGTCGCTGCTTATGATCCTTCAGTCAAGTTAGACAGTTGTGGCGGAGCGAGGTTTATTTCAATTAGGCTTGTAAGTTGGCACGGGCTTCCCATGGTGCCGCCAAGCCCAAACCACTTAGGCCTTGTTTGGTGCCAGGGGTTTTGAGGGGATTAGTGGGGATTATCCCCACAGGGTTTTGGGTGAAACCTCTCCACTCACCTAAACCCCTCCAAACCTCTTCTCGGATAATCCCCTACAACCCCCAAACTCATTCCGATTGTTTGGTACACAAGGTTTCATACACACAGGGATTCATACATTCGGAACTCAGCATTGTACAATCATATAACGAGAATCAGATCGAACAAAATAAAAATTTGAACTTTCAAACCAGCGCTCCCAGCATTCGGAACTCAGCATTGTATTGCCAATTAATTTCACATACGAAACTAGAAAGTTTCTCACATATTCAGAACTAGCAATTTAGTTGCAAACAACTCCAAGATTAAATGAAAAGCAAGACTTCATTCCAACAAGGTTTGCGCTGCAATGTTAACACACATTTAGGTCACTTCTTATCAATGATAGAGGTTCAGCATCAGTTCAATGTTTGCGCTGCAATGTTCAGTCGGAGTCTTTCCTAAACTTGGACATAAACCTTTTCTTCATCCTCAGCTGAAAAAGAACAAGTGCAAAAAATAGATTCAATACCACTCTGGTTCACTGAAAAACATATCTCCACTTTGGACCTGTGAAGTTGATGTGAAGTTGTAGGAGCCCTAGGCGATGTGTCCTGTCGAAAGCATTTATGTAACATATCAGGTAACAGACTTGTTTTGATTGTCAAAGTTCAATAACAAATATGAGCAAATCGTACCATCATAAAGTTCGCCAAGGTGGTCAAAGAGAGGAAAGGGCTTTGTCCTAAACTTTTTGATCTTTGGCCATGACTACACATAATAAATTCAAGATAATGAGTACCAACATGATTATGTCCAGATGCAATAACTTGTGAGAAAACTACTTACAATGATCATGTTGTCCCAAAGATGTGCATCAACTTCTATCATGCATCTATCTATGTTCCAACCTGCACCACTTTGCTTTCTAGCTTCCAAAAGCATCATGTATTCTCTTTTCAGTTCTTTTCTTTCTCTTTGTCGTGCTCGAAGTCACGAACACTGGAGGTCGTGAGACCCCTTTTAGAGATTCGGTGAGGGGCGCGAAGTGGATCTAGGCGAGCGAGTAAGCGATGTAGAAAGTAGAACACACAGCAGTTTACCCAGGTTCAGGCCGCTCGGAAGCGTAACACCCTACTCCTGCATGTCTGAATATATGGTGGTGATATGCGTATTCGGGCTACAGAAATGTGTTCCCGGGCACTCTGGATCTAGGGCTAGAAGAGGCTCTGGCCTAACCCTCTAGTAAGCTGGAAAGTGATATGATCCTCCTCCTCGGAGGCCTTGGCCCTCCTTTTATACATCAAGGGGATACCACAGCGGCCTGCCAGTTGTACCATCTGCCCTTCTCTAGATAAGGACAAACGCTGGCCACTTTAACCTCGGACTGCGCACATGCTTTGTTCCCTCCACCTTTATCCCACGAAGCTCCCGTACCCGGGGTACCAAGGAAGCTTCCTTTTCTTGTCCCGCGTTCGTCCTCATTGATGGTCCACGCTGTAGGAGTTCACGGGGACCCCCAGTTCCCGGGATGCGACAGGAGCCCCTGGGCACGGTCATGTCAACACTGGCTCGGTTGACAGGGCTGGGCCCAAAAAACAGCGTGGTGGCGTTGCTCGATCTCGTCGCGTCCCGTCCACGAACTTGGCAGCACGGCTGCCATCATCACGCACGCGTCGGCTTTGACCGATGGGTCACGTCTCCTCGATCTTTGCGGGTGTTCCTAGTAGTGGAGAAAGTAGGGGAGGTTCCCGAGGCGTCGTGTGCCCCGGAAAACTTCCTTAAATAGATGGCTGGCGCGCCACCTGTTCTTTAACCTCTGCACTCTTTCGCTCCCAGTGCACAAATCTTCGCATCGGTCATGGGCAGGACTCCGGGAAGCAAGAACCGAAAGAAGGCGACCCCGCCTCCATCTCCGGTGCGGGAACGCGGGGAGCCATCCTCTGGCCGGCATTCTCGTCTTGGGAAGCGTAGCCATGACCTGGCTTTGGCCGCCCCTCCGCCAGGTGTTGGCGAGGGCGAGCCCTTTCTCTTCGTCTCCATCGTGTTCCCCCTTCGCAGTCGCCTCCGCCTCCCAGAAATGGTGAGGATCAGGCTGGGGACTCGGATCCTGGAATCCTTCCATCTGTCGGTGAGGGGGAGCCCGAATGGCTGTTTTGCTGTCCGCACTGTTGCGGAGCACGGGGAACTGTTCTTGGGTCCCGGATGGGTGATTTTCACCCAGATGTACAAGATTCAGCAGGGATTCATCCTGCACTTTGATTTCGATGGGTCGGATGGGCTCTTCGTCACGATCTTCGATGGCAATTACTACGAGGCGCCTCCCGTCGTATACGACGATGAAGGAGGACCCCAGGAGCAGGGCCTGTGAAGCTGGAGAACTAGTCTGCTTAGGATAGATTGGCTTCAAGTTTCACCTGGCTGTACGCTTGCTCTTTTGTATCCGGGGATTCTGACGGTCGAGTTCCCGGGAAATATCAATGAAATGTCCTTTTTCTGCAATTTCTCTATATCTCTGTGCTTGTCACGATTCTTTTTGTTTGCCTCGATACCGTTGCAAGGATAGAATAGATTCGTTCAGTCGTTGCATGCTTGTTCACCCATCTTGGTCAGATATCGCCATAATGACTTGCCTCTGCCGCTTCAATAGTGCGATTTGACAACACGAGCAGTGTTAAGGCTCGACTCTTGGGGAAACGCGCCGTCACGAGCTCGGTTCCGTAAGTGGAGCGCGGCTGATGGGATGCCTCTGTTTCTCTTATAAGTAGGAGTGAGGAAGCAGAGCCATCCCCATTCCTCATTTCCTTGCTTCATCCCAATCTTGGTCCAAGTCTGGCAACGAGAACAGCTATCCTCTCCCAAGCCTTGGCGGAGAGGGTGCGGAGAGCAGCAGGGGAGGTCTCCGCCGGCGGATCTCGGCGCAAGAACTTAGCTTTCCTGTTAGATCTAGTCCAGATGCAGGTCGGGTGAGACTCGATCTTCCTCCATTACTGAACTCGCGGAGGGCTGTGCGTGCCATCTGACGTCTTCGCAGGGAGACCGCCGGAGATGCCAGAATCGCAGCTCTCGTGGATGAACTCATGGAGGCTCTTCAGGTATGTGGTCTTGCTCATGACTTCAAAGGAAAGAAATCCAATCTAGAAACTCCTCTTGATTCGGTTTCTTGTTGATGTAGGCTGAGCATGCGGCGTCTGCAGACCTTGTGCAGGAGTTGGAAGATCGCTTCGCTTGGACCGAGATGGGACAGGCGAGAAGATCCCCAACTTAGAGTCGAAACGATTCTTGGCGATCTTGGATCCCTCGGTCGATTCCCTCCCTCTCGCCTCTAGTCTTCCAGGGGGAAGCACCAGAAGATGAGAGGAAGCGATGCTTGATCTGGGGGTACCGGCCTTCCTCCTGGGTGTTGAAGCTAGAGAACCAGGAGAAGATCGGTGGGTGGAGCCCCCAAATGTAGTTTAGAATCATCGTCTTCTTGTACCTATTTTCGCCTTGTAAGCTCGTTGAGCAGTGAAACAACATGGAAAGCTTATCAGAAACTGTTTCATATATCTTAGATTTTGCAAACTCTTGAATAACAATACTTTTAGTTCTCGGTTAGGACTTCTAATCCTTAGCATACTCTCGAGATTTGATTTCATGGGTGATAGTTGAGAGCACGTGGGCCAGGCTGTGGTCGTCAGAGCGGATCTAAACGCTCCTCATAGGGCATCACTGCAACTCATGCAATCTATGTTTCCGGGCGCTCGAGTGTTCTAGCCAAGACGCGTTAGAGCAGATCTGCACGCTTGTGTCCCGGGAACACCCTCCCCTCGAACGATTCCAGAAGGAGATGCCTGCGCACGGACGAACGGCTGTGGGTCGCTAACCCATCAGCATTCTCCGTCCGCTGGCTGCTTAAACGCTTAAGGCGAGCCTGGGCTCCCAGATAGGATGAGGCCAGATCAACATCTGGGCGCGCCATCCCGTGAGCGTTCTCACCCTAAGCCGTTTTTGTCTCGATTCGATTGTATGCTCAGGAAAATCCACCTTCCCCGGAAACATAAAAGCGAACGAACGAGGTGGTTGGCAGCGAGACACTTAACTTTATTCATTCTGAATGGCTATTTCCCGTGAAGATGGGCGCCGGTATGGTTTCCCGTGAAGACAAGCCACTGGCGCCTACCTTCCTTATTTGCACCGGAAAACCAATTCAACCAAGTGAGATTGTTCTTTGCAACAAAGCGATCTACTTTAGTTAATTAAATCTGGTTTTTCTTCCGGGTTCTTGAGACTTGAACATCTATAACAATCCTCGAGCCCAAACAAAAGCGCACTATCGATGCCACTCTGCGTGATTCTGGACAGATCAGTTATCCGCAGGTATTCTACCGGGCTGGGCGGACCAGTAACCGCGTAGCACTACGCGACCAGGTTAGACCAGCTATCGCGTAGCAAGGCATCAATGAGTGTTGTTCGGCGTAATCATCCGTGCTATCTGCGGCCTGGACGGACCAGTCGTACATGCGCTCTACCGGTACTGGGCGGACCAGCAACCGCGTAGCACTACTTGACCGGGCCGTCGCCCGATCGTCCAAATGGTAGTGTAAGCAGGATTTGGTGATGTCAGGGCGGACCTAAATACTCACCCGATAGCCCCTGGGTCGGGGGTTGTTATGGATGGACAACCTCAAGAACCAGGAACTAAAAGCATGAACATACATATTTCTTTTTCCCAAAAAACTTGCAACCAGGAAGAAAACTGAGTCCAGAATTAACTTAACTTAAAATAATCGATAGCAGAGGATGAACCGATTACATAATCAACTTTAAACCGAGAAAATCGTGGCGGAACGGATCGCATGCCCACACTCATCCTGGTGGCGGAACGGATCGCAGACCCACACACGTCTTTCCCGTTCATGGGCAAGATCCCGGATACGGACTTTTCTCACGGATAAAACTTTCTCAACAGAGCGATGTTCCAGGAGTTGGAGATTAACGTACCATCCTCAGTTTCCAACCGCACTGCTCCAGGCCTAGAAACCCGAGCGACCCTGTAAGGTCCCTCCCACTTGGGTGACATTTTGTTCCTCCCAGCCATTACCTGTACCTTGCGCAAAACCAAATCTCCAGCATCAAGAGTCCGAGGACAAACAGTATGGTTGTGATAACGACGCAAAGATTGCTGGTAGCGAGCTGATCGCACCGCAACCTTGCATCGTGCTTCCTCCAATATGTTCAAGTCATCCATCCTCCTTTCCAACTGATCACTTTCTTCATAAGCCAGCACTTGGGGTGAACCGTGTTTAAGTTCAGAAGGGAGTACTGCTTCGGCCCCATACACGAGCGAGAATGGAGTCTCATTTGTTGCTCGGCTTGGGGTAGTCCTTAGAGAACACATAACTCCTTGCAGCTGATCTATCCAATTTTTGCCTGAGGTCTTGAATCTGTCAAAAGTTTTTGTCTTGAGTCCTTTCAGCACTTCAGCATTCATTCTTTGCACCTATCCATTACTTCTTGGATGTGCCACAGATGCAAAGCAAACTTTTGTCCCAATGTCTTCACAGTATGCCAGGAATGCCCCACTGGTGAATTGTGAGCCATTTTCAGTGATGATGCGATTAGGCACCCAAAACGGCATACTATTCCCTTAATGAACTTGATAGCAGCTTAGGCGGTTATATTCCTGACTGGTTCAACCTCAGCCCATTTTGTGAACTTATCGATGGCCACGAATAGATATTCATATCCCCCAGCAGCTCTTGGTAACTTGCCCACGATGTCTAGCCCCCAGACTGCGAATGGCCAAGATATTGGAATGGTTTGCAGAGCCTGAGCCTGAGCTGGCTGATGAATGCTTTTTGCATGAAACTGGCAAGCTTCGCAGGTTTTGACCAGTTTTTCTGCATCGGCCAAGGCAGTAGGCCAGAAGAAACTCATTCCATATGCCTTCCCGACCAATGCCCTGGAGGCCACATGATTCGAGCAAGTACCTTCATGAATTTCAGATAAGATCTGCAAGCCTTCTTCCTGCGAAATGCACCGAAGCCTGACACCATTTTCTCTTCTCCGATATAGCTCGCCGTCGATGAGGGTATACATTTTAGATTGTCGTGCCACTCGCTCTGCATTGACATCATCCTCAGGCAGGATTAGATTCTGGAGGTGGTTGACCAATTCTACTGCCCATGATGGTACAGTTTTTTCCATGGGAAGGACCTCTGCGTGATCAAGTTCTGGTGGCGTATCCTTCCCGGGAACCTGACCTGCATCATCAAGTTGGCTTGGTTTAGCGGACATTGTGGTGGCAGCCCCCGAGCTTGACGCAATCATTGCCCTCAGCTTATCAGCAGGAATAGAAGGTTTGTGTAAAGCCTCGATGAATATTCCTGGTGGCACTAAGCCTCGCTGGGAAGCTATCCGGGACAATGCGTCTGCAACTGAATTTTGATCACGGGGAATGTGCTCCAGTCTCAAGCTCCTGAACCTTTTCTTCAGTTTGGCAACCTCCTCCACATATGGTGCCATGGTTGGGCATTCGTAGACCTTCTCCACTTGCCTGACAACTAGCTGAGAATCACCTCGAGCTATCAGGTTTATGGCGCCCACACCAAGTGCCATTCTAAGTCCAGCAAGCAATCCTTCATATTCTGCAGTGTTGTTGGTAATCCCTGTCTTCTAAAGCATCTGAACGACGTACTTGAGCTGTTCACCCGTAGGTGATACCAGCAGCACGCCTGCCCCAGCCTGTCCCCCAGAAAAAGATCCATCAAAATAGAGTGTCCAAGTATCCGGCTCCTCCTTCCCGAGAAGGCCGGATTCTTCTTCCCATGACTCAATCGCCGTTTCAAGCCACTCTGCCGCGAAATCCACAAGTGCTTGACTTTTGATAGCATCAGCTCGCTTGAACTGCAAACCCAATCCAGATAACTCATAGCCCATTCAGCGATTCGTCCGGTGGCATCCTTGCTTTGCAGAACACGCTCCAGGGGGTATGAAGACACCACCGTGATAGTACGCCCTTCAAAATAAGGCCTCAACCTCCTGGAAGCTAACAGAATTCCCAGCAGAAGTTTGTACATCATCGGATATCGTTCTCGGCCGTCTCACAAGACTGAGCTCATAAAGTATACTGATCGCTGCTCCAGCTTCGGAGTGGACTTAGTAGCATTCCTAGGAACCGTGGCTCCAATTCTCGGCTTTGGCTCTCGCTCTGCAACTAGGGCCGCGCTCACAACCTGGTTAGCAGCCGCAATGTAGAGGAGAAGAGGCTCCTCTAGCATTGGCGCTACCAGGATGGGAGGACTAGAAAGATACTTCTTCAAATCTTGCAGAGCAGCCTCAGCCTTGGAGTCCCACTTCACTGGGCCATATTTCTTAAGAAATTTGAAGAATGGCAGTGCCCGCTCTCCGAGCCTGGAAATGAATCTCCCTAAGGCAGTTATGCATCCATTGAGCCACTTAACATCCTTGATATGCTTGGGAGCGTCCATCATCTCTATGGCCTTGATTTTATCAGGATTTGCCTCAATGCCTCGGTGAGAGACCAAGAAACCCAGCAATTTCCCGGAAGGTACTCCAAAGACGCACTTCGCAGGATTCAACTTGAGGTTGATCTTCCTCAGATGATTGAAGGTTTCTTCCAGATCAGAAATGAGGGTCTCTCTTCTTCCTATTTTGACCACAATATCATCAATGTAAGCTTCGACGTTGGTCCCTATCTGAGGTCCGAGGCAAGCTCGCATGGCACGCTGGAAAGTTGCCCCTGCATTCTTCAAACCGAAGGGCATGGAAATGTAGCAGTAGCAACCATTCTGAGTGATGAAGGCAGTCTTTTCTTCGTCTTCTTTAGCCATTTTGATCTGATGGTATCCGGAGAATGCATCCAGGAAACACAGCAGATCACAGCCGGCAGTAGAATCCACAATCTGATCAACCCTGGGCAGAGGATAAGGATCTTTAGGGCAAGCTCTGTTAAGGTCTGTGTAGTCGATGCATAGCCTCATGTCAACACTATGTGGTTTAGGCACCACCACCGGATTTGCCAACCATGCTGTGAGTGGTACTTCTCGAATCACCCCTGCCTTCGGCAACCTGTTCACCTCGGCAAGGATGAACTCTCACTTCCTGTCTGACTATGGTCTGATTCGTTGCTGAATAGGACGAGCATCCGCTTTGACTGCCAATTTGTGCTCAATCACCTCCCTGGGTATACCGGAAAGACCTGACGGGTCCCAAGCGAACACATCAGAATTTTCCCGCAGGAAGGCGATGAGCGCGCTTTCCTATTTGTCAGGAAAATCCTGTGCCGATAGTGACCATGATGTTTCCATCACCAGCCAATCGGACCTTCTTAGTAAGTTTTGCATCTTTGCATTCCAGTTTCTGCTTTGGAGCGGAGGGAAGAAGTTTCACGGGTGCGTTGGTGGAGTTCGACCCTTCTGGCTCACTTGCTGACGCTTCGTTCCCGGGCAAGGTGACAGTGACAAAGTGATGATCACTGTCCCCGGGTAGAGGCTGGTCATCTCTGGGACTAACTGCCATGGCTGCTTTTGCGATTGCATCTGCACAGAAGATAGCGTCCTGGCAGTCGGCCTTCACGGTGATGACTCCGGCCTTGCTTGGTATTTTCAGCACATTGTAGGCATAATGAGATGCTGCCATGAACGTGGCCAAGGCTGGCCCCAAGTATGCCATGATACGGCAGCGGGATATCGGCAATGTCAAAAGTGATATCCTCTGTACGAAAGTTTTCAGATCCCCCAAAAGTGACCGGCAAAGTGATCTGTCCCAATGGATGTGTAAGTCTCCTGTTAATTCCTTGAAAAGCCCCAGTTGGCTGCAAGCGGCCTAGAGGAATCTGCAGCCTCTCCATGACCTTGATTGAGAGCAAATTCACCCAGCTCCACCATCAACCAACATTTTGCTCACAGCCAGATTCTGTATAGTAGGTGACACGACGAGTGGTAGAACTCCAACCCCAGTAGTGCGATCAGGGTGATCCTTGGAATCGAACGTGATAGCTCAGTCTGAACATTTCAGGGGTCGCTGCGTTCCCGGGGCGGGCTCTGCTGCATTCAGTTCACGGGACATCCTCTTGAAAGCACTCATGGACGGGAAACCAGAAGCACCGCCATGGATGCATACGTAATCTACAGCAGCCTGGAATGCCCTGCCATCATTCTCTTCTGCTGCGGGTTCAGCGGCTATGGCGAGCAAGTTTTGCCCTGCGAACCCAGCGCGCCCACCACCGCGTCCGCCCATGAATCTGCCCCTACCAGGGAATCGGCCACCACGTCCACCTCGGCCTCCTGTAGGGCAGAAGCGGCGGATATGGGTGGTGTCGCCGCATCCAAAACATCCACCATTCTGCCTGGCTGTCTCAATATTTTGGCGCTGATCCCAGACGAAGCCCTGTATCTTGAAGCAGTCCTAGATGTCATGCTTGCCAACACCATGGAGGGGACACCATACTTCCGATGCTGGGGTGGTTGTTTCCTCTACGGCTCAGCAGCCAGAACCTTTGGAGCAGGGGCAGATGCTGGAGCTTCCTGCTTCTTAGTCTTCTTTGGGACAGATGAGGATTCCCCAGGCATGCGACGCCCCTCCTCAGCACGCACGCACTTCTCCGTGAGTGCCCACAGCTCCTGAGTGATCTCAATGTTGTGCGTGCTCAACTTTTCTCGCATCTTTATGTCTCGGACACTCACATGGAACGACGACAAGATGGCAGCTTCCTTGAGGCCAGGGATGTTGTTGACCTTGGTACAGAAGCGCTGAACATAATCACGCAGGCTCTCGTTCTCGCCCTGCTTCATGCCGTACAGGTCATTGACCGTTCCCGGGCGTTTGTAAGCTCCCTGGAAAGCCCCAGGAACTGATGGCACAAATCAGACCATGACTTGACCGACTGTGCGGGAAGATTGCACAGCCAGGACAGCGCCTCATCTTTGAGAGCCAATGCAAACCAGTTTGCGATGATTGCCTCATCGGCTCCAGCAGCGCGCATTGCGGTGGTGTAGATCTGGAGGAAATCCCTTGGGTTAGTTTTTCCGCCAAACTTGACGGGCACCTCATGTCGTGTCTCGTTGTATGGACACCGGGAGTATAGGATACCCCCTTTTAGGTTCGGCACGGGGCGCGAAGGAGGCTGAGAATCGTCTTCTTGGGCGGAGTCTAGATCAAAGCATGCAACCAAAAGGACACAAGGAGCTACCCAGGTTCAGGCCGCCCGGAGGCTAAAAGCCCTACTCCTGCATGTCTGGATTGATGGGTTCTTCATAGTGTGGCTTACAATGGAACCTCCCGGATAGGGTACCCGAAAGGGTTTTGGCTGGAGGTAGAAGAAGGACAGATCCTGACCCGGAGGAGATCACCTTCCTCTCTACCTTCGCAACCCTAGTCTAGTCTTGCTCTGGTTCTAGCTTGTGTTCATCCTTGCTTCGACCTCCCCCTCCTCCGTGCCTTGGTCCTCCTTTTATAGGCTAAGGGGTTGCCACAGGGTCACGTGAGGGGCGTGAGGGACCTTCGGGGTGAAGGATCCTGTGGGGACCCCGGACTAGCTGTCCGAAATACCCGATTATGCTTAACACAACGATCCCGTGATCAGTCTGGCGTTGCACATAATCCGAATTGGATACCAAAGTTTACATCCATTACAGTACCGAATTAAAAGTCTTACATAAATGGTCATTTAGACCAAGTTCTTACATAGGCGCCTTCATGGGCCAAACCAAAATATCAGCGGAAGCTATGACGTAGTAGACATCATATTCTAACGATGATGACCCGACAGGCAGCTGACTTGTGGAGATCCTTAGTTGGCGTAGAAGTCGCCATACTCTTGCTCGGCGTAGTGCTCCTCCTCGTAGTCTGGCTAGGTCAATAGCCAGGGACGAAACCAATATGAGTACATTTGAATGTACTCGCAAACTACCCCAACATGAGTATGCACTAGTTTTATTTTAGTTGACAACTTTTATTTATTTTAAACATCTCTATATCTTTATTGAAAAAGGTAAGAAGATTTTTATAACTATTTTTGAAGAAAACCACCATTTCATTTGTTCACCAAAACTCCTCCTATTTCTGACCATGGCTCACCATGGTCCATCTATTTCAACAACTCATACCACTCCATGTGGTATAGCTGTGTAACACCAACTCCAATTCAGTTTCTTTTAAACTTAAAAACTTTTCCAAAAACTTGCACATGGTCAAAGTAGGGCCTCCCAACTGTCCATATCCGAGGACTCGGCTATTCGAATAGTTTTACACTCTGCAGTGGTAGCACGCTTTTCCCACATCCATCCGGCAACTCATCGTGTCCGCCACGTCTCGCCATACAGGGTGTATGCGAAGTAAGCCGCCGACCATAGCCTGTCCTTTGCTCATGCTAGTATAGGATCCTCCCCATATGACACTTCCAACACACTTAACCCAGCCCTTCGGAATCTAAGTGTGAGGACTCATAGGTTTTGTCCGGCGGTTTATGGTGGAACCTTCCATCCTCCTCCTTATCTTTCATAGAGTTTGAGCGAGGACCCGGGTCAGGGGATGACCAACACACTATCCCCTCATGCATGACGGAGTCATCTCCGTCGATGAGGTATCCAGTACTAATATGAGCAAACTATATGGCTAAGCCTTTTCCCATATGTGGTGGATGTGGTCGCACAGGGTATCGGATGGTTGACGTAAGTACAAGGACACACTGTGCATTTTTCATAAACATCACCATTTTTCCTCTTCTCCATTCCAACACCGACATCTCGGTATTTCATAATCTCACAAGTAATTTCAAAGGAGTTTTGAACAAAACATAATTGTTTTTCCCATCCTATAATTTGATATAACTATCTTATTTTTCTACATAGGTGGCAAAATAATTTCCATATACTTTTGAAATGGGTTTTATAAATCTTGCCTTGAGAGTAAAACATGTTATGAAAGTAGATGAATATGTTTGTAGTGCAAGCTCAGAGAATAGCTTGCCTTGCTTGGCAAAGTGATCTTGCTCTTGTTCTTCAATTTCAGCAAACTCTCCTTCCTCGATATATCCGTCAACGTTTTCGTCTAATTAATAAACAAACAATGCAAACAATCACTAAGCTATACAAGCAATCATCTCAACACAACAATCATGAACATCACACATAGCTACTGCACACATCAAACCACACAATTTGGTTTCAAAAATATTTGAATTAAACATCTTTTATTTATGTTCAACATTATGGCAGAAACTTGTGGAACATGTTTAATTCAATAACTTGAGTTCTGTTGCTCACAAAAATACAAACTAAAACTCTATGGAAAGCTACTGATGTGTAGAAGACAACACAATTTGATTTGGTTCAAATGGAGTTACTAAACTCGCTACACATTTGTTTGAATCCAGAAGCTTAATAATCAAGTTTTGGCTACCAATTAAATTCTATTGCTTAAAAATTAAATCCTTTTAGGGGTAACTAAACATGACTAAATGTGACCTAACAAAATTGGTCCTAATTCATTTGGGTTTACCAATTAACATATTTAAATGTTTGAGTGCAGAAGGGTGTTTAAACTTAAACTTTGTACCAAACAAATCCTACTGCACAATTAATTCTATCAAAATTAGGGAAGCTAATACCTTGCAGTACTAAGCTAACAAAATTGGTTTGGAATTATTTGGACTAACAGAGTATCAGAAACAAACAAGTTTAGATTTTAAACCTTCTGTGGTATTTTTAAATATTTATCTAAATGAGTTGAATCCAATTGGGTTGGTTAAACAATTTCATAAGATTTCCAGAGCAATTGGATTTGATTTATTTGGATGTCTAGATCTCGAGTTATTGAATTTTGAAGTTGATGCCAGTACTGTTTTTCCAGAGAAAAAAATTAGAAAATCTAACTGTTCTGGACAAAGTTGAGAAACCTGACAGGTGGGGCCTACAGGTCAGTGACTCAGAGTGCACGAAGGAAATGATTAAAACACTGACGGGTGGGGTCCACTTGTCTGTCTAACATCTACAGCGAAGCGGTACGTTGCCGTTGGATCTAGATCCAACGGCTCTCAGAGCCCGCGAACGGCGACGACCATTTCTGGGCGGCGCCGCCGCGCCGGCGGCACGGTGATGATCGGAAACTCACCTAGAGGGCTCGGATGGTCGCGGAGATGAAGCAGATCGACGGCGGAGGCTCGGGGAAGGCGATGGGGCGAGTGGCAGTTGCTGGGGAAGCTTCTGTCGACGGCGGCGATGTCGCGCACTTCCTCGGCGACGGGCAGCAACTCCGGCGGAGCTTCGGGGTCGCGTCCGTGCACTAAAAAGAGGGAAAAGAGGCTCGGGTGAGTGTTGTGTCCACAAGGAAGAGCGTAGAGGCCAGAGAGAAGAGAATGGGAGGGTGTGGCGTTGCGGCGATGCTCGACCTTGACGGCGGCGACGGGTGCGGTAGTGCACGGCCCTCTGGCGGTGCACAGACCAAATTGGAGCGAGGGAGAGATCGAGGGAAGGGTGTGGAGTTTCAGTGAGGTCTCGGGGTGGCTTTATAGGCTCGGGGCGGCCCATGGTGGTCGAGGTCCACGGCGACGGCCATGGCGCGCCCGAGGTGATCGACTCCTCGATTCCGCGGCGAGGGTGCAGGGGATCGTGGCGGCGTGACGCATCTAGACGAGCCGTGCGTGTCGGCGTGCAGAGAGTGCGCCAATTTGGGACGGCGCCGTCGGAGTGACTACGGCGATGCAGAGGGGGACAGGGCGGCGATTTCGGCAACGGGGTGCTCGAGTTCGTGCAGAGGGCGCAGAGGCGACGACCGTGGACGGCTGCGAGCGAGAGGGGGGCCTGGGGGGCCCGGGAAACGGCGATGCGCGCGGCGTGCGGCGACGACACGGCGACGGAGAGGTAGCCGATGACACTTTTGCCAAAAACCCCCTGGCTCCTGTGCTCTGCTCCTTTTCCTTCTTCTTTCTTCTAATTACTTTTAGTCCTTCTGTTTAATTGCAGTAGCACTTCTTGATTTAATTTGAGGCACTAAATCAATTTATAAAAATTTGCCAAAATTTGTGGGGCCTTCCCATAATGTGCAGAAGCTCCACAAAAATTGGCTTTGCAAAATAAAATGTTTTGCAACATTTTCTTTCATAGTACTTTGTTTATGTTATTTTAATTTATTTCAATTTGTTTTTATTTTAGAATTTTAAAACTAGTTCAAAAATAATATTTGAGAGGGGAAAGTGGTAGGAACAAAATGGGGAGTGTTTACATTACATCTCCACTGACTTTGGTTTGAAAAATAATTGAGTTTGTCACTTTGATATTTTTAAGTGACAACTTGTCACTTTTATTTTCTTGCTTTGATTTTTTTTATTTTGTTTTCTTTCTTTCTTACTAGTGTTCACTAGAGCAAACACTCACACAAACAGCAAGAACCACAACTCAAGTAACAAGAAGCAATTAACATACAAGAAACAACAAAAAGTTTTTGTTGGCTCTCATTTTTGGAATATAATCCTGATAATAATTTTGGGATGTTACAATCCTTCCCCCCTTAAAATAAATCTCGTCCCGAGATTTGCTAGGCTTAGGTACTAAAGAGGTCTGGGAATTCGCTTCGAAGATAATCTTCGCGTTCCCAAGTTGCTTCTTCTTCAGAGTGGTTGGTCCACTGAACTTTGTAAAACTTGATCGCACGTCTTCGGGTAACTAAAACATCCTCTTCGAGAATCTTGAGAGGTCTCTCACGATAAGTCAAATCTTGGTTCAGGTCGATGGAGAGGTGGTCGATGTTTTTGAAAACATCAAGCTGGTCAGGAACTTCGAGACACTTCCGGAGCAAGGAAATGTGGAAGACATCATGATAATCTCCTAACTCCTGGGGTAACTCCAGCTGATAGGATACTTCTCCTCGACGAGCAAGGACCTTGAAGGGTCCAATATACCTTGGCGCTAATTTTCCTTTGACATGGAAACGCTGCATTCCTTTAAGGGGTGTCACTCGGAGATAAACATAATCTCGACGTTGAAGGTGAGGTCACGGCGCTTGGTGTCAGCGTAACTCTTCTGACGGGATTGGGCAGTCTTGAGGCGCTCACGAATAAGCTGAACTTGCTCTTCAGCTTCACGGAGGGTATCTGGTCTGAACAATTTGCTTTCTCCGGTATCAGACCAATTCAGGGGTGTACGACACTTCTTGCCGTAAAGGGCTTCAAAAGGGGCCATTTGCAGACTAGACTGATAACTGTTGTTGTACGAGAACTCTGCAAACGGAAGGCAATCTTCCCACTTGGAACCATAGGATAGAACACATGCGCGAAGCATGTCCTCCAATATCTGGTTCACTCGCTCAGTTTGGCCATCGGTCTGGGGATGATAAGCTGTGCTAAATGCTAGCTTGGTTCCGAGGGCTTCGTGAAGGGATTTCCAGAATCTTGAGGTGAATTGTGTGCCTCTATCGGATACAATCTTCTTAGGCACACCATGCAGGCTCACTATTCTGGAAATATACAAGTCGGCCAATTGATGTCCCCGATAGGTGGTGTTGACAGGGATGAAATGGGCAACCTTGGTCAGTCGATCAACGATGACCCAGATTGAATCATGGCCTCGGTTGGATCTTGGAAGTCCGGTAATAAAATCCATTCCAATCTCATCTCACTTCCACTCGGGAATTTTCAAAGGTTGAAGCAATCCAGCGGGTCGCTGATGTTCAGCCTTAACTCGCTGGCAGATGTCACACTTGGCTACGAATGAACCAATCTCTCGCTTCATTCCATGCCACCAAAATCGTTCTCGAAGGTCTTGGTACATCTTGGTTCCGCCGGGGTGGATTGAATAAGGGGTCTCATGGGCCTCCTTCAGGATTAACTCCTTAAGTTCCGTGACATTGGGCACACAGATACGGTTATTGAATTTCAACACTCCTTCAGCATCTTCGGTAAAACCGGGTGCTTTGCCGAGGGAAATCTTCTTCCTAATTGTGGGGACCCCTCAGATTTACCAGTCAGAGGTGCCCACGTTATGTAAACAGATCACGATCCCAATGATCAGTGCATCGCGATCACATAACCAACATGATATACATAGTTACATCATCCAACTCGAATAGTACAAGACTTACATAAATGGTGGTCACACGACCAAGTCTGCAACCATCGTCACGCAGGACGGAATTTAACTACGATATAGCGGAAGCACTCGGCTAGCGTCGACCCTCGTCACAACCGGACGCATTCCCACAGAGCAGTTGACCGGTGACACTCAGTTGGCGTAGTCGTCGGCGTACTCCTCATCTTCGGCGTAGGTCTTCGCGTTGAATATCTGGACATTGGAATATCCAGGGACACAGCCATGAGTACAATTACGTACTCGCAAGACCACCACCAGGCTTAAGTTTTCATGGTAATGCAATAAAAGCGTTTTCGAAAACTGGGATAGCTGCTATATATGACTATAGGGCTTAATTTTCGCAAACGATGCTTTTAGACATAGAGAATACGACATCTCTATATCTTTGTTAAAAAGAAACATTTAGAGATAGAATTTTCTTTTGTAGAGATCGCCGGAACTATCTCCACATCTTTGTAAAACATTTTGTAAAACTTTTCAAGGACACTAGGATAGGGATGCCCCTTTTCTCTTTTCCGGTTCCGACTGGTTGACTCCCCGAGACCAACCATCTTCGCCCAAAGTCCGTACCTCCCAGGTACCTCCTTGATGTCTCCTTTCTCCTTTGCCGAAAACAGTTTCTTTTTAAAACATAAAATGCCCATACGCCTAGATCGGTGGCCTTTCCAACCGTCCATGACCGCGGACACGGCTATTCGAATAGTTTTACACTCTGCAGAGGTGGTACACTTTCACCACAAGATTCGGATGGTCTGTCGTGGATCAACCACGGACTGTACAGAGACAGCATGCACACATCAGACGGCCGATCCTAACTTCCACTATGTCAGCGCTAGTATAAGAATATCCTCTTCGAGTGGGTTTGTTCTCCCCGGCACCGAGTGAGCTAGCCGTATCGATCCGGTTTCCCCTAGTCTCACACCGCCATGACAGGAGACCCACCGTTGCTTCCCGGTGGCACACGCAGTCCACACTTTGTATGCCCATATCCAGCATTCGGTTCCGGGGACTCTAACCCCTTCTAGCCCATTGAGGAGTATTCGAATACTAACACCAACAAGCTTCCGCTAAGCCCGTGCCCATTTTGGGTAATGTGGTTGTACGGGTTAATTGTTCAGTGCGGCCGCTAGGGCTGTACTTTGTTTTCAAAAACATCTCCACCTCCGACTGCTCCCAGCAGCTCGGGTTTTCACAAACTCTCCGAATGCTCCCAGCACTTCGGGTTTTCATAAACATCTCCATTTGCTCCCAGCAACATGGGTTTTATAAATTACTTTCTCGCCGATCGCTCCCAGCGACTCGGGTTTTTCTTCTGAAAACATTTTACCAAAGACCAGGCTCCCATCCTATAGTCTTGGGATAAAGATATAAGGATATACTACCAGAAAATATAATTTTCTTGATGGCACCTTCAGTAGAAGGCTTCTCAAGTACAGATCTATTTTTATAAACCTATTATATACTAGTAGATATCTTTGGCCAAACAATATTTTATAAAATAGTTTTGGGTGGCCAAGTGCCACAGAGGAAATAAAACATGCATTATTTTATTTTGAAAACAAAACATGCTTTAATGAAATAATAGGATTTCAGTAGGGTATGGTGAGGTGGCTTGCCTTGCTTTAGCAAAGTGTCCCTGATCCGGTTCTGCTTCGTAGACCTGTTCAGTTTCCAAGTACTGTTCCTCCTCTTGCGGACCTAATGTACCGGAAAAATAAACGGAACTACCGTCACTCTAAGAAGCGGGTTGACAACAATCTAAAGTAAATCAACAAAACAACAAGCATTGCACAAAACACTAAGCTAGCTAACAAGAGCAAGCGATTCACTTAGTTATACAACCACAACCAGAAGGTCCATAAAGCTAAGACAAACAACAAACACCCCAAAGAAGGTGTACACAACAACCCTAATAGTTAAACTCTAAAGCAAAAACTCCACTTAGGATGGTTAGGTCTCTTAACCAGGGCTGTTACCGTAGTTTAGGAAATACTTCAGACAAAAGTTAAGTTACTAATTATTTTCTATTATAAAATTATATCACCCAGACATTAACAAACTACTCATGCTAGTATTCAAACTTAAAGACTACCAAGTTTAACTAACAAGGCAAACATATGAAATCACACAAACAAGTTTGGCAACTACAAAACAATTTATTAATTATTTACAAATAGGGTTAAGGTGATAATTAGACAACCTTTTGGACCACTTTCAAAAATGCAAATCTAAGCATCACTAATAAACTTAAAACAACCAGTAGCTAAAAAGAACTTTATTAGTGAAGTTTACTTTGTTTTATTACACACAAAATTAAGCAAACAAGCATGATTAATTCATTTTACTTCCTTAGGCATTAATAGCAATTTATAACTAACTACATTTTATTTCTACTCAAGCACTAACAGTACTAACATATTAAACATTTCTACAATCATCTCACAAAGCAAACCACATCAAATCACATCCAAGAGAAAAGTGTAGCACTCAAACCATTTTGATTTCTTTTCTTTTCTTTAAAGGATTTAATGGACAGAAAACTGTACCCAAGCCATTTTAACACACAACATCCTCTGGATAAAACAACTAAAACCATCCTAAACATAGACAAGCAAAGGCAATCAATTAAAATGGGGCTTTTAATAGTAGTAGTGTTGCTGTTTTTGGGGAAACATCCACAAATCCTAAAATAATGCTCCTAAAAATATATCCTTCTACCTCAGTACTTCTATAAGTCATACCAAACTAGGGGGATTGGATTTGCACCCAAAGCACCTTCCATTTGAGAGCTAAAAATGCCCCAAATGCTTCTGGTCCTGAAACTAAAATGAATACAACTATAGTTTTAGGAAACTCCTGCATGCAAGGCTAATTCCTATGCAAAGGTATGGATTTTAGATTTCTGTAGAAATTGGATTCACTCCAATTGGATACTCCTAGCTCAAGATATCCTAAAAAGAGTGGAAAGTATACTTTTTAATAGATTTAAAACCCAGCACAAAATATAGAATATTTTAGGACCAAACCAGTTCTGCATGTTTAAGAAAACATTCAGGCATCTACTAAAAATACTCCTAAATAAATTGCACAAACAAATTAAGCACAAACTAATTAAACTAGACCCACACATTTAACAGAAACCAGAAAATAATAAAACTGTTGCTAAAAAAAAAGAAAATGGGCCGCTTCTGGGCCAGATCTGGCCGAGGATAGCACATATCTGGCCAGCGGGGCGAGCTGGGCCGGCCCAACAGCGCGCGTAGCGCGGCGCCGTGCGCGAAAACCAGCCCGCGGCACGGGATTCAAACAGAGCCGCTGATCTCGCGATCAACGGCTCGCAGCCGTCGTCTCCAGCGCGACGGGCGCACGGACGAGCCTGTGGCGGAGAGAAGGTGGCGGTGGTGGTTTCCTTACCTAGGGCTTGTGGGTGGTGGCAGGGGTGGCTGGATTCGAGGGAGGAGGTGATGGCGAGCCCGTGGAGGCCGTCAGGTGCTGCATGCACGGCCGGAGTCCATGGCGACGGCGGCGGTGTGTTCCTTCGGTCGATGATGGCGGCGAGCTCCACAGGCGTCCTCTGGACAAAATAATGGGTGGGGGAGTTAGCTCTAGGTGAGGGGAGTCCAGAGGGCCAATAATGGCGGGGAATGGGCGAGGGAAACGTCGGCTACAGCAGTTTTCTTCCGACGGCGGCCGGCGGCTTCTTGCACGATCTCGAGCGGCAGAGGCGACGGGCTTGCGAGGGGCTTTCAGTGGTGGGCTGTGGTGAGGCGTGGGCGTGCTCTGGGAGAAGAAAAAGAGGCAGGGGAGCACGGTGTGGAGCTAGGGCTTTGTCTCCTCCTCGGGTGGGGTTTTCGGACAAGGGAGAGAGAAGAGAGGGAAATGGGGCGTGGGCACTGGCTGGTGTGGGCGGTGGGGAGGGGGACAGAGAGGGTCTGGTCGGGGGTGACGTGCTCTGGCCAGTAGGAGAGGAGGG
Source organism: Poa pratensis (assembly GCA_947311845.1). Taxonomy (NCBI): domain Eukaryota; kingdom Viridiplantae; phylum Streptophyta; class Magnoliopsida; order Poales; family Poaceae; genus Poa; species Poa pratensis. The sequence goes on from CAMZMU010000047.1 coordinate 69,551,634, forward strand.
GGTGATGCTCCATTGGGCCACGGTGGAGAAAGGGAGAGGTGAGTGGAGGAGAGGGAGGAAAGAGGGGCTGGCAAGTGGGTCCTAGGGGGAGAGGTGGTGTCTCTCTCCTTGCCACCAGGAGAGGAACGTTGGGGAGAGAGAGGGAGGGGTGTATCTAGGTTTCGGGTAGGCTAGGTTTTTCTTATTTCTTTTTCCTTTTTTATTTTTCTTTTTCTCTAGGTCAACCAAGCCCAAATTCACTAAACACAAATTTTGTTACATAACCAGAGAGGTGATTAGGCTAAAGGATCAGAACCCAAAAGGTTTTCAAGTCAGTAAGGCCAAGAAAAACAATTGGAAGGATTAGAAGAGGTGAAAGTTGACCAAATGGTCATTGTTTCGGGTAGTCCTCTAAACCTAGATGGTTAAGTGCCAAAACAAGGGTGCAAACACTAACCAAAGGCATGGGGTGAAAATATGTGTGGCATAAACCAACTTGGTCGTTTTGAATTTCAAAATTGGTGCAAGAGTTGCTTAATATTAAACCGTAGATTTGCTATCTTTTAATAAACATGAAGATCCCTAAGTGATATTATTTTTTTATTTTTATTTTTTTTTATTTTTTTTTATTCATCAACCAAGCACAAGAATTAATTCACACAACCAAATCATACCACAAGCTAATGGTTCAAAATAAATAAGGAATTTCACACAATGTAATGAAAACCCAAAGTCAAGTGTTGCAAGATTAACTACTTTGGATAAAAGTTTTTGTTAGCCCAAAAATTCTATTCTAACACCACAATACTAAATTTAGGGAAAATGGGGTGTTACAGACCTTCCCCCCTTAAAAGAATCTCGTCCCGAGATTCCTAAGCGGGTACTAAGAGAGTGCAATGTCAATGGGTTTGTTGCTCCTTCCTCTTTCGGGGTTGTTGATTCTCAACTGAGGTCTCCTTGTCGATACATCATTGGATTTCTTCCGGGAGGCTTTTGGGTCTCTACTGAAGGTGTTGTCATGAAGGTCGATGCTGATCAGCGTTCTTGTCGAGTTGACTTCAAATACTCCAGAGTCCGGGTACAATGGACAGTGTGCCAAAACTCCCTAATAAAACTAGGATATGTCTTCCCCCCTTAAAAGGGGGCCATGAAGGGTAGCTGTTGAAGGTATAAGTTGTTGCCGACTTCAATATGTTGTTGTTCTTGGGTACCACGGCGATCTTCGTCTTGGTCGTAGCTCCTTGGCACTTGCGGTTGATGTAGACACCTTTACCGATATTGCCGTCTTGAGGGGTTAGCAGATAAACTCAGACCAAAAGTTTTTCAAGCCTCACAAGGGTGTCAGGTCCGGAGACTTGACTCTCTCCGGTGTTTCCTAAGAAGTCAAAGGGTGCTATAAGCTACTAAAGGTGTCCAACTTGCTTAGTGTTTCGTCAACAACAACAGTCTTCGGGCCTTTCATCGTTCTTGGCGTCTTGCTGGACATGATGACTTCATGATGGCTTCTGATGTGTCCACCTCTGGTTTAGCAGACGAAGAGAGTTGACGAAGACTTCCTCGGTTCTTCGGCTTCATGACACTTCGCAAAAGTCCTCAGAGGTCAGTTGGATCTAAGTTAGCCTAAAAGATAAGTTCTTCTTTCTATAATACGCTGGTCGGGTCAGTTGAGTTAATAAGGTTGGCACATAGAAGGCACTGACGACACTAGCTTTGTGGTACACCTTCAAGTAGACGATCTTCAGTGCTGGTTGTCTTCTTTGTTGCTGACGTTGATCTTCTTTGTACGTCATGGCTGGAGGGCTTCACAAAATATTCAAAAAGTAGTGGCTCTTTACTAATCTTTGGGTCCTCCTTATTGCCATCTGTAAGTGAGACGTCCGTTGGCAACTCTTTTCTTGTCTCGGTTTGTTGGTCTTGAGCAGGTTAGTTAATTAGCAACAAGACAAACTGGTGTTAGATTTTACTCTAAAGTTAGATATGTTAAGTTAGCGATGGTATACTTGCAATTCGAAAGGTTAAGTAAGCTAGGCAAGGTCCCTCACATCACGGGGATGGGCTTTCTCGGGGTGGTCTTGTGTATCAGGTGCGGTTAAAAGCTCTCACGTGCCAAAGTTTAGATCAGAGACAAAACTTTTTAGAGAGGTTTTCTAAACAAGTTTTGAAATGCATCATGATGCATCAAATGCTAAAAGGGCCAAAAGGGTATTTTGTGTAGAGGCAAAAGGATGTTTAAACAAAAGGGAAGTATGTGCCTAATACGTGTTGCCGACAAGGCGTGCTTGTGAAAGATACCAGCGAAACAACACACAAGCAACATGCATGCACACGAACAAGACACGCACAAACAATGAGCACACAAGGCACCTACATTATCAACGAGCACCTAACAATCGCGGGTAGTGTATTCCAACGAAGGGTCATATCCTAGATGTTCTATGGGTCTTGGTCAATCCTAAATGTTGGAGTCTTCATTTCCTCGCATGGGGCTCCTGCTGGAAAGCTTGGAATTCTTGAGGTTGCCGGTGGCGTAACATTGTTGGGGTCGAGTCGAGGGAGTGAAGGTGATATGGCATTCTGGTCTTGCATTCTGCACATTCCAAAGGATTTAGAGGTCTTGGCTTTGTTGTCATCGATGAACTTGGTCTTGCGGACTGTGCATTTGAAGGCTCCTTGCTGCATTGTACTTTCTTGATAACGAGCTTCTCCATCGGGGTGCTAGCTGCTTAGGTCTTATTTGGGTTCATCGTCAAGCCTAAACAAGTTTGAATGGGGACAAGAGAGTAGAGAAAACTCTTTTTTTTTAAATACTTGAAATTAGAGAGGTAACATCAAGAAATTTTTGAGAATAGGTGAGGAGTGGAAACCATACTAGGCTTACCTTGAAGAAAATAGAATTTTGTAGAAATAAGTTTTAGCAAAATATTTCCTTCTTAAGCTAACGACCATGCTAACTAAGGCCACCTAAGGTCAACGATGGCTCTGATACCAAGTCTGTGGGGACCCCTCAGATTTACCAGTCAGAGGTGCCCACGTTATGTAAACAGATCACGATCCCAATGATCAGTGCATCGCGATCACATAACCAACATGATATACAGAGTTACATCATCCAACTCGAATAGTACAAGACTTACATAAATGGTGGTCACACGACCAAGTCTGCAACCATCGTCACGCAGGACGGAATTTAACTACGATATAGCGGAAGCTCTCGGCTAGCGTCGACCCTCGTCACAACCGGACGCATTCCCACAGAGCAGTTGACCGGTGACACTCAGTTGGCGTAGTCGTCGGCGTACTCCTCATCTTCGGCGTAGGTCTTCGCGTTGAATATCTGGACATTGGAATATCCAGGGACACAGCCATGAGTACTCGCAAGACCACCACCAGGCTTAAGTTTTCATGGTAATGCAATAAAAGCGTTTTCGAAAACTGGGATAGCTGCTATATATGACTATAGGGCTTAATTTTCGCAAACGATGCTTTTAGACATAGAGAATACGACATCTCTATATCTTTGTTAAAAAGAAACATTTAGAGATAGAATTCTCTTTTGTAGAGATCGCCGGAACTATCTCCACATCTTTGTAAAACACTTTGTAAAACTTTTCAAGGACACTAGGATAGGGATGCCCCTTTTCTCTTTTCCGGGTTCCGACTGGTTGACTCCCCGAGACCAACCATCTTCGCCCAAAGTCCGTACCTCCCAGGTACCTCCTTGATGTCTCCTTTCTCCTTTGCCGAAAACAGTTTCTTTTTAAAACATAAAATGCCCATACGCCTAGATCGGTGGCCTTTCCAACCGTCCATGACCGCGGACACGGCTATTCGAATAGTTTTACACTCTGCAGAGGTGGTACACTTTCACCACAAGATTCGGATGGTCTGTCGTGGATCAACCACGGACTGTACAGAGACAGCATGCACACATCAGACGGCCGATCCTAACTTCCACTATGTCAGCGCTAGTATAAGAATATCCTCTTCGAGTGGGTTTGTTCTCCCCGGCACCGAGTGAGCTAGCCGTATCGATCCGGTTTCCCCTAGTCTCACACCGCCATGACAGGAGACCCACCGTTGCTTCCCGGTGGCACACGCAGTCCACACTTTGTATGCCCATATCCAGCATTCGGTTCCGGGGACTCTAACCCCTTCTAGCCCATTGAGGAGTATTCGAATACTAACACCAACAAGCTTCCGCTAAGCCCGTGCCCATTTTGGGTAATGTGGTTGTACGGGTTAATTGTTCAGTGCGGCCGCTAGGGCTGTACTTTGTTTTCAAAAACATCTCCACCTCCGACTGCTCCCAGCAGCTCGGGTTTTCACAAACTCTCCGAATGCTCCCAGCACTTCGGGTTTTCATAAACATCTCCATTTGCTCCCAGCAACATGGGTTTTATAAATACTTTCTCGCCGATCGCTCCCAGCGACTCGGGTTTTTCTTCTGAAAACATTTTACCAAAGACCAGGCTCCCATCCTATAGTCTTGGGATAAAGATATAAGGATATACTACCAGAAAATATAATTTTCTTGATGGCACCTTCAGTAGAAGGCTTCTCAAGTACAGATCTATTTTTATAAACCTATTATATACTAGTAGATATCTTTGGCCAAACAATATTTTATAAAATAGTTTTGGGTGGCCAAGTGCCACAGAGGAAATAAAACATGCATTATTTTATTTTGAAAACAAAACATGCTTTAATGAAATAATAGGATTTCAGTAGGGTATGGTGAGGTGGCTTGCCTTGCTTTAGCAAAGTGTCCCTGATCCGGTTCTGCTTCGTAGACCTGTTCAGTTTCCAAGTACTGTTCCTCCTCTTGCGGACCTAATGTACCGGAAAAATAAACGGAACTACCGTCACTCTAAGAAGCGGGTTGACAACAATCTAAAGTAAATCAACAAAACAACAAGCATTGCACAAAACACTAAGCTAGCTAACAAGAGCAAGCGATTCACTTAGTTATACAACCACAACCAGAAGGTCCATAAAGCTAAGACAAACAACAAACACCCCAAAGAAGGTGTACACAACAACCCTAATAGTTAAACTCTAAAGCAAAAACTCCACTTAGGATGGTTAGGTCTCTTAACCAGGGCTGTTACCGTAGTTTAGGAAATACTTCAGACAAAAGTTAAGTTACTAATTATTTTCTATTATAAAATTATATCACCCAGACATTAACAAACTACTCATGCTAGTATTCAAACTTAAAGACTACCAAGTTTAACTAACAAGGCAAACATATGAAATCACACAAACAAGTTTGGCAACTACAAAACAATTTATTAATTATTTACAAATAGGGTTAAGGTGATAATTAGACAACCTTTTGGACCACTTTCAAAAATGCAAATCTAAGCATCACTAATAAACTTAAAACAACCAGTAGCTAAAAAGAACTTTATTAGTGAAGTTTACTTTGTTTTATTACACACAAAATTAAGCAAACAAGCATGATTAATTCATTTTACTTCCTTAGGCATTAATAGCAATTTATAACTAACTACATTTTATTTCTACTCAAGCACTAACAGTACTAACATATTAAACATTTCTACAATCATCTCACAAAGCAAACCACATCAAATCACATCCAAGAGAAAAGTGTAGCACTCAAACCATTTTGATTTCTTTTCTTTTCTTTAAAGGATTTAATGGACAGAAAACTGTACCCAAGCCATTTTAACACACAACATCCTCTGGATAAAACAACTAAAACCATCCTAAACATAGACAAGCAAAGGCAATCAATTAAAATGGGGCTTTTAATAGTAGTAGTGTTGCTGTTTTTGGGGAAACATCCACAAATCCTAAAATAATGCTCCTAAAAATCTATCCTTCTACCTCAGTACTGCTATAAGTCATACCAAACTAGGGGGATTGGATTTGCACCCAAAGCACCTTCCATTTGAGAGCTAAAAATGCCCCAAATGCTTCTGGTCCTGAAACTAAAATGAATACAACTATAGTTTTAGGAAACTCCTGCATGCAAGGCTAATTCCTATGCAAAGGTATGGATTTTAGCTTTCTGTAGAAATTGGATTCACTCCAATTGGATACTCCTAGCTCAAGATATCCTAAAAAGAGTGGAAAGTATACTTTTTAATAGATTTAAAACCCAGCACAAAATATAGAATATTTTAGGACCAAACCAGTTCTGCATGTTTAAGAAAACATTCAGGCATCTACTAAAAATACTCCTAAATAAATTGCACAAACAAATTAAGCACAAACTAATTAAACTAGACCCACACATTTAACAGAAACCAGAAAATAATAAAACTGTTGCTAAAAAAAAAGAAAATGGGCCGCTTCTGGGCCAGATCTGGCCGAGGACAGCACAGATCTGGCCAGCGGGGCGAGCTGGGCCGGCCCAATAGCGCGCGTAGCGCGGCGCCGTGCGCGAAAACCAGCCCGCGGCGTGGGATTCAAACAGAGCCGCTGATCTCGCGATCAACGGCTCGCAGCCGTCGTCTCCAGCGCGACGGGCGCGCGGACGAGCCTGTGGCGGAGAGAAGGTGGCGGTGGTGGTTTCCTTACCTAGGGCTTGCGGGTGGTGGCAGGGGTGGCTGGATTCGAGGGAGGAGGTGATGGCGAGCCCGTGGAGGCCGTCAGGTGCTGCATGCACGGCCGGAGTCCATGGCGACGGCGGCGGTGTGTTCCTTCGGTCGACGATGGCGGCGAGCTCCACAGGCGTCCTCTGGACAAAAGAATGGGTGGGGGAGTTAGCTCTAGGTGAGGGGAGTCCAGAGGGCCAACAATGGCGGGGAATGGGCGAGGGAAACGTCGGCTACAACAGTTTTCTTCCGACGGCGGCCGGCGGCTTCTTGCACGATCTCGAGCGGCAGAGGCGACGGGCTTGCGAGGGGCTTTCAGTGGTGGGCTGTGGTGAGGCCTAGGCGTGCTCTGGGAGAAGAAAAAGAGGCAGGGGAGCACGGTGTGGAGCTAGGGCTTTGTCTCCTCCTCGGGTGGGGTTTTCGGACAAGGGAGAGAGAAGAGAGGGAAATGGGGCGTGGGCACTGGCTGGTGTGGGCGGTGGGGAGGGGGACAGAGAGGGTCTGGTCGGGGGTGACGTGCTCTGGCCAGTAGGAGAGGAGGGGGGTGATGCTCCATTGGGCCACGGTGGAGAAAGGGAGAGGTGAGTGGAGGAGAGGGAGGAAAGAGGGGCTGGCAAGTGGGTCCTAGGGGGAGAGGTGGTGTCTCTCTCCTTGCCACCAGGAGAGGAACGTTGGGGAGAGAGAGGGAGGGGTGTATCTAGGTTTCGGGTAGGCTAGGTTTTTCTTATTTCTTTTTCCTTTTTTATTTTTCTTTTTCTCTAGGTCAACCAAGCCCAAATTCACTAAACACAAATTTTGTTACATAACCAGAGAGGTGATTAGGCTAAAGGATCAGAACCCAAAAGGTTTTCAAGTCAGTAAGGCCAAGAAAAACAATTGGAAGGATTAGAAGAGGTGAAAGTTGACCAAATGGTCATTGTTTCGGGTAGTCCTCTAAACCTAGATGGTTAAGTGCCAAAACAAGGGTGCAAACACTAACCAAAGGCATGGGGTGAAAATATGTGTGGCATAAACCAACTTGGTCGTTTTGAATTTCAAAATTGGTGCAAGAGTTGCTTAATATTAAACCGTAGATTTGCTATCTTTTAATAAACATGAAGATCCCTAAGTGATATTATTATTATTTTTTTTTTATTTTTTTTTTTTATTCATCAACCAAGCACAAGAATTAATTCACACAACCAAATCATACCACAAGCTAATGGTTCAAAATAAATAAGGAATTTCACACAATGTAATGAAAACCCAAAGTCAAGTGTTGCAAGATTAACTACTTTGGATAAAAGTTTTTGTTAGCCCAAAAATTATATTCTAACACCACAATACTAAATTTAGGGAAAATGGGGTGTTACACTAATTCCCTCTATGCTTTCATGACCTTTCTGGGCTTCTTTGATTTGATCCATCAGGGTTGGGGTTAACTCTAGATTGGCGAGATAACCATGGCTAACAAGCTCTAGTCCAAAATCTTGGAACTCTTTGAACAAGGCTGGCTGTTCGGCTTGGATCAGGGCATTCAGGGTGCAAGGTTTGCGACTAAGGGCATCGGCAACTACATTAGCCTTTCCAGGGTGATAATGGATTCCAATATCATAATCCTTGATTAATTCCATCCATCTCCTCTGTCGCAGGTTCAGATCTTTCTGGGTGAAAATATACTTCAAGCTTTTGTGATCTGTATAGACCTCGCAGCGATGTCCCGCAAGATAGGGACGCCACGTTTTGAGGGCAAGAACAACAGCAGCTAACTCCAAGTCATGGGTTGGGTAATTCTCTTCATGCGGTCGCAACTGCCGGGACAGGTACGACACAACTTTGCCTTCTTGCATCAGAACGCAACCAAGTCCGAGGCGTGATGCATCGCAATACACGTCGAAACTCTGGGTGACGTCTGGCATGATCAGGATTGGGGCTGAGGTTAGTCTCTTCTTCAGCTCTTGGAAACTATCCTCACACTTCTGAGTCCATTCAAATTTCTTGTCCTTCTTCAACAGTTGGGTCATGGGTTTGGCTATACTGGAAAATCCTTCAACGAACTTGCGGTAATAACCGGCAAGTCCGAGAAAGCTTCGGATTTCAAACACATTGGTTGGGGATAACCAGTCGATAATGGCTTGGATCTTCTCTGGGTCAACAGAAATTCCTCCGGCAGACACAACATGTCCGAGAAATGCCACTTCACTGAGCCAAAACTCACACTTGCTAAGCTTGGCATACAGTGGTGCTCTCGGAGAGTCTCCAAAACTAGACGCAGGTGTTCAGCATGCTCTTCTTCGGTCTTGGAATAAATAAGGATGTCATCAAGGAAAACTACCACGAACTTGTCGAGGTACTCCATGAAAATCTTGTTCATGAGATTCATGAAATAGGCTGGGGCATTGGTCAGACCAAAGACATCACGGTGTATTCAAACAACCCGTAACGAGTGGTGAAGGCGGTCTTGGGAATGTCTGTCTCTCGGATCTTCAACTGATGGTATCCTGTCCGAAGATCGATCTTGGAAAAGACTCGGGCTCCGTTCATTTGATCGAACAGATCCTCGATCTTGGGAAGAGGATACTTATTTTTAATGGTTACGTCATTCAGCTTGCGATAATCCACACACAGGCGTGTGGTACCGTCTCTCTTGTCCACAAATATAATGGGTGATCCCCAAGGTGAAGCACTTGGGCGAACAAGTCCTTTGCTGAGCATATCTGCCAATTGCTTCTTCAACTCAACCAGCTCTTCCGGATTCATCCGATAAGGTCTTTGGGATATAGGGGCGGTTCCTGGGATAAGCTCAATTATGAACTCAATTTCCCGGTCTGGCGGCATACCAGGCAATTCTTCTGGGAAAACATCCTTGAACAGGTGAACAACACGGATCTCATCTAGGGCAGGTCGAGCTATGCTCTCATGGCAGCCTGGGTGGATTGACTAGTTTCAGACACATACTCCACTTCTACTTCTTTGTCGGTGGTGATGGATACAGCTCTTCTAGCACAGTCAATTCGACCATGGTACTTGGCTAACCAATTCATACCGAGTATAACATCGATGCCTTGGGTTCCCAGAACAATTAAGTTAACTGGAAACTTTTCTCCTTTGATCTCAAGGGGTACATCGGAGCAAAACATCTTGGTCTCTACGGTGGATTCTGGGATTTGGATGACCATGGGTTTGGGTAAGAGGCTCTCGACTAAACCTCCCTTAGCAACAAATTCTTGGGTAACAAATGAATGGGTAGCACCAGAATCAAACAGAACAGTTGCAGGTACTGAGTTGACAAGGAACGTACCCAGCACAACATCCGGAGCATCCTGAGCTTCTTCAGCATTGATGTGGTGCAGACGACCCTTGGCAACAGCAGCATTTCCGCGGGGTGCGGCATTCTTGCCATTTCCATTACCATTGCGGCCTTGACCATTGTTCGGAGCCGGCGCATTGGGGCGCTGAACATTCCTCTTAGGATTGGGGCATTGTCTGGAGTAGTGACCCTTGTTGCCGCATTCAAAGCAGACAACATTGGCATTGGGGTTGAAGTTGTTGAAGTTTCCTCCGGGACGGTTATTGTCATTGGGGCGGTTGAAGTTGTTTGGGCGGTTAGGGAATTGGGGCGTGGAGCTTGGGGTGGACGATAGGCAGGCCTGGGGTTCTGCTGAAAGATACGAGGTTTCTGGCTGCTCGAACCTTCCTGAGCATTCATCCTCCTCTTGCGACCTTCATACATAGACTTGCGCTTGGTCTCCAGCTGGATGCCTTGTCCACAAGTGACTCCAGATCACGGAAGTCATGGATAACCAGAGCACACTGCAGTTCATCATGAGTCCACTCATGAAACGCTCCATCTTCTTCTCTTCTTTGTCGGTGTCATCAGGAGCATACCGAGATAAATCGGTAAATCATCCAGATAACCGACCACATCTCTACTTCCCTGCCTCAGTTTGCGGAACTCATCCTTCTTCCTCTCAATAAGTCCGTAAGGAATATGCTTCTTGCGGAACTTCTCCTGGAACTCAGCCCAGTTGATGACATGACCAGCTGGCTGGAGAGTCTTGGTAGTTTCCCACCAAGCTCTTGCAGGTCCAGCGAGATAGTGGGTTGCATACAACACTTTCTCATTTTCTCCCACAGCAGCAACTTCAGATTATTGTCGATGGTGCGAAGCCAATCATCGGCTTCTAGTGGGTGAAGTCCCTTGGAGTAGGTGGGTGGGTTGGTCTTCTGAAAATCGCCTAAGGTAGATCGCTGGTTCTCATTGCCATTGCCATTACCACCGTTGTTGTTGTTGTTGTTGTTGTTATAGGCGGCTGCGAGTTGTTGCAGGGCAACGAGATGAGCCTGGCGCTCCTGCCGGGCATTCTCACGTTCCTCCATGATAAGTGCGAGAAGTTGGGCGGGGGTTGGGTCCGGTGGTGGTGGTGCTGATCCTGATCCTCCCGTATTGTCGCGACGGGGCGGCATCCTGAAGCACACCGGGTATAAGAGGCAAGGCAAAGAAAAGTTCGACTAAGGGAAAGACGATCTCAAGTGGTTGATTAATTTAAGGTTTATATGAAAATATTTCACACAGATTTAAACAAGACAAACATACTTATATATTACCAACATCACATCAAGGGTTCACATCAACAACAAGCTTACAACATCAAGCTTACAACATCTCCTTACATCTAGATACATAACATCTGGTTTCCAAAAGAACCACTACTACGACTCGACTAGCTATAGGGGTCAACCTAATCCTGCGGTAGTGATCAAGTCACTCGCCTACTGAGGTGGAACCTCCAGCTCTAACACGTCAGCATCTGACTGGTAGGCTGGCTCCTCGGGATCCTCCTCCTCGTCCTCGAGAAGTGCCTCGAGTGGCTCCTCCTCCTCGTCAACTAACTCCTCCTCATCATCCTCCTCCTCACAGTCCATCTCCTCCACGAAGTCATCATCGTCACTGAGGAAAGCGTTGTTCTCCTTGCGGAGATCCTCGCCCTCCTCCTCCATCTCGTCAGTATGGTGCTCTAGATCCTCAATCAGCCCGTCCTGCTCTGCCACCTTCGTGCGGAGCTTCACGATAGTCTTCCTCAGCTGGGCCCTCTTCCTGAGAAGAGCAACCTTCTCCACCATCAGCTTCATCTCGTTCTCGCGAAGCTCAACGAGCGACTCGCGGTCGAAGTGGAGCTGAATCCTAGTGCGCAACAGATCATCCTGAGTGCACTGAAGTAAGATCTCCATGTCCATGATGTAGCTCCCAAACATCGGGTGGTAAGGTGAAGGAGTAGGGTGTCCATCGCAGTTGCGCCTCCCGTAGAACCGGAAACGGGAGTCTACTAACTCCGCCTTGTGCTCCTCACAAAGTCGGGCTAGCATCCTCTGTGTAGCAGTACAGAGACCATCAACCCAGGTGGCCTCCTTGGTGGTGAAGATGAGCGTCCTGGAACTGGGAGACTTGATGTTCCTGCGAACTGACGACCTGATGAGCCAGCTCAGCCTTCCGACACCATGAACATCAATCTGAGCTCCCTCAAACTCTGGAGCGGGGCGACCTAACAGCTTGGTCAACTCGAACAAGTCCCTCTCAAACGTCAACTTGCTGTCCTTCTCCAGCTGAACGAACTCGGTCCAATGGAGTGCCATCTACAGTTTTTAAGCAAAATTTTAAGTTAGTTAGTGACAAGTATATCAAAATTTTAATATAGTAGGCAACAAGTGAGTCAAATTTTAAGCTTAATGAGAGGTGTGCAAAATTTTAGGGATACAAGGAAAATGTAATATTTAATGGAGTAAAATTTTGCATAAGTAAGAGGATTGGAGATAAGCAGTTTTCGAAAATACTTCATTCCTTTCTTTTTAGAAATTATCTTTTGTAACATTTGACAAACGACCATGCTAACTAAGGTTTCCTAAAGTCAGGATGGCTCTGATACCAAGTCTGTGGGGACCCCGGACTAGCTGTCCGAAATACCCGATTATGCTTAACACAACGATCCCGTGATCAGTCTGTCGTTGCACATAATCCGAATTGGATACCAAAGTTTACATCCATTACAGTACCGAATAAAAGTCTTACATAAATGGTCATTTAGACCAAGTTCTTACATAGGTGCCTTCATGGGCCAAACCAAAATATCAGCGGAAGCTACGGCGTAGTAGACATCATATTCTAACGATGACAACCCGACAGGCAGCTGACTTGTGGAGATCCTTAGTTGGCGTAGAAGTCGCCATACTCTGCTCGGCGTAGTGCTCCTCCTCGTAGTCTGGCTAGGTCAATAGCCAGGGACGAAACCAATATGAGTACATTTGAATGTACTCGCAAACTACCCCAACATGAGTATGCACTAGTTTTATTTTAGTTGACAACTTTTATTTATTTTAAACATCTCTATATCTTTATTGAAAAAGGTAAGAAGAGTTTTATAACTATTTTTAAAGAAACCACCATTCATTTGTTCTCCAAAACTCCTCCTGTTTCTGACCATGGCTCACCATGGTCCATCTATTTCAACAACTCATACCACTCCATGTGGTATAGCTGTGTAACACCATCTCCAATTCAGTTTCTTTTTAAACTTAAAAACTTTTCCAAAAACTTGCACATGGTCAAAGTAGGGCCTCCCAACTGTCCATATCCGAGGACTCGGCTATTCGAATAGTTTTACACTCTGCAGAGGTAGCACGCTTTTCCCACATCCATCCGGCAACTCATCGTGTCCGCCACGTCTCGCCATACAGGGTGTATGCGAAGTAAGCCGCCGACCATAGCCTGTCCTTTGCTCATGCTAGTATAGGATCCTTCCCATATGACACTTCCAACACACTTAACCCAGCCCTTCGGAATCTAAGTGTGAGGACTCATAGGTTTTGTCCGGCGGTTTATGGTGGAACCTTCAATCCTCCTCCTTATCTTTCATAGAGTTTGAGCGAGGACCCGGGTCAGGGGATGACCAACACACTATCCCCTCATGCATGACGGAGTCATCTCCGTCGATGAGGTATCCAGTACTAATATGAGCAAACTATATGGCTAAGCCTTTTCCCATATGTGGTGGATGTGGTCGCACAGGGTATCGGATGGTTGACGTAAGTACAAGGACACACTGTGCATTTTTCATAAACATCACCATTTTTCCTCTTCTCCATTCCAACACCGACATCTCGGTATTTCATAATCTCACAAGTAATTTCAAAGGAGTTTTGAACAAAACATAATTGTTTTTCCCATCCTATAATTTGATATAACTATCTTATTTTCTACATAGGTGGCAAAATAATTTCCATATACTTTTGAAATGGGTTTTATAAATCTTGCCTTGAGAGTAAAACATGTTATGAAAGTAGATGCATATGTTTGTAGTGCAAGCTCAGAGAATAGCTTGCCTTGCTTGGCAAAGTGATCTTGCTCTTGTTCTTCAATTTCAGCAAACTCTCCTTCCTCGATATATCCGTCAACGTTTTCGTCTAATTAATAAACAAACAATGCAAACAATCACTAAGCTATACAAGCAATCATCTCAACACAACAATCATGAACATCACACATAGCTACTGCACACATCAAACCATACAATTTGGTTTCAAAATATTTGAATTAAACATCATTTATTTATGTTCAACATTATGGCAGAAACTTGTGGAACATGTTTAATTCAATAACTTGAGTTCTGTTGGTCACAAAAATACAAACTAAAATTCTATGGAAAGCTACTGATGTGTAGAAGACAACACAATTTGATTTGGTTCAATTGGAGTTACTAAACTCCCTACACATTTGTTTGAATCCAGAAGCTTAATAATCAAGTTTTGGCTACCATTTAAATTCTATTGCTTCAAAAATTAAATCCTTTTAGGGGTAACTAAACATGACTAAATGTGACCTAACAAAATTGGTCCTAATTCATTTGGGTTTACCAATTAAATATTTAAATGTTTGAGTGCAGAAGGGTGTTTAAACTTAAACTTTGTACCAAACAAATCCTACTGCACAATTAATTCTATCAAAATTAGGGAAGCTAATACATTGCAGTACTAAGCTAACAAAATTGGTTTGGAATTATTTGGACTAACAGAGTATCAGAAACAAACAAGTTTAGATTTTAAACCTTCTGTGGTATTTTTAATAATACTTTTTAAATATTTATCTAAATGAGTTGAATCCAATTGGGTTGGTTAAACAATTTCATAAGATTTCCAGAACAATTGGATTTGATTTATTTGGATGTCTAGATCTCGAGTTATTGAATTTTGAAGTTGATGCCAGTACTGTTTTTCCAGAGAAAAAGAATTAGAAAATCTAACTGTTCTGGATAAAGTTGAGAAACCTGACAGGTGGGGCCTACAGGTCAGTGACTCAGTGTGCACGAAGGAAATGATTAAAACACTGATGGGTGGGGTCCACTTGTCTGTCTAACATCTACAGCGAAGCGGTACGTTGCCGTTGGATCTAGATCCAACGGCTCTCAGAGCCCGCGAACGGCGACGACCATTTCTGGGCGGCGCCGCCGCGCCGGCGGCACGGTGATGATCGGAAACTCACCTAGAGGGCTCGGATGGTCGCGGAGATGAAGCAGATCGACGGCGGAGGCTCGGGGAAGGCGATGGGGCGAGTGGCAGTTGCTGGGGAAGCTTCTGTCGACGGCGGCGATGTCGCGCACTTCCTCGGCGACGGGCAGCAACTCCGGCGGAGCTTCGGGGTCACGTCCGTGCACTAAAAAGAGGGAAAAGAGGCTCGGGTGAGTGCTGTGTCCACAAGGAAGAGCGTAGAGGCCAGAGAGAAGAGAATGGGAGGGTGTGGCGTTGCGGCGATGCTCGACCTTGACGGCGGCGACGGGTGCGGCAGTGCACGGCCCTCTGGCGGTGCACAGACCAAATTCGAGCGAGGGAGAGATCGAGGGAAGGGTGTGGAGTTTCAGTGAGGTCTCGGGGTGGCTTTATAGGCTCGGGGCGGCCCATGGTGGTCGAGGTCCACGGCGACGGCCATGGCGCGCCCGAGGTGATCGACTCCTCGATTCCGCGGCGAGGGTGCAGGGGATCGTGGCGGCGTGATGTTTACCGGGGTCCGGACGTGTTCTAGAAGCATCTAGACGAGCCGTGCGTGTCGGCGTGCAGAGAGGTGCGCCAATTTGGGACGGCGCCGTCGGAGTGACTACGGCGATGCAGAGGGGGACAGGGCGGCGATTTCGGCAACGGGGTGCTCGAGTTCGTGCAGAGGGCGCAGAGGCGACGACCGTGGACGGCTGCGAGCGAGAGGGGGGCCTGGGGGGCCCGAGGAAACGGCGATGCGCGCGGCGTGCGGCGACGACACGGCGACGGAGAGGTAGCCGATGACACTTTTGCCAAAAACCCCCTGGCTCCTGTGCTCTGCTCCTTTTCCTTCTTCTTTCTTCTAATTACTTTTTAGTCCTTCTGTTTAATTGCAGTAGCACTTCTTGATTTAATTTGAGGCACTAAATCAATTTATAAAAATTTGCCAAAATTTGTGGGGCCTTCCCATAATGTGCAGAAGCTCCACAAAAATTGGCTTTGCAAAATAAAATGTTTTGCAACATTTTCTTTCATAGTACTTTGTTTATGTTATTTTAATTTATTTCAATTTGTTTTTATTTTAGAATTTTAAAACTAGTTCAAAAATAATATTTGAGAGGGGAAAGTGGTAGGAACAAAATGGGGAGTGTTTACATTACATCTCCACTGACTTTGGTTTGAAAAATAATTGAGTTTGTCACTTTGATATTTTTAAGTGACAACTTTTCACTTTTATTTTCTTGCTTTGATTTTTTTTTGTTTTCTTTCTTTCTTACTAGTGTTCACTAGAGCAAACACTCACACAAACAGCAAGAACCACAACTCAAGTAACAAGAAGCAATTAACATACAAGAAACAACAAAAAGTTTTTGTTGGCTCTCATTTTTGGAATATAATCCTGATAATAATTTTGGGATGTTACAGATCCTCCTCATCTAGTTTAGGAGGAGACGTGGCCTCTCCTCAGCCTAGCGTCTCCTTTGGGTTAGGTGGGAGCGTCCGCCTCGGGGTGGACAGGAGCTGACACCACCACGGGACGTGCTTCCCGCCCGCACTGCCTTCGCCTTGCTTCCCAAGTCCTTCGCGGTGAGGTGGAGTGCTTATCCACAGGGACGTGGGGAAGTACCTGAGAGGGAGCCTGGCCTCCTGCCAGGAACTCGGGCTCTCGGGTCCTTCCTGGCCTTCTTGCCTGGTTCGGGGACCCGGAAGGTCCCCAGGACTGGAGCCCTTAGTCGACGTAGGCCATGAGCGTCTTGACGGTGAACCCGCCAGCTTGACTTGAGTCTTGGTCTTGTCCATCTTCATCTTGGGCCCACATGGGGTGGACCCACTTTGGCAGTACTAGGGGAACCCCTTGTTCCACTGCTGCGACAGTAGCCCCCGGGCATGGTCCCGGCGGCTCTTGCTCCAGCTGCCGGGGCCATGGCCTAAAGATAGGTCAAAGTGGGTCCCCGGGCACCTGGTCTTCCTTGCTCTGCTTCATTGATGGCCTTGAAGGTCTTGGAGTTACTCCGCTCGGGGGAATAACTACGGGGGCCCCTCGATTCCCAATAACGGAAGAACCGAGGAGACGCTTGACAGAGGCACCGCCGTGGCTATAAAAGCGAGGCGCACCACTGGCTTTTTCGTTCATCTTCTTCCTCAGTCCAACTCCAGGCCTCCCCACAAGCTGCCAGCGCCAATGGCGAGAGCGAGGAGAGGAGTTGGGCGCCCTCGTACTTCTTCAGCTGCTGCGGAGAGTGGCCCCTCCACTCGTGGTCGAGCTGTTCCGCGAGGTCGTGGGATTCGCGGTCGCGGCGGCCGTGGAGGCCGCGGCACCGCTGCTCCCCTCCTAGGAGCATGGTTCATACCAGCTTCGCGCCGTTCGAGTTCATCGTGGATCTGAACCGCAGGCCTCGCAGCCGGCTTCTCCTGCCGGATTCCTTCGCGATGGCGACGGAGGACATCGGACCCTCCGGCTTCTGGCTGCAAGTGGAAGGCTGCCCCAATGGCCCCTCCTGGGCCATGGCGGAGCGCACCACTGAAGGCGCCATGCTTCTGGGTCCGGGGTGGAAGTCGTTCTCCCGTGCCCGCCGCCTGTCCAGGGGGCAATGCTTGGTGTTCCGGTACGACGGAGATGCACGCTCTCCGTGAAGATCTTCGGTGTCGATGGCGGACGCGTGGAGTGCTGCATGGAGAGCAGCAGCGGCAGCTCGAGCTCCTACGACGAGGATGAAGATGAGGAAAACTCATCTGACATCAAGGTCGAGGGGAGCTCGTCTTCCTGAAGGCGAGGAGCTTCGGACGGGCGCCATGGAGATCTCGTTGACCTCCTCCTTGGCGGCCTTGACGACGTATTTCTGGAAGTAGCGTCTTCCATTGTACGGCGGTGCTCCTTGCTCGACGGGAGCCAACCTTTTTGTTGTAAAAAAGATCGTCCCCTTGTAGTCCTTGTAAATGAAGAAGATCTTGTTTTCCTCCTTGTCTTCGTGTCGCGTCCGTGTGAATGAGAACGAGTTTTTTGCAAAACGCGCTCCCATTACTGCAGCAGCCGTAGCGTCAAGGGGTAGGTGGAGCGTGGGAGGCCTATAAAAGACCATCCAGACTCCAACCCTTAGACACATCTTCTCGCCTTGCTCCGCTCCTCTTCTTCCTTTGCCTCCCCGCGTCCCGCAGAACAATGTCCGGCGAAGCAGAGAGGGCCTTGTCCGATGTGTCGACGGCGGAGTCCGTCTTTCGAGGAGCGGCGGAGGCACCCAGCGAAGCTGGAGCCCGAGCCACTGATGGCGAGGTTGCGTCCCGTTCTTCTGCTGCCCAGAATGTTGCTCGCCTGGCGGCCGTCTCTGGTCCTGTTGCCCAAGAAGAGGCAAGGATTAGGGCAGTGAGGAGGACGCACCTGTGGTCCATCCTGAAGGAAAGGACTGCCGGTATTCCGGAGCTGTCCTTGGTTGTGGCTGAGCTCGAGGCCATTGAGCAGGTTCACTGTTTGCTCTTCTCCATTTTTCCGCCTTTTCTTCTTGGATGACCTCGATCTTGACCTGGACTTTTGCAGGCCGAGAGTCAGTCCGTAGGCGAACTGGCGGACGGAATCTTCCGTCTCTTTGGCCCTGGAGCGCCCTGGTCGGCAGAAGGGGTCGAGCTCTTCGACGCGCCTGACAAGATTCTGCACGCGTGTTATCTTTTCACCCAGGCGTCCCCGGAAGAAAAGAGTGCACCCGGCAGGCAATAAAACAGAAGACAGAGCTGCACAGCCAGGAGCCCTGAGCTGGCCTTAGTAGCATAGGCTAGATATGTATCCAGGAAAGCTTCGACTGAATGTAATCAGAATTGTAAATTCAGAATGTAAGTTCAGATGAATGCAATCCTAGGGCTCAACTCCCGGGGTCATTTCCCAAACCTCCCCTTGCACTAACGCGCCGTCAAGTTTTCTGAGGAGATCTCTTAGGTGACAAGTACTCTAACCGCCTGCACCGGTAGCAGCACCCCTAAGAGCACTATGCCTTCCGGGAGTCCACTCCACAGCCACGGGTACTAGGCCAGAAGGGAAATCTGACCGTTCGCCGGGGAGGACGCATTACCCCCGCAAAGGTTCTCATCAACTGTCAAGCATGCGCAGGTTGGTGGTATATTGACTCCGAGCGAGATATTATGCCTAGAATGCAAGATGCACATGCAAAGACTTAGCTGGTTTTTGCCGTGCCCTTGATCTACTCTGTCCTTCCCGGGTACCCAGCTCCTGAGCCGCTCTTCAGCATCCATTCCTGTCCCGGGAGAGGCGCTACACATAACACACTTTCAGTAGGAAAAGAATGGACCCTCCCTTACATGTCGTGAAAGTGTTTCATCCGGAGCAACCCGCAAGCAAAGTTGAATGTGCATTTCTGTGTTTAGGTTCTTTAAAACACAGCACTGCCCGTTCCACTTCTTACCGCGGCAGTACGGCACGATCAGGTGGCAGCGCCTACTGATAGGCTACTCGCGCTCGACCTGTCAGCCACCGGCACCATGTCAGCCCCCTGCTTGGGGGTTGTTACGGATAACACACTTCACGACAACAAGAGAGGCTCACGGAATTGAAAAACTTATCTTTTATTCCTTGGCGACGATTCTTACACCCTTATACAGAACACTAGCCCCTTGGGCGTGCTTAGTTGACTCGAACTATCTGCGATTCATGTTCGTATTCAGGGGTAGAATTTCCGGAGATTCTCGATGTTCCAGGCGTTGCCCTCCGGCCTGCCTTTCTCGTCCTCCAGATAAACAGCTCCGGGTCTCAGGGTATGCGTCACCCGATAAGGTCCTTCCCACTTGGAGACAGCTTGTTCATGTTATCAAGCTTCTGCTTCTTGCGGAGAACCAGGTCTCCGGGTTCCAGTACCCGTGAACGGATATGGCGATCATGATAGCGGCGGAGCCCTTGCTGGTATCGAGCAGATCGTAAGGAAGCTCGGCACCGCACCTCTTCCAGGAAGTTGATGTCATCAATCCTCCTCTCAGCTTGTGCGTCTTCATCATAGGCAAGTACCCGGGGGGATCCATGCCTGAGCTCTGTTGGCAAGACGGCTTCTGCTCCATAGACAAGGAAGAATGGTGTTTCTTGAGTGGCTCTGCTTGGTGTGGTTCTGAGGGACCACAAGACACTTGGTAGATGCTCAATCCAGTTCTTGCCCTTGTCTTCTAACTTGTCAAAGGCCTTGGTCTTCAAACCCTTTAGGACCTCCGCATTGGCTCGCTCCACTTGCCCATTGCACCTTGGGTAGGACACCGAGGCAAAACACACCTTGATTCCCAGCTCTTCACAGAAGTTGAGGAAGGATCGGCTTGTGAACTGAGAGCCATTGTCCGTTATGATTCTGTTGGGTACTCCGAAGCGGTACACGATCCCTTCAATGAACTTGATGGCTGCTTGAGCTGTCTGTCTTGGTACTGGCATCACTTCCACCCACTTTGTGAACTTGTCGATGGCCACGAAAAGGTATTCATGGCCCCCGACAGACTTCGGTATCTTCCCCACGATGTCCAGCCCCCAGACCGCGAACGGCCAGGAGATTGGAATTGGCTGCAGAGCTTGCGCCGGCTGATGTATGTTCTTCGCATAGTACTGGCAGGCTTCACAGGTCTTGACTAGCTGCTCCGCATCACTGAGGACTGTTGGCCAGTAGAACCCGTGACGAAAAACTTTACCCGCCAGTGATCTTGATGCCACATGACTTGAACATGTGCCCTCGTGGATGTCCCGTAGCAGTACTTGGCCTTGTTCTTGAGGGATGCAGCGGAGCTTGACTCCGTTGTCCCGTCGCCGGTAGAGCTCGCCGTCGATCATGACGTAGAGCTTGGCTTGACGAGCCACCCGCTCGGCGTCGTGATCGTCCTCCGGGAGGGCGTGCTCCATGATGTACTTGACGATGTCCCGGGCCCAGGGTGGGTGGGTTCCTTCCACCGGTAGCACCATCCGACGGAAAGAAAGCATAGCTTCCTCCGCCGAGGGGCTGCCGGGTCTTGAGCTTCTGGGCTGGCTACCCGTGTTGTCGAGGTAGAAGGGTCGCCAGCCCCCGGCGCAGATCTTGTCGCGAGCCTCTCGGGTGGGATCGAAGGTCGCCTGAGGACCTCGATGTAGATCCCGGGAGGCACTGGTTCTTGCTTGGACGCCACCTGCGATAGCTCATCCGCGGCCGTGTTTTCTCCCCGTGGGACGTACACAGCCCGGAAGTTGTCGAAGCGCCGCTGCAGCTTCCAGACCTCTTCAACGTATGGTGCCATCTGAGGGCACGCGTACTCCTTGTTCACTTGTTTGATGACTAACTGAGAGTCACCCTTGACGACGATCTTGTTGATGCCGAGGCCGACGGCAGCACGAAGTCCTGCGAGCAGGCCCTCGTACTCCGCCGTGTTGTTGGAGATGTTCCCTTGGTAGTGCATCTGGACGACGTACTTCAGCCGGTCCCCGGTTGGTGAGGTTAGGACAACCCCAGCACCTCCTTTCCCCTTGGTGTAGGAGCCGTCGAAGTGCATGGTCCAGGCGCTAGGATCTTCCTTCCCGGGGAGGCAGGTTTCCTCTTCCGGGTCGTCGAACGCCGTCTCGGTCCACTCGGCCGTGAAATCCGCCAGCGCCTGACTCTTGATGTTGTCCGTGTGCTCGAACTTGAGACCGAAACCTTGAAGCTCCATGGCCCACCATGATATGCGACCAGTGGCAAGTGGGTTCTCCAGGGGGCTTCTTAGGTTGTACTTGGACACCACCGTGATGGGATGGCTTTGGAAGTACGGCCTCATCTTGCGGGAGGCAATGAGGATTGCCAGCAGCAGCTTCTGCATCATGGGGTACCGCTCCCGGGCGTCGCGCAGCACTGCGCTGACGAAGTAGACCGGGTGCTGCACCTTGCGGGTCGCCGAGTCCTGAGAGGGCTCGGCTTCCTCCACGTCGACGTCTTGGGGTGGGGACGAGGTAGCCCCCGGCGAAGTCTCGTCGGAGGGAGATTCTCCATTCCCGACGGGCTCCGCGCCGCCTGGTGAGGTTGCAGTGACGTCAGGATCGTGAGACCCCTGGTCACCCGGCAGCCTTTTCTTGCACGGTTGTCCCGGGAGAGAGTTCCCGGGTCGCTTGCCCTTGATCTTGCTTGACTTCTTCGGAGGAGCGTCACGCTCTACCACAAGCACAGCGCTGATCACCTGGTTGGTGGCAGCAATGTACAGTAGTAGGGGCTCCTTCTCTTCTGGTGCCACGAGGATTGGTGGCGAGGCGAGGTAGCGCTTAAGGGACTGCAGGGCTTCCTCGGCCTCGGAGGTCCACTCCACGGGGCCTGATTTCTTGAGCAGCCTGAAGAACGGTAAGGCCCGCTCCCCAAGCCTTGAGATGAAGCGCCCGAGTGCAGTGATGCACCCGTTGAGGCGCTGTACGTCCTTGACCCGCCGGGGCGCCTCCATGCGCTCGATTGCCTTGATTTTGTCCGGATTCGCCTCGATCCCTCGGTGAGAGACCAGGAAACCCAGCAGCTTGCCGGAGGGGACCCCGAACACGCACTTGTCGGGGTTGAGCTTGAAGTTGACCCGGCGGAGGTTCTCGAAGGTCTCGTGCAGGTCTTGGATGAGGGAGTCCTTGTACCGGGTCTTGACCACGATGTCGTCGATGTACGCTTCAACGTTGCGGCCCAGCTGTGACCCAAGGCATGCTTGCATTGCGCGCTGGAAGGTAGCACCGGCGTTCGGAGGCCAAAGGGTCCTTGGGACAGGCCTTATTCAGGTCTGTGAAGTCGATGCAGAGTCTCCACTTGAAGGTCATGGGTTTCGGTACCACCACGGGGTTGGCCACCCAGCTTGGGTGGGGAACCGACCGGATGACACTAGTTTCTATCAACTTGTCCACCTCGGCGATGATGAATTCCAGCTTTTCCTTGCTTTGGTTTCGGAGAACCTGCTTCACGGGGCGAGCCCCCGGATTGACCGCTAGTTTGTGCTCGATAACCTCCCTCGGAACGCCGGGTAAACCTGATGCCTCCCACGCGAAGACGTCAGAGTTTTTCCGAAGGAAGGCGACGAGCGCGCTTTCCTATTTGTCGGTGAGGCGGGCGCCGATGGTGATGGAGCGAACTCCGTCGCTGGTTAGCGCCACCTTCTTGGTCAGCTGCGGATCGCCATGGAATGGCGCCTTCTTGGGGGGAGTAGATGTGGAGCCCCCGGGGTGCCCTTCGCCCCCGGGGAGAGCCCCATCATCATCCTCCTGTACACCTTGAGGGATATCCGCCGTGATTGCCACCGTCTGGTTCAGCTGGTGAACGCAGTAGATAGCATCGTCGATGTCGGCCTTGACCTTGATCACACCCCACGGCGCCGGAATCTTCAGCATGTTGTAGGCGAAGTGGGAGACGGCCATGAACTTGGCCAGAGCAGGTCTGCCAAGTATGCCGTTGTACGGTAGCGGAGTGTCGGCGATGTCGAAGACGATTTCCTCGGTGCGGAAGTTCTGGGAGTCGCCGAAGGTGACCGGAAGGGTGATCTTCCCGAGGGGCGAGTAATACTTCCGTTCACGCCTTGGAACACCCCGGTGTCTTGCAGGCGAGATAGGGGGATTGGAAGGATAGCCAGGACCTTCGCCGTCAGCAAGTTGAGGCTGGAGCCCCCGTCGACCAGCATCTTGGTGACCTTGTAGTTGTGGATGACGGGCGATACGATCAGCGGCAGGGTCCCGACCCCGGCAGTGTTTGCAGGGTGGTCTTCTGGGTAGAAGGTGATGACTTGACTAGACCAGTCCAGGGGCTTGGACGGAGCGGAAGCAACCGCGTTCAGCTCCCGGACAAGTCTCTTGCAGGCGCCGTTGGAAGGAGGCAGGGAAGACCCTCCGTGGATGCACCCGACAACTCCAGTGACTTCTTGATACTTGCCGCCGTTGCCTCCTTGGGGTGCCGGAGCTTCCCCATTGCCACCGTGGGTGGCCTCCGGAGTGTGGTACCCGTGATCACCTTAGCCGCCGCGTCCTCCTCCACGGCCCCCACGGCCACCGCCTCGGTTCCATCCACGGCCGCCTCCGCCTTGGCGACCCGTGGGACAGTCACGAGCGATGTCCCCGGCAGTGCCGTAGTTGTAGAAACCGTCTTGACTGACCCCATCAGCTCGACGTTGTATGGCGAGGTTCTTGAGCATGCGGCAGTCCTTGAGCAAGTGGTTGCCTTCTGGATGGATGTGGCACCAGGGATCACCTTCACCTTCTTCCTCGGAAGTCGGCGCGGGCTTGGTCTTCTTTGGAAGAGGCTCGGTGACGAAGATCCGCTTGTCGGGTCCAGGGTCCCGCTTCTTGTTCTTGGCTGGAGCGACCTTGTCCTCGGGTTCATCCTCCCCGGGGAATTTGGCTCCTTCTTCAGCTCGAGCGCACCGATCTGCAAGCTCCCAGAGCTTACGAGCAGACTCGACGCGATGGATGCTCAGCTTCTCGCGCATCTTGGGGTTGCGGACGTTGGCGTGGAAGGACTAGATCACCAACTCCTCCTTGATGCACAGGATAGTGTTCATCTTCTGGGTGAAGCGCTGGATGAACTTGCGGAGAGTTTCACCCGGTAGCTGCTTGAAGTCGTGGAGATCACTGGGAGCCCCCGGGCGCTCGTACCCGCCTTGGAAAGCCCCCAGAAACTGCTCCTTCAGTGCCCGCCAGGAACGGATGGAACACTTGGGAAGGTTGAGAAGCCAAGTCTGGGCGTCTCCCTTCAGGGCCAAGGGGAACCAGTTGGCCATCATGACCTCGTCGGCCCCGGCAACCATCGCAGCAAGAGAGTAGATTTGCAGAAAGTCCCGGGGGTTCGTGGTGCCGTCGTAGCGGAGAACGTCGATCTTGAATTTCTTGGCCAGTTGAAGTGGCGGAACTCGGGAGCGAGGGCGAGGCAGCCTTCGGCGAGGTCGATGCCCCGATCTTCCCGGCGGTGACGTTCTCGGCGACGCTCGATGCGGGTGCGCATATCCTCGTTCTGACGGCTGTTGAGCTCGTCACGAAGATCTGGGTTGCGCGAGGTAGACGATCCGGTGGAGATGGCCTCGCCGTGATCGCGGTTTAGCCGATCAGCCATCGGTGGCGCGGTGCGAGGAGGCGCCGTCTTGGCTTGACGTTCACCACGAGGCTGGCCTCGCGGATCACGTGTCTTGTCTTGTGCTGCTCCGGGATTGTCGACGGTGGGAGCTTGAGTGGGTTCGACCCACGGACCACCATCGGCGAAGTCGAGGAGCCTCTCGACGCGAGTCCTCCATTCTTGGTAGACCTTGGGATCGCCGCTGCTTGGAGGGAACTGCATCAGGGCCTTGGCAGCGACTAGAGCATCATGGCGAGCTTGCACGTCCGAAGGCGAGTGCGCGGAGGTCT
The DNA here is from genome assembly GCA_947311845.1 of Poa pratensis. Taxonomy (NCBI): domain Eukaryota; kingdom Viridiplantae; phylum Streptophyta; class Magnoliopsida; order Poales; family Poaceae; genus Poa; species Poa pratensis. The sequence continues at coordinate 69,576,996 of CAMZMU010000047.1, forward strand.
TGCTCTTGGATGCTCGTGGATCCCCGCTGGGGCGAACGCCGTGGTTCCCTCCTCCAGCGATGGGCTCCTTGCCGGTGCCGTTGCAGACGCTCTTCTCCCCCGAGCGAGGAGGAGGCATGGTGGCGCCCTTTGGAGCCGCCGCTCCGCCAGGGCCGTTGTCCTTGTCGTGACCGTCCACTTCGTCCGGCGCCACCCTCTCCGTGGGAGGCGGGGACGGAGAGTCGCTCCGCCGTGCGGCAGCAGCACGGCATTCAGCTGAAGCTTGAGTGCGCGAGGGAGAGACCGGCTTAGACGCCGCAGGATCTCCCTTCTTCCTCGGAGGCATGCTTGACGAAGAACTTGCCGATGAACTTGATGAAGATGAAAACAGCGCTTGCGCCCCCTACCTGGCGCGCCAGATGTCGTGTCTCGTTGCACGGCCACCGGGAGTATAGGATACCCCCTTTTAGGTTCGGCACGGGGCGCGAAGGAGGCTGAGAATCGTCTTCTTGGGCGGAGTCTAGATCAAGCTCTCATCTCCACGATCAAAGCATGCAACCAAAGGGACACAAGGAGCTACCCAGGTTCAGGCCGCCCGGGGCTAAAAGCCCTACTCCTGCATGTCTGGATTGATGGGTTCTTCATAGTGTGGCTTACAATGGAACCTCCCGGATAGGGTACCCGGAAGGGTTTTGGCTGCAGGTAGAAGAAGGACAGATCCTGACCCAGAGGAGATCACCTTCCTCTCTACCTTCGCAACCCTAGTCTAGTCTTGCTCTGGTTCTAGCTTGTGTTCATCCTTGCTTCGACCTCCCCCTCCTCCGTGACTTGGTCCTCCTTTTATAGGCTAAGAGGTTGCCACAGGGTCACGTGAGGGGCGTGAGGGACCTTCGGGGCGAAGGATCCTCCTCATCTAGTTTAGGAGGAGACGTGGCCTCTCCTCAGCCTAGCGTCTCCTTTGGGTTAGGTGGGAGAGTCCACCTCGGGGTGGACAGGAGCTGATACCACCACGGGACGTGCTTCCCGCCCGCGCTGCCTTCGCCTTGCTTCCCAAGTCTTCCGCGGTGAGGTGGAGTGCTTATCCACAGGGACGTGGGGAAGTACCCGAGAGGGAGCCTGGCCTCCTGCCGGGAACTCGGGCTCTCGGGTCCTTCCTGGCCTTCTTGCTTGGTTCGGGGACCCAGAAGGTCCCCAGGACCGGAGCCCTTAGTCGACGTAGGCCATGCGTGTCTTGACGGTGAACCCGCCAGCTTGACTTGAGTCTTGGTCTTGTCCATCTTCGTCTTGGGCCCACATGGGGTGGACCAACTTTGGCAGTACTAGGGGAACCCCATGTTCCACTGCTGCGACACCTCAGGCATGAACTTGTGGGGCCAGTGTACGACCCGCAGTGCAGGAGTGAAGGCCGTGTATCTCATACTGATCCCCTCAGTCCACGCCCTGTGTTGAGTGACACCAGCGGGGCGAGCGGCTGGGACAAGGTCTCTCTCGGATCTCTTGTATCTTGTCCAGGCGGAGCAGAAGATCCCACTAAGATGTGGTCCCCCGGATCAGCTGCATGATGACGATGGGCACGGGGCACACCGTCGTGTCGAGGTGGGCGAGGAATCCCATCTCGAGCTCCTGGTTCTGCCATGGAGGGTGCTCCGTGAGGAACACCGTGTACAGGCCCTTCCCCGGGAACTTGTCCCAGGAAAGGACCAGTCTGAGCGCGATGCGCAGCTCCTTGTACCTCTGGCCCACCCACAGATGGCACGTGGGAGGCCGCCCGAGGACGAGTGTTCATCTGCGCGAAGGTGAGTAGCTCGGCGATGTGATTTGCCCAATTGTTGTAACGCTCGGGATATTCGTTGGCGTCCAGAGAGTGCTGGAGGAGAGCGCGCGCAGCAGCGATGGCTTCACATGTACGACGGACCCCTGACAGAACGGGGCCTGTCATGAAACTGGTAGCTCTGGCCGCCCCTCTGGGCGGACCGTTTGGCGGGTGCGGGAGGACGGACTCAGCACGTCGCGGAGGTGGTCGAGGAATTCCCCCGGCACCCTCAGCGCCGGCGATGCCGCGTCTGGAGCGCGCGCCGCCTCGGGTTGATGTGGAGGGGGCATGGCTCATTGCGCGGCCGCTCCCGCTTCAACCTCCAGGGCTGCTTCAGGAGCAGCAGCTGGTGGAGGAGGAAGCGGGGTGTGGTGACTTGAAGCAGAACTCTCCGCCTCAGGAGTAGGAGAACGAGCGTGTCGAGCCCGAGCTCGAGTGGCCCATGCGGTAGCCATGGTCGAAGCACCTCCTCCTCCTTGGCGGCATCGTAGCAGACCTTTAAGGAGCCGAAGAAGCTCGCTGGATCACTTGCGCCCCCTACCTGGCGCGCCAGATGTCGTGCTCGAAGTCACGAACACCGGAGGTTGCGAGACCCCCTTTTAGAGATTCGGTGAGGGTCGCAAAGTGGATCCAGGCAAGCGAGTAAGCGATGCAGAAAGTAGAACACACAGGCAGTTTACCCAGGTTCAGGCTGCTCGGAAGCGTAACAACCTACTCCTGCATGTCTGAATATATGGTGGTGATATATACGTATCCGGGCTACAGATATGTGTTTCTGGGCACTCAAGATCTAGAGCTATAAGACAAGATCGAGAGTTGATCTTGCCTCTGACCTAACCCTCTAGTAAGCTGGAAAGTGATCTTATCCTCCTCCTCGGAGGCCTTGGCCCTCCTTTTATACATCAAGGGGATACCACAGCGGCCTGCCAGTTGTAGCATCTGCCCTTCTCTAGAAAAGGACAAGCGCTGGCCACTTTAACCTCCGACCGTGCACATGCTTTGTTCCCTCCACCTTTATCCCGCGAAGCTCCCGTACCCGGGGTACCAAGGAGGCTTCCTTTTCTCGTCCCGCGTTCGTCCTTGTTGATGGTCCACGTTGTAGGACATCATGGGGACCCCCAGTTCCCGGGATGTGACAGGAGCCCCCGGGCATGGTTCCGTCAACACTGGCTCGGTTGACAGGGCTGGGCCCAAAAAACAGCGTGGTGGCATTGCTCGATCTCGTCGCGTCGCATCCACGAACTTGGCAGCACGGCTGCCGTCATCACGCACGCGTCGGCTTTGACCGATGGGTCACGTCTCCTCGATCTTTGCGGGAGTTCCCAGTAGTGGAGAAAGTGGGTAAGGTTCCCGAGGCGTCGTGTGCCCTGGAAAACTTCCTTAAATAGATGGCTGGCGCGCCACCTATTCTTTAACCTCTGCACTCTTCTGCTCCCAGTGCACAAATCTTCGCATCGGTCATGGGCAGGACTCCGGGAAGCAAGAACCGCAAGAAGGCGACCCCGCCTCCATCTCCGGTGCGGGAATGCGGGGAGCCATCCTCTGGGCAGCATTCTTGTCTTGGGAAGCGTAGCCATGACCTGGCTTTGGCCGCCCCTCCGCCGGGTCTTGGCGAGGGCGAGCCCTTTCTCTTCGTCTCCATCGTGTTCCCCCTTCGCAGTCGCCTCCGCCTCCCGGAAATGGTGAGGATCAGGCTGGGGACTCGGATCTCGGAATCCTTCCATCTGTCGGTGAGGGGGAGCCCGAATGGCAGTTTTGCTGTCCGCACTGTTGCGGAGCACGGGGATTTTCGCCTTGTAAGCTCGTTGAGGAGTGAAACAACATGGAAAGCTTATCAGAAACTGTTTCATATATCTTAGATTTTGCAAACTATTGAATAACAATGCTTTTAGTTCCCAGTTAGGACTTCTAATCCTTAGTATACTCTCGAGATTCGATTTCATGGGCCAGGCTGTGGTCGTCAGAGCGGATCTAAACGCTCCTCATAGGGCATCACTGCAAGTCATGCAATCTACGTTTCCGGGCGCTCGAGTGTTCCAGCCAAGACGCGTTAGAGCAGATCTGCACGCATGTGTCCCGGGAACACCCTCCCCTCGAACGATTCCAGTAGGAGATACCTGCGCACGGACGAACAGCTGTGGGTCGCTAACCCATCAGCATTCTCCGTCCGCTGGCTGCTTAAACGCTTAAGGCGAGCCTGGGCTCCCAGACAGGATGAGGCCAGATCAACATCTGGGCACGCCATCCCGTGAGCGTTCTCACCCTAAGCCGTTTTTCTCTCGATTCACCACCGGCATGGGACGCGAAGGAGGCTGGGAAACTCTTCACCCGGGAGGTGGCCGTCAACGCTTTACCCAGGTCCAGGCCGCCCGGAGGTTAAAAGCCCTACTCCTGCATGTCTGGATTGCGGTGTTCATCATGGTGTGATTTACAAGGGTGTTCTCGGTGGTGTACCCGGCAGAGTGTTGGTCGAAGGTAGACGAAGAGCAGATCCTGCCCTGGGGAGATCACCTCTCTCTCTACCCTCCAAACCCTAGGCTAGTCTTGCTTGTGTTCAACTCGGATCCCCCCTTTGCCTCGGTGCTTTGGTCCTCCTTTTATAGGCTAAGGGGATACCACATGGGCACACGAGGAGCGTGGGGGGTTTTAGGCGGGAAAACCCCACGGTGGTCGTCTGGAGGTGACGTGGCCTTCTCTCGTCCAAGTATCTCCGGTGGTTTGGTGCGGTCGTCCACCTTTGGGGAAAGCGGGGTGAATAGGGCCTGACAGCCCCACCGACCATGCCCAAGGCGATGTCACTGGGGGCGCGTACTTCGTCTTGGCGCCCAAGTCTTCTACAAGCTTCCTGGACGTGCTGGCATGCTTATCCTCTTCGCTGTACGGAGGGAGAACCCGGGTGCGTGCCTGGCCTCCTTGCCGACGGTTTATGACGTGACAAACTCTGGTAAGCCTGCTTGTCTTGGTATCTTATATATCTTCTCTTTTGTTTATACTGACATGTAAGTTTCTGGCTTGTAGACTCTGGGCTTCAAGGTCTGTCATCTCCTTCGAGTGACAATCTTACTTTTGGCATCCGGGTGGCACCAGGGTTAGTCATTTTTCTTTCCCTACACACCCTCCTTTTCTGTTACATGCATCCTTTTTATGCAAACTCTTATGTCCTTGCAGAGCTAAGGTTGACGCTGAGGGGACAACCAACCTGGAAATTGTCCCAGGTATCTTGGTGGAGCCGCCGGTTGCGGCCGCCGCTGACGCTGCTATGACGGAAGGCGTCGCCACAACTGACGACGCCCCTGCTGCCACTGCTCTTGATGCTGCTGCCCAAGAGACGGCCTTGGAGGATGGTACTTCCCTTGCTGCCATCCAGAACGCGGAAAAAACTTGTCCGCCGACTAAGGATATGGCGACTGAAGATCCTAAAGAGCAGCCAGTTCAGCCGCCTGTGGCTGGTATTAATGATAACAAGATGCCGCATGTGCCGCGTACTGAAGCTGCTTCTTCCTCTTCCTCGAGCCGTGCTGATCAATTGGCGCAGGCCATCCTTGCATCAAGTGATAAGCAGGCTGCCGAACTGCGCGAAGTGTTGTACTGTTTATCTGCTGCTTACAAGGTAACATCCTGATTTACTCTGTCTATCTCTAGCCCCTAAGGATCGAGTTATTGCTTTGGGTCAAAGGAAAACTTGATTCTTTGTTCTATCTTGCTGCTTTTTTGCAATTGTAATAACGGCTCACACTTTTCGCTCAACTCTCCATGGCGACTTACTTGCATCCTATTTTTCGCAGGAGGAATTGCAGGCTGTGGTGGCCGAGAAGCAAGCATTGGAGAGCAGTCTTCAACAAGCTCCTGCTGAGTTAGACAGGCTGCGAGAGCTCCTCCATCAGCGTGATGAGGATTTCAAGAAGAAGGATGCTAGGATCGGCGGGCTCACTGATGAGAGCTACAAACTTGCTGAGCAGGTCAAATCAGCCGAGCTGCGGCTTAAGGATGTTGAGGAGAAAGCTCAGCAGAGAATCGGCGAGCAAGACCGCCAGATCCGCGCCCAAAAAGATGCCATTAATGAAGCTAATGAGGACGCGCGGCTTAAGGCTGTCGAGATTGACCGGCTCGAGAAGGAGCTGTCTAGGCATACCAGAGAGCTGAAGAAGGTGTCTGATTCTTCCAACCTTGTTCATTGCCTGGTGTGCATCATGACTCAGGAGCTGTCTGGTATGTTTCACAAGCTTATTGTTTCTTCTTGAATATTGATGCCTTGTACATGCAAATGTGCCCGCTGAGTAACCTTATTCTACAGGTGAGGATTCTCCCTTGCTTCGCGGGCGTGTCCTGGAGCAGCTTGACCATATCCGTACGTTTGTGCGGAAAACTTGCGAGGCCACGAAGCAGCTATCCAAGCAGATGCTTCCTACTAAGCCTGTTCCAACAGATGGTGAAGGTCTTCTGAAGAGGCTATCGAAGGCGGCTCACTATTTTGTGGACTGGAAGGAGTCGTCGGCTTGCGCTGGTGCGACTCATGTGCTTGCCCTGGCGTAGACATATTAACTGGCCTTCGATGCTGCTGTTGAAGGTATAATTTGGCTGCTATGCATTTTATAAGCCAAATTAATTTAAATGATTGTGTTTAGATTATTGGTTGACATATATATTGGACTTGCTGTTTAGTTCAAAATGCAGGCTCGATGAGACTCGAGTACAAATATCAAGAAGCCAGAGCAAGCATACAACTTTATTTCCTGAAGACCAATATATGGAGTGTTGCATGGATTAACAGCGAGCTAGGACGAGTCTTCGGCAGATTCTAAAATAAATCGAGTTAATGCGCCGATGCCTAGGACATGTCCCAGCTAACTTCAGATGGTAAATCGAGTTTGAGGTTTGCAAAGACTGTCATTTAGGCAAGTGTACAAGGAAAATATTGCATGGTGATGCATGAGGCCTACGAGATCTGCATTAGCTGATACGGTTAGATTGTGGCCGGAATATCTTATTATTTCCTTGTAAGGCCACAAGTATTTGTACGTGACGTGCAGGGGATAGAAGATGGAGCGTCTACAGATTGTACGTAACCGAATCAAAAGATCGAGGACATATTTTATTCGGTTCAGTTTTAGAGTTCTATTCCTATACGCCAAGTCCAGCGTGCCTATATAAATGTGAAGCCGTGGCCGATTGAAAACCCAATCGTTATTCATCAAATACACATCTACTTCTTTTATCGTTTTATCTATCGTTCTTTTACTTTGCCGAATCCTAGCAGCCCTAGGGTTTGGTCATCTTTGCCGTTTTGCGCTGAAAAACGGTCGTTTCTCCTCCACGAAAGTGAGGGGATCTTTGTTGCTTTGCTCGGAAAGCATCCGTTCATCGTCACGAAAGTACGACGGGTATCGTGGTTCTGCGCGGCAATTTTGCGTGGCAACACAATTGGCGACTCCGCTGGGGACGAAGAACAAGAACACATATGATGACAACCGACCTCAAGAACAGGAGCGACATCGACCCGGACAACACCATCGCCGTTACACTCGACGAACTGTCGGAAGATGATCGGCGCGAGGTTGAACGGGAGGTTGAAGAATATATGACTGACAACGAAAACTGAGGTTGGCTGAATACCAGAAGACAAGGAACCGCGTCATCAAGAAGGTAGTTGCGCCGAGTCCCTCCGATCTGCTCGGCGCTGAGGTAAAAAAGCCAATCGAAAAAGTTGCTCATCTAGCTGATGCATCCGTAGCTAGTAAGAATGATTCTGATATGTCAACTATGGCAAGCGCAATTAGTCTATCAACAGCTAATAGAGTTGAGAAATCACAGGAGCAGCTTGAAATTAGTCTTTCTAGTCATGTTCGCTCAGTACTGTTGCCTAATAGCGATGAAAATTCTGCTCAAAAGCTGACGCTTCCGGCCGAAAGCAGTAGGTTAATTAAATTTCCTAATCAAACTTCCGGCGCTTCGGCTAATCTAGCACAGCTGCCTCACATTGCTTCAAGTAGCGTTCAAAGTGGCCAAAACTATGCGAGTAGTTCGGCCGAAGCCTTTGTACCTATCGCTGCTCCTCTTGCTATTTTAACTTCGGTTACACCAGATTATCACAGCAATAACCGAAGTGCAATATTTAATTCTAATTTGCAGCAAGATAGTTATCAGACTGTAGCATACAATATACCACCATTGTTGCCTATCGGTACCGGGGTTCCATATGGACCGATACTCGATTCATCGTTTAGTGGGTCTTCGTTGCAAACGTCACATGCTCAAATTTCTTTGCCGGAGATTCAGCCGCGTGCTTGTGTTCCATATGCTACACAAACCAATTCTCCACAGCCCAATGATAGTGTTAAGGATAAATTACAAGGGCAAGAGTTTTTAGATGTTAATCAAGTTTTGCATAAGGCTTTGGTGCAAGAAAACCAGGCTAAGGAAGTTAAACAATATAGCAGGTTTAAAGATAATATAAATGGTGAGAAGGATAATCACACGGTTAATGATTTAGAACATGATAGTAATTCGGCTAGCGAGGATGACGTTGACATATGTGTAGCCGAATGGGTTCAAAAGCCAAAGTCAAATCATTTTGCATGTTATGCTCTGAAGCGCACATTTGCTAGAAAAGAGGAAGTTAAGTATACTTTTGATTTGAGCAAGTGTGATATAACTTTTGATATATTGTTGCAAAGGAAATTAATTAGAGTGAGAGAAGGTCATATTACTCCATCTCCGGAAGAATTGGGCAAGGGAGCTTACTGTAAGTTGCACAATTCATTTTCTCACTCTACCAATGATTGTGATATGTTTCGACGACAGGTGCAATCGGCCCTTAATGATGGACGATTTACATTTACACAAAGTACTAAAATGAAACTTGATAGTGATTCTTTTCCTATCGATGTTATTGACTTTGAGAATAAGAAAGTTCTTATTCGGTCGGATCAGACCGAATCTACCAAAGGGAAAAATGTCATCGTTGATGATAGTGCTACACTGAGGATGATAAAACCAAAAAATTCAGAAGTAGGAGTGTGGAAAGTCAATGAAAAAAAGAGACAAGCTCCAAGCATAAAGCCGACAGTTAGCATGTTGTTGGAGAAATACACTTCACGCAAGGCCAACAATGTGTCTAATCGGCTTGGAGGTGTTAAGCATCCTAGGTTTCCTTCAGGACCTCGTGGTCATGAGCGATGGAAAAGAAATTCATTTTATCAGCAGCCGTGCTATCCAATGAAGTCGGCTTATTGGGGCTATACACCTCCTATGTATACACAATTTTCTCCGAGGGGATTTTATCTTTGGTCGCCATACCCAAACCCAACAGGGCCAAGTTATTTTCAGCCAAAGTGGGTGCCATCAGGGTCTGTGTACAGAAAACCAAAGCATCAAAGAAGAGCTCAGTTTAAGCATGGAACTCAATTGCATGATACAGTTGTGATTCGGCGAAACCGATCAGCGGCACATCATGCTGATGGCACAGTTCATATTGGTGGTCAGAGGTTTAAGTGGGTGCCGATCAATCGTAAAAGTCATCCAGAAGCACGTGATAGAGCTGAGTGTGGTTGCATCGACAGTAGTACAGCAAAAGATACTAATATACGAGCTTATTCAGAGCCTGATGTGCACACTTGTTTTGGCACGGCAGTTGTACGTACTGATGCTGGTGAAATGGATGATGCTGCTGAGAATAAGTCAAAAGGAACATACGTTGATGCAGTAAGGTGTGGCTCGGTTCAGAGGAAAGACGCTGGTACACTGGAGGATAGTTTGGTTAATACACTCGTTGCATCTTCCAGTACAAGTCAGAAAACTGGATCAGCTAGCATGCACACCGATCCAACTATGAGAAAGAGCAGCTCATGTACATCTATGAGGTCGTCTCCAATAGGCTTGAAATCTTGTTTCAGCACGTCTACGCAACGAAGGAATTCAGGTAATATGGGAGGGCAGAATAATGGATCCGGTAGTGTATCTGATCAGCAGAGAAGTATTTCGGCCAAGGACAAATTATTTGTCACAGGAACAGCAGTACAACGTTATAGGCCGAGAGACTTGGGGGGCAACATAATTAAGTCAGTCGCCCCAGGGACTAAGCCAGGAATTCGGTGGTGCCCGGCGGGACTAACACACACTCAGAAACGACGAGTACAGCGGCTGCGGGCATTGGAGATGAGGGAAGAAATAGCCAAGGAAAAATACGATGAATTGGTCAATCGAGAAAGACCAATGATTCTTAGAAAAATTTGGAGGAAGAAGTGCATTGAGGGGAAAGAGAGTAAAGCCACAGATGACATAGTTGCTAACCCCGCAGAGGACACAATTGGTAACGAGGATTCAGAAAATAGCGAGGCAATAGCTACTGATACGAATGTTAATCTGGTGTTTGCATTGCCCGCTGAATTTCGTGCACCCGGAGCTTGAAGATATTATGGCCGATATTTTATTGAAATATCGCCCTGAAAAGTTTGGACGATATGTTATTTGAAATATCGTCATAATGAAAACAGTGGCCGATGTGTTCTTTGAACATCGCCCTAAGCAACTATATGGCCAGTGAAGTTCTAAGCATCGAACTAAGGTATTGCTAAAGTGTTTCTGATAAATCCAATTATACCAAAAACAGGGGGCATGTGTTGAAGGTATAATTTGGCTGCTATGCATTTTATAAGCCAAATTAATTTAAATGATTGTGTTTAGATTATTGGTTGACATATATATTGGACTTGCTGTTTAGTTCAAAATGCAGGCTCGATGAGACTCGAGTACAAATATCAAGAAGCCAGAGCAAGCATACAACTTTATTTCCTGAAGACCAATATATGGAGTGTTGCATGGATTAACAGCGAGCTAGGACGAGTCTTCGGCAGATTCTAAAATAAATCGAGTTAATGCGCCGATGCCTAGGACATGTCCCAGCTAACTTCAGATGGTAAATCGAGTTTGAGGTTTGCAAAGACTGTCATTTAGGCAAGTGTACAAGGAAAATATTGCATGGTGATGCATGAGGCCTACGAGATCTGCATTAGCTGATACGGTTAGATTGTGGCCAGAATATCTTATTATTTCCTTGTAAGGCCACAAGTATTTGTACGTGACGTGCAGGGGATAGAAGATGGAGCGTCTACAGATTGTACGTAACCGAATCAAAAGATCGAGGACATATTTTATTCGGTTCAGTTTTAGAGTTCTATTCCTATACGCCAAGTCCAGCGTGCCTATATAAATGTGAAGGCCGTGGCCGATTGAAAACCCAATCGTTATTCATCAAATACATATCTAATTTTTTATGTACTTTTTATCTATCGTTTTCTTCATGTTTTTCCTCCTGCCGAGCTCTACCAGCTAGGGTTCGGTTGATCTTTGCCGTTTTGCGCTGAAAAGCGGCCGTCTCTCCTCCACGAAAGCGAGGGGATCTTTGTTGCTTTGCTCGGAAAGCAATCGGTTCGTCGTCACGAAAGTACGACGAGTATCGTGGTGCTGTGCAATTTTGCGTGGCAACAGCTGCCAAGGTGTCGCAAGGTAGGCCGCAGCAGAAATCGGATGGCACGACATTCATGCCAGAGGAATATCTCGCCACTTGGAAGAATATGCGCGGGCATGCGACTGAGCTTGTTGATGGGGTCGAGCTCGCCACCTATCTGGGGAAGTATCATCCAGATGGGAGGAAGTTTGAGAGGCTGCCAACAGCCTCAGCCGGGCTGTCGATCTCGCAAGGCAAAGGTTCTCCTCCATGCGTTACCAGCTCATCAGCTGCCCGCTAGCGACTGTCAATCCTTCGAGCCTACTGCCATTGCTCCTTCCGCCAAGCCTGGCAAGCCACCAATGCCTCCGTCCCATAAGCAAAAAGCTGGGGAAAAAATGAGAGAAAACAATGCTGGTGTCATTTAGCCCTGAGTGGCTTGTAGTAACTTTGGAAGTGTTTTCCTGATACAATGTTTAATGTTTTGCACTATTCGCAGTACGAGTTTGTGACCAGTAGTTTGGTCCTTATGAGATATCTCGGTTTTTCCCTTACTCAGGCCCTTGCGTGACTCAGTATTTCCTAGGGTAACATGCGTGTTCAGGGTCGAGAGCGTCCATGATAGGCAATCAAACTCGATTGACACCGCAACCCCCAGTACTTTGGTCGCATATTGCAAGTTGCATCCAAGTGAAGGCTGACTATAATTACGATAATGCCACTGGTTTGGCGATTCCAAGGTAACAAGCCACGCTCATAAAGCTGCAAAGCCCCCAAGGAACCATTGATTGAAGAAAATAAAAGACTCAGCGGCTCAATTGATAATTTGAGGCGAAACGACATCCTCTTGCATAGCAGAGGTGCCGGCTTTATTTCATAATCATGTTCTGATACATATGATAAGATCGCGCCTAGGTGGCGATCAATTTTGATACATACGCAAGTTTTCTATTCCTTGCTAAAAAGCATGACCTGATTGTCATTATTTTGATACTTGAGCCCTGAGTGGCTCTAAATTGGTATTGTGAACCCTGAGTGGTTCTGTTGCGGTTGCTACTAGCGACTCGCGACACAAAGTTGGGACTTGCCCTTTTTATTCCTTCTGCTGTCCCGCGGCCTTTGCTCTTCTTGCCTCTTTATTGGCCGTTAACTGGAGCCGCAGGTCAGGCAGGTGCCATTCGGCCTTCATGATGTCATTGAAACCCTGATGCGGTTCATGAACAGGCAAGCCTTCTGCGATGCAAGCCGCTCTGGCCATGGCCTTGTCGCATTGTTCGCAGTCTCGTGCTATGTTTCTGTCACCGTCAACTGTTATGACTCCGTGGGGGCCTGGCTTTTTGAGCTTCACACACACGTAGCATGGCCTAGCCATGAATCTTGCAAATGCTGCTCTACCAAGCAGAGCATGGTATGGGCTCTGAAAATCTACAACTTCAAACCAGATGTACTCGCTGCGGAAGTTGCTTTGTTTTCCGAAGGCGACTTCTAAGTTAATTCGCCCCAGCGGTTGTGCGGACACGCCTGGTACTACACCGTGGAATGTTGTTCTTGACGGCTGCAGCTATTTTTCTTGGAGATGCATTATTTTGAAGGTCTCATAGTATAATATATTTATGCTGCTGCCGCCGTCCATCAGCACCTTGTTTAACTTGTAGCCTGCGACTTGAGGCGCGACCACGAGCGCGAGCTTGCCTGCTTCATTTATCTCTTCGGGGTGATCTTCCCTAATCCAGAAAACTGGCTGCTCTGACCATTTCAACCACTGTGGTATGGCTGGGACTACAACATTGACGGCTTGGTTACGCCGTCTTAGCTTTTGCTCCCTTTTTGATGTATTGACCACAATCGTGTGGTATTGCCCCAGTTGTTTTGGGAAGTGCGGCTGATCTGGTGGTGGATTTGGGGCCGCGTTGTTGTTGCCTCCGCGGTGGTTGCCTCCCTCATTGTTCTGATGGTTGTTATTCCCATTGAGTGGCTGTCCATCCTTACACTTTTTATAGTGGTAGCATTGTGCTTTGGTGTGGTTGGCCGTGCGTCCATCTTTTCCTACGTGGATATCACAAGGGCGATTGAAAACCTCCTCTAAATTTACTGGATGGAAGTTTCGTCCTCTGCCATTGTTTTGCTTGAAACGAGTATTGGTGTTTGCGACTAGTCCAGAGTTTCCTTCCTCATTCTTGCGCTTGTTGTGATTCGCATTATTGTTGCTGTTTTGTTGCTGTTGAGGCTTGCTGTTGTTCTTCTTTCCTTTACCAGCAATTTCCTCTTCTTCCCCATCTGATGCATCTTTTGTCTTTTCTGAACCGGCGTATTTCTTAGCCGCAGCCATCACCTCGCTGAGGCTTTTGACTTTGTCTTTCATGCGGCCTAATTTGTGGATAAGTGGCTCAAACCTACAATTTTTCTCCATGACCAGGACGGCAGAGCTGGGTGGTATGCTGTCCGAGGAATGTATAATTTCTGCTACCCTTCTCATCCAATGGCGACTTGACTAGCCTTCCTTCTATACACAGCGCTCGAGGTCTTCTATGCTGCAGAGTCGCTTGCACGTCCCCTGGATTTTTTTGATGAAAGCTTCCTTCATCTCGTCCCAGGAATTTATGGAGTTTGGCGGTAAGTTCTGGAGCCAGATGTGGGCAGTGCCTTCTAACATCATGTTCAAGTATCTGGCACATATTTCCTCGGATGCGTTGAGGATGCTCATGCCCATCTCGTAGTTGTTAAGCCAGGTGACAGGATCCATGCTGGCATTGTAGTTCGTGACCTTGCGGGTCCTTTGAAATCCGCTGGGAATGGTTCGGACCTGATCCGTTCGCTAAAGCAAACCGGCCCCTTGAACCGCGTCGACAGATTAGATGGAGCTGGCCTTCTAGTTTGATTGACAACCGTACGCTGCTGCGGAGCTTCTGCTTCGATGATGGCAGGTTGGATTGGCTGCGGCTAATGCTGCGCCGCCGACTGATTTTCTCTTTGTCGCCTTGCTGAGCTTGAAGTCGCAACCTAAGGCGACTCAGCGTGGGTGCTCCTTTCTGCCGTAGCCCAGCTGTTGTATGGGGTAGAGTGCAGCCGTCCCGCGTGTTTGCCTGCTGTACCACCGCCGTGCTCAGCATCTCAATGGCACGTTGCACCTCTCTGTCAATCGGCGTGTTAGTATGTTAAATTTGGAAAAACATTCTGATAGTATGTTTAATTTCTTTAATCTGGTCAAATCAAGATGGAGCCAAGTCCTCTCAATGCCCGGATCCTCTCTTGTTTGATCACGTAAATGTCAAAATAAAAAACTTTTGATCACTTGGGCAGCGGTAAGGCGAGGTCGCGGGATCAACCTCTCGTCGAGTACCGCTGATTTAATTTCTGGCCCATAGGAAAACTGACAAAGAGGCCGAAAGAACGTTCATGCAGATTAAAAATAAATAAAATTTGCCCATGATGCAGATTCAACAATTATCATGATGAATCTGCTCCACATAAGCCTGCCAAAGAGGCCTAGCTGCAGAGGCAGAGCCATGTGCATTCCAGAGCTGGCCCAAGATTACTTATTTTGTAGTTTCAGCCCATTTAACCTCAATGATCTTGCCCAATTTCTGCTTTGCAGATTCATCCCTCGTATTCCCAATGATATGGACCAGGCTTGATTCCGATGGACGTGGAAGAGCAGTTGGGCTAAGAATTTGGTCTAAACTTCCGTATTCCGAATCTCTAGCCCACTTGCCCACAATGATATGGGCCAAGCTACCTTAGGATAGACACGTGGAAGCTTGCACGTGCGCTCACAATCTGGCCCAAACTCGCCCGACCGCACGTGAGTCATGTGATCTTAACAAACATGTGCAGAATCCGGGCCAAATCTGCTTATTTTACAGCTTCATCCCACATATCCCCAATGATTTGGCTCAATCTCTGCCTATGTTGGACACGTGGAAGCGCATGTGCGGAAATATGATGGGCCCAAATCTGACACACGGGTCCCAGATATGGTGAAATAATTATATTTTTATAAATTCCTTATAATTTTTATATTTTTAAAATTTAAATATATATTGAAAAAATATTAGGTCCCATCTGAAATAAATATTATTTCTGTTACATTTGTAATAAAATGAGCTATTTTTTCATATTTTATATATATCTTGAATAAAATAACATGTGGGTCCCAGAACTAACACGCGGGTCCCCCAGCTGCGCGACGTGATGGTCGGTAGACTCGTGTAAGGGCACGTGCGCAAAATATTGGTTTCCCTGCTAATAGGTCGTTCCCACTGGTACTGTTCCAGTACACGTGCGGCACAGAGGTTGTGTCGGCCTGACATGTGGGTCCGTCTGCAACATCTCTTGGACTGGCGTGGGAAAAGT
This sequence comes from Poa pratensis, assembly GCA_947311845.1. Classification (NCBI taxonomy): domain Eukaryota; kingdom Viridiplantae; phylum Streptophyta; class Magnoliopsida; order Poales; family Poaceae; genus Poa; species Poa pratensis. The sequence continues at coordinate 69,592,586 of CAMZMU010000047.1, forward strand.
GTGGGTCCGGGTCTGACAGCGAGGCGTCGGACAGAGATGTGGGTGCGCAGTGGGTGGGGTCCATGTGTGTCGGCTGCCGAAGCCCAGTGGCCTGTGACGGTTTATCTGCGGGTTCGTCCTGTTCAGCCCGCAAAATAGCTTGTGACGGAAGGCCCCTTGAGATCCATGACGGTTAAGTCCATTTCGTCTGACTTTTTCTGGGCTGAGCGGGCCGCCCATGGATCCGTGACGAGAAATACCGAGGGCATCAAAAATAGTTGAGATCAGCCACAGATAGCATAACCGTGGCGACAAATCCGTCACAGAATCTAGGGATTCTTGTAGTGTAAGATATTCTTGATAAGATAGACACGTGTTCAAGTTTTTTGTGAGCGGATAAGTTTTCGCCCAATGTGTGTATTTATGCGACTCATATGATATGCCAACTGTTATTCTGATGGGCAGACATATTAAGTTGTTCAGCTTGCTGCAATGGTTTGTGTGGGTGTTCGTCTGGTGGCATGGTCGTACAGCTACATCTCCACATGCATCTTCTCTGACACGCAAGCTGTTCTTTCAATACGACGTGTTAGTGCGATTCACTATAAGCGATGTGCGCCGTATATAGAGCTAAGTGATAGAGAGCAAAAATACTACGCGTCACACGACAGGACAGTGTAGACAACGAATCGCCACATCGCACACACCTGTAACCTAGAAATGCCAGGTGTCATGAGCCACCTGTAACACAAATACGCAACGCCTGCAGTAAAACATAAACACATTGGCCTTTCCCATGACACACGTCTCTTGTATAAAGGTAAGAAAGATAGCACAATTATGGCACTAAAAAATAGAGTCGGACAAAGACCAAAGGTAACACGTCAACAAACATCGAACAGTATAGAACATATAGACGCCCTAATCAACATAACACGACCCGATACGCACCTTCTCCTTCCAAACATAAGGAGAACAAACCGAGCTAACAAATTTGTACGGAACCCCGTCGTCCGACTCCGACACTATGACGTCGAAATCGAGTCGTCTAGTGAGGTCTCTGCACATCACCATCCTCCTTCTCGTCTTCTACCTACCTGTTAATGTACATACCAGCCACACACATCTATCCATGAGATACTTTACATAAGAAATATACCTACATAATCCATACGCATAGAAGCATCATATCTGGTAGGATAGCTCTGTTAGTAAAAATATTTCCGACACTGGTCCCACACTCACAGTGCAAGATAAGGATTAGACCATTTAGAACAACCGAGAAAGACACGACTCAATGTTAAACTACTGGAACCTTTACAGGTGCCCTCCGCATGACGATAAAACATAGAATAACAACACAACTGTGACGACTAAAACAGCTAGTCCGCTAAAGAATAATAACATGTGCACAGCCTAATACACACAATCTCTTATGAAACACGGTACATCAAACCGAGCTAAAAAAAGCCCGGGACCCCACATAAGCTCCTGTTACAGATAATCTCATCATTGGCAGAGAGAAAGAAAAACTCAATATATACTACAAGTACACATTACAGATTTACATATCTTATCATACATGAAGCAAGATCAGCATAAAACAAACATCAACACACAACCACGTCTCTCACATAAGTGATAAGCTTTCAACTGGTCGAAGTAAATTACCACCAAAAAAATTTGGAGCAGACTGATCAAGAAAACTGAAAGAACTCAACTTCGCTCGAACACGGCGTGGGATCTTATGTCCACACGCGTACCAAACCACGCAGTTGTAAGTACCAATTGTTTCACCATAAAAGCTACCCAAGTCGAGAGCACACGTTGCGTGCTTCTTTATAATACAGTACGGGCTCAGCACGTAATCAACAATCTCGTGAGCAAAGAGGTTACAGGGCAAATCTGTTAAGGTCAACGTAGCTGTATCTGTTAGAACAACCCCTAGTTGACCCATACTCAGGAGACCATCGATGGAACAATATCTCCAGACTGTATCTCAACTTGCAACAACCTATCCAGAGTTTCATACAACGAATACGATGGACACGGGGGAGAAATCGACAATAGAAAAGCCCTGCCATAAAAGCTCTATACCTTCACAGGAATGAAACCCATGTAATCTGCGTCCTCTTCATATTCAGATAGAAGAGAACGAACATCATCAACGTCCAAAATACCAGAACCCTCTCGTGGTAACATGATAACCATATGGGATAGATTTCAGATAGCGGTATCGTCCACCAGAGAGCTTGAGATATAGCACTGAGCTTCTACCAAAGAAGAGCTCTCTGTTTGGGAGAAACTCGCTTTAGAACTCACACATGGCATACTGCTTTTGGTGGAGCTACAACCAACTATTTCTAAGCCGACGGTGTAGCATCTTAGGAACAGCGACTCACCCATCACACCGTCTGTTGCATCAATACCAGCACTTTCCTCGACCTTTACCGTAATCTTTCTAGGAAAAGAAGCATCCTGCTGGATACGTGCATAGCATAAGCACGCAGCTACCTCAACCATGTAATCGGTTTCGTTGCTCAGATATCTGAGAACACAAAACGGGCTAAGGATCTGCTCGACAATTAAATGAGATCGTAAATGCAGCGGTAGTTCTCTAAGTAAAATACTGACGCGCTGCAAAGGCACGAATGTATGGAAAAGATGCATCCCATGGTCATAAAAAAACTTATAAGGCACGCCGGATACCAAAAAAATGATTCCCCTTATCTTCAGCTCTGCTAGCTCGTAATGATGCAGAGTGATCCGCAAACGAAACTACGATTTTCTCTTCGGTGCACACATGAACGGACATAGAAGATATACCACCAAATTTAGAGCCAAAAGCATCAACGACTCTCCAAGCTGAAAGCTGACATGAAGGCAAAAGTGGTCGGAGAACAAAACAACAGTGCAGCGGCGCACATAGCCTAGTCGAAGTTTGAATATCACGCAAGAAAACCTCCTTCACCTCCGGCTGGCTTGAAGCCATACTGACTCCCTGGACGCCTAGCAGACAGGCTGATAACATGAGCAATTAGCCACATATTAGCAAACTTCCTACCAAATAGCCCAAACTAAATACCCGGATTCTAAACTGTTTATTGACGACTAATCGAGGAAGAGATAGACGAAATAGACAACATAAACAGACGGAAGAGAAAAACAGTACCTTATAAAATACGCAAAAACTGTACAACCAATACCACACCAAGAAACCGTGAAGCATGAACTGAGAACACCAAGATGTGCACAAGGAAAATACAGCATCACATCGCTATATATACCTATCGCGAGCACCCTCGGCGATCTCCAGACCTGTGTTCTCAACCAATAACACCTGGCCCTAACAGGCAAACACGTGTAACAGACCAGCTGGCCAATAAATAGTAAAACCACACGTATATAGGAAGACAAAAATAACTTGCAGATATCTAACCAGATGCCCTCCAATAAAAAAATGACTGACTACATGTCTCACTACTAGGAAACTAGCTATAGATAGAAATGATTCTGTGACGCATATAAAAGTGCGTGCGCCACAAAATTCTGTGGCGCATACAAAAATATGCTCCACATAAATTTTGGAATTCTGTGGCGCACATGCACCACAGAAATGTGTATTTCCGTGGCGCATACACATTTCTGTGGCGCATGTGGATGTGCGCCACGCATATTGCTCCACAATTTTTTTTGGATTTTTAAATTCTTGATTTTTTAAATTTTAGTTTTTTTTTGAAATTTTAGAATTTTTAGAATCTTTTCCAATTTTTGAACTTCTAAGTATTTTTAAAAAAAATTAGTTTTTTGAAATTTCTAAAAAATTAATTTTTTTGAATATTTTTATATTCTAGATTTTTTGATTTTTTTGATTCTTTTTGAATTTTTAAATGTTAGATTTTTTCTGAAATTTTAGTATTTTTTAGATTATTTTCCAATTTTTGATATTTTTGAAAAAATTAGTTTTTTTTTAATTTCTAAAAAATTAGAATTCCTCGAATTTTCTATTTCTTTTGAATTTTTTTATTTTTTTGTCATTTAAAAAAAAATATTTTTTCTTAAATTTTCACAAAATTTGGATTTGTTGAATTTTTTTGGATTTTTTGAAAATTTTGAATTTCCTTTTGAAACTTTTGAAGTTTTTGATTTTTTCGAAATTTAAAAACACACATATGTACACATACCACACATAAACTACACACACATCTACACACATATATACACATACAAGGCTTAATAGGGTTGATGTGATACTAATATTAATAAGAACTTTAGTAGCATAAGGGTAGCTGAAATGAATAGAACTTAGAAGTTAAGCGTGCTTGGGTTGGAGCAATCTGAGGATGGGTGACCTAGTTGGAAGTCATCATTTGAGATATGTTTGTAGTGTTATTAGATGTTCAAAAAATTCAAATATTTACTTTTTTCCAAATTATATCATTTTTTTGTTTTTCTGATTTTTATGAATGTTTTAACCTTTTTTTAAAAAAAATTATAATTCTGTGGCGCATATCATGTGGATGCGCCACAGAAATGTGAGAATTCTGTGGCGCATGTAGATATGCGCCACATAAATACAATTTAGTAGCGAGAATTCTGTGGCGCTTCCAATATGCGCCATAGAATTCCAAAAACGTGCGCCACTGATAAGCTTTTTCCTAGTAGTGTCTTCCCCACGCGCGGTCTGGAGTCGTCCTCTTGGGAGGCGTCACACCCTTCGATGACTCACCGGCCGATTCTAGCCGTCGTCATCAGGATGACACATTACCAACATGCAAACCCCTGGCGTGCCCCGCACGGTCCCAAGGAGGTATGTCGGTTAGTATTAACAACCTAGGCCAGTCGGGATCCGTGTCCTGTCATCGGTACAGCTAATTTTTTGAATAGATAAGCTCGTCGCACCTAGCTTCCATTTATTTTGTTTTTTATTTGGACTTTTCCTGTCGTGACACGTGCAACACAAGCCCGAGCGTCCCGCTGATGTCGCATGCTGACATAACTAACCGGCTGCTGTCCGCTATCCTTCTGGGTGCTTGCCACCTATTCCTCTGGAACCATCGCGCTATCCATTGTACATCGACATGTTTTACCTGAATGAGCACTCGGTACTTTCTTACCCGCACACAGAGCATCGCCTCCCCGATGGATTATATGTCCCTATCTTCGCTCCGTTTTATCCTACTTGTAAGCTTTCCTTAGCTGTCTTTCTTCTTCCTCAGGTTATCTGTGATAGGTTAACGAAGCCCCAACGACCAAGCAAGAATATGCAGTAACGTACGACAGCTGGACCTTAAAGCGTAAAGTGACAAACTTAGTCCAAGTCCGACTGGTATACCCTAGTCGACGCTGCATCCACACGGTCTAACAGAACAAAAAAGCACCAACGAAATCATCACATCAATGAAACAACTCCCAGATAAAGAGTAACCCCAGTCCAACTTAGCACTGAGTCCCGAACGTGACGGAACACCAACCCTTCGCAACCACTCACATCGCTTGGGCGATCTGGCAGCCATCCCCGCGACCTTCTTGGGAGAGTTGGCAGACTTCACCGCTGTCTTCCCAGGTGACTTGGCAGGCATCTCCACGGTCTTCCCAGATAACATGACAGCCTTCCCCGTGGTCTTATTGGCCAACTTGCCAGACTTCCCCGAGGTTTTATGTGGGAGCTGCATGGAGTCTATGTAGGACACATACCGAAACCGCGATAACCTACACACGTTTATACCAAGACAAAAAAACAACTGATGTTACCGGGAGTCGCATCCGTCTCCATCTGGAGTCGCCTGTCGTCTTATATACCGGGAATCGCATCCCGTCTCGAAAGAGAAATGTGCCCCGTTGTAAGAACATTTGTTTCACCGATTTGTTTTATTTCGATGTTTAGATGTTTTTTGGTTTATGATTAGTTGCGGTACCGTTCATAGCTTCAGCGAGCACGACCGCACATTCTTACAATTATACATTGTTGCATACCGAGATGTGTAAAACGTGTAAATACAACAAGTGTACATTGAAAACACGATCCACGTTCATCGTAGTTTCTGGTAGTGTACATTATCGTCAAGTGCACAGTAGATTGTCGTAAGTCTCGCGTTTTCTTGGGAGAGGTGGCAGCCTTCACCGCTGCCTCCTCGGGTGACTTAGCAGACTTCTCCGCGATCTTCCCAGGTAACATGGCAGCCTTCCCCGCAGTCTTCTTGGGCTACTTGGCAGCCTTCCCCGAGGTTTCCTTTGGGAGCAGCACAGAGAGTATGTAGCGCATATACCGAGACCGCAAGAACATACACGTTTTTAGGAAGACAAAAAAATAGCCGGCTTACCGGGAGTCGCGTCCCGTCTCGCCCTAGAGTCGCCACCACCTTATCGGGAGTCGCGACCCATCTCCCCTTGGAGTCGCCACCGACTTACCGGGAGTCGCCTCCCGTCTCCAAAGAGAAATGTGCCCCGTTGTAAGAACTGTTTGTTCCACCGATTTGTTGTATTTCGATGTTTAGATGTTCTCCAAAGAGAAATGTGCCCCGTTGTAAGAACTGTTTGTTCCACCGATTTGTTGTATTTCGATGTTTAGATGTTTTTAGGGCTATGATCAACCGCGTTACCGTTCATATCTTCAGCCGGCACGACCAAGCCCATTCTAACAATTATATATTGTTGCATAGCGAGATGTGTAAGAGGTGTAAGTAGAACAAATATGGATTGAAAAACATGATATATGTTGACCATAGTTTCTGATAGTATACGACATCGTGAAGTTCACGATAGCTTCTCATAGCACACGACACCACCTGCAACAACATGATGGTGCCTACGCAGAAGACCACAAGCAGACGACGACATACGCACCAGTAATAGGAGCAAGAAACCCTAAAGAAGAACCCACAGACGCTAGAAAAACACAGAGACGCAGCAAATTCACGCGTCGCCCTAGCAAAATTCATGAAAGAAAATCGAAGCACGGGGAAGAAATCCCATGCACGGCCTCAGGCAGAGGCGCGCGACGAAACACGTCAGGCAAACCAAGAGCATAAAAAAAAGCACCGACGGATAACAGAAAGAACTGGCGCAACGACAGAACCAAAGACCTAAGCCTAAAAAAAACAAAGGAAGCAACAAACAGCACATCAACACAAAAAGCCATGGAACGAACAACCAACACAAGCCCAAACACACAGAACAGCCAACTGGTGACCCAACCGACCATGAGTCGTCTGTCACCGCACGACCAACCAGATAGCCAACCTTCAAAATAAGTCGATAGAACGAAGGACGGTGAGAATACATCGCAGAGCCGCCAGACATGCAGACAAAATCCGAAGCTCCCCGAGCACCCCAAACAGCAACTTCCCAACACAGAACACCCGGAAACATAACACCACTGACAGAAAAAAAAAGTGAACAAACCAAAATGCACAGAGAAAAAGCGACACACAAAAAAAAGTAGTAAAACTACATCAGCAAACCAAGAACACGAAGAACAGAATGGAAAAAACGCAGAAACAACCATGAACAAAGAAAACGGCCAAACAACAGATGAAACACACGCACACCACCGAGAGAAGCAACAAAACAAACATGAAACGAAAAGAGAAAGCGTGCAGCACGTGAAACAGCAACAGACAAAAGAAACGACTTCGAACAAATAGGAAGAAGAACCATGGAAAACACGCAAACAAACGCGAGCAGCAAAACGACCAACGGAAACTAGAAAAAAGCCTACAAAAGAACAAAAGAAACGATGAAGAACAAACGGTATGAACAAAACAAGGAAAGCAAACAGAAAAAACGTAAAAGAACACCTAAGAAGAAGAAAAACAAGAAGAACAACAGAAAGAAATCAAGAAGAGGAAGAACAACTGAAAGAACGAAAGAACAACAAAAGAAGGGACAAAAAAGAGCACGGAAAACTCGAAGGAGAAAGAACGACTGAAAAAGCGAACGACTGAAAGAAAAAGGGACTGAAGAGAGGGAGAGAAAATGAGCGACTGAAAGCCCCCAGAGAGACATCCAGGGCTTTAAATAGAGAGAACGGAGCCGCACACGTACGAACCAGCGCAACACATCACCGCGCGAGCCATTGCATGGGCACGCGCACAGCACGACGTGTGTCCTTCCAGAAGCTAGATGTGTGCTTCAAAAGGCCAGCTGGTCTTCGGAAGGACACTTCACCACGACGCTCCACCGGCAGGGCCACAAGCCCACACGTGAACCCACTCCCGGCCCAAGAGAACCCAGCCCGCAGGCCGACTCCGCGCAAGACTCCACGCGGTCTCGAAATCGTGCGGAGCCCAAAAATCGGAGAAAAATTAAAAGTTACGACTCTTAGTATATAGAGTTATGTGCACGATTTATACTATCTATACTTCTTATAAAGCAAAACCCCACTAACTTGTAGGAGTATTAATTATTTTCTATCTCAACATGCAAGCTATCCACATCATCCATTTTTTTAACCAATCAATTGTCCATGTCATCTCCACTAATATTTTCACACATCATCTATTCCTTAAAGCCACATCATCCATTATTTGAGCCATTATTTATTCATGTCATCAAACATTTATTAATGATTTTCTATCCATACATGAAAACTATTCGCATTATAAATTATTTTATCCATATTATACCTCACCAATTTTAGTTGTTAATTATACAAAGATTTTATATTGATTAAATCTAGACTCTCGATTATGATGCCCAATCGATTTCTGAATATTCCCGAGAAATTTTCCCATTGCATGTGTCATATGTCCTTTCATTTATACTAGTGCCCGTGCACGTGCACGTCTCATAATTTATTATAATATAAACACGTTCTACCATCTCGGTTCTTCCATCTCGGTTCTTCCATGCCAGGCGAGACGAGCTTGCGCCTGTCAGCCTCCATGACCGCGGTCATGTGCACCTTGCTCGGCTCCCTCTACCGTCGCCTCCTCGTGTTTCCCCGCTTCCTCGCCATTAAGCTCCCGCCTCGACGGCCTTGTTCCGTCACGTCCTACCTCCTTCACCGACCTCCGTCTATGGTCGGAGGGGAGCCCAAGGATGCACTCGAGGTCTGCATGCTCGCTGGCATCCTCGCGCTCGGAAACGTGGGCCTCATTGTCGCCGAATAGGTGGCCATGGCGATTGTGCGTCAGTTGGCTCCACAACACGACGTCATCGTCCTGCAGTACAAATATACATGCCAATAAAATTGGAGAAATCTGAATTAGCTCTATGCCTATCTGTGTAAGAAATCTGAATTAGCTCAACGTCATCGTCCTGCAGGACAAATATACATGCCAAATATTTTTTTCGGTGTTTGCCCTTTCTAGCTGTCGTCTTGCTTTGCTATTACAATAAGTAACGCTGATATTCAACCACATTTTAGATCATTTACATGCCCTTCAAAAAAGTAATATATGAGCTATCATTAATCTGGTTGGACCAGCATTGGGGCTTGCAAATATTCAGAAAACAGATTATGTGTAAACACTACAATAACGATGGATTAAGATTATGTGTGTACAAATCAACTGCATCCACATACATAACCAGATATAATATAACCTTGACAATCTGTAGCATAGAAAAAGAGACATAATTAACCTGTGCTGAAGATTGAAGATAACCACACTGCGGTCAGCAGTGCCAACGGCCAATAGAGGATAACTCAGTGAGAGAGCATAGCAGCGCTCAGGAAGTTGCTGAACATGTGCTGGCTGAGCTTGCCGAAGGTCCCAGTACCTTTATTAACAGAAGGTTAGATGGAAGATATTGGTAGCAATCATGTTAACAAATAGGTTTTATAGGTCCATTGCGTTTGTATGTATGTTTGCATTTGGCAAACAAAGCTCCCGATTCTTGGACACAAAGCAGAATGGTTCTTTACACACTATCTAACAGGGCAGTGCATCAATATTCAGTAATCTGCTATTATAAACTTATAATGCAATATATCACATGCAATGCAACATCGGACATGACCACACTGCAGGAATCGATGTAAACTTGAGGAGGTTCGAACCATTATGAAATATTAAATAAACTCATATCTGACTTATACATGATAGATTGCGGAAGTAAAACTTTCAGCGATCCATCTCATGTATGACGCACGACTGGCCTACAATGGCACATAAACATGGTGGCCTGGCCTCTGAATTAATACAGTAAGTACAATGAAAAGCATCAGCACTCAACCAGCGAACAAAATCGATCAAAATCACTACAAAATTACACCATTACCAGCCTCTACCAGTACCTAAAGAGCTACAGAACAGACACTGCATGGGATTCGGGATTCAGAAAATTTGGGATCCACAAGAAAACGCAGGCATACAACAGTGTACCCAATGATTCCAATGATTCTTTCAGAGGTAGGAGGGCAGGCCGGAGGCGCTGGCCGCCGGCCGCTGGGTGTCGGGAGGCGCTCGGGATGGCGGCCGGGCGGGGCGGCTGGTCGGAGTTTGGGGAGGCACGGGAGGTGGCCGGGCGGCTAGTCGGAATTCGGAAGGCGCTGGCTGGAACCCGGGCTGGGAGGCGTCCAGGCGGCGCTTGAGGAGGGATGGGGAGGCGCTGGAGGATCCGGGGGGCGCTCGAGGACCGGGGAGGCAGGCCGGAGGCCCACGCGGAGGCGGCCGCAGTCGCCGGTGTCGGGGATCGATTGGAGGCACCTAAAAAACCCAGATGCGTCGGGAGAAGGTGTGTACCGTTTCGGGATTTGAGTTGCAGTTTGGACCGTTGATCAAAATAAACGGTTTAGATTTAATGTATCAACACAACACAACACAAGTTTGCTCTTTTCTATACTACTATTAAAAGAACAAACATATGCCGGATACATTAAATCGTATGCGTTCAATATTTGATCAAAGGCTGAGATTGCACGTTCGGTGTTGAGCACCTCAACACAATCCACGCGAAACGTTATCTTTGTTTTAAAAAGAAGCACGCAGCAACTATGTCCCCGCACCGCCCCCCACCGCCGCCACACGCCCATCGGCCCATGCCGTCCGCCCCCTCCTTCATCCTCTCCGTTCTCCTCTGTCCCACACTCAAGCAGATGAGTTGCGGACAGATTCTCAGGCGATTCAAGCGTGCGAGCGGCGGTGCCACGGTTTCTGTTGAGGACACCCTCCGGCTGGTAGCAGGCCAGGATCTCTGGCCGGTGCGCACACCCGGCGTCCTGCACCATATGGAGGGGAGGGGGGCAACGGAGTGAGGGGCGTCCTGCACCATATGGAGGGGAGGGGGGCAACGGGGTGAGGGGAGAAGTGGAGGCCGGGAGGAGGAGATGGGGAGTGGGGATCTGCTGCCTTGTTCCCCAATCGACGCCGGCAGGCGCGGCAGCTCAGTCCTGGCTTCCCCTCCCACCACAGTGAGTTGATTTGGAGCGGTCGCACGAGCTCCGGATGGGCCATGGCGATGGATGCTGTCGCCCTTCGCGGCGCGCGCGAGGGCGGCCCCGACGTCGAGGACCTGGAGTCCTCCTCCGCGAGTCCCCTTCCACGATCTCCCAGACGAATCCGGAATCCACGACATCAAACAAATCCAGAAACAGAAAGAAACTAACTAGGTTGACGGCCGGCCGACAGGAGTTTCGCTGCCTGCAGCGATGAGATCGAGATAGCCGTCCCTGCCTCTGCTGAAGATGCCGGTGAGGTTGGTCAACACGGCCACCCCTTCCTCGCAGCCCGCCTCAGGTTCCGCCCCCTTCCCTGCCCTCCCATCCCATTCCATCTCGCTGCCTTGGGAGTAGGATACAGTACAACGAAGCCTCCAAGATAATCAAGCAGTGTATATGTAATATGTTCCTCTGAATTTGATCATTCACGAGTTCAGTTACTAGAAGTTCCACCTACCACTCTACAGATTGCTTGGTCATCGAGACTGCTGCTAGGTGCTGTATGCTCACAATGATTTTGCTGGAGACAAAAATTTACAAATTTGCATCACTGAGTTTCATAGTACATCCGGTTTGTTATCTCTAGTATATAATATGTCTTCAGGTGATGGTGCGTTTTTCAGTTTTCCGGTTTTACCCCTGGGTTTTGGGAGAATTTACCCACCACTGCCACGGGCAAGTGGAAAAAATGGTTCAGTTATTTTCCGTCCGTCGATTGCCTTCCCATTGTTCGGTTCTTCTAGGGACATCTGATACTCTGCGTTCTTCCCCAACCACGATCTACCATGAGCGGCGCCGCCTACCTACTCTAGCGGGAGGAACGGAACCACCCGTCGCTGATTCCCCGACTCCGAGATCCGGGTCCTCCCTCGGGCGAGCTCCCGTCTCCGACGCCTGCCAATTTGCGCCGCCCTGAGCACCTACTGTCTGTCCTAGAGCCTTCCCCTGAAGCACCGACCCGGGAGCTCCGGGCGCCATGACCACGCGAGACTTGGCCGATGATGATGTGCACCAGACTCTCTTTCGCACTTCCTCGGCAATGGTAAGAAAGCTGCTGAAACAACGTACGGCTTTCCGACGAGAAGGTTGCGCTTCTTTGTATCCTGATGCTTTCACTCTAATCCACTCCCACCAATCTGGGAAACCTTGCAGTGCACGCGCCCGATGAAAACAGGAACCGTCGAAGTCAACGCGAGTGCCCGGTGGAAAACTTGGCAGTGCGCGGGCGGCCGACCAGCCTGGACGACAGCGGCGTACCGGATGATGGCAGGCCGACAGACGGCCCTCGGCTGCAACGTGTTCTTCGTCGAGAGCCTCTCTCTCTGGTCCCTCTCTCTCCGGCGGTTCTACGTGAGTCCCAACCCGCTCCATGCCTCCACCAAGTTCTTGAGCGGATGTTCCATGGAGACGGCGGTCCACTTGCTCTGGTGCAGGCATGGAGCAGAGGAGCTTTATGAGGAGTGCATGGTTTTTTGTTAAAATGACTCAACGTATTGGAGTGCTTGTTCGTCGTGCGTTTTTGTTCAGAGTCAGCTTGCGGGACCTGCCTCTCCCTGGACGCACCTCATCGATGTTCCATGCCTATAAATGTTGTATGAAATACAAAGTCTGGAATAGGATCTGTGTCATCTGCAGACGATGATGTTCCATAAAATAAGAAAGCCAATTGAAACAAGGACAACTGCACGATTAGCTTTGTTGCTGGCATTTTTGCAATGACTTTAGATCACGGAACGAGTTGCAGAAAATAACGTGGATGCATCTCTTAGTTAACTTGCAGGCACTGATACGAACAATATGCGGAGAGGGAAAGTAGGAGAAACTGATGGGCTGACAAGCTACATTCAGATGGCCGCACACTCTCAACATAATTTTCGCTTTTTTTCTTGCAATGCATTGGCCACTTGAGCTCAAATTGTAGTGAAAAAAAAGACAAACAAAGCTGAAGATACAGTGTCGATGGCTCCATATACAGTTGGTTCAAGCGGGCGATCATTTATTATACTCCCTCCGATCTACAAAGATTGTCGCGAGCCTAGCGTGCCAAACATATTTATGTACATATTTTGCTCCGACACTTCAGCCGGATCGGAGGTAGTAGTTTATACGCTTCTGAGGGGCCTTCCTAAACTCTTGATTTGATTAGTTTGTGTAAAATTAGTACACCAATTTAATTTTTATCTCGGTTTATGTTTGTTCGGCCATGGCAACGCACAAACAATTTTACTATTTAATTTAGTGTGACGCCGTAGCAACGCACGGGCTTTGTGCTAGTAATATATGTTTCGGTTGCAAAATCTGCTATGGTCAACGTTGTGCTTCAGTGGGGCAGTACTACTGTTTAAGGTACAGTACATCTGTAGCATCATCATTCTTGATGAAACTTATTGAATGGTAACCCATAGATTTATCCTGTTTACATGTCTTTATGTGTAAGCTAACTTATTATTTTGCTTGTGCAGTTCAATATTCTACTTATAGTTGCATAATCAAGGAGCGTATCTTCTCTGCCTCTCTTTTGAACAACATGGTTCATTTGTTTCTCCAGAATGTACCAGGCACCCATTCATTCTGAATTGGCTTCTTCGAGTTTGAATATCTCATAATGATGTTCAGAAATATAGCATTGTTCGTCTTGCGCACTTTGTCTGAGACAAGTGTGGCGATGCAAGTATTGTAGTATGGATAAAGTGATGTCCGGTCGATAATATGAATATATACAGAGGGCAGCCAATTTCCCTTTTTGAAATATCCATGTACTGTCCTCTCTCAAATTCATCAGTTCTTGTTGTGCTCTATAATTTTATCCAATCAAATATGCTAAAACAAAAGTAGCCATAATCGCTCAATCCGGTACCAGATCAAAAAGAAAAAGGTTTGGTTTGATTATGTGTTGATCTATGTGACTACAACGAATATATAAAGGTTTGCGTTGATTATGTGTTGATCTATGTGACTACAATGAATATGTACAGACGGCAGCCAATTTCCCTTTTTGAATTATCTATGTACTGTCCTCTCTCAGATTCAGTCCTTGTTGGGCTCTATAATTTTATCCCATCAACTATGCTAAAACGAAAGTAGCCATAATCGCTCAATCTGGTACCAGATCATAAAGAAAAAGGTTTGCTTTGATTATGTGTTGATCTATGTCACTACAATGAATATACAGAAGCCAATTTCCCTTTTTGATTTATCTATGTACTGTCCTCTCTAAAATTCGTTTTGATCATTTTTAGGTTGTAGTAGGAGTAAACCTGGTTTGGTTGTTTAACTTAGATTTTTTTATGATTGCAGAAAATGGATAACAAAGCATCAGCCATTGTTGAAGATTTTGATAACCAACTTTTTTTAATAAAACAAAATTTTCTGAATCAAGTGATTTGGATATTTGGTCTGATTTCAAACTTTTTATAAAGAAATATATTTAAATGGCTCGATAAAATAACTGAGTGAAACAAATATAGATTCAAAAACATATTTATATTATAATAAATTATGATACGTGCGTTGCACGTGCACGTTCACTAGTAATAGTAAGTATAGATTATAATTTTTATAAAAAGTTCCCGCTGCAACGCGCGGGATATCTTTCTAGTTTCTGAAAAGAAGTTGGTATCGGGCTTTTACTCACCAAAAATTATTGCCGCACTTACCGTGACAAACAAAATTTCCGGTTAGTCTACGTTATTAAAAAAAATCTATGGAATCACGGTCCACAGTCCACACACACGGGGAGGCAGGCCACAGCCGTCCGAGTCCAAATCCCATCACCGGTACACCAGCAGGCAGCAGCAGCTGCAACCATGGCCGTCCTCGGAGCATCTCCTCCCCTCCTACCCCAACACCTTCCCTCCTCCACCTCCCAGTCTCAGCGACCCTCTAGAGACAGAATCACCGCCGCAGCACTATCAAGAACAAGCCGCAATCCTCCTCCTCTGAAGACCGGCTGCCATGGCGGCGCCAAGAATACCTTTCTTGCAAGAAGAGGGCAGCTCCCTTGCTTGCCCACGAAGGAAGAGGTCGGCGATGTAGGCGGTGCGGAGGAGGTTCCGGAGGAAAAGGTGGAGCGATACCTGGCAAGGGAAGGTGGATGGGGGGTGCGGCGGATGGGCCGGGTCGGCGAGGAGATGCGGCGGGTGGCGCTCGTGCAGGCGGAGGCTTTCCATGTGCCCGTCGCGCTCTTCAACGACTTCTTCTTCGATTTCTTCAAAGTATGCATCACATCAAATTCTTTCATCTTCACTAGACATCATATATGTGTGCGCGTTTTGATAACGATGGCCGCTTGAATTGGTCAAGATTAGGCAGAGGTGTTGTCAGCGCTCATCTACAAACTGAGGAATTCACCGCCTGACAGGTGATGTTTTGATACCCCTGATTCCAAATTGTGATAAGACAGTTCAAGTATGCATTTATGGGGCCTGGATTGTGATAAGAAAGTATAACTGTTAGATCTAGGCACTAACCGGAATTAGTAGCGCTTCCATACTTCCTCAGAGAATTAGCCACATTAACGCTATGTTCGAATTCTTTTCTACCGCACATCTTTAATGTCTTATGCTTGAGCAGCTTTCATGTTTCTGCATTTTGTGTGTGTTCATTTATACATTCTACATGGCAAACTTAAGTCTCTCGGCTGAAATCATTTTGTGCGAAGTCTGATGCATTGAGCTTAGTAGTCTTTCTATGTTTTTCAGAAATTAAACCGTAGAAACTGTAAAGTAGGCTAGTGCAATTTAGACTGTCTTACTTGCTAGGACGTTGTACAGTTCAGTATTCATCTTTTCGTACGAGCTAAAGAGAATTCCAAATTAGTATGGCACACAAAAGAGAAAGGTCGCAAAGCTTGAGCATCCAGGCATGTTAATTTGTAGTATCCCCATATCCTGCTGATGACATGAAAAGGGTTCAGACCAGACCTGGAGAATATGTTAAACTCATTTTCCCTATAACTTTTTAGCTGGTAAACGAATCATGCCCTATCTTCTTAGGTACGCCTGTTTGGTGGCCGAAGAAGCCGATGCGGCCACCCAGCTGTTGCAGGCACCATTCGAGAAGATCATTGGGGTCGTGGATTGCGCGGTGCAGGACGAAGGTGACATCCTGAATAGCCTTCAAGGCGTCCAGGAATACTTCTACGTATCAGGAATAGCAGTGCTGCCATCGCTCAGGTAACCAACACAGCAAGTATGCCAAGATCTCCATGCTACTTATGATAGAACTAAAATTGCTGCTGGATTCGGCTTGTGCCCCCAGGCGTAGGAAGGTAGGCACCGCGCTGCTCAAGGCCTGCGAGGTGCTGGCGCTAGAGTGGAGGCAGAGGTTCATGGCTCTGAGGGCATACGAGGACGACAGCAGCGCTCGAGGGCTCTACTCCAAGGCAGGGTACAGGGTGGTGTCAAGGGACCCTGGGTGGGTCACCTGGGTGGGGAGGAGGAGGCGTGTTCTGATGATAAAAGACCTGCCGATTCATGATCCTCAGACATAACAGCAATGATATTTTTCTGATGATATTTTGTTTCTATCTGCTTACAAAATAAAGCAATGACATCTTACGTCTGGTGTAAGTATGATTACTGCGGTTCGTGCATGTGGCAATTTTTGGGGGAAATGTTGGCGAAATGTTATTTCGATAGCTGAAGACGCACGTAACATTTTCCCAACATGAGTAGTCTTCTCCTCTGGGCTCTGGCGAACTACGACGGGACAGTTCAGGACTAAGGAAGCGTGATAGTTTCATTGAGAATAGAAACAAAATACATGTCCATAGGCACCCTGATTTTATGTCCTATAAGTGCATGAGAGAGTATTGAGAATTCTTGTACAATTTTCAACCTGAAGTCTTGTACAAGTCATTTTCAATAACACTGTATTCTGAAGCCACTCTAACATCAAACACACTTCAACTTCCCACTACCTTGTTTGTTTCCAAAGTACAAGTACAAGTTCATTCCAGACCAATCGATGGGTCCGACTGACCTAGACATATTGTACACAAGGACCTTGTTTGAATAGCTGACATCCCTCTTCCTCCGTCATTTCGAAGGCGAGTGACATGGATACGACGTGTTTGTCACATCACCCGTCATCAAAAAAATTGGTTCACGCTATGCCAGAAAGCAAGTTTCGAATTGGAACCACATTAATCTTTCTCCCAACACTAGGCAATTAGAGCCTCACCAACCGGACTAGACAAATATGAGCCCTATGCGACAGTGGCGGATGTAGGACTAGATCTCTGGGGGTGCCAAACTCAATTTTCACAGCCTTTCGGTTGTCTTCGTGGCAGCGAGGCACCGCGCTGCCTTCCATGTCGCCCGCCCCGTCGGTTGCACCGACCCTCCTGTCAAGGGCCCACGCGCTGCACCGACCCTCCTGTCCGTGCCGGGTGGACGGCGTGTAAGGTCCCATCGATGTTCCGCCTGCACCGGGCAGGCGACGCATGCCGTCCTGTCGGTGACGTCCGCCAAGCTTGCCGTGGCTGCGAAGCTATCCCTGCCATGGCTGAGGTGCAGGAGGTTTCTGCCACGTTGCTGGTTTCCGCCTTCCCCCGGAAAGGTCTTTCCGGGGTTTCGGGTCTCCCGGCGCCCTCCGACTCCTGGGCCCTTCCTGCTCGTCGTCCGGGGTTTTCCCTGGGGCGAGCTCCTCGAAGATGCCGGAGGCCTTCGCCCTACGACATCTTTGAGAAGCTCCGCCTGAGGGGTTTCCCAATCCCGCCTTCTTTCATCTTCGCGCCGTCGGGGTGGAAGCTGGCTAGCTCCCTTCTTATCCTGGTGTCGGGTCCCCTTTCGCTCTCCCAAAGTGGGGGCATCCCTCGCCTCCTTCTCTTTTCGGCGCGCGGTTCAAGCCTCTTATCCTCTACATGTTGTTTTGTGCCCCACACGCCGGTGGTCCTGGGTCCCTTGGGGACCATAACGTCGACAGTAGCCCACGGGCGCCCCTTGGCGATGGGACCGAATATCTTCGGGGGGGCGCCCTTCTTCGGGCGCGTGGGGCTCCCCTGCAAATGTTATGTCAAAATTTTACCCCGCGTGCATTTGGGGTCTCCGCTTCTTGGGGTGCGTTACCCGTGCGGTGCGTTGCACATGTCGTCCCCTAAGTTGGGCTCTCCGTGCGGTGTGTTGCACGGGGCGTTTTCCAATTTGTCGCTTAGCGACCATTGGGTGCATGCCGGGGGAACACCATAGTTGTGCCGACTCCGACCGTGCAGAGCCACACCCGCCCGGGGAGCTTCCCGTTTTGGGGTTCCCCGGGCCATCGTTTCTCATTATAGTCTTCTTAGAGTTGGGCTTTTGGATGAGTTCGCCCTGGCCCCCTTCTTCTCGGGGGGGGGGGGGGGGGGTTATCGGTGTAGCAACCTCCCCGGGGTTGCGGCGCGTATTTAAGGCGCCTAGTCCCAAAGAACCCGGTGCAGGCGGAACATCGATGGGACCTTACACGCCGCCCACCGGGCACAGACAGGAGGGTCGGCGCAGCGCGTGGGCCCTTGACAAGATAAGACTAGCCGTCACCTCCGCCCCGGCAGGGCGGGCGAGATGGAAGGCAACACGATGCCTCCCTGCCACGAAGACAACCGACAGGCATCACGCTGCCACGAAGGCGGCCGGCGACCGCCACCTTACTTGGGCACGACGCGTGCCATGCCTCAGTGGCACGCATGCAGCACAACCAACTGTGGTAGCCCCTTGGCATATAAAAGGAGGAACGTGGTCGTGTTGGCAAGGGACACACAAAGAAGACGGAGAAGGAGAAGGAAAAACCCTAGCTAGTTGTCAACTAGAGCTTTCCACTTAGACTCGGGGGCTAGAAGAACGAACCCCGGGAACCTCCATGGGCTTGTTCTTCCCTTGCTCACGAGAGTAGTGTAGGTTCCCGGGGTTCGTTCTTCTAGCCCCCGAGTCTAAGTGGAAAGCTCTAGTTGACAACTAGCTAGGGTTTTTCCTTCTCCTTCTCCGTCTTCTTTGTGTGTCCCTTGCCAACACGACCACGCTCCTCCTTTTATATGCCAAGGGCTACCACATTTGGCTGTGCTGCATGCGTGCCACCGAGGCATGGCACGCGTCGTGCCCAAGTCAAGGTGGCGGTCGTCTGCCGCCTTCGTGGCAGCGTGATGCCTGTCGGTTGTCTTCGTGGCAGGGAGGCATCGTGCTACCTTCCATGTCGCCCGCCCTGCCGGGGCGGAGGGGACGGCTAGTCTTGTCTTGTCAAGGGCCCACGCGCTGCGCCGACCCTCCTGTCTGTGCCCGGTGGGCGGCGTGTAAGGTCCCATCGATGTTCCGCCTGCACCGGGCAAGCGACGCATGCCGTCCTGTCGTCCACCAAGCTTGCCATGCCTGCGAAGCTATCCCTGCCATGGTTGAGGTGCAGGAGGTTTCTGCCACGTTGCTGGTCTCCGCCTTCCCCGGAAAGGTCTTCCCGAGGTTTCGGATCTCCCGGCGCCCTCCGACTCCTGGGCCCTTCCTGCTCGTCATCCGGGGTTTTCCCTGGGGCAAGCTCCTCGAAGATGCCGGAGGCCTTCGCCCTACGACATCTGTGCCCTTACGGTCTCCCAACATCCCTCGCCTCCTTCTTTTTTCGCCGCGCGGATCAAGCCTTTTATCCTCTGCATGCTGTTATGTGCCCCACGCGTCGGTGGTCCTGGGTCCCCCGGGGACCATAACGTCGACATCTATGGATAATAGATTAGAGGGATATTTATCATGAGTTGTCCTTTGTGTTGGATGGCATTATAAAATTGTGGTGTTTGTTTTGTACTATATTAGGGTGCTCAAAGTGATAACGTGGGGAGTCCTATATTGGGAAAGACAGACTTTAAGGTGTGCTTTTGTAGCCCTACGCGGTAGTCATGGTATTTCTTATCCAGCAGAAGAATAGCTCCGAGTAGCACCTGATGTAGCCCGAGTCACGTCCATCACCATGTCAAGCACTCCAACACACCACAAGTCACCATGGACAACAAAGGTGAACTCTTTCCTCTACGAGATCCCATTCCATGCCCCTTTGGATGGTATACTACGTGAGCGTCTACCCCTTTGCCATGCTAGGTACCACATGACGAGTATGAACATCCGGGAAGATGCCGAGGAAGCCCAAGCCCAAGACCATCCAAGGCGTACGCATGGAAGAGGAGGAGGAAGCGTCAAGACGAAGGAGAGGAAGAAGGAACAGGCAGCTCGGCCGGCCCTCCAGCCGGCCTAGGCTGGCCCCCAGGCCGGGCCACAGCCAGAGCCGTCCGGCACCCAAGCCGGCCTAGACCGGAGTCAATGCCGGGCACCAACCCGCGACGGCCGGTATCCCAGCCGGCAGAAACCGGCTCCAGGACCGGGCAACATGCCGACCCGGCCGGCCTCTCAGCCGGCCTAGACCGGATCCATGGCCGGGCTGTCGACAGACGCGGCCGGCCTCCAAACCGGCCTAAACTGGCCCCAGGTCCGGAGCAGCTCCAGCTCGCGCGCGACCCCACCTGTCATCGTGTCTTACCCCCCCCCCCCCCCCCCCCGTTTTGTACCCAGACTATAAATAGCACTCCTTCCCTTCCTTGTGGGATAGACTATGTTTTTAGATTAGAGTAGAGCTGTGCTCCCCACCTCAAGACGGTCTCCTTCCTCCCCTTGTGGGGATGGTTCCTCCCTTTGTGGAGAAGATCCCTCTAGTGGATTCAAGACCTCTACTTGTAGTTTGACTACTGGCCAATCTTTCATTCTCGGGTGACTTTATTGGAGCGGTTTGGTTGACCGTTGGAGCAACAACCGTCCAAGATCCCTTCTTGTATCTACTTGCCGATCTCCCACCTTCGTGTGGATTCTATTGGGCCGGTTGGACCGACCGGTAAGGGAAACGGTTCTTGTATCGTGTGTGTTCTTGTGTTCGGGGCGTTCTTCGTGTGTTCTTTGTGTTTCTCCGTGTTCTTGCGTGTGTTCGTCCACATCCGTCGTCAATCCGTGAAGATCGGGCCACCCTAGAAGCCCTTACTTCACCATATGGTATCAGAGCATGGTTGCCACGGATTTGACTTTGTTTCCCCCACAAATCCCCCACATTTTTCTTTGATTTTGAGAAATTCGAAAATTTCCACCAAAAATAGCCCCAATTTGCTTTTGGATCGATCTGAGATTTGAGTGCGTTTTGGTAGGTTTTGAAACGTGGATCTATTGCTATACTTCTTAATCTACCTTTCTTTGCGTTCCCATGGCCAAATTCCATTGATTTCCCCATCGATTTGAGGTTTTTCGGGCCGTTTTTCCGTCAAAATCGCGGATTTTCGAGGGTCAACTCGACATGGGTCAAACCGGTCTAAACCGGATCCCTACCTGACCCAACCGGCCTCCCAGCCGGCCTAAACCGGACTCAGGTTCGGACTGCCCGAAACTGAAAATTTCAGATTTTGTTTTGGCCATATCTTTTGATTCCGGACGCCGTTTTTGGTGTTCTTTGGCTCGTTTCGAAGCTACGATCAAGGCCTACGTCACCAACATGGTTGATCCATCATCTACCACCACCAAAATTCGTGGGCAAGCACGAAGCTTCTACATCAAAGGGTGAAGATCGTCGATGAAAGGTATAAACATCACGAATCTTTCCCCCTTGCCATTCCTTTGATAGCCATCATACCCTTGTGTTTATCTTGTCCTATTGAGGCTAGCTCTTGATGATTGCTTGGGATTTGCACATTTGTATCGTGTAGTTTCCGAGCAAAAGTTGTATGCGCTAGTTGATATATCTTGTTGTCGGCATCAAAAAGTGGGTGAGCAAAAAGCAAAAAGAGAAAAGAAGCGAAAAGAATCAAAAGAATGAAAAGAAAGAAACACCACTTGCCATATCTTTTGTAGGAAGCGCGCAAGCTC
The DNA here is from genome assembly GCA_947311845.1 of Poa pratensis. Classification (NCBI taxonomy): domain Eukaryota; kingdom Viridiplantae; phylum Streptophyta; class Magnoliopsida; order Poales; family Poaceae; genus Poa; species Poa pratensis. Next base: position 69,614,798 of record CAMZMU010000047.1, read on the forward strand.
GATGAACATCTAGTAGGTGGAACATTTTGTGCAAATATAGTAGCCCACCAATAAATTTCAATCGAGCTAGTGGCTCTCCTTGTACTTGTGCAACACGAGCTTATAGTCTTCGCTAGGATCATTGGGTTCTTTAGCTCACTTCTTGGTTGCATGAGTCCCATTTATCTATCCGAGCGTGTGTTTCTTGAGCTACATTCCTATCTTTGAGATTGACTTGTTTTTTCTTTGTGATCATTGTGGTTCTCTACTTGCTTTGACAATATCTTGGTTTCCGGTTGGTTCAATTTGCTTTCCACCTACCATACCTACCTACCAACTTTTAAGCCGTGTGTATTTCGGAGTTTGCTTTGGATACTTGAACACAAGCATTTTACTTTGTGATCGTTTCCCTTGGTTGTCCACGACGTCTAATACTATCTACAAGGTGAGAGGTTGTGTTCTAGTTCCTTTCCACTCCACATATATACACTTGTCTTGTGAGTTGACATGTCTAGGGAGAGCGAATGCAACTATGGAGCCTATGAGGAGGACTACATGATGAGCCACATGTACTATGATGCCTCAAACTTTGAGGACATGGGGGACTACTACGACTACGCCGACAATGACCCCCATGACATGATGGATCATCACCAAGACTTCCGCTACGACTACTCCGACTACGACTCCACGAGCGTCCACGACATGGAGCGGTACCACGACATCGACAAACCTTCATCATATGGTATCGACTCCAAGTACATACGAATCTACCACGACTCCGACTACACAAGCTCCAACGACAATAAGGCGCAAATATCTTCATATGCCTCATCATATGGTACCGACTACCACTCTTCATGCATGTGCGACGACATCGACTACACCTTCGACAACATGCAAGAGGAGAGGACCCCCATCACCACCATGTTGAAGAGCGGCACCACCAAGCGTCATGGCACAACCTACTATGGTTCAAGCTCAAGACGGTGCTCCTACAAGACCACCATGCACTCATCCTTTGGATCTCCATCTACTTCAAGAAGGCGCCATGAGAAGGACATCGCCAAGAGTGCCAAGCTTCGACATTCTCCATCAACTTCTAGAAGCGCCATGAGAAGGACAACGCCAAGAGCGCCAAGCCTCGCCACTCTACATCGACAACAAGACGGCACCCCAAGAAGTGCATCGACAAGGCCAAGCCAAGTCAAGGCCCATCTAGCTCATCAAGGCGCCACAAGAAAGATGCCACGGTGGACCACAACATGTCTAAGCTTCAAGACGACATCGACACACTCACCAAGCTTCGGAACATGTCACCAAGCTCTAGTGGAAGCTCCAAGGAAAGGTCGCCACGGCAACAAGCACGCCGACGCCAACATGAGGAGAAGCATCCGAATGACTTTCGGCGACACCCCACCACTCAAGAGCGTCAACGTCGACATGAGAAGAAGACGGCGACAAAGGCGCATCCTGTGGTGTCCCCTCGTGCTACCACTTCAAGTGCGCCAACAAGAGCTACAAGTTCCATCTTTGATGAGATCATGGCCGACTTCGACAACTTCGTCGCGAAAAGCCTACGTCGACGCCGGAAGAAGCATGGTCACACATGTGAGGCCACAAACAAGACGGCACCCTTCTCAAGCACTTCTCTTGATATGATCTCTACACCAAGTGCCACCACCACATTGGCCCCCATATGGCAAGATGAAGACCTCCTATGCGACAATTGCCAAGGCCAAGACCATGATCCACGAGAATGTCCCAATCTCTTGTGCCCACTATGCAATAGAAGAGGTCACATGATGTGGGAGTGCACAAATGGAGACCAACATGGCGACAAGATGGTCGAGCATGGGATTTTCCCTTCGACCAAGGAGGTGAGCATGGAGAATACTATCACTTTGACCATGGGTCAAGTGATGATGATGCCGAGCATGGGATGTTCCCTTCGGCAATGGAGTCGAGTGATGATGCCTACACTATGGCATTGACCTTTGGAGGCGAGATAGTTGAGGAGGTTGAGCATGGGAGTTTCCCTTCAACCTTGGAGGAGTTTGGAGTTGAGAACATTGATCCTACCCTCATGTGTTTAACTTATGAGATGGTACCAATCCCATGTGAGGATGAGAGCCACTTAGCCCACTTGAGTGAGAGTGATAGTGAGTTGAGTGCCTCCACCATATGTGAGTTTGAGTGCTTTCACTTTGAGGGTATGAGTGATACACCACTTGAGTTGCGAGAGGTAGTTGATAGGTCTTGTGAGGCCATTTTGATTTCTAACAACTTAACCTCTACCTCTAGTGTGTTTTCTCATTGTGTGCTAGGGTCCATGGATGATGAGACGTCACTCCTCAACTTGACGGTGCCTCAAATGGAGAAGATGTACATGGAGATGATGCCACCCCATGTCAACTTCAAGATGGACAAGTCGGCTACATGGAAGCCCCTACTACTTCAACACCTACTTCACATGAGCGGGAATACAAAGGTATGGGTGTTGATGTGCCCATGATCCCGCTAGTGGACATGATGAACTATGATTGTTTGCATGCTATGGATGATTCTATTGATGTCACATATGATTCGTTCTTATTCCCATGTGATACTTTGTTTGAAACCAATGTTGATCATGTGGAATCACCTATTTGTGATGATTTTGCCATGAGCATGCCTTGTTATGAATGTTTCCATTTTACTCCCATTGTGGCATGCAATATGTTGAGCAATTTCTATTTCACATGTGTTGCTTGCAATAATGATGAAATGCTTGATCATGAGATTGCCCCCATAGCTTTCTCAAATTTTGGAGATGTTTCATTTGCTCTTATGGACCTTGTTCCATCCTTCACTTTGCATAGTGACCATCCACATATGTCATATTTTCCAATTGATTTTTGTGTGGTTGGTGATGTGCAAATGAAGAGACACTTCATGATGGATGATGTGTTCATATACCGTGCACATAACTTCTTCATATGGTGTCTTGTGTGTGCCGGTAACCGCATGATAATGTCAACCTCAATTGAGCATGAGTTGACAATACGAGCTTTTGAGAGCATACACTTGAGTTATGGATCGAATCCGGCTCTAATATCTTTCCCATGTTTTGCCTCAAACAAGTTGAACAATTTGTCTTGCTTTTGGTTTGTTTGCAATCATGTGGATGCTTTTGGTCTCCTATATGACAAGCATGTTTACTTGATTTTTCACATGGATGATTTATGTGTTACCACAAATTTGATGAACAATTGTTCTTTCCAATGGCTTGTTTGGAACCATAATGACATTTTGTGCATGTCTTGTCATGAGTTTATTGGTTTCTACCAATTTGGTGTGGCAACAAATATGTTGAAAACTTGCTCTTTCATGTGCTTTGTTTGCACCCAAGATGATATTTTGGACATTCTTCATTGTGTGTTTTTGCCAAGTTCTCCTCTTATTGCCTCAAGGATGTTGACAAATTTCTCTTTCCGATGCCTTGTGTGCAATGATAATCATATGGTTCAACATGAGATGCCTTGATGGCACCCTCATATTTTTAGGGAGTATTTGTGTTTCCACATTTTGAAGATGTTCCATTGGATTGCTTGCACATTGACCTTGCACTTGCACTACATTTTCATATTCTTGTGTTGTGCTAACGGTGCTATGACAAAGAATGGACATGTCATTATTGATATGCTCCTCTTTCTTGCACACACATGGTTTGCTTGGTCTTTGGTGTTTGAAGACATGGTGAATTCCAATTCTTCGACAACACATCTACCTCCTTTGCATGGTGATGACGAGCAAGAGTCGAGGACGACTCTTTTTAAAGGGAGGGGAGATGATGTAGCCCGAGTCACGTCCATCACCATGTCAAGCACTCCAACACACCACAAGTCACCATGGACAACAAAGGTGAACTCTTTCCTCTACGAGATCCCATTCCGTGCCCCTTTGGATGGTATACTACGTGAGCGTCTACCCCTTTGCCATGCTAGGTACCACATGACGAGTACGAACATCCGGGAAGATGCCGAGGAAGCCCAAGCCTCAAGACCATCCAAGGCGTACGCATGGAAGAGGAGGAGGAAGCGTCAAGACGAAGGAGAGGAAGAAGGAACAGGCAGCTCGGCCGGCCCTCCAGCCGGCCTAGGCCGGCCCCCAGGCTGGGCCACAGCCAGAGCCATCCGGCACCCAAGCCGGCCTAGACCGGACTCAAGGTCGGGCACCAACCCGCGACGGCCGGTATCCCAGCCGGCAGAAACCGGCTCCAGGACCGGGCTACATGCCGACCCGGCTGGCCTCTCAGCCGGCCTAGACCGGATCCAGGGCCGGGCTCCCGACATACGCGGCCGGCCTCCAAACCGGGCTAAACCGGCCCCAGGTTCGGAGCAGCTCCAGCTCGCGCGCGACCCCACCTGTCATCGTGTCTTACCCCCCCCCCCCCCCCGTTTTGTACCTAGACTATAAATAGCACTCCTTCCCTTCCTTGTGGGATAGACTATGTTTTGAGATTAGAGTAGAGCTGTGCTCCCCACCTCAAGACGGTCTCCTTCCTCCCCTTGTGGGGATGGTTCCTCCCCTTGTGGAGAGGATCCCTCTAGTGGATTCAAGACCTCTACTTGTAGTTTGACTACTTGCCAATCTTTCATCCTCGGGTGACTTTATTGGAGCGGTTTGGTTGACCGTTGGAGAAACAACCGTCCAAGATCCCTTCTTGTATCTACTTGCCGATCTCCCACCTTCGTGTGGATTCTATTGGGCCGGTTGGACCGACCGGTAAGGGAAACGGTTCTTGTATCGTGTGTGTTCTTGTGTTCGGGGCATTCTTCGTATGTTCTTCGTGTTTCTCCTTGTTCTTGCGTGTGTTCGTCCACATCCGCCGTCAATCCGTGAAGATCGGGCCACCCTAGAAGCCCTTACTTCACCAGCACCTATGTTCCATAGTGAAGAGGAAGTATCATGCATGTGTTCAGTTGTGTTAATGTTGTTGAGAGTGACCACTAGTGAAAGTATGATCCCTTGGCCTTGTTTCCAAGCATTGAAACACCATTTGATCTCAGTTTTGTTACATGTTTGTTGCTTCCATTTTTGTCACAGATTACAAATACCATCTTTTACCATCCATATCAACCATCTCTTCGCCGAACTTGTGCACCTATACAGATGACAAGTGTATTGGGTGTGTTGGGGACACAAGAGACTTCTTGTTTCTTAATTGTAGGGTTGGTTGAGAGGGATACCTTTGACCTCTACCTCCCTGAGTTCGATAAACCTTGGGTTACTCAATTAAGGGAAAATTGTTGCTGTCCTACAAAACCTCTGCACTTGGAGGCCCAACACTATCTACAAGAACAGAAGCGTGTAGTAGACATCATATCCCTATACGATGAGAACATCTAGTGACCGCACATCTTGACAATTATAATATGGTCATCATCAACTGTCTTGCCATAACAGGGGATCATAACGGTGACATTCGGGTATAACCTAAAGTGTGTAATGGAACTGAGATATTATTCAAGAATGATACTTACTGCTCAAGGCGATGAAGAGATATGTCCTCTAGGCCCTCTCAGTATCAACGATGTCAACCAATCGTCTGGCCAGACATAGTGTGATTTATCACAAGGACATCATGGATATGAATGTGAAAAGAGAATGATATCGTATGAGTTTTATATGTGTAGTGATCAAAGGGTTTGATCACACAGTGCACATTGTCTCATCTCATGATATCATTGGTATTCGTGAATACACAAAAGGTTCTTTCGTTATTCGTGAATACATAGGAGCCATCACGGGCGTCCATGGCTCCGTTGTTGGTTATTGTTCGGTAAGTACTCCAGACATGTCTATGTATTGTCGAACCTTCCGGGTCACACGCTTAAACTGTGTCAATCTTTGTTGGGAGTGTTTTTTGTAGTTATAGTGGTTATGAGAAGTGGTCGGATATATTCCGATGTCTCAGGAACAACTCATGAGAATTGGAGGTGTTTCGGAGAAGTTATCATGAGAGATATATTATGATGGTTTAAAGCTGATAGCCTTTTGGCAGAAAAGGAGGTGGACATGAGATGTCCCGGATTGTTAGAAAGTGTTTCTGACATCAGTGGATCGAGTCGATGATTTTATCTAAAGTGTATATAGGGTTCCAGAAGAGTTTCAAGGAAACATGGGAAGGAGGGAGTGCCGGAGGGGAGCACCAGGTGCCCTAGGGCTGCGCCACGCTTGGTGGTGCAGCCACATGGGCCCAAGGACCTACCTAGGCCAGCGCACCACCTCCCCTAGACTTTCCTTTTAAAAATGGTGGGATTTAATTTATTCCAAAATTAAGGGAAGAGATAAAAGGAAAGGGAGATTTAAAAGGAAAGGACTCCTAGTTGGACTAGGAGTCCAATCTGAGGTTGGGAGGGGATCCGGCTGGATCCCCTAGGATCGGTGGCTGCCCTAGGGATGGCGCACCAAGGGACCCCTGTTTGGGGGATCATAACCCGGTAGGCCCATGAAGAGAGAAGCGTGACCCGCCTGGCAGGAGGCTGTGCGAGGCCAGCTAACCATCACCATGGGTCGGGTTACACTAATGGGCCGATGAGCTTGTTGGTACCCCGACCAACATAAGGAAGGTTCCAGAAGACCTGGAGGCGGTATGTGTCGCGAAGCCCAAGACTTGAAGTACACGCAAGATTAGAGGAGATAGAGTAGGACTCCTAGTACGGGTATAACCCGGCTTTACTTTGTACGTGACCAGGAGTCCCGGCAGCCTTTATAAGCCGGGTCCTAGGTCATAGAGAGATAAGCTGAAAGTTATTCGAGACACCCCTGTAACCTAGACTTGTAACTCGGCGATATCAAAGTCCGGGTTACAAGATCTCCAGCATCAATATAGACAAAGCAGTAAGTAGGTCTTTATCTCCAATGGAGAGGCTGAACCTGGGTAAACCCTTTTTTTCCCGTGGAGCGTGACAATCTTCCGTACACCAGAGCCGCCGTAACCCCCAACTCAAGTTACCCCCTGGTAACATCTGCCGTGACAATACCACGACAGTTGGCACCCACCGTGGGGCCGGAGCCTAAAGGTGTTTACATCACGGGAGAAGCTCTACGCAGCATGCAGAGACTCGCCATCGGCGAGATCACCATCAACTCACAAGGAGAACGCATCGTCGACGATTTCGGGTGGAGCTCGGAGTCAGATCAGATCGAGACCGGCGACGTCATCCCCATAGGCCGGATCAACATCTTCGTAGGAATGGTGCACGCCACGAGACCCGGCATGGAGGAAAGCGCGTACGTGTCTGTGTCAGGAGCTGCTACCATGCTCCAATCAGATGGAGAAGAGTCAGTAGGCACCGTAGAGATCGATTTTCCAGTCATCACGCAGGAGGCCCAGCTGGAGGAGCCGGCATGGGCGCCGCGTAATGGCATCGATGAGGACGCAGAATCAATCTTCGAGCTGTTCGAGGATCGCTATGGATATGGGATAGAGGAAGAGGAATACGAGTCATCCCCGGGTCTGGTTCGCCGGTTGGAGTCTATACGGCACCCGCAAAGAATCTTGACCCGACATCAATCTCAGTGGCTGCAACGGCAACGGCGGAGGCATTGGCACGGAATCAGCAGAATCAGCAACGGCTACCGCCACAGAACCAACTCATGATTTATAACCCGCCGCATGCTGGGGTTGATGGAGAAAGAGCATCAGTCTCATCGGAGAGCGAAACCACAACACGTCACTTGAATCAGTTTGGGTTCCTGATGAATTGATCAGCCGGAGAGGGAACATACAATGCGCCACCTCACCCGACGCTTTTTAGTAATAACGTAGTGTTGGATCCTACAGTACTTGAAGCGGTGGTAACCCCGGAGAATGCCGCAACCTGGGCTAGGGAGCTGGACACCCACGCCGTCCCTTGGAGCAACAGCGGCGGGAGTTTGCAGTAGGGAAGGAGCAGATGATAGCCAGGCAGCGGCAGTTGGACGAGCAGGAAAGCCGTCTTCATCACAACACGAGCGCCATGGAGAATCGCCAGAACAACGTAACCCGGGTGCAGCAGGGAGGCATTGGACCCGGCTTCCACTTCAAGGTGAGACGTTAAATCCAACAGCTTTGTTTATCACACCAAGCGATCAGCCTATCAGGAGGGTACAAGAGGTTCCAGCAGCTAGAGCCGGCACTGGATATGCAGGAGGAGCATTACTCGGCAATGTTGCCGGGTCAGCCAGGCCGCCAACCGGAGGATCCGGAGGCAACACTGGAGCTATGCCACCACCTCCACCCAGATTTCACACGCCGCCGGGTCATTATAACAATCCTATAGATAGCTACTTTGGCACTTGATCGTATTCCATTAGGAGATTCACCACGAGAAGTTGAAACCCGGCGAGTGATACCCACAAGTATAGGGGATCGTTGAAATCTTCAATGTGTAAGTATTAGTATCGATCCCACGAGGAGTAGAAGGTATAAGTATTTATCCTCTCAAATAAGAGTGTCACTTCTCTTATTATCTATGCACTAGACAAACTAAAATGATTAAATGATGCAAGTGTTTTTGGGTTTTTGGTGTAGAGTTTGCAATAAAGTAAAAAGCTGAAAATAAAATATGATGAGTGAAAGCTCTCAAAGAGAGAAAGCCCAATCCTCTATGCAGCAAGAGGACAAGCTTAAGTGTGTGTTTCTTATGCGTGGAAAACGTTCCCAAGGGCTACATGGATTTCATGGCATAGATATTTCTAGAACAACAAGGTAAACATTTTGTCAAGTTTTAATCTTCTTTGGACGGAGCCATAATTAGGTGTAGCTAAATAAATAAACTAAACCCCTTATGATGGTTCTTATGGCCAAGTAAATGACTGCACAAGAGTTATTAAGACATAAAGTCCCACCATAGCTTTAAACTCTAAGGTCCCCGATATAAATCCCCTCCTAATGGTACTTCATGTATTAGACCACAGGTTTACGTCTCCTCCCGGGTCCTACCCATTTCATCACATTAGTGTGATCACCTTCATGCATTACTCAACATATGTGTGCACCCATACGTTGTACAATAAGATAACCATAAAAGATAAAAACTTGACTAAATGCTCAATCTATACTACTATTAAAAGAGCAAACATGTTACAGATACATTAAATTTAAGTCGTTCAATATCAGATCAACGGATCAGATTGTTCCAACAATGTTGAGCACGTCAACACACCTTTTCAGTTTTGTATAATTACAAGGATTGCCACTGTAAAAAACACCTTCGCCTTTCTTCTTCTTCTCCCGAGAGACGAGCGAAACTGGAACCTAGCTTCGTTCCGTGCCGCCAGCGGCTCCATCCCCGGCGACAGGCGCTGGATGCCAAGCAAGGAGTTATTGCTGTGCCTGGTGCTGGACGGGACCATCGTGCTGGAGCTGTTCCGCGGTGGGCTGGACAGCGCCAAGGTGTTCGTGGACAAGTTGGGCTACTCGCGGCATTACCCGGTCTTCGCCATGCGCGCGCGATGCACGCCGTGCGCAACGACATGATCCTGCTGGGAATCAGATACCCCTGTTCGTGCTGGGCTTCCTGCACGGCATCCAGGAGCTCGGTCACCCTGAACAGACGGGCGCCGTGGCCAGCCTCGCCATGCGGTTCTTCGACCCGCTCATGCCGATCGACATGCCTGCACACCGGAAGGACAGGTCCAGGCTGGAGTCCTAAATGAACTCTGACGCGGCGGCCGCTCCACTGCCTCGACGTGTTCCGACGCAGCCACCTCCGCGCCGGGCTGCCGCCCACCCCGCTGCTCGAGGCGCGGCTGTGGCTCAAGAAGTGGTCCGGGGTGGGCTCCAGCGCGTGGCGGACAAGCGGCGGCAGCAGTTCGTGCATTGCGTGTCGGAGCTCCGGGAGGCCGGGATCACGTGCCGGCCGCGCAACACGGACCTCATCAACTCTGACGACGACGTCAAGTATCTGCACGACCGGGGCATCATCGAGCACTGGCTTGGCAGCGACGCCGAGGTCGCCGACCTCTTCAACCGCCTCTGACTCGAGGTCGTCTTGGACATCAACGACAACTACCTCTCCGGCCTCTCGGAACAGGTGAACACTGAACAGATACTAACGACTACAGGTGGAGAACGTGGCTGGCCAGCCTGCAGCACAACTATTTCACCAACCCGTGGGCCATCGTCTCCGTCGTCGCCGTGTCTTCCTCCTGCTGCTCACCACCATGCAGACCTTCTACATCACATACACCTACTACTGCCCACCATCCTAGCTCTCATCACATCTCATCGCCGAATCGAAACCTATATGGATTGGATCTCTTGCTTAATTACCGTCTCCAATCCTATTGTCAACGTGACAGCCACGTCTTGTGTAAAGACAGAGGTATCTTGCGCGTCCTGGTCCGGTGGTGAACAACGTCACGAAGGTGGCATTGGACAGGCTCGAACACACATGTACCAGCTGATTTAAAATCGGTCCAAAGGTGGGATACGAGTTGACTCAATTGGCCAAGCTAGACCTTGCGGGAGAATCTCATGTCGCTAGCTTGCACACCAAGCCTCTCATCTATAATTTTGCTTCTAGCAGAAATCGAACTAGCTCGAGCGGTGGATTTCGACTTCCAAATTACAAGTTCTCTTGATTTCATGCAGAATTTGATGTCCAAATTCAAAAAAATTCAGAGAGATTGTGAGACATGGAAGAGAGAATTTTGGGAAGAAAAGGACCTACCTTATACTCACTCTGTTTTTAAATGTAAGATGTTTTAGAAGTTTCACATGTGTCTAAATGCGTACAAAAATGAGGGAATATACACAGTAAACATGTCTAGGTACATTCATATAATGTGAATGTGGGACAAAAGTGAAAACTTCTTATATTTAAAAACGGAGGGAATAGGATTAGTGATGCAAAAATAAACAACGATCGATGTGATGCGTGACAAGGCGTGACAAAACAAACCACGATACGCTCGCAAAGTCCTCCCGATCACGGTAACACATACGAGAAACTAACAAAAGCCGAGATGGTGCCTCGACTGAACGTCGTGCTGAAGATACGAGTGTGTCATTAAAAATGACATAATTTGTGCTGAGAACTCACTCAAGGAGCATGCCTTCGTTGCCTTGGCACATGCTTAAATAAAATTATTCGGCTCACTTTATCTTTTTCATGTACACTTGAAGCATAGTGTCACGACTTTCGTGTCGATGAGTTATGGTACCACATTGTTAAGCTCTTTGTGTTGCTATTCACTTGCACACAAAAAAAGCCACGTAAACCTCGCTATAGTCTTTTTCTACTTCTCATGTAATTGTGAAGACGTGCGTTGCACGTACATGCTAACTAGTACATGTTAAGTGGAAATCATTGCCAATCCATCCTATGCCCCCAGGAACATGAGAGAACTATTCACAATGCGAAGACATGATATGATTCAATGGTATAAGTGATACAACACAATCTGAAAATATAATCTCCCACAAAACAATGACAAGTAGCAATTCACAAACATGTAGAATAGTACTTAGACAATAGCTAGGGTTCAAACAATCTCAAACTATGAGGGGGGTGAAGTGGATAACGAAGATGGTGATGGAGATGGTGCTGGTCTTGACGCTGGTGTTGATGGAGACTCCGGAGGGGGGATGGAGGAGCCTTCCGGAGGTGATCCGGCGGCGTTTCCCCCTCCAATCTTCTCCGGCGACAGCCTTTTGACTCTCTGTTTCGTGGTTTTGTGTTTTCCGCCGCCTCCTCGCGAAACTCCTCGGGGGACTATTTTTATAGTCGGTTTTAGGTCAGGACGAAGCCACGGAGATGAAAACGGACGGCATCGGAGCCACGAGGGGGGAGAAAGGGTGCCTCATGCGGCTAGGGAATCTGGCCGCGTGGGACCACCTAATTCCCTCCTCGACTTCCTTTTTCGCGGATCCTTGGCTCGTACGTCTTCTTCCTTCCAAATATTGGGCCCCGTAAAATCTTAGGTCATTTGGACGTCGTTTGACTCCCTGAAGGTCAAAAACATGGAAAAAGGGGTTTCCTGGTTCTGCAGGATTAATTCCAAATAAATGGGGAAACTGTGAAATATTCCCAAAATCAATATAAAACAATGATATAACCCTTATATGCAAATATGATTGAAATATCATGTAATATAATGCAAAGTTCATGTATGTATTTACATACATCAGCGAGCCATTGACATGTTACGTACAGCTGTGGTTCAGCAAGTAAATTATCCAGATAACAGGAGTGGTCTACATGCCGTTCGAGGAGCAGGCAGGGAGAGAGCCCGAGGCAGCACGAGACTAGTTCTGCAAGACGGATGTGAGGACCCCTCGTACCGAAGTCCGAGGTGCCCACGTTATGTAAACAGATCCTGATCCCAATGATCAGTGCATCGCGATCACATAACCAACATGGTATACAAAGTTACGTCATCCAAATCGATTAGTGCAAGACTTACATAAATGATGGTCACCTGACCAAGCCTGCAACCATCATCACGCAGGACGGAATTAACTACGATATAGCGGAAGCTTTCGGCTAGCGTCGGCCCTCGTCACAACCGGACGCATTCCCACAGAGCAGTTGACCGGTGACACTCAGTTGGCGTAGTCGTCGGCGTACTCCTCCTCCTCGTCGTACATCTCCCGTTGAAATCTGGACGTTTGAATATCCAGGGACACAGCCATATGAGTACATTTACGTACTCGCAAAACCACCTCAAGGTTAAGTTTTCATGGTAATGCAAAAAAACGTTTTTCGAAAACTGGGATAGCTGCTATATATTGCTATACGGCTTAGTTTTCGCAAACGATGCTTTTAGACATAGAGATTACAACATCTCTATATCCTTGTTAAACAAAACATTTAGAGACAGAATTCTCTCTTGTAGAAATAGCATGTGCTATCTC